>JARWIR010000055.1:0-1200000 GCA_029959085.1 Nemophila menziesii | reverse complement strand
TGATGAAGTGGCTGATAAAGTCTGCTTTGTAGAACGCCAAGATATCGCAGTACCACCAAAAGTGAATAAGTATCCAGTTTGTGATCGTCCTTTATGGGGATCAGATAGATAACCAGCATCTGCGTATCCAACTAGTCCCGCTTGAGAATTTCGTGAATACAATAGTCCTCTATCAATAGTTCCTCGAAGGTAACGAAATAAATGTTTGATTCCATTCCAGTGTCTTCGAGTTGGGGTAGCACTATACCTTGCAAGCAAATTTACAGAGAATGCTATGTCTGGTCTCGTGTTATTTGCAAGATACATTAGTGCTCCAATGGCACTTAAATATGGTACTTCTGGACCAAGTATTTCTTTATTATCTTCTCGAGGACGAAAAGGGTCCTTGTGTACGTCTAGTGAACAAACGATCATAGGAGAATTTAATGGATGACATTTATCCATATTAAACCTTTTAAGTATTTTCTCTGTATATGTTGATTGATGGAGAAATATCCCATCTTATAAATGCTCAATTTGTAAGCCAAGACAAAACTTAGTTTTTCCAAGATCTTTCATCTCAAATTCTTTACTCAAGTTTGCGGCTGCTGATGTGAGCTCTTCAATGGTCCCAATTAGATTCAAATCATCAACATATATTGCAATAATGACAAACCTATTGTTTGATTTCTTTATAAAAACACATGGGCAATGGGACTATTGGTGTATCCTTCTTTAAGAAGGTACGTACTAAGACGATTATACCACATTCGTCCAGATTGTTTTAAACCATACAAATATCTTTGTAACTTGATTGAATATTTTTCCCGGGAATTCAAGTTGCATGTTTTTGGTACTTTTAGTCCTTCTGGGACTTTCATATAAATTTCACTATCAAGTGATCCATAAAGGTAAGCAGATACCACATCCATTAGACGCATTTGAAGTCCTTCAGAAATTGCCAAACTCATTAGAAACCTGAAAGTGATTGCATCCACCACTGGAGAATATGTCTCCTCATAATCAATCCCAGGTCTTTGGGAGAAGCCTTGTGCTACAAGTCGTGCCTTATATCGTACAATTTCATTTTTTTCATTTCTTTTTCGCACAAATACCCACTTGTAGCCAACAGGTTTAATATTTTCATGTGTTGGAACTACAGGTCCAAATACTTCACGTTTGGCAAGTGAATTTAATTCAACTTGTATTGCGTCTTTCCATTTTGGCCAATCATTTCTATGTCGACATTCTTGAACGGACTTCGGTTCAAGTTCCTCACTTTCATTCATTAAATCAGTAGCTACTGCATATGCAAATATGTTGTTAACAAGGATTTGATCTCGGTTCCATATAATTCCCGTAGAAACATAATTGATTGAGATCTCTTCGTTTTCAACAATTTCATTGTTTAATTCATGATTAGGTACCTGAGATTCTGTTGAAGTTTCATTTTCACCAGTATTAGGTGTTGTGATTTCTACAGGATTATCCAAGATCATAATATTTCCAACTTGATTGTTTAGCTCCATTTTCTTTCTTGGATTCTTATCTTTGGAACCGATTGGTCTGCCACGCTTTTGGCGTGTGATCGACTCGTTAGCGGGTTGCTCGTTTAAAATATTTATTCGAGCGGGAGCATTTATAGCTGGTATGTGTGACTTAGTCACTTTCTTGGTATCAATGAATGCATCTGGTAATTGATTCGCAACCCTTTGTAAATGAATGATCTTTTGAACTTCTTGTTCAGATTGATTTGTGCGAGGATCAAAATGAGATATTGATGCTTTCCAAGAAATTTCTTGTTTTCCCAGCTTATGCTTATATTCCTCTCCCCCTAATGCTGGGAATATTGATTCATTGAATTGACTATCAGCAAAACGTGCTGTAAAAAGATCTCCGGTCAAAGGCTCAAGATATTTAATAATAGATGGAGATTCATAGCCAACATAAATTCCCAATCGCCTTTGTGGTCCCATTTTGGTGCGATGTGGTGGATCAATTGGGACATATACTGCGCAACCAAAAATTCTTAAATGGGATATATTTGGTTCTTGACCAAAAACTAATTGTAATGGAGAGTATTTATGATACGTTGTTGGTCTTATTCGAATTAATGCTGCTGCATGTAATATTGCATGACCCCAAGCTGAACTAGGCAACTTACTTCGCATGAGTAATGGTCTAGCGATTAGTTGTATACGTTTGATTAAAGATTCAGCTAAAACATTTTGTGTATGTGTGTGAGCTACAGGATGCTCAACCTCAATTCCAATTGACATGCAGTAGTCATTAAACGTTTGAGATGTGAATTCTCCGGCATTATCAAGTCTTATTTTCTTGATATTATAATCCGGAAATTGAGCTCGTAGTCGGATAATTTGTGCAAGCAATTTTGCAAATGCCACATTCCGGGTGGATAATAAGGAGACATAAGACCAACGAGTTGATGCATCTATTAACACCATAAAGTATTGAAATGGTCCACATGATGGGGTAATAGGACCACATATATCTCCTTGAATTCTATCCAAAAATGTTGGAGATTCAATACCGACTTTAGTTGGTGATGGTCGGATGATTAGTTTTCCTTGTGCACATGCGACACATGAATAATCATTTGGTAAAAGAACTTTTTGGTTCTTTAATGGATGACCCTGCGTATACGCAATTATATTTCTCATCATTATTGTTCCCGGATGACCTAGACGATCATGCCAAAGAATAAAGGATTTTGGGTTGTTCATCCTTTTATTAATCGCTAAATTAGATTCGATTGGATTTATATAAGTATAATATAATCCAGAAGATAACATCGGCAATTTTTCTATCATTATTTTCTTGCCAGATACAAGCGATGTAATATAGAGATATTCTTTGTTTATATCATTTATGGTTTCAATGTGATAACCATTATTTCGAATATCTTTAAAACTTAGTAGATTTCTTTTTGATCTACTGGAATATAAAGCATTTCTTATTAATAATTGTGTCCCCGTAGGGAAAACAGTGCATGCTTTTCCAAATCCTTCAATCATATTTGTTGCACCAGAAATTGTGACAACAGCTGCTTCAACAGATTTAAGTTCGGAGAAATATTTTTTATTTTTCAAAATAGTATGTGTTGTAGCACTGTCTGCTAGGCACATTTCTCCACCATTGATATTAGGTAATTCCATGTTTCTTCAAAAAAAATATACATAAACAATTAATGAATAATAAAATACTAATATTTCAACTAAAGAACAACTTGGAGGCATTTTATTCATAAAATTAAAGACTTGAACTTAAACAATTAAGAAAAGAAAAACAATAAAAATAAAATAAAACGATAATGCCTCTTATTTCTTTTACTAGGCAATCTAGGCAAAATATTTAGCCACTTTGAGCATTTCCATCAGTATTTGGTAAAATAGTAGCACCATCGTAATCTCCAAATATATCTGAATAATCAAGAAGATTATTTTTTGAACTTTCACCAATATTTTTATAATCAAGGAGATTATTTTGTGAACCTTCACCAATGTTTTTATAATCAAGAAGATTATTTTGTGAATTTTCAACAAAATTTGTCTCAACGAATTTGTTCTTGTTCTTAATTGAGTCTTGGTAAAGTTTGACAAAGTAAGATGATGTGCGACATGCACGGTACCAATGTCCTTTCTTACCACATCTTGTGCAATTTGTCTCTGTTTGAGAAGATTTGTTTTGCACATATTTGTTATTGCCTTTATTTGTTTGTCCTTTAAAACTTTGGTGATGGTGATTATTACGTTGGCCAAAATTATTTCGACCATTACCGCGATTATAACCACGTCCTCTGTTTTGGCGACGTCCACGACCACGACCATTGTTGCGATTGGTAACAAATATAGCATTGGTCTCAGGAAATGCCTCTGAGCCAGTTGGTCGTGCTTGATGATTTCTTGTCAAAAGCTCATTATTTTGTTCAGCCACTAAAAGGCATGAAATTAGCTCTGAATATTTTTTAAAGCCTCGCTCTCTATATAGTTGTTGTAAGAGCATATTGGAGGCATGAAAAGTGGAGAAAGTTTTCTCTAACATGTCTGCATCGGATATTTTTTCACCACATAATTTCAGTTGTGAAGTAATCCTAAAAACAGCAGAATTATATTCGCTTACAGATTTAAAGTCCTGTAAACGTAAGTGAATCCACTCAAAACGAGCTTTAGGCAAAATTATTGCCTTATGGTGGTCATATCTTTCTTTTAAATTTGTCCAAAGGACATATGGGTCTTTGACGGTAAGGTACTCGGCTTTTAAGCCTTCATGGAGATGATGCCGAAGGAAAATCATAGCTTTTGCGCGATTCTGAGCGGTTGCTTGATTTCCTGCCTTAATAGTTTCTCCAAGATTATTTGCTTCTAAGTGGATCTCGGCATCAAGAGTCCAAGGCAAATAGTTATTACCGGTTATATCAAGTGCGGCAAACTCTAGTTTAGTGAGATTTGACATTATAAACTATAAAAAAATATAACGGTAAATTAAAATATGCATAAAGTGTTAAATAATTTTTTTTTCTAATGTAGCATGTGGGACTCGAACTTGGGATCTCATAAGTAAAGTATTAGTGTGTCACTGCTAGGCTATGTTTAATTATCAATAGTTTTAATCTGGATTTTAGTCAATCACCAATTAGCCAACAAATAATAATATTGTAGCTTACAAAAAAAATTACAAATAAGATAATCTAAAAAATAATCTATTTCTCTATCCATATGCGATTATAAAAAGTAATCATGAAATATATCTCATGCACAAATATAAAATTATATATGCTAAACACATATTTTACTTCTCTTTTGAAATTAGTTTTCAAAGAGATGCAAAAATATAGTGATTCTTACTACTCTTTCAAATAATTGATTATTATTTAAAGAGATGTAAGTTTTGTTTAATCTTTACACTCTCTTTTGAAATTATTTTTCAAGGAGAGATATAAGATTAGAATAACAACAATGCATATAATAATAATCATAAGAAATAATTTTACCTCAGTTGGTTAGAACTCGTGCTGATAACGTGTTGAAACAATATGTGAAAGAATATAGTTGATGAGAGGATGTATGAAAATAAGAGGAGTATATTATTATATGGATTCCAATAATGCTTTGAGGGAATAGACAAGCCCTTTATATAGGCAATATGAGACTATCCAACTACCCTACTAATTACATAATAAGTAGGATGTTACAAAGGATAAATGTGAAGGTTACACCACCCCACTACTCTATAATAATAATAGCCACTAATAATTTGTTTATAACACATACTTAATTATAGTTTTAAATATTAATTCTCAATTACCTTCCATTATTACCTTTTTTATTTTTATTATATAATATTGATAATATGATAATTTTTTTTTTTGATCATCAAATCAAACTTTCATTAATAAAATCAACACCCCAATTGTCTTTACAAACTTTACTAGGTTTAGACATTAATCCTAACATAGGAATTAATACTCTAAACTACAAGCCCATTACAACCTACATAACTATTACATTACTCAGCCCATAAGCTATTACAATTAAGAAAGCAATATAGCTAAACTATTACATTACTCGGCCCAAAAGCCATTTAAAATTAAAAAAACACGCAAACAATATGGCCCATTACAAAGACAAGACTTTTACTTATCATCTAGCTTCTCAATCTTCTCTCTAATAGATTTCTTCTTAGTCTTCCATCCTTTCACTTTAAAATACACATTTTTAATCACCTTATTATAAATCTGCTCCTCGGTTAAACCCACACCACCATGACTTCTATCATTTCTCTCACACCATATAACATAAGTATAAGAGGTGCATAAACAGCTACTAAGTGTACTCTTTTCTCCACATCCACAGCTAAGAATCAAATCATTTAATTTCATAAAGTTCTCGGGCATTTGTTTAATACTACATTTGTCTAGAATTTTTCTTAGGATTCTTCTTGTAAATGAGCATTTGAAAAACAAATGCTCATTATCTTCTGTAACAGCCCTGCAAAATTCACACAGAGGATCTATAGAGGGATTCCAATAACTCATTCTTTGCTTGGTATTCAGTTTATCTTGGACTGCAATCCAAGTGATAAAAGCACATCTTGGTATATTCTTTTTTCCCCACACAAATTCATGCCACTTTACCTCCTCTAATCCCTCCTCAGAATTGATTCTAGCAAGAGTTTTGCTGAATGAAAACTTATTATTTTTACTCTCACTCCAGCACTTAACATCCTTGCTATTATTTATTTATGTTATCTTTATTTTAAAATCCGGCCACCTCCACCGATCACCACCTCCACCGATCACCACCACCACCTTATGCATTTACCACCGACTACCACCACCACCACCACCACCTCCATTATTTTCCACCGATTACCACGACCGTCGCCCATATGCACCACCGACTAGTTTTGTCACCGTTGTCACTTTCAATCACCACCAACTAATTTTATCACGCACACACGTCCGTGATTTTAAAAATAAAAATTCATAACTATAATTCTAAAAAAATAAAAAAAATCGTATTTTTGGAGGAGGCAAAAAATATTTACGTCTATGAAGTTTTTTGATTTTTTAATCTTTCTGATTTTTTTAATTTCAATATTTCATTTTATGTGCTGTTATAACACACAAAATTAGATTTTCCCACCACACGACCGCGTCCGTTATTTTTTTTGAAAATTCATAATTTATTCCAAAAAGCAGAAAAATTTAAAAAATATGGGGTTAGTTGGTGGTGATGACGATGGCAAAACTAGTCGGTGGTTATGGGCGAAGGTCGTGGTGGTCGAAAAAATATTATGGAGGTGGTGGCCGTCGTGGTCGGTGAAGAATGTATTAGGTGGTGGTGGTAGTCGGTGATAAATGCATGAGGTGGTGGTGGTGGCCGGTGGCGGTGGCCGGATTATAGAATAAAAAGAAAAGAAAATAAATATTATATATTAAAAATAAATAATAAAAATGACATTAGAGGTAATAGTGGAAGGTAAATATAGTAAAGTGATTAATTGAGAAGTGATCTTTTATACTACACTTAAGTAAAAAAAATAATTTTCTCCCTTTTTTTTTGGAATGAAAAATGAGGTTTCGTAATTAATTAAAAATTATCTCTTATATTAATCTACCACATGTTATATTAATGTTTCAATATATGAATTTGAGGGATAAACATTTACACAAATTAAACATTATAATTTTATTTGGATAGTATAAATAATAAACGGTTAAGAATTACTATCCTCAAATTCAAGATAGAGACCCATATAAAAGAAATTGTAATATATGATAAATCGGTATTATAAAAATTGACATATTTATAGCATAAATCTAGTATATTAAAGAATAAGGATTTTATATAACATTAAAATATAAAAATATATTTCAAGTGCTAATCTTATTTTATATTAAACTTACTTTCGAATTAAGTCATCTTTAATTTTATTTTCAAACTATTTTTTTATTATATGTGTATTTGGAAATAAAATAAAGCTAATCTTATTTCATACTGAACTTAATTTGAATTAAATCATGTTTAATTTTATTTTGAACTATTTTTTTTATTATATGTGTATTTGAAAAAAAAAAGCAAAAACTTATGGGTCAAAAATACCCTTGGGGGTGTATTTAACTGGGAGTCTGTTGGATTTTTGGACTATAAAAGTCAATGGGTATGCAATTACGATTTTTATAATTCTATTAAAATCTTGGGGTATTCAATTGAGATTTTAAAAACTCTTTTAAAATCTAAATGTATTCAATCATAACTTTTTTAATTCCATCAAAACTTTAAGGTATTCAAAAGTCATTCGACTTTGTAGGAGTTTAGGGTTTCATTATAAATAAACAAGTCTTTTAGAAATCCTTTTACAGAAGTAGAGATTTTGTAACTCCAACATAAAACAACGACTATTAAGGTAAAAAAAATCAATAACCGTGTTATAATTATTTTATCTTATACTTTTGCTTGTTCTTCATCATTAATAACAATATCTTTTGATTATATATTCTTCTGATCCCTCAACTTTCTTTATTTCACAGTTTGGTCACTTCTTTTCATTTTTTTTCTTTATAATTTGTTCCTGGATCTATATTTGTGATGTTATTGACTTTGCTATAATGGGACAAAATTAATTAGTCATAAGATCAATATATGTGATTCCAATTGACCCAATTAGTGTGAATATATACTTTTATCTGCATAAAAAACAGCTGCATAAAAATAGTTTCATAAAAATATTGATCGTATTTATGAACATAGAACTGTTCATAAGAACTCCTAAACAAATATTTTTCTTTTGAAGAAGTGATTAGCACTTTATTAAATTTGCCTGATGAAAATCTCTCAACACGGCACAACCCTTGGTAATCAATTATACATAAAGTCGTAAGTATGAAAAATGTTGTGTAGACATACCTCTATATAAATTCTCATTTGGTGTAGCTCTCTAGGACATCTGAGCCCTTTTAGCGTGACTATGAACTACTTAAGTCTTTGAAACAAAATTTTCCTCATCACTGTATGGTTGCATCAATCGCCTCTCATTAGTCAAGCCCTTATTCCCACACACTATAATGTTATTCTGTATTTCCGATACAAACGAATTTCAAATAGAAACTTTATCAAAAAAAACCACCCTCGCAATTTAATAGATTCTTTCTTTTTTTCTATATTTTACGAAATCAAGCGTGCATAATAACTACTATTGCTATTACCATAGAGGAATTTTTTTACCCGGACTTCAAAACTCCTGAACCAGTGGTCAAACTTTAACTCAAGTATCAAGAGTCACACAGCAGATTTGGCTCCATTATGTGGGGTTCGATATCATCTCCAAGATTTTGGTGGTCATGGTCGTCATCCTCGAAAGTTAAGTGAGTTGTTCAATCTTCACCACACATCATTGAGAAATGTAATTGAAAGACTATTTGGTATTTTTAAGTCTGGTTTCACAATTTTTAAGACTGCATCTCTGTTACCCTTTGAGACACAAGCAGAACTAGTGCTAGCTTGTGCTAGACTACACAATTTTTTTCGCAAAGAGCGTCGTTCTGATGAATTTCCCCCTGAACCACTACTGGAAATGCGGTGTTTACCCACGACAAATTAGCGACGACACGAAATTCGTCGTTAAACTGACGCAGTTAGCGACAAAATTTTACTGTGTCGCTAATTAACGACAACGAATTTGTCGTTAAATTTTAGTTTTTCGTCGCTAATTGTTTTTTATTTCTTATTGAATTTTTTTTTCTTCACGAACTGTCGTCGCTATTTTAGCGACATTGTCTGTCGTCGTTATTTTGAAGATTAGCGACGAGTAATGTACGTTACCCACGACCCGTATTGTCGTCGCTAAACCCCGATCCTATTTAATGCTACAGCAGGTTTTTTAACCCACTTAACACACACAACACCCATAATAATCCTCCGATTTTCTCCCAAAAAATCAACAAAATTCCATTTTTTTTTTGCAATTCCTTCTCCACTTCATCTTGCATCATTCTTGGTTCAATAATCAAAGTGGGGCTCCATTAATATCATCTTTCATCAAAGAATTTAAGGTATAATTGCATGAAATTCAATTTTTTTTTTTTTTTTTTTGAATGCTAATTGTGATTCATTCTTCCTATATGCTTTGATTAGGTGAATTAATACAACTCTCTTGGTAGGGAATTAACATCATTCTTCAATTTATCCATCCAATTCAAGGTATTTCCATTAAATTTCATGTTTTCTAAGCTTTGTATTTAATTGATTATATTAGCAAGTTGATATACCATATGATTAGGTTAATGAATTAAATATTTGTTGGTTGATTATGCATGTGTTGTGTGAATTTATATTTTGTGCTCATATATTTTTACTTGTTTATTTAATTATTTGTTTTTTTATATATATTCATTCATTAATTTAATGGTTTGTAATATTTATTCATTTAATGGTTTGTAATTTTTATTCATTCAATGGTTTGTAATATTTATTCATTCAATGAGTTTGTAATTTTTTTTTATTTTGTTTATTGTGTTGTAATTTTTATTCATTTTATTCATTAGGTTGTAATAATTATGTATTTTTATTTTTTTTTATTAATGTAGTCGCATAGTTTACTCAAATTGTTGTTAAGTGATGGCATCGAGTTCGGGCATGAGTATCGATAAGAGTTGGATCGAATCGACGAATGTGTTAGATGGTGAATATATTTTTGGGGTTTATAAATTTATCGATTTTGCTAAGAAAAGTAGAGGTTATACCGGTTACTTGTCTTGTCCGTGTAAGAAGTGTAATAATTTTTGCCGATTAAAAACCAATGATGTTATGGCCCACCTTCTAAGAGAGGGGTTTAACCATGATTATAAGGTTTGGACAAAACACGGTGAGGAAGAGATACAAACACATACACCCCCTGCAAGTAAAGATCCAGTTATAGTAAATGAAATCCAGCAGGTTTATGACGATGTGAGACAGAGTTACGATGTTGGTGGACATCCGGGAGACACCGAGATGAGAGATGCACATATTCCAAGTCGAAGCAGTTTTGACACGTTGTTCGAAGAACTGGAGACAGAATTATTTCCTGGTTGTGAATCGATCGGTTCGTTGAATTTTATTGCCAAGCTAATGCACGTAAAAGTAAAGAACAAATGGACTAACACCTCATTCACCGAGCTACTGGAGTTGTTGGGTCGTATTTTGCCTAAACCTCACAATTTGCCCGAATCTTATGAAGCATGCAACAAGAAGTTGAAAAGTTTGGGTATGGGGTATGTTACCATCGACGTTTGTTTGAACGATTGTGTTATTTATTACAAAGAAAACAAAGACCTTGACAAGTGTCCAGTTTGTAACGAGTCTAGATGGGACCCAAAGAAGGGTATCAAAGTACCGCATAAGAAGCTTCGATATTTTCCGATTGCTCCTAGATTACAGCGACTATTCGCTTCAACGCACACCGCTGAAGACATGATTTGGCACCATACCGGTAACAGTGCAGATCCGGATGTGTTGCGTCATCCGGTTGATGGTGATAGTTGGAAGAGATTTGCAGCGCTACACCCTGAGTTTGCTAGTGAACCTCGTAACGTATATCTGGGTCTTGGAATCGATGGGTTTTGTCCTTTCTCTATGCAGAACAACTCGTATAGCATGTGGCCAGTCATATTAACCGTATATAACTTGCCCCCGTGGGTATGCATGAAGGAGACCACTTTCCAGCTTTGTTTGTTGATTCCGGGACCCCGTTCACCCGGTAAGGACATGGATGTCTTTCTTCGTCCTGTTATAGATGAGTTGGAAGAGTTGTGGGATAATGGGATCGTTACGTATGATGCCCACAAGAAAGAAGAGTTTACGATGAAGGTTTGTTTGTTGTCTACCACTAATGATTTCCCCGCTAGGTCATACACTTCGGGATGGTCGGGTCAAGGTTACAAAGCTTGTCCCGAATGCATGGATCATACTCCGTCATTGAGTGTGAACAAAGGGATTGTTTACTTTGACCATAGACGTTGGTTACCTGCCGGACATCCATTTAGAAGCGAACGTGTTTTGTACAAGGAACCCGATGATAGGCGCCCACCGAAGAAATATAGTCCTGCAAGTATTCAGACACAGTTAGATGGGCTTCCAATTGTGTTTCCCGGTAAACACAAGGATTTTGGGGGAAAGATCGTGAAGCAAGATGTTAACCGGCGATTCAATTGGAAGAAAAAGAGTATTTTTTATCGTTTACCTTATTGGTCTGAAAACCTGTTGAAACATAACATTGACGTTATGCATTGCGAGAAAAACGTGTGTGATGCTCTGCTCGGTACAGTTATAGGTCTTGATGGGAAAGTTAACAAAGATAACGTGAAAGCGAGACTGGATCTTGAGAAATTGAAGATTAGAAAAGAATTGTGGTTGACTGAGAGAAATGGTAAAAAAATATTGAAACGGGGAAAGTACACTCTAACACCGGAAAAGCGGACTATTTTTCTTGACTGGCTGAAGGCACAGAAGTTTCCCGACGGTTTTGCATCTAGTATGAGAAACAATGTTCAAAGTGATACGGGTAAGATTATCGGCATGAAATCTCACGACTGTCACGTGATGATGCAATATCTTTTCGTGGCTAGTCTCCCCGGGCTTATTGAAGACAAAGCGATTAGTGATGTGTTTATTGGGTTAGCGAACGTGTTTAGAGTCGTTTGCAATAAAAATCTAAGCAGGAAACAGTTAGTATCGGGAAAGAAGAAGGTGGTTGAACTTATGTGTAGGCTAGAAATGATTTTACCTCCCGCGTTTTTTGATATAATGATCCACTTGGTGATACACTTATACGATGAAGCATTGCTTGGTGGCCCGGTCCAAATGCGGTGGATGTACCCATTTGAAAGGTATTTGAAAAAGTTGAAAGAGTATATCCGAAATCCGGCTAGACCAGAGGGTTCAATAGCCGAGGGGTACATTGCGGAAGAGACGTTGAATTTCATATCAAGATATCTTAGTGAAGAAAAAACAAGGTTCAACGATCCAGGCAGATACAACGAAGCACCGCGGGTCCCAAAAGAGCTATCCGTTTTCAATTCCCAATGCACTCCAGTTGGCAAGATAGAGTATGTTTCTTTACCGTATAAGGAGAAGGAGCACATAAGTTGGTATATTTTGCATAACTGCGACGAACTCGAAACATACATGACGTAAGTAAATATTATTATCTTATATAAATATATATTATATAAATATATTTTTATATATATAATATATATATTTATATATTTATATTTATATATTTATATATAAATATATAATATATAATATATATATATTTTTATATAAATATATAAATATATATATATTTTTATATATATATATAAATATATATAAATATATTATATATTATATATTATATATATTTTTATATATATATATATATATATATATTATATATTATATATTTATATATTTATATACATTTATATATATTATATATTTAT
Source organism: Nemophila menziesii (assembly GCA_029959085.1). Classification (NCBI taxonomy): domain Eukaryota; kingdom Viridiplantae; phylum Streptophyta; class Magnoliopsida; order Boraginales; family Hydrophyllaceae; genus Nemophila; species Nemophila menziesii. Next base: position 1,187,033 of record JARWIR010000055.1, on the reverse strand, counting down.
ATATTTATATACATTTATATATATTATATATTATATATTTATATATATTATATATTTATATATTTATATACATTTATATATATTATATATTTATATTAGTTTATTTATACTCATTTACAATTATAGTGAACACAAATCAACACTTACGGGAACGAGTGGTGAAATAGATATTACGCATCGTCGAACATTTAAGGAATGGTTTTTGGAAAAGGTATGTAATTTTAGGCATTGGTTTATAACTTATATATTTATTATCAAAGTACTAACTATTATTGTTGTATATTAGATTCATGGAATGCATTCACGTGGAGATCCATTAGCTACCCCCGAGATGGTGTCCTTGGCAAACATGTCTTATGGTTCGGTGCATAAATATGATTCATGTGTTGTGAACGGTGTCAAGTGGTTAACTAAGTCCAAAGGAGAGAAAAGAGTGACGCAGGATTACGGAGTGTGTACCATTTACAATGAAGAACCCTATTATGGGGAATTAATCAAAATCTTGGAGGTTATGTACACTGGAGGGTGCTCGGTTGTGTTATTTGTCTGTAAGTGGTATAAAAAGTCTGGATCAAGGCAAGAACATGGGGTAAAATTTATCAACACAACAAACTTTGAGTGGGCTGACGAACCATACATTTTAGCATCGCAGGCCAAGAAAGTGTTTTACATCGACGAGATTAGTTCAAAGAAATCAATGAAAGGGTGGAAAGCCGTTTGGGAAATAAACGATCGTCACGGATGGAGTCCTGAGTTATGGGGTTCGGAATCACTCCCTACTGGAAATGAGAGCATCAGCATACCATTGGATAGCACGGGGAACGAGAACATCAGCATGCCACTGGCATCCACCGAGGAGATCGAGATTGATCCTGCTCATTTTTTTATTGATTTGTCTTTTGATACGGTTATTGATGAGAATGAGGAAATTCATGATGACACCTTGGATGAATACGGTGATGAAGAAGAACCTATAGAGGTTGATAGCGATGATGAACCCGTAGTTATTAGTGGATATGATAGTGATTAGGTTTTATTTAAATTTATTTGTATTAACTTTGACCATAAACACTTAACTTTGACCATGAACACTTAACTTTGACCACAAACACTTAACTTTGACTCTAAACACTTAACTTTGACCATGAACACTCAACTTTGACCATAAACACTTAACTTTGACCATAAACACTTAACTTTGACTCTAAACACTTAACTTTGACCACAAACACTTAACTTTGACCATAAACACTTAACTTTGACCATGAACACTTAACTTTGACCATAAACACTTAACTTTGACCATGAACACTTAACTTTGACCACAAACACTTAACTTTGACTCTAAACACTTAACTTTGACCATAAACACTTAACTTTGACCATAAACACTTAACTTTGACCATAAACACTTAACTTTGACTCTAAACACTCAACTTTGACCATAAACACTTAACTTTGACCACAAACACTTAACTTTGACTCTAAACACTTAACTTTGACCATGAACACTTAACTTTGACTCTAAACACTTAACTTTGACCACAAACACTTAACTTTGACTCTAAACACTTAACTTTGACTCTAAACACTTAACTTTGACTCTAAACACTTAACTTTGACCATGAACACTTAACTTTGACCACAAACACTTAACTTTGACTCTAAACACTTAACTTTGACCATGAACACTTAACTTTGACTCTAAACACTTAACTTTGACCACAAACACTTAACTTTGACTCTAAACACTTAACTTTGACTCTAAACACTTAACTTTGACCATGAACACTTAACTTTGACCACAAACACTTAACTTTGACTCTAAACACTTAACTTTGACTCTAAACACTTAACTTTGACCATAAACACTTAACTTTGACTCTAAACACTCAACTATGATTCTAAACACTTAACTTTGACCATAAACACTTAACTTTGACCACAAACACTTAACTTTGACCATAAACACTTAACTTTGACCACAAACACTTAACTTTGACTCTAAACACTTAACTTTGACCATAAACACTTAACTTTGACCATAAACACTTAACTTTGACCATAAACACTTAACTTTGACCACAAACACTTAACTTTGACTCTAAACACTTAACTTTGACCACAAACACTTAACTTTGACCATAAACACTTAACTTTGACCATAAACACCCGAACACCCAATTGAAAATGTGAAAAGGAACCTAAAAAAACACAAAAAAAAAATACAAGAAAGGGTAAGCATCTTAAACCCCCAAAATTTTTAAAAAAATAAAAAAATAAAAAAAAAAAAAAAAATAACGACGACATTCAAATGGATTAGCGACGACATTCAACCTTTGAATGTCGTTGCTAATTATTCGCGACGACATTCAAAGGGATAGTCGTCGCTAAACAATAATAAAAAATTTGATTGGTCTTCGTGGGCGGTCAACTTTCCCGCCCACGAAAATTAGCGACGACAAACCAAAAATTCGCGACAGATACTCGTCGCTAAACCAAGGCACGCAAGGGGCGTGTGTACGTGGGGCGACACGTGTCCCGTTTCGCGACGAAACTTCAGGATTCGCGACGACTAGCGTGTCGTCGCTAATCTTTTATTCTATAAAGCCCTAACCGAGCTCATTTCTGCCATCACAAACACTCAAAAACTCACACAAAACCTCCATTTCCGCCATAGCCAAGAAGCTCCGAGTAATAACAACACCAAATCCGACATCAATGTAATGATTCCAATCCAATAACACATTTTAATCACTACTTTTTTAATTTTTTCATTTTCAATTTCTAATATTTTTTCTTGTGTTTATTTTGTATGATTCCTTCTTCTTGGCATGGATTCATGGACGAAATCTACACCATTTCTACGTATCAGGTTCCAATTTCCGGATCAAACTTGCATTTTTTTTATTTTTAATTTTTTTTTGTTTGTAAAAATCTATGAATGTTTGTGTGATTTGAGTAATTCCGAGAATTATGTGTATGTTTATGGGTTGTTTGGTAATTTTTTGGTGTTAAATAACAACATTTAATTGGTATTTGGTAAAAATTAGGGTTTTGGTATGATTTTTGTAATTTTAATGTAATAATTAGAGTGTTATTGATCTTTGATTGTGTTTTAAGATATAGGGACCTATTTGCAATATGTTTGATTTGTATGTTTAAGGACTAAAATGTAGTTTTATACTTTTTTTGGACTAAAATGCAATTTTATACCTTTTAAGGACTAAAATGCAATTTTTAAAAAATTAGGACTAAATAGCATATTTTATAAAAAATTTGGACTAAAATCATTTGTTAGGACTCGATTGCAAATTTTAAAAGAAAAGGGACTTATTTGCAAATTTTACAAAAATAGGACTTGAATGCAAATTTTAAAAGAAAATGGGACTAAAATGCAATTTTTAAAAAAAATAGGACTTATTTGCAAATTTTACAAAAATAGGACTTGATTGCAAATTTTAAAAGAAAATGGGACTAAAATGCAATTTTTAAAAAAAATAGGACTTATTTGCAAATTTTACAAAAATAGGACTTGATTGCAAATTTTAAAAGAAAATGGGACTAAAATGCAATTTTTAAAAAAAATAGGACTTATTTGAAATTTTAAAAAAATAGGACTTGATTGCAAATTTTAAAATAAAATGGGACTAAAATGCAATTTTTAAAAAAATAGGACTTATTTGCAAATTTTAAAAAATTTGGAATTATTTGTAAATTTTAAAAAATTTGGACTTAAATGCAAATTTTAAAAAAAATTGGACTTATTTTCAAATTTTAAAAAAATTTAGGACTTAAATGTAATTTTATGAAATTTTATAGATGGCTGCTGTCATGGGTAGGAGTCACGATGGAGATGGGAGGGGTAACGATCCCCCGAGGGGTCCACCACGTTCGAATGCTGATTGTAACCAACCATCGGGTAATAAAAAATTCAATTAATGTTTATTTATCACTTAAAAAAATATGTAGTTACTAAATATTCTTTCACTAAAACAGGTGAACGTAAAAGAAGGAGACCGAAAGCTGCCACCTCTATCCGGACAGCTCAGGAGACCCTGAAGAGAGTCGGCTGGCCCATTCCAGTTGACTTTTCTGTCATAGACGGCACCTGGAACTTCGTCGGCCCATATAGCAAACACGTGGGTCAGGTGGCTGGTAATGCGGTTCGAGATGCTGTTCCCCCTTGCTACAAAGAATGGAAAGAGGTCCCCGACCATAACAAAGGGGTAGTTTTGCAGCGACTTCATCAGTTTTTTGATTTAGAGGAGTGGAGGAGGCGAGGCGATTGGGAAGAGATCACTAAGAGATTGACTACGATGACATCTGGAGCCTACAGGCGATACAAGTCGGATTTGAAGAACGACTATTACTACACGGGTGAAAATCCACCAGATGTTGACCCGGCGATTTGGGAGGCGACGAAGAAGATGTGGGATGACTTGGCGAAACAGGTAGAAAAAAATAATTTATTAATTATTTTATACATTTTTTTTAATTAATTTTATAACTACTTCTTTTTTATTTGTAACAGAGTCAGGCTGATATAAACAAGAAGAATCGAGAGCAGCAGACAGTTCCGAGCAAGGCGGGGTCAAGGAACTGGTCACAGACCCGGGAGGTGATTATTGAGGTATAAGTTTTAAAAATTAAAATATAATTTAGTATTTAATTTAATTTAATTGTTAACTAATTAAAATTTGTTACTGTATACTGTCCAGGGGAAGCTGAAGACGGTGACGAAAGAGCCGTTGACTTTTACAGATGACGAGACCCAGGAGGAGATGGAGCTTCCTCCTTTAAGCGGCTATTTCGACCACCTCTCCTATGATGCTGCTACAGATAGCTGGCGTGACGAGCGTTTGGAGAAAGCTAGTGTAAGTTTTTTTTTTAAATTGATTTAAATTAATTTATTATTTTAAATTTATTTTTTTATTAATCTAATTTATTTTTAAATTGAAATCTAATTACAGGGTGTTCTCCGGGAGAAGATGAAGAAGAAGGTTGTGCAGGCCGGAGCGGAGGGTACTGAAGTTAGCATCCAGGAGCAGATGGATGCCATGCTCGAGACAATAATGGAGGTCCTACACCCACCCAATACTAAATACTGGGTGCCTACCATTGGTCCGGTCCGGAAACGATCCAGGACTCCTACACAGCCGGACAGGGAGAACGATGAGCTGCTTAAGGCGGTTCTGGATGGGATGAACGAGCTTCGCGCGGCTCAAAATCTTCCACCTATACCGGATCCATCCTCCGCATCACCCGGGCCCACAGCTTCTTCTAGTCGGCCGAGTCAACCCCCGAGCATGGCAGAGACTCTCTTCGAGGCATTAAACGGGATGAGAATCGCCAATGGAATGCAGCCGATCAGCAAACCCGGGCCCACTAGACGAGATGAAGAGAGTGAAGATGAGGAGAGAAGAGGAGATGGAGAAGATCGTGGTGACGATTGAGATTTTTATTTATTTATTTGGTTGTTTGGTTTGTAATTTTAAGAATTTTACGTTTATTTTGTATGTTTGACTTGCATTTTGACTTTGACTACGTTTGACTTTATTTCACGTTCAGTATTTGAATCGATTTATCGTATTTTATATGTATTTTTGGATTTTTATTTATTTATATTTTTGCATTATATTAAAAATCAAAATAATAATAAAATAGTAAAATTTAAATAATAAAGAAAAATAAAACAAATAAAACAGTAAAAAAAAAATCAAAAAAAAAAAAGAATAGCGACGACCCTTGTCGTCGCTAAACTATTAAATAAATAAATGAATAATGATTTTTGATAAAATGAAAAAAAAAATAAAAAACAATAATAATTATTAGCGACGACATAGCTGTCGCTAAACTTTGTCGCTATTTAATTAAAAAAAAAAGAAATTGAAATCGATAAAAAATTAATTAAAAACTAATTACTCAGTTAGCGACGACATGTCGTCGCTATGATGTCGTGACGAACTCGTTAAATCCGCGACGCCAATCCTCGTGGGTAAATTCCAAAGGAACTAGTCACGAAATCACAATTATTCGTCGCTAAACGCAAATTAGCGACGCCATGATAGAGACGACAGTTTAGCGACGAATTGTCGTCGCTAAACGAAATTAGCGACGATTTTACGCGGATTCGCGACGACGCGTGTCGTCGCGAAATCACGCGAATCCAGTAGTGAACCAGAAGATGATTCATTCTCTTCATCGTCTATGGATATAGACGAGGAAAATCATAATTTCCTTTCTCGAACTCAACAACAACAAAGAGCAAAAGCTAATACTTGGAGACTTGGCATTGCTGAAACTATGTTGAATGATAGACCACAAATTGGTATAAAAGGGAGTCGATATAATGATGAAGAAAGAGACGAAGATGAGAATTAAGAGGATCGAACATAATAAAGTTGATGAGTTTTAGTTTCGTTTCTATTAAAATGATTTTAGTTAAGTATGCGTTAACAAATTGATTTTATGTATAAATTTTTACAAGCATACATTTAAATTTATTAAAAAAATGTTTTTGTTTTATTACGCAAGATACATTTTTTTTGTATTATTTAAGTACAAGAATGGATGAATATTTTCTTTGTAAAGTCCATTAAAATCTATTGAAGTCCATTAAAATCTTGACATAAGAATCCGTCAAACTCTATATAGAACTAAAAAGAATCCACCGAACTCTATATGGAATTAAAACAATCTGTGAAGTTTGCAAAGTCTATGAACTTTTAAAGTCCAAAAAAATAAATGATATATTTTTAAGCTGTTTTTGTCATGATTATGTGTTTACATTCTTCATTTGTTCATATTTTGCCACAATATTGGTAAACTGTGTGTATATATTCTTCATTTTGTTCATATTTTGCTTATATATTGCTAAATAATGTGTTTAAGTTGTTTTAGTCTGAGTAGAGTGTGTGTTTGAGCTGTAATGCGGTGAAAAGGTTTGTGCAGTCTCCAAATTCCATGTTTTAAACGTGGAATTCGGAGACTGCACATAACTTTTTCCCTTTTCTACTTCTACCTTTGTTTGTGCGATCATATTCTACTAATTATACCATGAGTTGTTTTCTGCAGATGGTTATAGATGTAGTTAGGTTCGATTCTCAATGTTCTATGCATTCGTTTGATCTTTTCCCGAGCCTCGATGTGGACGTTGCCACACCCGAGGACACCATAACGCGAAATCCTGTCGAGCTCCTCTATGAGTGATGTTTTGTTTTTACGATCTTTATATTCTTGTAACCGTCAATGAATATTCACGTATTTAACATTGTTGACAATTGTATTGTTAAGTTTTTGAACCTTTTTGTGTTTATATTTGTGTCGTGTTTCATTATGTTAGTATTATTGTCTTTTTATATAGGTTTCGAGCCATGTAGCTTAAGTTTCTTTCCGGTTTTCATGTTTCAAACATGGAATTCCATGTTTAACACATTCTATGTTCAAAACATGAAATTCTGTGTTTGCGAACAAAAAAAATCAAAAAAATCCAAAAAACTCAAAAAATTCTAAAAAATCCAAAAAAATTATAAACGTATATATTAATTTGATTTATTCAAATATATAAATTTTTTATTTTTTTGATTTTTTTAGAATTTGTTATGACGATTTTAAAAATATTTCACGGACGCGCCGCGTATGTTTATTAGTTTTTGTTCTGTTTTTTTTTCTATTTTTTTAATTACTATTTATAGGGTTATTTTGGGTTGAACCGTTTTTTAATAAAAATTCTTCTTATAGATATTTTTTTTAAATAAATTTTTTAATAAATATTAATTTATAATTGACTCTAACAATACACCTTATACAGCATGAAAGAAAAATCCTAAAAGAATTATCGAAATTTGGTGATAGAAATTAGTTAATACGTAAATGATTGGGTATCATGGGAAGGTAAGCAGTCAGATGATACTGGAGAAAATGATTACTGATTTTGCGGTTGCTTATTATGCATTCGAACAAAAAAATAAAAACTTACACACCTATAATATAATTAAAAGAAATCCTCCATGCACCCATATCCAGAATCTTTTCTGCGTTGTCTGAAAATCTTATCACCAACATTTTTATGAAAGATTTAGCAGTTACAACTTACAACTGAATAATAATATCACTTTGGCTTTTTTGTTTAGTCATCATAGGCATATATAAGATCTAGATTCTTTAAAAAAGAAAAGGTTTTAAGTTGTTCCACTAGAAAAGGATATTAAGGGCATATCAAAGCGATAAGGGGGAGAAATTACTTCTAAACAAAAATCATTGTGGGTGCACGGAGGATCTACTTAAGACCTAGGGGTTCAAACCTCTTTAAATCTATAAATTTTATGATATGTAGCGTAAACTTTTTCGAAAAATAATTAGTCTCTTATAAATATTTATATGAGATAATTTCCAATTAATTACACTTCCTCACTTTTCATTCTAAAAAAAAAGGAAGGAGGAAATTACTTCCTACTTACTCACAAATTTTCAACTTAATCCTCAAATAAGCACATGGTGATATTTACCTTCCATTATTACCTTTATATGTTTTTTTATTTCATTATATATTTATATTATATTTCTATATTTAATATCTGAATTTATTTTTTCATTTTTTTAAATTTTTGATTTCGATTTTTTTTTTTCCGAAAAAATATTTTTTTTTTGAATTTTTTTTTTCTGAATTTTTTTTTTTTGAAAAATATTTTTTTTTTGGATTTTTTTTTTTCGAAAAATATTTTCGAAGATTTTTTCATTAACACACAAGTCCATACTGTTTTGTGTTACTGTAACTCATACATCAAGCGATTGTGTGTTACATTAACACACAATCAGATTTTCAGACTATCTGTACACTATTATCTATTTCTGTATACAAATATTATGTATATCTTATTATGTGTTCCTGCAACCCAAAATTGTTATTTGTTGTGTGTTTAAGCAACACAAAACTGTAAATGACACACAAGTCCATACTGTTTTGTGTTACTGTAACTCACACATCAAGCAATTGTGTGTTACATAAACACACAATCAGATGTTCAGACTATCTGTACACTATTATCTATTAATGTGTACAAATATTCTGTACATCTTATTTTGTGTTCCTGCAACACACAATTGTTATTTGTGTGTCTTTAAGCAACGCAAAACTGTAAATGATAAACGCATTGTGTGTCTTACCAACACAAAACCCATACTGTTGTGTGTTACTGTAACACATACTTTCAGCAATTGCGTGTTGCATGAACACATAATCAGCCTACATATACATTATTCTATACCTTTGTGTACAAATATTCTGTCTGTCTGATTTTGTGTTCATGTATCACACAATTTGTTATTTATGTGTGTTTAAGCAACTCAATATTATACATATTGGGTGTTCATGCAACACACAACACATATGATTTTGTGTTACTTTAACACACAATTATCATATGTACTAATCTTACATCATGTTATCATGGGAAAAAAAATTCCGGGGGTAAAAATCGACAAAAAAAAAATTCGAAAAAAAAAATCTTTCGAAAAAAAAAATTTCCGAAAAAAAAATATTTTTCGAAAAAAAAAAAAAATTGAAAAAAAAATATTTTGAAAAAAAAAATTTAAAAAAAAAAAGGGACAACGCCCAGTTAATTACGCGGAGAGCGTAAGTATTCCCAATTAATTACAAGTTGGACTTAATTCCCAATTAAACACAAATTTTAAGCCGATTACCATATTACCCTTTTAGCTTAATAATACTAAAATAAACAAAAAAATAACAACACAGGAAAATAAAAATTAATAGAATAATATAAATACAAAACTTCTCATATCTGCACACACTAATACACCTACAAAATACACGCACCACTATTTCACTCTCTCTCTGCTCTCACGTTCTCTCTTTCTCCTATTAAATCCAATCGGCGATAAACTAATTCAAAAACCATCTCATATTCACCGTTAAACATTATTCAACCAACGATAAACAGTTAAATCATCAACATCACTTCAACATCAAGTAAGATACATTAAAAGCAGTAGAAGAATCAAAGAAGTGAAGAATTTGTTCGACAGCCAGTGAAACCCTAGGTATGAACGAACACTTATAACTTCAAATTGCAGTTATTTCAGCAATTTTTGCTTCGATTATGATTCTATTGTCTTTCGTACTTGAATTTACAACACTTTTTGATGTTAAATGAGTATTTTAATAGAATATTTATAAAAGTACATGTTTAATGTGAATAGTTGCTGGTAGATTAGTGTGTAAAAGTGTTAATAGATGATAATAGTGTAATATTATAGTAATTTGTTTGTTGTTATGTTGTATATAGAACCGCAGATGATAATTAAGTGTATAAATGGTTAATTTGTGTGGAATTGAATAATATAGAGTAGAAACTCAGGCGTATGTGTAAATTGAGAATGCGTTTATGAGTGTGTTCGTAGATTGATATAATTTATGCAGGTTTGTGTGTTACAGCTACACACAATGAGACAGTGTGTGTGTTGCAGTAACACATATTTTGTGTTGCAGTAATTCACAACGAGTAGGTGTTAGTCAGTTTTTATGATCAGAGTGGTTTAAACATATTTGATAAAGTGTATAGACGGTTAATTTGTGTGGAACTGAGTATTATAGAGTAAAAACTCAGGCGTATGTGTAAATTGAGCATGTGTTTATGAGTGCTTGCGTAGATTGATATGATAAATGCAGAATTGTGTGTTACAGCTACACACAAACACAATATGTGTGTGTAACAGTAACACAAAAATTACTGGATAGATCAATTCATGACACACAAGTACTTATGACATATATATGGACATTTGTGATAAGATGAAACACATATTTTGTGTTGCAGGTAGTCAAAATGAGTAGGTGTTAGTCAATATTGTATGATTAGAGGGGTTTGAACATATTGCATAATCTGGATGTGATAAATGGAATGTTGTGTGTTACATAAACATAAAAAAAACAAAATTGTATGTATGTGAAACAACTATTGTGTGTTGCAGTAAGTCAAAACGAGTAGGTGTTAGTTAATAATGTGTGATTGCAGTAATTTGAACATATTTGATAATCTGGATGTGATAAATGAAATGTTGTGTGTTACATAAACACACAATCAAATAAAATATGTGTATGTGTAACACATATTTTGTGTTGCAGCAAGTCACAACTCATGAATCTCACGTGTTCATCAGTTTTTATCATTCAATGTGATTTTGGTTTTTTAGTAATAATCTTATCTTTATACATATACAGTTATGGAAAAGACAAAAGTCGGAGAGACAAAGGATGAACGTGTTAGGCTGCCCGGACTTCCAAAGAGTCTGAAGACTGAGAACAAAAAGTTAGGAGCAAAACGTAAGAGGAGGACAACTGAAAGACTGTGACAAATTTGGTTGAATGATATTATGTTTATGTTTTTGAATTGTTTTGTGACAAATTTGGTTAAATGATATTATGTGTATCTTTTTGACTTGTGTTGCGTTCCAGCATATCAAAAGTTGTATGTGTTAAGTGTTTCAGCAACCGGTGTATGTGTTGCATCAACCCACAATGCACGAGTTATGTGTTCCAAGAACACAAAAAAAACCGAAAAAATAACTAATCATAAAAATATATCTAAGATGTGTATTACAAAAATCACACTAAATCAAGATTAAACCATTATAATAAACAACAAATTACAACAATAAATAAGCATCATATACAACAATAAAGCAGTATTAAATAATAACGGAATATGCATGATAGATTGTGTGTTTATGCAAGTCATAATCAATATGAATGTGTGTTGATGTAACACACCATCAATAAATAAGAAAAAAACTAAATAAATAAATAAGTAAATACGTACACAATAAAAAATAAAAAAAAGAAGTCAGAACAGGTAGCTTGATAAGCAATTCTAACTCAATAGAATTGTGTGTTCTATCAACAAAAAAACAAACAATATTGTGTAAAGATGCAACACAAAAAGCATTACCAAAAAAAATGACAAAATGTTAATGTTTGTGCATGTAAGATTGTGTGTTATTACAAGTCATAATCATATGTATTCTGACAATAGGTATAAGATTAGTAGAATTGTGTGTTACAGCAACACACAAGAACACAAACTGTGTAAAGCTGCAACACAAAAGAACACATATTGTGGAAAAATGCAACACAAAAAACAATACATATTTAGGACACAATAGGTAATTTGACAATAAGTATACGATTAGTAGAATTGTGTGTTATAGCAACACACAAGAACACAAATTGTGTAAAGCTGCAACACAAGAGAACACATATTGTGAAAAGCTGCAACACACAAAACAGTACATAACATAACATAATGTTTGATTCAGACAGTTAAGGATCCATTACATAAAAAAATCAAAATCACAAACAGTCAAGTGGTATTAAACGATTCATAATAAAAAGTTATGATACAAACTTCTTAATATAAAAGTATCCAGATGACTTTTGGACAGCTGCATATACTCTCCATAAACATCCAGAAGATTCAGAATGGACACAATGCGCGCCTATTCGGCCAACACAATTACATTAGAGGGTAATCTCGAATCCAAGCTCACTAGCGTACTTCCACAGTGTGTAGCGTAAATCTTTGGCTCCACCGTAAAAACATTGGCCAATACTATGCAAAGTAGTGTCCCATCTGTTGCTTTTGAAAACCGTCACAGTGGCAAGTGCAGTTGGGTCATCTTCGGGGTGAACAACTGTGGAACTAGTCGAAGAAGATGAAGTGGCTGAAGGTTGATGACAAGCAGATTCGGAAAGAGCAACGGACAAAGAAGAATCGGGACGAACATATCTACAATCCGTGACAGCAATTTCAAAAAACGAGACTGGATTGATGTTCAACATAGTGAGCATGTTGCAATAAGCATCGTCGTCGTCTAAAAACAATCGTCCTGACTCTCCGATTGAGTAATGAAGTGAGATGTATTCGGAATCGAGACATGGCCATTTCAAAGCGACAAAGCTAACCATGGAACCTAGACAATTGAAAAGCTCGAATTGTTGGACGGACTGAATCTGCTCAAACTGGAAGATAACCATGAGCGGTGAAGTCATCTACAATGAAAAAAACAAAAAAACACAGAAGGAAAGGTAAGAAGGCAGTAGGACAAAAAAAGTCTTATAACACATAACAATTGTGTGTTGCAGCAAGACAAAAGCATTCGATATTGTGTTCATGCAACACATGAGGGAGCAGTATGCAATTATCATAGCGTGAGAGAATTAAAAAATAAAAAAGTTTAAGAAACAAATACAAAAAAAATCAAATATACACAACATATAAGAATTATGTGTTGCAGCAAGACAAAATCATATAAATATGGTGTTCACGCAACACAAAAGAATGCACCCTGCAACTAACAATCACACAAAAAATTACGATATGAAGCATACAAACAGTTTTATAATTGCATCATAGGCCCCTGTGTTAAATTACGGGAAATCGATACATAAAGATTCCAATAAATTGCAACTATCATACAAAAATCGTAATATAAACATTATAATATGTTCATGTAGATAATAAAGAATATACACTAACATGTGGAGAATTTGTAGAATCTAATTGCACTATAGGTCCCTAAAGTGTTCATACTCAAACAAAACATGCAATTAGCAGAAAGTCTTATGAATTTTCATGACAAAGACATATAGGTAGATAAGGAGCTATAAACATCAAGGCAATCCAGAGTAAGTAAATAGAAATTGATCTATTGTGATAACAACACCTCATATAAACACAATTCATACAGTGATTCAACACACATATAGTGAAGCAAAGCAACTAAAAAAACACGATGAATGAACTACCTGCAAAAAACTAAGAAAAATGACAGCAAAAAATCAAAAAATTATACATTACTAAATGTGAAGTAACACTTGAACCAGCAAAAGGTAGTGTATAACAACTATACGAAATCAAAACACAGAAATTCAAGACAAAAATAATAAGCATAACATCAAATTATACCTGTGAAATACAATAAAGATAGAAAAATTTCATATATGTAACAAACAACATGAAATAAACGAATTATACAGAAATATCGACGAGATAAAACATGATAAAAATCAAATTCGAACAACGAATCATCATCAACAACTCATATTATCAAAAAAGCAACCATTAAACGAATAAAAAATTAAGAAAAAAATTAGGTGAGTTAACAAAAATCATACCGTGTGAAGTAGTAATACAATATGTATGAATGATTAGAGCAAAAATCAAGAGAATCCGAGAATGAATTTGAAGCAGAAATTGAAAATGATGCCGCGAGAGAGATGAAGGTGTGAGAGTAGTTAGTTATGTTGACTTTAATTGGAAGCGTTGAATTGTACAGTAATAAAGAGAAGAAAAGGAAAAATAGGGGATTATTAAATGTTAGGGTTTCAACATTAATGATTTAATTAAAATGTAAAGTAGGTATTTATAAGGGGTAAAAATGGAAGCTAAAAATGCCAAAAGTAATTAATTGGGAATTAAGTTGTTTTTTTGTGAGTAAGTAGGAACTAATTTCTTCCTTCCTTTTTTTTGGGAATGAAAAGTGAGCAATTGTAATTAACTGGGAATTATCTCAAAAAAAAATCTGAAAAAAATAAATAAATATTAAACTATAATTAATAAAATATATAATTAAAGTAATTAATAATAGGTAGAAGGATATTTTGGTAATTGGGTAATATTTTGTGCTTAATTGGGAATTAAGTTGAAGTTGTAATTAATAAAGAATACTTACCTTCTCTGCGTAATTAATTGGGCGTTACCCTTATTTATATTATATACTTTTACTTTATGAATGTTTATATTATATATTTTTACTATAAAATAGACATGAAATATTATAACTTAATGGATGCTAAGCTTGATTTTTAAAATTTAAAATAGAAGATATGTGTTCAAAATATAGCAATTGATTTATTTTTTTCTAATCATTTTTACTTAAATAAACTTGAAATAGAAAATCTTATATTTTGTATAACTATTTAATAAAATTTCATATATATTTTCATGACTTTCCTTTAAACTTTATTTTACATTTTTAATTTTTTTAATTTAATATACTAAATTTAAGACATAACTTTATCAAATTTCACTAACTTATAAGAATATTATAATTCTTTATATTAGTCTTTAATTTGAATGTTAGGCTAGTATTGTGTTTTTACATTGCTTAATAAAATTATAATATTTACCCTTCTAGATAATTAGAATATAAATATCACATTATAAAATATTAATATAATTTTAGTGATTTTATGTAAAATAGGTGTGATAGTATTTTTTCCTCCCAAAATGTAGTGTTTCACTACTACAAATCGCCTTTTTAGGGGCGAAAGTTAAGGGGCGACCCACGTTTCGTCGCTAATAAAGAAGACTTAGCAATGAGTTTTTGTTAGCGACGAAATACGTCATCGCAAAATAGTTTTGACTTAGCGACGACACGATTGCGTAGCGAATATGTTAAAATTTCGTCGTTGTATTTTTATATTTGATTTTCTTTTTTACGTACAAAATTTCGTCGCTATGTTTGGGATGACCGAATTCGTCGCAATAATAGTATCTTACTGACGACGTGCATGGACTTAGCGACGACACGTGTCGTCGCTAAGCAAAAAAATGTATTTAATGAAGACAACAGGTTTTTTATCTCAAAAAACACCCAAAAACCCCAAATTATTTCTTCCATTTTCTCTCACATAACTCAAATTTGTTCTAATTTTTTCCAGTTGATTCTCCAATTAGTCTTGCACCATTCACGGGTTCATAATCAAGGTGGGACATTGTCAATATCCAATTTCATCACACAATTGAAGGCAATTTCATGAAAATTCAATTTTTTTGTCTATAATTGTGTTTAATTCTTGCTATATGATTTGATTACATTCTCAAGGTGGGGCATGATCATCAATCTTCAATTTCTCCAACCAATTCAAGGCATTTTCAATAAATTTCAAACTTTTTGGATTATACTTGTTTATTAGTTGCTATAAGATATGATTAGGTTCATAATTAACTTGTTTTTTGATTGTCTTGTTTATTATTATGTTATATATTACTTATATTTTTTTCTCATACGTAGCAAGTGTTTACAATGAAGGTTTTTCTGGTGTCCACTACTAATGATTACCTCGCTAGGTCATACACGTCAGGGTGGCAGGGTCAATGTTACTTAGCATGCCCAGAATGCATGGATTCTACTCCGTCGTTGAAGGTGAAAAAAGGGGTGGTTTGTTTTTATCATAGACGTTGGTTACCTACCAGGCATTGATTTAAAAAAGGCAGTGTTTTGTACCCGAGTATCGATTTTAAGGCCTTACTGAGGAAACATAGTCCGACAGATGTTCAGACACAGTTAAATGCGTTGTCCATTGTGTTTACTTGTAAACACAAGGATTTTGGGGGCAAGGCGACGAAGAAAACAGGTCCACGCGAGTCCAACTGAAAGAAAAAAAGTATTTTTAATCGTTTACCTTATAGGTCAGAAAATTTGTTAGAACATAACATCGATGTAATGCATTGCAAGAAGAATGTGTGCGACAGTTTTCTTGGTACAATTATAGGACTTGATGGGAAAATAAACAAAGATAACGCGAAGGCGCGAATGGATCTTCAAGATATGAAAATCAGGAAAGAGTTGTGGTTGACATCAAGAGGAGGTAAAGCGATACTAAAGCAAGGAAAGTATACATTGTCAGCGGAGAAGCGGGAAATTTTTATTGGGTGGTTTCAGGCACATAGGTTTCCCGATGGTTTCGCGTCTAGTCTGAGGAATAATGTTCAAATTGATACGGGAAAGATTATTGGAATAAAATTGCATGATTGTCACGTTATGATGCTGCATTTTTTTGTTTGTTGTCTCCCCCGTCTTATAGATGATAAACCTATTAGCGATGCGATTATTGGGTTAGCTAACGTGTTTAGAGTCGTTTGTAATAGGAATCTGATTAGGAAGGAGTTGGAAGCCGGCAAGGCGGGAGTGGTTGAAGTGATGTGTAAACTAGAAATAATCTTACCTCCCACATTTTTTGATATAATGATCCACTTGGTGATACACTTATACGATGAAGCATTACTAGGGGGCCCGATTCAAATGCGGTGGATGTACCCATTTGAAAGGTATTTGAAAAAGTTGAAAGAGTATATTCGAAACACGGCTAGGCCAGAGGGTTCAATAGCTGAGGGTTACGTGGTAGAAGAGACGTTGACCTTCATATCATTGTATCTTAGTGAAGAAAAAACAAAGTTCAATGATCCAGGTAGATATAACGAACCACTGCCAGAACCGAAAGAGCTATCCATTTTCAAGTCTTAGTGTACTCCAGTTAGCAAGAAAGAGTCTGGTCCTTTACCACCTAAGGATAAGGAGCACATCACTTGGTATATTTTGAATAATTAAGACAAACTCGAATCATACATGACGTAAGTAACGTTTACTTATTTACATTAATTTATTTATTTTTATGTACACGTCCAATAATTTTTTTTTTATATTTAGTGAATACAAATCCACGCTTTCGGGCACGATTAGAGAAATAGCGAATATGCACCGTCAAATGTTTAAGGGATGGTTTTTGGAAAAGGTATGTAACTTTAGACATTAGTTTAAATATTATTTATTTATTTTCAAAGTTTTAAGAATTATTTTTGTATGATAGATTCATGGAATGCAAGTAGATGGTGATGCATTAGCTACCCCCTGAGATGGTGTCCTTGGCAAACATGTCTTAGGGTGCGGTGCATAAATACGATTCATGTGTTGTGAATGGTATCGAGTGGGTAACTAATGATAAAGGAGAAAAAGAGGGACACATGATTACGGAGTCTGTCCATGTACAATGGGTGGCCTTATTACGGTGAATTAGTGAAAATATTAGAGGTTATGTTCCCTAGAGGTTGCTCGGTTGTGTTATCTGTTTGTAGGTGGTACAGAATGGGCGATGCGAGAACAGAACACGGGGTAACCTTTATCAACACATCAAACTTTGATTGGGCCAACGAACCATACATTTTAGCATCGCAGGCCAAGAAGGTGTTTTACATTGACGACATTAATCCAAAGAAAACAATGAATGGTTGGAAAGCCGTTTGGGAAATAAACGATCGTCACGGATGGAGTCCCGAGTTATTGGGTTCGGAATCACTAGCTAGTGGCAAAGAGCATCAAGATACCTTTGGTTAACACTGGGAGGGTTTCCGATTTGGTGAACTTGGCAACTACCGAGGAGATCGAGATTGACCCATCTCATTTTCGTATTGATTTAGTTACTGATGAAAACGATGAAATTGATGATGACACTTGGGATGAATATGGAGATGAAGAACCTATCCAGGTTGATAGCGATGATGAACCTATAGATAATAGCGGATATGAAACTGATTAGGAAAAGAATTCATTTGTTTATTTGTCTTTAACTTATTTGAATGTTTTTCGAATTCGAGTTTTGAATTTATTTAGATTTTCTAATTTGTTTGTATCAATTAATTTGTCCATTACATTTGTCCATTTGACTCTAACGGTTGACTAAATACCCCAAACCATTCAATTTGACTCTAACGGTTGACTAAATACCCCAAACTATTCAATTTGACTCTAACGGTTGACTAAGAACCCAAAACCATTCCATTTGACTCTAACGGTTGACTAAATACCCCAAACCATTACATTTGACTCCAACGCCTTGACCAAATACCCAAAACCATTACATTTGACTCTAATGGTTGACCAAATACCCTAACCCGTTACATTTGACTCTAACGGTTGACCAAATACCCCAAACCATTACATTTGACTCTAACAGTTGACCAAATACCCAAAACCATTACATTTGACTCTAACCGTTGACCAAATACCCCAAACCATTACATCTGACTCTAACAGTTCACCAAATACCCCAACCCATTACGTTTGACTCTAACGGTTGATGAAATACCCCAACCCATTACATTTGACTCTAACAGTTGACCAAATACCCCAAACCATTACAGTGACTTTAATAGTTGACTAAATACCCCAAACCATTCCAATTGACTCTAACGGTTGATTAAATTATCTGCACAAGAATTGACTTCACGATATATAAAATTAAGCTCAAAGTTGGAATTGTTTCGCAACATTCCCTGGCTTCACGATATATTCACCATAATTGAATATAGTTGAATATTTATATACTTAATTTTAAGTATAATATTATTATTGTTCTACATCAGATGTATTTAGTATCAATGTTAAGATAGGAATTTGGCAATAGTAAATAATAATATTGGAATAAAAAAAATAAAGAAATAATGAAAAAAAATTAAAAAAAATAGCGACGAGTTCTTCATTTGAAGATCGTCGCAAAAATTTTTTGCGACGAATTTCAATGTGAAGAATTAAAAAAATTAATATTGGAATAAAAAATAAATAAAAAAATAAAGAAAAAAAATTAAACAAATAAAGAATAGCGACGAGTTCTTCATTTGAAGGTCGTAGCTAAAAAATATGGCGACGATCTTCAACCCGAAGAATCCGTCGAATAAAATTTTCCCAAATTAGCGACGACATGTTTCGTCGCTAAGCCAATCTAAAAATTTGATTGGACAGATTGGGCGGTCAACTTTCCTGCACTTTACATTTAGCGACGAAATCCAATATTAGCGACACCACGTGTCTTCGCTAAGAGAGGACACACAACAGACGTGGGTACGGATTTTGACGCGTGTCCTTATTTGCCGACGACATGTGTGTCGTTGCTAAACGATTTTTCTATATAACCCTATACCGAGTTCATTTCTGCAAAAAAGTTCATCAGATTCTTCCAAAAAATCGCAAAATCCTTCCTTCTCAGGCAAATCTGAGCCATTAAAACATCAAACCTAACACTAATGTAAGTAAAATCATGCAAAAAACACCTTTTAACTAATTTTTTTATTTTTATTTTTAATTTCTAATAACTTTTTGTTTATTTGTGGTTTTTGATTCCTACTGCTTGGCATGGATTCTTTGTTGTAATCTTCACCATTCTCACGTAACAGGTATGAATTTTCGCTTTTAAATTCCAATTTTTTTTTAAAAAAAAATTGGTGCAAAATTTTATGAATTGTAATTGCTATGTAATGAATTCCGAATTTAGATGAGCATAATATAGGTTGATTAGTAATTTTATTGAGTTAAAAACAACTTATATTTCGAATTTATGTAAAATTATAGCTAAAAAATTGTTTTTTTAATTTTTGGATGAAAATTTTGTTGTGATGTAATGTTAAATTGATTAATTCTGAATTCTAGTGATGTTAATTTAGATTGTTTACCAATTTTTTGGCCTAAAGAATATATTGCATTGTTAAGATTAATGAATTTAGGATTGTTTAGGGTTACTTTTATGTTTTTTTAAAACTATAAGGACTTCTTTGCAATTTAGAAAATATTAAAAATATTATAAGGACTAATATGTAATTTTTGATTAATTTAGTATTAAAAAATTTTAAAAATTATTTGGATTGTTTAGGCTTATTTTTATGTTTTTAAAACTATAAGGACTTATTTGCAATTTAAAAAAATATTAAAAAAAATTATAAGGACTAATATGTAATTTTTGATTAATTTAGTGTTAGGATATTCAAAAAATTATTAGGACTAAAATGTAACATTTTTAAAGTATAAGGATTTTTTTGCAACTAAAAAAAATAATTTAAAAAATGTTTAGGAATAAGGGGTAAAAATGTAGATATATAAATATATAAATAATGGACCTTTAGAAGTAACTTAGAGCTAAATTTGACCTTTAGGATAATATAGGGGCCTTTTTGTAACTTTAGAAAAAAAATATAGGGGTTGATATGTAATAATTATTATTATTTGTACTAATTTTTTTTTTACAGATTATATCCGGAAATTTAATATCTATTGGTGTAATAATTAATTAATTATTTATTTGATTGTAATAATATTAATTTATTTATTTTTCAATATTGTAATAATTTATTTTTTATTCATAAAGAATGTAATATTTGTTTTGTATTTATTTTCATTAAATTATAGATGGGAGATGTAATGAGCCGTAACCATGAAGGAGATGAGAATGACTAGGATCCTCCGAGGAATCCAAAAACTCGGTTGGCAGACTGTGCCCAACCATCGGGTAATCTAAAATAATCAAACACGTTCAATTAATATAAGTTAATAATTACTTAATATTATTCAATTTAACAGCTCCACGACCAAGACGTGCCCGAGGCGTCACTTCCCTAAAGTTAGCCCAAGAAGCAAAAGAAAAACTAGGCGGGCCCTTACCCATAGACTTTTGTACCCTTGACGATACATAGAATGCTTCAAGAGAATACGGGAAACACGTGGCCCAGGTGGTGGGGTCCGCAGTTCGGGAGACGGTGCCTCCGTGCTATAGATGGTGGAAAGATGTCCCAGATTATTATAAAGGGACTATTCTAGTCCGACTCCAGGAGTTTTTCTATATCGAGGAGTGGAGGCGGCGAAGCGACTGGGATGAAATCGGGAAGAAATTGACCACAATTCAATCTACTAGCTATAGGCGTTCTAAGGGGGATCTTAAGCACGACTATTACTACCCGAATGAAATACCCCCGGATGTTTTTCCGGAGATTTGGAAAGAAGCAGAAAAATGTGGGCTAACGAGGATGTTCAGGTACAAAATTTTAAGTTTATCGTAACTAAAATAATATTTTATTAGTCTTTATTTATTTTATTTTGAAATAAAATTGTAACAGAATCAGGCGGAAATAAATAAAAAAATCGGGAAAATCAGTCAAAGCCGAACAAGTCAGGTTCGAGGAACTAATCCCACACTCAGGAGGACATTATACAGGTATAATTTCTTATAATAATAATATAATTAATTAATTTAATTTAATTTTTAATATATTATTATTTGTTATTGTATACTGTATAGGGGAAGATGAAGAAACCGACCAAGGAGCCGTTGATTTTTTTCGACGAGCAAACCCAGGAGGAGATGAAAATTCCACCTTTAGGTGGCTACTTCGAGCACATGTCTTATGATGCGGAGACGGATAGCTGGCGGAACGAGAATTATAATACAGCTAATGTGCGTATTTTATTTTTATTTTTATTGATTAAATTAATTAATTTTTTCTTTAATTTTTTATTATTTCAATATATTTTTAAATTGAAATCTAATTACAAGACGTTTATTGGGAGAAGCTAAAACAGAAGGTTGTCGAGGTTGGATCTGAGGCTGCTGATGTTCCAGTGCACGAAAAAGTTGATGCCATGAAGGAGACTGTAATGGAGGTGATGGCCCCACCGATAAAAAAAAATTTGGTTACCGACCATTGGTCCCGTCCGGAAGAGAGCCCGGACTACTACACTGCCGGACCCTTCGGTTAGACAGAACAAGTAGCTACTCCAGGCGATGCTGGCGGGTATGAACGAGTTTCGCGCGACTCAAGACCTTGACCCTATACCGAATCCGGCCCACCCATCGACCCCTCCACAACTACTCTGAGTCAGCCGACGAGCATGGTGGACACACTACTCCAAGCGTTGAATAGTATGAGAGTCGACCAGGGTCTTCCCCCTATCACCTTCCCCGAGGCCCCCGCAGCTAGGGCTGCAAACGAACCGAACCGAGCCGAACTTTAGCTTTCTTGAGTTTGTTTGCTAATATTTTAGTGAGCTTGAGCTTGGTTTGAGCTTGAAACGAAACGAGCCGAACCAAGCTTTAGCATTCTTGAGCTTGGTTTGTTAACTAACGAGCCGAACTCAAACAAGCCCTTAACGAACTCAAACTCGAGCCCTTGGTGAGAGTATCGGTTCATTTGTAGCCCTAGATACTAGTAGTATATTTATTAGATATAAAAAAAATTACTTAATAGATATAAAATATTTTAGTTATGATTAATTACATAATACAAAAGTTTGGACTTTTTGTATGTATACATATATTATTTTTAATTGAATATATCTATCAAGCCTATTAACGAGCTCTTAAAGAACCCTTACCAAACTGTTCACGAGCTTAACGAATCGAGCTTATATATGTTTGAGTTTGTCTCGTTTAGTAAACGAGCCTGAATTTAAAGCTTGAGCTTGGCTTGTTTAACTAACGAGCCGAACTCAAACAAACCCTTAACGAACTCAAACTCGAGCCCTTGGTGAGAGTATCGGTTCATTTGCAGCCCTACCCGCAGCTGAAGAGAGAGCAGATGAAGAGGAAGAAGAAAGATTGAGTGATCCGTGAGTGTTTGTGTGGTGTTGGTGTTTGTTTGACTTTATTTTATTTTATTTTGACTTTTATTTTTGAATATTTGACTTTATTTTGACTTTTATTTTCCGATGTTTGACTTAATTTTAATATTATCATGGTATTTGCTAGGGATGCACACAGATCGGTTAACCGACCCGAAGTGCCAAACCATACACCCAACCCGAGGTGTGCGGGTTTGGAAAGTTCAGACCCTAACCCTAATTTTTTTAAAATATTTGCAGGTTGGGTTAGTGTGGGTAGGGTTGGGTTTGGGTCGGTTTCGGGTTTGGTCAGCATAAAGCCAAACACTATTAAAAATTTAAAAATAAACAAAAAATACCATAAATAGAAAGTTTCCAACAGACGAAGTTACTGATATTCCTAGAGGGGGGGTGAATAGGATTACTAAAAAGATTAATGCCTAATTAAAAAATCTTTTGGACAATTATAAGTTTAAGAGAAAAACTTCTAAGTCAACTAATTAAACCAAACTCTTATAGGATCATGCAAAGGTAAGATAGAGTTTAGATATAAAAGTATAACAAGTAAATTGTCAATCCAATATCTTAAAACTACTCTAGAAGACTATATGTTAGATATCCTAGATAAACATTATCATATAACTCAAGCTAGCATATTATCAAACATATAGAGTGCGGAAAGTAAATAGAGTAGGGATAGAAAGATACACACGATTTATAGTGGTTCGATTTCCCTACATCCACTACCTAAGGAAGCCTCCTTAGGATTTCAAGCTTTTCACTAAGCTTCCGTGTCTCTCTTAACCGGGTCGAGAACACAATAACCTTTACAAACTCTTCGATAACACGAAGGACAAACCACTTGTGTAATCACAACACAAGGACACCAAGTATACTCCCTATACTTGAATTCTCTCTTAATCTATCTATTACAAGACCTAGACTTAAGAGGATAGCAACAAAGTGTTTAAAGGTTTGCTAATAAAAGCTTGTAACTAAAACTCCTAAAAGAGTGGATATGACTATAAGCTTGTTTACTCCTCTTGAGTGGATAGAACCTTGTGGCTTGATTGATTAACTCCTTGAAAGGATTTATAAGCTCACAAAGATTGAATTTGACTATGTATAGCACTTGACACCTTCTTGAATGATAGCAATTAATCCCCTTAATGTTTGTAATTAGTTGGTGTAGTTGTAGCCTTCAAAGAGCTTCAATTTATAGTAGAAAATGGCTTCCAACGGTCATAAGACTTGGGTCCAACGGATCTATTAATCTCCCAACGGATATATTCCTTATGACTTGTCTTTTGTGCATAAAACCCTTTTGTGCGGTGTACCGCGGATATGGTCCGGTGCACCGCAGAGCTATTCGACTTAACTTTGAGCTTACTGGTCGGACTAATCAATGTACCGCAACCCTGGTCCGTAAGATTGGTCCGGTATACCGCAGCGGTGTACCGCGCCAAGTAACTTTGAAGGATAATGACTTGGATTAATAAATCTTCTTCACGAAAGTTGTTGGAAACATTATTCTGAGAATCTTTGAAGTTGAACACTGAAGCTAATTCTCAATATACATAAAGATAAGGTTAAAAGTATTTGTATGAGAATTAGTTTCTTAAGATAAAACACTAAAGATGATTAACATGATAAAGAAAGAGCTTTTTGATGAATAATGAGTGCACTAAAGAATGTTAAGAACAATAGAAATAAGCACACTAAACATAAGAGGATTTGTCACATTAAAACAACCTATTAAGGGAGGCTATATGCCAACAATCTCCCCCTTTTTGATGATGACAAATCCTTCACTAAAACACCTCAGGAATGATATGAAAGTTTAAGCACTAAAGAAATAAAGCTCCCCCTCACAAAAAGCATAAGATTTTAGATGCATTTGTGAGTGTTTAAAACGTGCAAGTTTTGAAGGTTTTAGTGCACATAATATTTCTCCCCCTTTGTCTTCATCAAAAAGACGGGGTAAAAACAACTAAGAATAGAAGAGCAAGATCTCGAGTGAATAGATTTTAAACAATGATTTAGAGAGTGTGCAAGAGTTTTAGTATAAAAATGATTTTTTAGAAAAAGATGCACAAAGATAGATATGAGTAAAGCAAGAGCTAAGGATAGAGATTTTTACCAACTCCTTGATCGATAGAATTTGATTTCATATGCTTTCTAATGACACAAACGATTAGTTGCAAAAATATGAAATAAATGATTTGTCTAAGCATTTGAGTCTTAAAATATGATTTAGCAAAGACTCCCCCTTACAAAATGCATATAGTTTGTTTCAATTTTGTAAACGTTTGATTGACAATTTTCCCTAATAAGAACACTTGAAATCATTTTGAAGAAATTTAGGGGTAAAACTGTAATTTGTTGAAAAGCAAGGGGTCAAGATGTATTTTTCAAATTTTTTTTTTTTTTTTTTTGGGGACTAAACGCAATTTTGAAAAATCTTTTGGGGACCGAAATGCAAATTTCAAACTTTTTAGGAACAAGGCTAAAAAGAACAAACTATAGGGACTAAGGAGCAATATCAAGAATTAGATGAAGAAGTACCTATAACATCAAAGAACATGTTAGCAACATAAAAACCAAATCAAAAGATGATAAGCAACTAACAATCACGATAAGAACAAAACTAGTTTAACCAATTATCCAAATAAAACATTTAGCATCCTAACATAAAAACCAAATAAACCAAAGAGCAATATCCTAGATGTCCAAAACACGGACCCACAAATACTTAAAAAAACATAAACACACCACAAACTAAAAAACAACCACATAAGCAAAAAGACCCATAAACCACCAAGAAAGATAAAAAGAAGAATTAACGAGTATCACGAGGTGAGCGGCTCCTAGACCTTCTTCCATTTCCAATATCATCACGAATGCAAGAGACATCATTTTTCATACAAGAAAGCTCATTTCAAGATGCCCTATTTTATCTTCCAAAACCCCAAATTTCCTTTCAATTTTGTCTTCCAAAGCCACAAATTTACTACCTATATAATCCATGAAACGAGACATAGCGCTTTCAAAACCGGATGGATTAGGAGGGTTTATATTGGTGGGTTGGCTTGTAGTGGGCTCATTTGGAATAGGGTTTTGTTGGGCCGGGTTCTCTAATAATTGAAGAGTTTCAAGCTCCGGACCATCGGTTCTACTTTTAGCTTCAAGGATGTGATTACGAATAGTAGCATCCGAAATACGATTAATAACGGAGACCGAAACATAGGTGTTGTTATAAATGACAAATTTCATTCTAAGAATCGTGAGATAATCGAAACTCCATGACTTATTGATTGGTTTCACATTTGTCCCTCCAAAAGAAATATCATTAGCTTCAAAGACTTTGGAAAGAAAAATACCGTAAGGGACTTTATCCCGAGAGGCTCTAGCATGATTCATCCATTTGAACATTATAGCAATAATGTTAATCGGTTGTTTGGTGAAGATCAAATATAAAAGATAAGCTTCATAGGGGATAAGTTTTGCATCATGCTTATCTTTCGGAATCACGGCCGAGATAAGAAACTTGTGAGCCACAATGAATTCCGGATCAAAGTTACGAATATTCCAATTTCCATCGGGAACAACCATTCTTCCATTAACAAACTCATTAACCTCATTTTGAGCAATTATATCAATATTAGAGTTATCCCAACCACTAGACCAAAACCCGCTAAAACCATCCGAAGGAATGTGAAATTGAGTACACAAAGTAGTAGACTTTAAACGTAAAACAGTACCCGAAACAGTTGACTTAATTGAAGAAGTAGCATGATTATATTCAAAATTAGTATAAAATTCTTCGATTAACCCGATTGCCAAATGACTACCCGAAAAAGCAAATATTTTATGACATTTTTGAAATGAAAGAAGATCAAATAGAGAGTTTTCACCAGAGGGAAAGGCCGAAGCACTCATTGTTCTACCCGGAAGAGCATCGAATGGCCGGAGTGGAGGTGGTGTTGGTGACCTTGCCGGAGATGGTTCACGGTGGTGGCTGGAGGAGGCTCCGGTGGGGGCTTTCTTCTTGTTAGCAGCGGTTTTGGTTCGAACCATGGTGGAAGATGAGATGGGTAATGAAGGATAGAGAAGAAGGAGTGATTTAAAGGGGTGAAGAAGGGAGTTTTGGTGGTGGAGACGGAGTGAGGGTGGCCGGAAATCGCCAAGGAGGAGGAGAGGAGGTGTTCTAATGAAGGAATGAAGAGAATGGAATGAAAAACGGACTATAAAATCTGTCAAAACCCTTACCTGCGGTGTACCGCGGGAACCGTCCGGTGCACCGCAAGAGTGTTCGGTTTGGGTACAAAAAATGAGATTTTCGATTCTTTTAAAAACACCCGAAACACATTCGAAACTTCCCCAAATGATTCGGAATGGTATAAAATAATTTTGAGCATCTTTGTTTTGAAAAGAAAAGCCAAGGAGAACCTAACAACCCATATAACAGTTAATTTCACAAAAATCCCTAGGTTTTCTAAAAGTGCAAAAAGACCCAATGCAAGAATAAAGCAACACTAAAGCATGTAAAAGGTCAAGAACCACAAGATAGTAGCACAAGTTGATAAAACACATAAAACCCAATAAAATCATAAACATAAAGAGAAGAGAGGAAAGAATTTCACCGTATTTTCCTTTTATGAGGTTTGAACGTCCTTTTGCATAAAATTCCATTTTCTTGACGCTCAACACCTTCAATACATATTACTATGGTAACCGAGGTGGAATGGATCCGGAAATGTTGTTAGCATTTGTCACGATCCATATTGGTTTTTCCCATGAAGGTATCAAAGATCCACTATTAAGTTGTTCATGGTAATGGCACGTAGAAGCATGATGACCGGGTTTACCACAATAGTTGCACGAACTTCTTTTTCGAATAGAGTTACCATGTAAAGGTTTTGAACAAGAAGTTTCCACATTCTTTCCAATATCCAAATTATCACTTAAATATAATTTTTCTTTGAAAAAGCCATTTGGATCAAAAGGAGTGATATTTGAAAAAGGATGATTTTTTAAAGTATCAAGAGCAAGAGAAAAAGCTTCATCCAATTTTCTAAAACCTTCTATATTTTTCTTCATAGGATGTTTCCATTTATTTAAAGAAAAAATGTTTTCAAAACAAGGGTTTTTAGTATTGCCAAGAATATCATCCAAGGTAATACAACATTTAAAACAATTCTTTAGCTCAATATTTCCCTTTTTTAACATAAGATTATTCAAATGGATTTGAGAATCAAGAATTTTGAGAAGGGATGAAATTTGCCTAATATCACAATAATTATAAGGAAGAGATAAAGAGTTAGGATAAAGTGCTACCTCATGATTTGGTTTAAAATCGTTATGAGATTCATCATGGATTGAGACTTCTTCTTCTTCGTCATTTTCGACAATTCCATATAAAAACTCCAAACGATTCCAAAGCTCTTTTGCGGATTTACAATCTAACATTTGTGAGAAAATTTCTTCGGAAATTCCACGAATGAGAGTGTACATTGGTTTTGCATTTTGAGTGAGCTTAGCCTTTTCCTCAATGGTAAGTTCATCAAAATCTTTTTCTTCTTGATTTAGCTTAAGAACTCCCTCTTCATTTAACTCCTCTTTATAAGGAACAAATGGACCTTCCTTTACGATTCTCCATTGATCGGGATCTTCGGCTTTGATAAATTCCTCCATTTTTGTTCTCCAAGCAAAATAGTAAGTTCCTACAAAAAGTGGAGGTCGAGTAGAAGACGAGCTTTCCAAAAGAT
Source organism: Nemophila menziesii (assembly GCA_029959085.1). Lineage (NCBI taxonomy): Eukaryota > Viridiplantae > Streptophyta > Magnoliopsida > Boraginales > Hydrophyllaceae > Nemophila > Nemophila menziesii. The sequence goes on along the minus strand of JARWIR010000055.1, from coordinate 1,158,042 downwards.
TAAATTCCATATCGTTTACTCTACTAACGATTAAGCTATTCACGTAGAGTTAGGCTCTGATACCAATTGATATTCCTAGAGGGGGGGTGAATAGGATTACTAAAAAGATTAATGCCTAATTAAAAAATCTTTTGGACAATTATAAGTTTAAGAGAAAAACTTCTAAGTCAACTAATTAAACCAAACTCTTATAGGATCATGCAAAGGTAAGATAGAGTTTAGATATAAAAGTATAACAAGTAAATTGTCAATCCAATATCTTAAAACTACTCTAGAAGACTATATGTTAGATATCCTAGATAAACATTATCATATAACTCAAGCTAGCATATTATCAAACATATAGAGTGCGGAAAGTAAATAGAGTAGGGATAGAAAGATACACACGATTTATAGTGGTTCGATTTCCCTACATCCACTACCTAAGGAAGCCTCCTTAGGATTTCAAGCTTTTCACTAAGCTTCCGTGTCTCTCTTAACCGGGTCGAGAACACAATAACCTTTACAAACTCTTCGATAACACGAAGGACAAACCACTTGTGTAATCACAACACAAGGACACCAAGTATACTCCCTATACTTGAATTCTCTCTTAATCTATCTATTACAAGACCTAGACTTAAGAGGATAGCAACAAAGTGTTTAAAGGTTTGCTAATAAAAGCTTGTAACTAAAACTCCTAAAAGAGTGGATATGACTATAAGCTTGTTTGCTCCTCTTGAGTGGATAGAACCTTGTGGCTTGATTGATTAACTCCTTGAAAGGATTTATAAGCTCACAAAGATTGAATTTGACTATGTATAGCACTTGACACCTTCTTGAATGATAGCAATTAAGCCCCTTAATGTTTGTAATTAGTTGGTGTAGTTGTAGCCTTCAAAGAGCTTCAATTTATAGTAGAAAATGGCTTCCAACGGTCATAAGACTTGGGTCCAACGGATCTATTAATCTCCCAACGGATATATTCCTTATGACTTGTCTTTTGTGCATAAAACCCTTTTGTGCGGTGTACCGCGGATATGGTCCGGTGCACCGCAGAGCTATTCGACTTAACTTTGAGCTTACTGGTCGGACTAATCAATGTACCGCAACCCTGGTCCGTAAGATTGGTCCGGTATACCGCAGCGGTGTACCGCGCCAAGTAACTTTGAAGGATAATGACTTGGATTAATAAATCTTCTTCACGAAAGTTGTTGGAAACATTATTCTGAGAATCTTTGAAGTTGAACACTGAAGCTAATTCTCAATATACATAAAGATAAGGTTAAAAGTATTTGTATGAGAATTAGTTTCTTAAGATAAAACACAAAAGATGATTAACATGATAAAGAAAGAGCTTTTTGATGAATAATGAGTGCACTAAAGAATGTTAAGAACAATAGAAATAAGCACACTAAACATAAGAGGATTTGTCACATTAAAACAACCTATTAACGGAGGCTATATGCCAACAGTTACTATATATAGTAACTTTACAAATAGTTAATGCCTGAAATCAAATTTTTCACTTTCACAGTACTTCCCAGTTCCCATTCCTGTATCATTACAAGTCCAAAAACTAAATAATACAACTCCAAAACCAAAACAATACAATTTCGAAATACAAATTATTACAGTTTTTCATCCAACTAACATAAAATGCAACCTCTATTGTGCAAAATAGAGAAGTTGTACAATATTGGGTGCATTTTCTTCATTCTTTCCAAAAAAATCATAAACTTTCTTCAAGTTCAAGTAAACCGCAATTTTTTCAGTACAAAGTACAAGGGAGATGTTATAAGATTGCCTCAGATTCAGATTTCGTCATTGGCAAAAATACAGGGACAACTTAGGGACAAGGGGCTTCTTTTGAAACTTACAAGTTACTAAAATAACAAATAATATGTTGCCAACTCAACCTATTATTCCTCATTGGATCATACAAACTTGTATTAAGGTGTAATCATGGCATAGGAATTTGGGAGATGCAAATACTATTAAGTTGAAAATTTAAGTAACTTGTAAGATTCGAAAAGATTCATTTACACGTTAAGGTTATTGGTTACAAATGTGTTAAAGTGGACTCTTGGGTAGTACTAGTCACACTCAACTCATCCAATCGAAAATAACCGGTTAAAGACAAGAAAATACAAATCATTATATAATACAGAGAGTAATTATTGAGCAATAGGGTTAGGGAGTAATACCTGAAAATAACCTGAAGCATGATAGGTGCCTGAAGCACTTAGAGCGTATAATATATTAGATTCTCGGAGAGCAAGAAGTGTCTGGAGCATAAAAGATTCCTGAAGGCCATAAAGTGCATGAAGCACAAGTGAAAAGTTATTAGTTATTTAACCAAGAATCAGGTAGCATGGATTACTTCCTGAAAAGTATGGTATCTTATGAAAATATTCTCTCATCATGGAGATTCAAGAAATAGAGAATGATTATGACCTCCTCACAAATTATGTACATATTATATCATTAAATGAAAATTGAAAATCAATTTGTGATATATTGAAATATATTTCACCAAAGGATTTCTACAGTAAATCCAATGATGTATTTAACGAATTTATCCAGACAAGAAGCCAACGGATTCATCAGTTAAAGCTATAATGTGTACTTATGTTAAATGGTAGGCTCAAAAGTATATTATGTGATTCTAATATAATATTTTTTTGTAATAATGTGTGTTATAATGAGGAGGAGACGATATTTGAGCGTTGTACTCTTTTTCATTCACTAAGGTTTATTCCCACAAAGGGTTTTTCCTAGTAAAGTTTTAACGAGGCATGCCAAGTATATACTATCAAAAATAAAACAGTATACTCTTCCCTATATTAATCCAGTGTTTATTGACATGGAACGAATATGATCAAATGAGAATTCAACAAATTTAATAAGGCATATCCTTCAGTGAATATCCAAGGGGGAGTGGTATCAAATATTTATTTAAGTGGATATTCCTTATAAAGTCAGAACGTATCGAAAGGATTTTATATGGAAAAATATCATTCGTTTAGTAACCACATGGTTCTACAATCACTAAGTACAAAGAAATATCATTTTCGTTAGCGAGAGGAAAATTAAGAATTACAAGGTCTGGAAGTACCACATCTTATTGTCATTGGAGCATTAGTGTACCTTGAAAATTGTACAAGGCCTGACATAGCATTTCTTGTTAACTTATTGGAAAGACCCTCACCAAGGTAGATCTCAAAGTGGTTACATTTTTACTTGTGGTTGCGCTGCGATATCATGGACATCATGAAACAAAATTTAGTTTCCATTTCATCTAATCACTCTGAAATATTGGCACTACATGAAGGAAGTCGAGACTTTACATTGTTAATATCCCTAGTTCAACATATCCGAGAGATGTGTGAGTTATACTCAATAAGATATATGTCGACGATGTTGTATGAGGATAATGTTGCCTATATCACACAAATTCAAAATGGATACATCAAAGGTGCCAGAATGGAACATATTTTACAAAAGTTTTATTTTTACTAACACGAGCTATAGAAGAATGGGGATATTGACATTCGACAGATACAATCGCGTAAAGATTTTGCACATTTATTTACGAAATCATCGCCAACCACAACGTTCATAAAGTTGAGCCACAAAACGGGAATGCGACAACTCAGAGATCTCTTGCCAGCATTAGGGGGAGTATGAACAAGACAATGTACTCTTTTTCCTTCGTCCAAGTTTTTATCCCACTGGTTTTTTCTTGGCAAGGTTTTAAAGAGGCAGTATTTCAATATAATTAATTCTATAAATATGTACTATTTTTCCTTCAACCAAGTTTATATCCCTTAGGGTTTTTCTTGGCAAGGTTTTAATGAGGCATATTTTATAAGTAACTGACATCCAAGGGTGAGTATTGTAAAGACTTAGTGGATGTCCTTTGAGTTTCCATACTTTTCATTTACCATCTTTATAGAGAAATTATTGTGTAATATGAATGGGTCATATATATCCTATAAATATATGACCTTCATTCCTTTGTAATGGATAGAAGTTAGAATGAAAGTAACAAGTTTATACTTTACTTTTTTGCTTTTCTTATCTCAGTTTATAACAAAATTGATTAAGTTAGTTTTTATGATAATCAATTATTATATTAGATTGAATGTCAATTTTTTTCGGTTTGATTCATGTATATAGTTGTATATATTATACTGAATGTCAACAAAACTTTCACAATTCGTTCACTATATTTGTATATTTATCTAAATTATTTCGTTTACGATGCAATGAAATCCAAATGATGAAGCTAGCGACAAAGAGTAGTGGATCAAATCAAAAAGTAAGACTACTTTAAATTTTGTTAAGTTTGTGATGAGTTTCATAAAATTTGCTTCAAAACACAAGGGTGGTTCAAATAAAATTCAATATTCGTATAAATGGTGCAAGAATAATGTAAAAACATATTCACGAGGCTAAGAAGGATATTTTGAAAATTGGATTTTTATCGACATATGAAATTTGAAAATCACACGGTGAAGTTGAACCCGTTTGCTCGATTTAGATTATTGTAGATGAGTATATGATTTACGTGATAGATAATTTGAGGGGTATTGTTAACGAAAAGAACACATAAATGGTAGACGATAATGTTCCATGAAGTAGTGTAGGTTCCTTTGATACTTTAGTTGCGGAAATGAATACCGAGATGTATCCCGGTTTCACAAAATAGGTTTGTTAAATTATATAGTGAAATTATTGCACATAAAGGTGAAAAATAAGTGGACAAATACTTCGTTCATGAAGATCATATGGTTGTTGATTCATGTTTTTTTCGATGGACATACATTACCCACATCTTATGAAGACTCTAACAAGAAGTTAAAGAGTTTGGATTTAGGTTACGAAACAATTTATATTTATTTGAAAGGCTGTTTTTTTTATCGAGGTGTTTTTAAATCATTTGAGACATGTCTGATTTGTAAGGTATCTAGGTGGGACCCAAATAAGGGGAAAATAGTGTCGCATAAGAAATTAAGTTATTTTTCCATCACCCCGAGATTAAAATGATTATACGCATCGCGGCATCCGCAAAGCAAATGATTTGGCACAAGACTAGGAAATTTACAAACGCGGATGTTTTGCGTCACACAGTTGATGATCTTAGCTGGAAGATGTTTGGCGAGCGCCAACCAGAGTTTTCTACAGAGGCTCCAAATGTTTGTTTGTGCTTTGATTTTCTCCATTTTCTAGACAAAATAATCCATATAGCACGTGGCCAGTTATATTGTCTGTTTCAAACTTACTACCGGGGTTATGTATGAAAGAATAGGTTCTCATGTTAACGTTAGTGATTCCTATTTTGCGTTATACAGGGAAAGATTTGGAAGTACTCCTTCAACCTATGATAGATTAGTTGAACGTGTTGCGAGGTATAGTCATCCCTACTTATGATGCCATAAGCAATAAGTATTTGAGTTAAAACAAAAATATTTTATGTTGTATGGAACATAAGTTGATGCTGGTTGTAGATGGTCATGCAAATATGGAAAAAATCATCGAAGTAGATTTTAAAAATGGTTACTGGAGAAATTAGAATATATTTTAAAATTAAATTATTAATCAAGATAGTGAAACTCGCTATTGTTTCATTGTTATGTGTTTAAATGAAGGAACCATGCATTTCAGTTGTAACCGCATAATTTTAGTATGTAGCTCACGCTTTTAACTGTACTGTGTGAAGATATGATGCGTGTGTCATACGTGGGGTGAAGTGGGTCTCTCATAAGAAAGGTGAAAAACGTGTCACTACGGGTTACGAGGTTTGTTGTTTTAACAAGGGTGTTCATTGGCATGGTGAATTGATTAACGTATTCAAGGTGGATTATAGAAAATAATGTTCGGTTATGGTGTTCGAGTGAAAATGGTATAACACTTCAAAAGGAAGAATACGATACAAAAACGTTGTGACCAGAATCAACACTAGTTCATACTGGTACACAGATGAATAGTACATTTTACTACTCAGGCCAAGAAGGTATTCTACATTAATTACTTAGTACAAACTAAGGTATTGCGATGCGGTGCGTTGAAAGTTGTGTGGGAAGTACGTGATCGCCACAGTTGGAGTATAGATGTTTTAAGAGTCGTGCCGACAGTTGATACTTCTAAGACGATACCTATTGTGAATGATAGCTCATACATAGATGTATTAAACATGACTGCCGGAGATTACGTTGAAATTGACCCTAGTGAGATGTTGGTCAAATGGGTTTACCCAAGTGTTACGTTTATCTAATGTAAAGACTAACGTAATATATTCACTTGGTTAAAATTATTTGAAATTGAATGAGAAATTGAGTCATGAAATTTTAGAGAAAAATAAATAAATAAAATATTTATTTATATTTTTATATATATAGTAAATGTAAAAGAAAGAAAATAAAAGATATACATATTTACTATAAGGCTATGCCCAATAGTTGTTTGAATTTTTTCATGTGCAAGTTTTTAGAATTACCCCCTGGTCAGGTCAATAGCTAATATGTAATAAATACTAAAATTTATTAACACTGGGTCACACCAAATAGTTATGTCTTTTACTAACGAATGTGTCTTTATCTATAATACACAACTCTAAGTTCTTAAAGTCACAACCCTTTCTAATGGATACCTAGTCACATATAAATTTTCTACTAATAGTTGGTCAACTCATACATTTAATTGATTTAGTTTTTTATAGTATTGAGCATTAAAGTTATTAGAGAGAGATAGAAAAGAAGCAACATTATCAAGTTCGTGGAAGTTATGAATAATTCATGTGCCCGTTTCTTCTGAATAGATTTCTTGTTGTAACCTAGAGGTACGTAAGACATAAGTACATGTCCTAAATACCTTAAAGATATAAGATCCATCTGAATATCGACAAGTATAGTTATTTATTTACTTATTTTGTACTTCCTTTTTGCATTAATGCTTATAATATTTTTCTTATTCATAAAATCCAGTTTAAGATATTTATGATTCACATCGTATAAACAAGAAAACCATTCTTTTTCAGTTTTAGAAACTTTACTTTTGCAATTTTTTCTGGGTATGTGTATACAAAACTAAAAAAATGTTCTATTTCTTTTTTCTCTTATTTTATCTTCTAGGTTTGTGTATACATACCAAAAAATACTTGCTTACTAACATCAGATTTATACTTTACATAGAATATGGGGAAAGAATCTGCACAAAGTGAATATAAATCTGAGCCGGGTAATACTTCAAGAGCATTAGTTCGTGGACCTGCACTAGCACCCATTGGATATGCCAGAAAAATTTAGTGGTTCTAACTTTAAGAAATGGAAACAAAATATGTAGTTCTACTTGACGACTCTAAGCTTGGATAAATTTATGAAGAGGATTTACCATAAATGTGATTTAATCCAAACGCTGAAACCTACAATGTAGTAGATGGTTGGAAGCATTCTGACTTCCTATGTAAAATTATATTTTAAATTATTTGGAGAATTATTTATATATTGTATACAACACGAAGACTATTGCAAAACAATTATGAGATTCTCTTGAAAAATAATACATGACTGAAGATGCCGGCATAAAGAATTTCGTGATTGATAGGTTCCTTGATTTCAAAATGGTGGATTTGAAACCAATGATGTCACAAGTACAAAAATACCAGTTGAATTTGCATGAACTAAGCTTTGAAGGAATGAATATGGTAGAAACTTTACAGGTTGGTGCACTCATAGAAAAGTTGACCTCATTGCAAAAAGACTTCAAGAATTACCTAAAGTACAAGCACAAAAATATAAGTCGAGAAGACCAACTGTGAGGTTGAGAATCGAGGAATACAACTGAATGGTTGAAAAGACAACCAATCCTCGATCATATGAACCCAAGGCTAATATTGTTGAACAAGGGAGGTCAAACCAATACAAAAAGTGCAAGGGGAAAAGATTGTCAATTAGTGACCACAACAAGAAGTTGAAATTTAAAAGGGATTATCACAAATGCAGAAAGCATGGATATCGTTCAAATTATTGTTGAACAAGAAAGTACAAGGAAAGCCAAAAGAAGAGTAAGAGTGTCAAATATGACTAAGATATCTGAAGGATTGATGATTTGAACCTAGTAGCAACAATTTATAAAATCAACTGAGTTGGAATCCAAAAGAAAATGGTGGGTAGATACTGAAGCAACCCGACATGTTTGTTCAAACCCTACACAAAGTTTACAAATGTAGAAACCCTTTATATGGGAAACTTCGCTAACTCAAAGGTTCAAGGTACTGATCAAAATGTGCTGAAGATGACCTCCGAGAAAGACCTGGCCTTGAACAATGTCTTATATGTTCTAGACATCCACAAGAACTTAGTCTCCAGATCCTTACGTAGCAGGGCCGCCTTTAAACTTGTATATGTAGCTGATAAGTTTGTATTAACTAGGAACGATATGTACGTAGCAATACCTTTGCGACAATCAATTTAAGATGAATGTAATGACCGTGATACCATCCAAAATTGTAGTTGAGAAAGAAATGAATGAGAATTCTGATTATGTATATATTCTTGACATACCTAATTTATGGTGTGATATATTAGACATGCTAATTTTGTTTCATCAAATAAGTTAGTAAACGCCGGATTATTACCAAATATATACATCAATTTCTTGAAAGAAATGTGAAGTATGTATTGAGTCATAATTAACTATAACCTCATTTAAATATATATAAAGGAATTTGGTACCTTTAGAGCTAAATCAAAACGACATATATGACTTAGAGTTTTTGCAAACTAGAGGTGGGGAAAGAGTACTTCATATATTTTATTGATGATTGCACAAGGTATTGTCAAATATAATTATATAGAAGTAAGGATGAGGCCTTAAAAGCATTTAAGAAATAAAACACTAAATTTGAAAATCAACTAATTAAAAGAATAAGAATATTAGAACAAATAGGGGAATATTATATTTTATTTCTTTTATCTTATTCTGATTTCTAGACTTGTGTATACATACTAGAAAATTACTAGCTTACTGGTGTGGCCTAAGGTATGATAAAATAATGATATAAATAAGTGCAACTACACACCCTAAACTAACACTGTACTGCAAGTATTACAGGAAGTATGCAAGTTTTAATGATAAGAAGATTCGTTCCTCAGGGACTGACGAAAGTTAGAGAGAACTTATGCAATTTATCAAGTGCAGATATTAAAGATAGAAAAGATAATACGCAAAGAAAGAAAAGGAAAATAGATTTTTATTTGGTTTTTATATAATAAACTAAACTACTAAACTAAAGACAATAAAATAAATAAGAGAAAAGAAAAGAAGATAGTATGAAAGTTATAGCTTAGGTTTTACTAGTATGCACCAATCCTTCTAATTCTAGCTATTAGATCTAATTTATAAGGGAGAATATTAGCTCTTGGTATACTTAGTCAGGATTCTAAATTCCCCAATCTTAGACCTTGAGAGCGACTAAGGGGGCTACGGCACAACCAAGACGAGGACTCAAATAGGGTTATCAAACGCCACTAAGGCCCTATCCAGCACACTACAATCAATTGGTGATATGGTGATTAAAACAAACCCTAATGACTATCTAGTTAGAAGCATGTTTTGTCAGAACTATTATCAACACTAGACGTTATGTGGTGGCTCAATAGTTAAACACCCTGTCAAGGAGACCATCTAACTACTATTAAGGTAATCCTATACGCATGCATTCGCAAGGAAATCAATAATTAAATCAAAACACATAATCAAATATAAAGGTAAGTAGCTAATATCAGATTAAAACATATAATTCCCAAAGAACTTAGATAGAAGAAATAGAATTCATAGTTTATACATTATGCAAAACCTAAGCTAATAGAATTAATTCATACAAAGAAAAGAAGAGAAAAGAATTACAAAATAAGAGGTTGAAGGAGACATGATTGATGCACAGCTCCCTCCAGACTTCTTCTCTTGTGTTGCAGCTTCCTCTTGGCCTTAGGGTCTGGCCAAGGATGATTTTAGAGTATTAAGAGGCTGTATTTATAGGGTATAGGAAGACCTAATTCGTTTTCTTGAAGGAGAAGGAAAGTAATAGACTCCTAGTCCAACTCAAATTCGTATGGAAATAAAGATAAACACTGCTGGACCGTTTTGAGCATATCTTCTTCGTTATTGGTCGGATTGAGCTCCATAAGATACCAAAAGAATAGCAATAGAATTATCTTGACCCTTTAGAAGGAAATCACCAAAATCGGCCTAAAAACGCATATCTTTGGACGTGTATGCAGAATCCCAGATTTAGGCAGCTTTTCCTTTTCCATCTTTTTAGCTTTTGTTTCCTTATCTCCAATTTCCATGCAAATCTCTTTCCATATCTTGTAGTCTTTGACTTGGACTCTAATTAATCTCCATAATTATCTTTAAAGCTTCACACTAAATAAACAATTAAACCCAATATGCTCTAAAAATAATAATTCTACAAATCAAGACTCAAAATAGGAAAGTGCGCTAAACTAAGCTAAGATCGACCTATAAACTAATAAATAAGCCTAAAATGATGTCTCTGAAGTATATTTAATTATCACAAATGAGGAGACATCACTTACTAACGTCAAATTTTCGCTTCATTTATAATATGGAGAAATATACTAACCAAAGTGAAAAGCAACATGAGACGGGTAACAACTCAAGAACAAAAGTTCGTGTACCCGCATCAACACCCATTGGACCAGCCGATAGGCCAAAGAGTTCAATGGTTCTGACTTTAAGAGGTGGCAGCAAGATATGTTGTTCTACCCCTGACCACTCTAAGCTTGGTAAAATTTCTGAAGAAAGATCCACCAAAATGGGATCCAATCCAAACAATGAGACATACAACGCAGTAGATGCTTGGAAGCATGCTGATTACTTATGTAATAATTATATTCTAAACTATTTTGGAGAATTCCTTATATAATGTGTACTGCACCATGATAAATGCCAATCAATTATGGGATTCTCTTGAGAAGAAATACAAGACTGGAGATGCCGGGACAAAGAAATTTGTGATCGGTAGATTCCTTGGTTTCAAGATGGTGGATTCAAGGACATGAATGTGTCAAGCACAACAGTACTAGTTGATTCTTCATGAATTGAGGGATAAGGGTATGAATCTAGTAGAGCCTTTAAAAGTTGGTGCTCTTGTGGAAAATTTATTCTTGTTGTATAAAGATTTCAAGAACTACCTCAAGCACAAAAACAAACTGATAAGTCTTGAAGATCTAATTATAAGGTTAAGAATAGAGGAAGACAATCGAATGGCTGAAAAGGCAACTAACCCTCGATCATATGAAGTCAAGGAAAATATTATGGAACAAGGGAGGACCAACCAAAACAACAAGCGGAAGAGGCAAGGACACTCAAATAATGAAAATAATAAGAAGGTGAAATTCAACGGGGATTGTCACAACTGTGGAAAGCATGGACATCGTGAAAAAGACTGTCGAAACAAAAAGGCACTAGGAAACCAAAAGAAAGGTAAGGGTGGTCAGTCATATGTGACTGAGATATCCGAGAGCATTGACGATTTGAACCTGACGGCAACAGTCACAGAAGTCAACATCGTCAACAACCCGAGGATATGGTTGATAGACAGTGGAGCAACCCGATATGTGTGCTCAGACAAATCTGTGTTCAAAACATACAAGAACACTACAAATGAAGAAATATTGTATATGGTAAATTCATCCACCTCAAAGGTTTAAAGTACTGGAAAGATTGTGTTGAAGATGATCTCCGTGGAAGAGCTGACCTTGAACAATGTCCTCCATGTTCCAGACATTAGCAAGAACTTAGTTTCAGGTTCCTTGCTAAGCAAGGTTGGGTTTAAACTTGTATTTGTAGTTGATAAGTTTGCATTAACTAAGAACAAAATGTATGTAGGAAAAGGGTACCTCTGCGACGGGCTGTTTAAGATGAATGTAATAACCATAGTATCTACCAAAAATGTAATTGGTAAATAAATGAATGAAAATTCTGATTGTGTTTATATGCTTGACTCACCTAATTAATGGCACGATAGATTAGGACATGTTAATTTTTATTCATTAAATAAGTCAGTAAACGTCGGGTTATTACCTAATGTAAATTTAATTCTCAAAAAGAATGTGAAGTATGTGTTGAGTCAAAATTATCCAATACTTTGTTTAAATCTGTAGAACAGATTTTGGTACATTTAGAATTGATTCATAGTGACCTTTGTGACTTAAAATTTGTGCACACTAGAAGTGGGAAAAAGTATTTTATAACTTCATTGATGATTGCATAAGTTAATGTTAAATATACTTGCTTTGAAGGGATGTGCCCTTAGAAGCATTTAAGCAATACAAAAACTAAAGTTGAGAATCAACTAAATAAAAAGATTAAGAATATTAGATTGGATAGGGGAGGAGAATATGTGTGGTGTCGCCTAGGGTGTGATAAAAATAAGATAAAATAAGCCAGAAAACAATGCACTAATCACCCTAGACAGGCACGGTACTACAACTATTATAGGACGTATGCAAGTTTAATGATAAGTTAGATTCGTTGGACTTAGTGTATTATACGAATGAGCAAATAATTAAGAGTAGCAAGTAACTAATTAAAGGAAACAGAAAATAACGATGAATAATTGAGAGATGATTAATTAAACTAAAAATAAAAGACAATAAAGTAAATATGAGAATATGAGATAAGAGAGTATAGCTTAGGTTTTGCTAGTATGCACAAATCCTTCTAATTCTTTCTATCGATTTCAGTTAATAAGGGAGATAATAGCTCTTAGATACTTAGTCAGGATTCTAAATTCCCATTCCTTAGACCTTGAGAGCGACTAAGGGGGCTACGGCACGACCACGAGCCAGTTTAAAATAGGGTTTGCAAGCGCTACCAAGGCCCTAAGCAAACAGTTCCTTCAATTGGTGATATGTTGATCAATACAAACCCTAATGACTATCTAGTTAGGATCGATGTTGTCAGGACCAATACCGGACACTAGCCGTTATGTGGTGTTTCATAATTAGACACCCCTTCCGTGCGACCATCTAACTACTATTAAGAAAGCCTAAAGTGATCAAGTTTAGGACAGACAATAATTCAAAACACATAAACAAATATATGGGTAAGCAGCTAATATCAGATTAAAACGTATAATTCCCAAAGAAATTTAGATAGAAATAAAATAGAATTCGTAGATTATACATAATGCAAAACCCAAGCTATGAAAAAATTAGTTCATACCTGAAAGAAATAAACTAAAAGAATGATACAAAGATGTCATCTTGCTCCCTTCATTAACTCAAATGCTATAAAACCTAAGGACTAATTAATGGGAGGCAAGGATGATTGTAAAAAGGTTTAATGGTGTATTTATAGGTGTTTAGAAGACTTAATTCGTTTTATTGGAGTGGAAGACAAGTAACTTGGACTCCATGCCCAACTCAAATTCATAACCCTAAAATATAGAAAAGGTAATAATCTGCCGCTGTTTTGTTTTGGCCGTAACTGCTTCAATACTTATCCGTTTGACGGGTTCCAATTGTCGAATTTTGGCCGTAACTGCTCTTTAACTTTGCTTTAGACCATTCTTCCAAATTCCTAGCCAATCGTGAGTTATGATCACTTCTGTGGTCGTAGGTGTTGGAATTCAAATTTATTTGGCAACTTTATCTTTCCATATCTTAGCTTTTCCTTTCTTTTCTCCAATTTCCATATATCTTTTTTCCTTTATCTCTTAGAATTGACTTGGAATCTAATTAATCTCCATATATATCTTTAAAGCTTTACACTAAATATATAATTAAACCCAATATGCTCTAAAAATAATAAATCATTAAATCAAGACAAGAAATAGGAAAGTGCAATATATTATATGAAAATCGACTGAATGTCATCCTAAAATACAAAAAATGATGTCTCCACTTAATATTAAATCATCAAAAATGGGGAGACATCAATGTGCCTCCTTTTGAAGAGTTTTCTGCTGAACATGGAATTATCCATCAAACCACGACCCCCAAGTCGTCTCAAACAAACAGAATTGCTAAACGCAAGAACCACATGTTGAAGGAAATGATGAAACCATTGCTAATTAACTCAGGGTTACCACAGAAATTTTGGGGAGAGGCTTAACTCACCGCAAACCACATCCTTAACAAGGTACCACAGAAGAAGGTATATAAAACTCCTCACAATTTATGGAAAGGAAAACCACCTTTCTTCAAATATTTAAAATTGTGGGGATGCTTGGAAAAGGTAGCCATCCCTGCTCCTAAAATGGTCAAAATAGGACCAAAGACCATTGATTGCATCTTAATTGGATATGCTCACAACAGTGTTGCATATAGATTCCTAATACACAAATCTTGTCATGTTGACATTCACGTCAATACACTGATTGAATCAAGAAATGCATATTTCTTTGAAACAACTTTTTTGTACAAGACCACACCAAAATCTGGTTCCTTAAAAATAACACACGATGCAATTCAAGAAGAGCAAGATCAATAATCATTTCCAACCAAAAAACAAGATCAAGAATTATTACCAAATGAAGGAGAACCAAGAAGAAGTAAGAGGATGAGAACCACTACGTCTTTTGGTCCTAACTTCCTATCTTACATGTTAGATGACGAATCGAGAACATTTAAGGAGGCTATGTCAAACCCCGATGCCCCTTATTGAAAAGAAGCGGTAAATGGCGAGATAGATTCCATTATGAAAAACCATACATGGGAACTAGTGGATCTTCATCCTGGGAATAAACCACTCGAATGAAAATGGGTATTCAAGAAGAAACTAAAGACTGGTCTGTCTATTGAAAAATACAAGGCTCACCTTGTTGTAAAAGGTTATAGTCAAATGGAAGGACTTGACTATTTTGATACTTATTCTCCGGTCATGAGAATATCACCCATTCGAATGTTAATAGCTATATCTTTGATATACAAGCACGAAATTCATCAAATGCATGTTAAACAACTTTCCTAAATGAAGAACTAAATGAAGAGACATATATGGAACAACCCGAGGGTAATGTATTTTCAAGTAAGGAGAAGCAAGTATGTAAGCTTGTTAAATCCTTATATGGTTTAAAACAAGCACCGATGCAATGTAATGACAAATTTGATAGATTCATGATCTCGAATGGTTTCAGAAACAATGAATGTGACAAATGTGTTTATGTAAAATGAAATGGGACAGAATATGTCACTTTCTGTTTATATGTGGATGATATGCTAATCATTGGAAGTAACGATGATGTGATTACATTCACCAAAAGGATGTTTTCAAGTAAGTTTGACATGAAAGATTTAGGCCTTGCAGATGTTATTCTGGGTATCAAGATTTTCCGAACATCTGAAGCTATTGTACTATCTTAGTTACACTATGTTGAGAAAGTATAATTTTTTTAGTAATGGCGACACAATTATTGTTAAGACACATGTTGATGTATATTTACATATTGCTAAGAACAATGGTGATACGATCAACCAGATGGAGTACTCTCAGATTATTGGGAGTCTCATGTACCTAACAAACTGTACTAGGCCAGATATAGCACATGCAAAAATAAGCAAGCTAAATAGGTTTACAAATAATCCAAGGAAGAACCACTGGATTTCTATTGTAAGAGTTCTAAGGTATCTCAGATACACTATGAACTATGGGTTGTTGTATACATGATATCCAGCTATACTAGAAGGATACAGTGATGCAAACTGGATATCAGACTCCACTGACTCAAAATCCACAAGTGGATTCGTCTACATGTTAGGAGGAGCAGCCGTGTCTTGGAAATCCACTAAGCAAACATGCATGGCCAAATCTACTATGGAATATGAGTTTATAGCTTTAGAAAAAGTTGCTAACGAAGCTAAGTGGCTTCGGAATTTTTTAGAAGATATTCCAATTGGCCACAGCTTGTGTCAGCTATTTGCATACATTGTGATAGTCAGAGCCCTATTGGTAGGGCACTAAACGGGATGTATAACGGTTAGTCTAGACACATATGTCGTAGACATAATTCATTACTTTCGATCAATTGATAACATTGTGGATCCATTGACCAAATGTCTATAAAGAGGGAAAATGCGAGTGTTGTCAAGAGGAATGGGTCTTAAGCCTACGAAAGCTAGGTTACCTAGCAGAGTGGAAATCCACAATCTAGGTTCAAAGGGAAAACTTAATGTTGAAACTGCAACTTGGTGCGACGCACTATGGGGAGACCTCCCCAAACATTCCCAGAAATAATTTAAACAATGCTACCTGTAAAAGTGAAGGATAAGTAAAACTTTTAATGGTTCTTGTATCTTTGATAACATAAGATAGGATAATGCAGAATAATCTCGATAAGAGACCACCTATATAAATAACATGGGTAGGGCCGCTCTACAAGAATTTTAAGATGAAATTCGCTGACGGTTATTCATGAAATGCCAGGAGTTGTCTAGGGCCCTAAATGGACACAACAGTGAGACTCAAATAATGTTTGGAAGTATACTATGTAAGTTTTATTGACTTGGTTTACACAAAAGATGAATATTTCAAGATATCACGTTCACTATTTAACAAGTAAATCTGATAGCTCTTACTAAAGAAGGTTCAAGGCCAAAAGCTACCTTTTTTGATGTAGTATTCTTCTACGCTTCTTTTTTAGCATCTCTCTCTCTCTCTCTCTCTCTCTCTCTCTCTCTCTCTCTCTCTCTCTCTCTCTCTCTCTCTCTCTCTCTCTCTCTCTCTCTCTCTCTCTCTCTCTCTCTCTCTCTCCTCTCTCTCTCTCTCTCGTGTTTAGCATTGCTTGCATATATTTTCGGGGTGGTTAGTCAATTTTCATTCATGTGGGGATTGTTGGTCAAATGGAATTTTTTCCAAGTGTTGACCAGGTTGACGATGAATTGATTAATACGTTTATCTAATTGTAAAGACTAACATAATATATTCACCTGGTTAAAAATTATTTGAAGTTGAATAAGAAATTAAGTCAAGAAATGTTTGGAAGAAAAATGAATAAACAAATAAATAGTTTTTAGTTATTTATATATTTATATATATAGTAAAGGTGAAACAAAGATAAATAAATTTAACTTTTTACTATTGGGTCAAGCTCAGTAGTTGTTTTTTTTCATGTGGAAGTCTTAGTATTAACATTGGGTCTGACCCGATAGTAAAATTATAATAAGTACTAAAGATCCATTACTATAGGGCGAATCCCATAGGAATGTCTTTTACTATCTACGTAACTTTCATTTAAAAGATACAACTTCAAATTTTAAAGTCACAACCCTTTCTAATGGATGCCTAACCACATATTCATCTTCTATACATAGTTGGCCAACTCAAACATTTTATTCATTCAGTTTTTTAAAGCATTAAGTATTAAAAAAATTCCCAAGAGAGAGATATAAAAGAAGCAACTTTATTAAGTTCGTTGGAATTCTGAAGAGTTCATGTGTCAGTTTCTTCCGAATAGTTTTGTCATTGTATTCTGGAGGTTAAATCGACAACCATAAGACACCTGTACGTGGTCTAAATACCTTAAAGACATCAGTTTTAATCTGAGTCTCGACAGATAAGTTATTTTTATTTAATTTTTGTATTAGTTTTTTACATTGTTTTATTGGTTTATACAAATAAAACACAACAATAGTTAATTACATGAAATGTTTTGAAAATCAACAACCTCGCCTTTTGAGATTTGATCTTTGAAGGATATAAAGAAAAATGAATTAACGAAGTTTAAAACTATTATTAACGGGGCGTTGTCCATTATTATTATTAAAGTGTGGGGATTATAATGAAATTACTAAAGTTGATGAAAGAATGGGTTGCACTAGCCTTCATAAGAGTTCTCATGAATTTGTGGATTGTATTAATGATAATGGGATGGTTGAACATCCTAGCCAAGGGTGTTATTACACTTGTACTAATAGAAGAATAGAAGGGTTATATCTAGTAAAATTGACAAATTTTTTATAAATGATGCTTGGTTCACTTGTTTCAAGTCTCATTTGATGATTGAAGCTCCTGGAATTTCAGATCACTCTAATCTTATCCTCAAAATTCAGGGGAGTTCAAATACTAAACCTTCATCTTTTAAATTTTTTAATGTATGGATTGATCATGATGAGTTTCTGCCTTTGATTGAAAAGGTGTGGAAATATGAAGTTAAAGGGAGTATGATGTATAAAGTGGTGAATAAATTGAAGGAAGTAAAGAAAGCTTTGAATATCTTCAATAGAAAATATTTTCATCACTCTACTAAAGAAATAATGGAGCTTAAAGAGGAGCTTGAGAAGGTACAAACAAAACTTATGAATGGTGATCAATATATGCTCATCATTGAGAAGGAGCTAAGAGATAAACTTATGCATCTTCTTAACATTCAAGAGGAGATCTTAAAGCAAAAATCCGGAATTACTTGGGCTCAAAAGGGTGATTGTATCACTACCCTTTATCATAACAGCATCAAGGCAAGAATCACTCAAAACCGAGTTGCCTCTATTGTGACTGAAAATGGTGACATTATTGTTGAAGATGAGGCTATTCATGATGAATTTATCAAGTACTACACTAGATTAATTGGTACTAAGTATGTTTATGAAGAAAGTGTTAGCTCTAGTTGTCTAAACAAGCTTGTTGATAAAGCTATCACTAAGGAAGAAGCAAAAGAAATGGTGAAAGACATTACTAGTAAAGAGATTAAAGAAGCTATTTTCTCTATTAATATCTCAAGAGCTCCTGCCCCAGATGGTTTTAATAGTGCTTTCTTCAAAGCTACTTGGAATATTATTGGGGAGGATCTTTGTAATGCTATAAAGGAAACTTTCAAGAATAGACAAATCTTGAAGCAAATTAATGCTACTAATCTTGTTCTTATTCCCAAGGTTAAAAATCCTACTTAAGTGAACAGTTTTAGGCCCATTTATTGTTGTAATATCCTCTATAAAGCTATAACTAAAATCATTGCTAATAGGATGAAGAAAAGCCTTGAGAAGCTTATATCTAATAATCAAGCTGCTTTTGTGGGAGGAAGAAGTATTTCGGATAATATATTGGTTGCTCAAAGTGTTGTGGCAGGTTATGATAGAAAGGACTTGAGTCCAAGATGTACTTTAAATATTGATCTTCAAAAGGCTTTTGATACAATTAATTGGAGGTACCTTTTCCAACTACTTCAAATTATGGGATTTAATAAAAAGCTTATATCTTGGATAAATATGTGTATTTCAACACCTATGTTCTCTTTGTGCATTAATGGGAGTGTGTGTGGTTATTTCAAAGGAGAAAGAGGATTAAGACAAGGTGATCCTTTATCTCCTTATCTATTTGTTATATGTATGCAAGGTTTTTCTTCAATTCTTGAGAAAGTGGCAAATAATAAAGCTTTTACTTATCACCCTAATTGTGCTAGTATGGAGTTGAACCACCTTATATTTGCTGATGATTGTTTAGTTTTCTTTAATGGGGATAAAGGCTCAGCTATGAGACTTAAACAAGGCCTTCATCTCTTCTCTAGACTTTCCGAACTTAAAATAAGTCTTGAAAAGAGTGAGCTATATATGGGAGGTTGTAACAAAGACTTTCATGATGATTTGAGTAGTATTCTTAATGTTAAGAAGGGTAAACTTCCTGTTTGATATCTTGGGGCTCCTTTAACTACAAAAGGCCCTAATAGCTTAATGTGTGCTACCCTTATTAATAATATAGTTGGAAGTGTTGAAGGGTGGATGCATAGATTTCTTACATTTGCGTGAAGGCTTCATTTAATCAAGAGTGTTTTGCAAAGTAAAGCTAGATATTGGTGTAATATAATGATCCTTCCAATGGGAGTTATTCATGAGATAGAATCACTCTTGAGTAGGTTTCTTTGGAAGGGTAATACTGATGATTTTCATGGTGCTAAAGTGGCTTGGAAAGAATTATGTCAAAGTAAAGAAAATGGAGGACTAGGCATACCTAATCTTCTCTATATTAATCAAGTTGCTATTCTTAAAGCCTTTTGGAGAATGTATGGCTATAAAGATAATATTTGGTCTCAATGGGTCTACTCGAATTGGCTATGGAGCAAGAGTATATGGAGAATTACATATGATAACAAACTTCCTTGGACATGGAGAGTTATGCTAAATGGGAGGTACCTTGCTTTTAAATATATTATACATGATGTTGGATATGGAAAGAGAACCTATATGTTAGATGATAGATGGATAAAAGGCAAGTGTGTAGGTGATATTTGTGAACAAAAGGATACTATTTCTTTTGGAAATTACAATATTAACAAAAAGGTGATGGACTATTATGTGGGGAAGAGGTAGAGATTCCTACCTAGGTTTAAGAAGGTGTATGAGGTGGTAAAGGATATGGTGCTTAATGAGAAGCATGACACTATAAGATGGGGAGATAAAGGCTTTAGGACCTCGGATGTTATGTATGACCTAAGGGGACCTAATGAGAAAACAAAATGGTATAGTGTGGTGTGGCATAAATGGAGTATGCCAAAGCACAAGTTTTGTGCATGGTTAATTTGTAAGGATAGACTAAGCACTAAAGATATGCTTAGCAAGTGGGGAATGGAAGTGGACAAGATGTGATACCTTTGCTTTGAAGAACATGAATCTAGGGATCACTTATTTGTGAAGTGAAAATTCACTACTTTGGCTTGGAAGGAGATTTGTGCTCTTCATAATTGGCACAACTCGGGTAATACTTGGGAGGAAAGGCTCGATTTTATGCTTAAATTTGATGGTAACACTTTAAAAGATACCATATCAAACATTACTTTTCTTAGCTTTCTTTATTGTATCTGGGATGTGAGGAATAAAAAAGAGTTTAAGAAGATGCATCCTAAATATGAGGATATTGTGAAAATAGTTGTGAAAGATGTTCAATATACACTTTGGAATAAAAAGTTATTTAAAAGGAGTGTTAAGAATATGAGATTGATAGCAATATGGAAGCTACATTGAGTACTCAAGGGAGGAGAACAAGAAGATCAAGGAAGATAGCTTGGAGCTTGGACCTAGTATAAGACTTTAGCAATTGTTGTATATGGTTTAATTTCCTAGAAATAGTTGTATAGGGTGCTTTCTACATTGATTTATTTTTCTAGTAATGGTTGTATAGGTTGTCTTGCAAGTTGATAGGTTTATTTTCTAGTAAATGTTGTATAGGGTTTGTTTTCCTAGCTAGTCGTGCTTGTTTTTGAGTCAAAAACAAGTAGGGGTTTGATTTGTACTTGTCATTTTGTGGATATAAAATGGTAGGTTTGATAAAAAAAAAACTTTTATCGGACGGAGGTAAAGAAGTTTTAGTTAAGGTAGTTCTACAAGCAATACCGAATTATGCCATGCCAATCTTTAATTTCTGATAACTCTTTGTAAGTGTATGAGTAGTCTTATCGCTAATTTTTGGTGGAATTCGGGTTATAAAAAAACGATTCATTGGTTGGCTTGGAGGAAAGTTGCCAGATCAAAAAGTATGGGAGGAATCGGTTTTAGTGATTTTCAGAAAATGAATCTTGCGTTGCTGGCTAATCAAGCTTGGAGGTTACTACATAGCCCTAATTCATTAGTCTCACATGTATTGAAAGGAATTTATTTTACTACTATAGATATGTGGAATGAAAAATTAAAAAACAAACGATCATGGAGTTGGGCGAGCATTTTTAAAGGACTCAAATTTCTAAACGAGGAGTGTTTGTGAAAATAGGTAACTGGCTGAAAGTTAATATTTGGGAGGATGCCTGGATAAAGAAGGGATACAAACTCGAAAGACCTATCGATTGCAAGATTACAAGAGTAGTAGAATGCTTCGATAAAGAGATGACAAATTGGAATTTTGAGATACTAAATAAGATACTACAAGCAGAGATTTGGCAGATATTAGGAAAATCCCGATTATGCAACTAGATAAAGATGATACTATCATATGGACGACAACAAAATATGGTAATTACTCAACAAAATCGGGTTATCATCGACTTGCTCAAGTAGAAGAAGATAAAGTGGGACAATCATCTCTAGAAGGAGAATTAAATATCAGGAAGCTATATAATTTAATATGGAAATCAAATGTCCCTTTGAATGTTAGGAACTTTGCGTGGAAAAATCATAATAATGCTATCCCAACGAAATATATTCAAAAAAGAAAAGATGTGTTGAAGATGATATCTGTGAATGGTGCGAAACGGGTGTGGAATCTGTAAAACACATCTTTCTAAAATGTCCGTTTAGTAAAGGAGTTTGGGCAAATTCTAATTACAATGTAGGATTGACGAAAATTTTAATGGAAAGATAGGTGAATGGATCATAAACATTAGCGAGAGTTGTACGAGGAATGGTTAGGATTATCGGTTGGTAACCGCAATAGTGCTATTAACATTATGCAACATCTGGAAAGCTAGAATGAATGGTTTCTTTGAAAAAATGGGTTATACGAGATATTATCGAGAAAACAAAGGTTTATATTAAACACTTATTTGGCTAAAAGACTCGTTAATACAAGCAAATGGTGCAGGATATGTTAAGGATAATAAAGTCAATGACGAGGATAATCTGATTTTCAGAGATGAAACTCATAATATTTGGTTATGTGATTCTTCGCATATTAATAGTTGGGACCCGACTAGTATGGTTCTCTGGCAGTCAACAAGGAAGGAGAAGTTAAACATTTGATCAACAAGAGAGCAGGAGTCAATAGTAGTGTGGAGGGAGAAGCGGGGGCTATTCTCCTTGACATGAGATCTGCAGCAGATCTCGGTTTTAAGAGTAGTTCTTTCTACTTTGATAACCTTGAGGTAGTTCAAGGTATTAATCTTCTAATTGGAATCGATTGGAGGATTCGCCCTATGATTTATGAAGCATAGAGGTGAATAGGACGATTTCCGGATTGGAAGGTTACTCACATAAAAGGGGAGTGCAATGGGGTTGCCGACAGACTCGCTAAATGTGTTAGAGATAATTTGGACATCTCCAAATGTCCGCGCGATTCGCTCTTTGATTTTTTAGTAGGATTAGTAATTTATATGCGTCTTGTACTTGTAAGTAAGTCCCGTTTTGTAATTGACCAAAAAAAAAAAGATAAGGAGAGGGGTAGGGGTGGGGGTTGGGGAAGACAAGGTTAAAATTTAAAGTTTATGGAAACTAAATTTAAATGAAGACGGGTTGAAATTTAAGTTTGAAAGGACTAAATCTCAAACCAAGGAAGCTATAATATAATTTTTCTAATTTTTATCCTTTTAGAAAAAGTTGAGTCAATTTTTTTAATTTTTTCAAGACTAGGGCTGCACCCAACCAACCCCTGTCTACACTGTTTATACTAAACCAATATAATGAAGAATTAACCACTTGGGTTAACTTGAATGTTTAGAGCTTTACTATTTTTTCAACATTTGAAGGGAAGGTCTATGGTTCGAATTCTCTCCCTAACGGGTATAAAACGAGAGATACAAGGCTCGAACCCCTCCCGTTAGTCGTGGTTCATGCAAGTTAGCTCAAATCACCTATGTACCAAAAAAATAAAAAAACTAAGGAAAAAAAGCCTTCTTTAAATCTCTTAGTACTAAAAAAGAAATAACATTATGAGAGGACAATTTTATTTTTAAGATTCGAAAGAGAACAACGGTTATTTAGTGACTATCTTAACAAGAATAATTTATTAGACCTTATAACATGTTTAGAATCTAGGAATTTAGTTAAAGATGAATTGATTGCAATTTATAATTATAAAAAAGAATTATATTCATTAAAACTTAAATTTATATTACACAATTAAATTATCACTAGACCTACAAACATACTTATTTTGAAAATTAAATTCTCTTTAAGGTTAAAATATATTTATTTGTTTTTTCAAAAATAATTATATACACATTTAAAAAATCAAAATGCAGTTGATCTTACGCCTCCAAAATCATAAATACGTTTTGAAAATTTATTTGATTTGAGAAACTAAAACCTACACGAAACAGTCACACGACGATCCTAACAATCATTTACATTATTAATTTAAGCTCTTTTATTTTTCATACTTGTAAACCTTATTAATGTTGAAAAAAAAAACCTTTAAATAGTAACTAATATTATAAACACAATTTAGAGATGTGTGAATATGTTCATCTCCTTTGACTGCGGACCAAATTATTAATTGCACCCATTATTTTAAAACAAATGGGCCAGGTGAATTACAGCACAATTTCCTCCCTTGCCTTGTCTGAGTTTGCTATTTGTTCTTTTTGTTTTTTATTACATTGAAGTTTGAAACTCCACATGGTGTTATAAATGAGGTTTTATTTTATGCATGACACATTTGTCGAATGACCATGGATACAGTTCAATTCTATATCGAAACAAACCGGATCGATTAAAAGTCTAATTTTATTAAAGATTAACATAACTTTATATACATATTAGGATTTTTTTTCTATATGTATGATTTTATTTTAAATCTTTTTAATATACTTATAAAGTTATTATCTAGATATGGTTAAAAATCGTAATAATAAAATTTAATGGTTAAAATTTTTAAAATCAATGATTAAAATCATATAATTATGGGTTTTTATAAAATAATTATTATAATTTTTGATATTTTTATAAAAAAAATATATAAACCATTGTCATTTCTAATAGACACATCTCTACAAAATAATATAGAATCTACCACCCTAAGATGTCTGTTAGTGGAGATTTTACTAGTCTCCTGTTAGTATTTTGCATGGTTCACATTTGACCACAACACCATTAATAGATGAAATTGTCCTCCGTGGCCTTTTTTATTAGTGATCTAATGGTTCAACTGCGAACAAAAAGATTACGTTCATTCCAGTTTTCAGGAGGCATTACGTTAATTTTGACTAATTCAAACTACAGTACTTCACTCTCCTCGAGTTTGAATAAGCTATTATGTAGCATATTTTCATGAGTTATATTAAAGAAAACAATGTTTCCACCCAAAGCGTTGTGTTCCAGCAAATCTAAGGGATCCAAAGACTTCCGACTTAATTACGTATACTAACTAACTAACAAACTACGTTTACTAATGTGCAATGATGATTCTATTGGTGTGCTAATGGAGCATCTTATAATTGATTAATGGATCAAATGATTTGTAATTGATTAATGGATCAAATGATTAAAATCATTAGAGAGAGCGGCTTTTACTTGGTTTTCTGAAAACAACGACCCCACCCCCTCCTCCCACAATTGACTCTAAAACAAAGAAACTTTATACTCCCTACTTCCTATATTTTAAAGGGTTAATACTAAATAAATTTCTACAAAGAAGCTTAATACATTATCTTTTTAACTTCTTAAAATATCTTGAATTCGTTTCTAAAATTTAAAATCTGAGTTCTGAGAATTTTCTCATTACTCAAAATTTGAGTTTTAGAAAGTTTTACATAACTCAAACGGTTCTTTTTATAAAAAAAAGGAAAAAATAAAATATATGGTGCTTTTTATGGGCAAAAAATAATAGATATATCGAGGGAAAATTAATTCTAACTTGAGAGATTTCTTGGACATTAATTATATTTTAATGATCACTTTTAAATTGAACACGTATATAAATTTAAATTTTTTACACAATAAAATATTAAAATAACTTATTTGTCCCTATTAGTAATTTGTAGAGTTTCTTTTTTTAGGTTAGGTAAACACAATCGCTAATAAAAAGAGAAAAATTGTACAATATACATGTTAAGATAATTGGGAAATCACCGATTTGAGAAACAATAAAAATGAAAATCCAAAAAACAATATTTCGATTAAAGTAAGTCTAGTCCATTAAAATTATATTAAAATATTAAAACGAAACACTTACATGGAATCAAAAAGAACAATACACATAAATAATATCGTTAAAAAATATTCCGGCGTACCGGTTATCTTTAACGAAGAAAAAATTTCTGCAAAATAATTTAGAGAGAAGTATTTTTTTTGTTCCTTTTCTGATTGGTTTCGTAGCTAAGACAAGTGAGTATGGAGCTGTATTTATATGAGAGTAGGTGAAGAGAAAACTCTTATCTAAATCGTCAGTATAAATGCTTTTGAATGCCTCTATTATTCCTGACGTTTTGATTGTTATATATGTTACTTGTTTTCAAATCTAGCAAAGAACCTGGACACTTGGTTGACTTGATTCATTCCCGTATTGACCAAGTCCTGTAACAACTGAGCTTTGAATAGGAAATATTCTGGTTTTAATGTGTCTTCAATTGGTGAACGTTTTGTCTTCTGGCTGAAAGGATTTGAATTGACACCGACCACTATAAGAACCAGCTATCTTCCACCGGAATCACTTCAGAAAACTTGTTTCATCTTTCATTTTTTGACTCGCCAATCTCGCCAACCTCCCCCACGAGCACACGACCCACTCCGTCGTCGTGGCCGGGCCTGGCCGGGTAGGTGGTGGTGGTGGTGTGCGTGTGTGAGGCTTTTCCTTTTCCCTTTTATCTTACATAGCCTTCATTTCTTTTGGAAGGAATATATAGGTAAGAAAGATATTTTAATCTAATATTTTTTCTATCTCTGCTCATATATGAGACTTTTCTGCTAAAATGTGTCTTTTCCACTTCTCCAAGAGTACAGGAATGGATTGATTTATCTAATACTCTATATTAATCTAAATCTTTTCCACTTTTCTAAAAGAATATGATTGGATTTATATTAAATCGATATATTAATCTAAATCCTAACAATCCCCCCACTCAGGGTTTTTGGGAGAGAAGGTGAACAGGTTTCCACAACTACCAGTATTTGGGTGAACTGTACTTAAGTGCCAATATCTTTTGATTTTAATTGTCTCGTAGTGAAGTGAGGCAACCACCATCCCGTTTAAGTGAACTCACTCTTGAACTTATCGGTTTTCGATCGATACCCTCACAACACATACTCTACCCTGCTGAAAGTTATAGTTCCCTCGAACATCACCCTCTAGTATGTTCATCAAGTCTTCTCTAAGGATCACCCCTTCCGGGCTATGAACTTTGTGGACTTATTCATATGAGATTGTTAAGGATGTCTCCTTATCATTTTATCATGAATGCTAAGTCTTACTTTTAGCCAAGAATTCATCAAATCATGTGCTAAAGAACCACCATAAAGGCTATGAATTCGTCATGAGTTTAGATACTCCGTATAGTTCTCTTTCTGGAGCGAAACATCTTAAGAGTGAATTCATCAAGTCCTTCTCAATAGGACCACCACGAGAGGCTACGAATTCTTTAAGACAATTTTTTTGAGCCATAGGGATAGAGAGATGTCACAATGACTCACTAGTTATATGTTCCTCATTAATGGGTTTCAATCCCATCCCTCTCGGCGTCTCCAGGACTACTCTCCTGGTTAGGCCTTCGGTGAACGGATGATCTAGATTTTTTTTTGATCATACAAGGCGATCACACCATTTTTCAGCAACTGTTTATTGAACCACGTCTGATGTGAATGTGTCTGGTGGGGGCAAAGATGTGATAAATCAATAGATAAATAAAGATAATAATAAAGAGCACACACCCTTGAGAACCACGGAACTCACTGCAAGTATCACAGATCTTTTGCAAGTTTTAATGATATGTTAAGTTAGTTCGCAGGGATTGTATCCGTTAGATCTACTTGTGTTTAATAAGTGTAGATGAATTTAGATGTTTTAGAATAAAATATAAAAAAATAAAATAATATGAATAACTATCTGATGAGAAACAATAAATAAGAATGCAGATAAATAAATATGGATGTAAGTCTAATAGATTAGGGTCAATAATATGAATCTATTTTACTAAGTTGTTATTCTAACCTGTCACAGATTAAGCATTATATATTAACCAGGATTCTAAATTCTACCTAGCCTCTACTAGGCTTAGGAGCAACCTCTCCACTACCAAGGAACTCGAGTAATGATTGTTGATTAAATCAAACCTTTATGGCTATCTAGTTAGGTAAATTATCAAAACTAGACGATTTTGTGGTGTTGTCAATAACTAAGAATAATCCTACGATTGGCCAAATCTAGGGTTGTAACAATAAGTCAAAACACATAATAACAATATACGCCAAGCTCAATCAATTAAAATAACAAATAGTATTTATGAATTTAAGACAAAATAATAACCCAACAATTAAAAGTAAAACTTACAGAATAAAAGTTTAGAAATATGGTTGAGCATAAATCTATAGCTAATTACTCTAAATATAGAGAAGGTGAGATGTAGAAGAGGAGTTTGTTACTCTCCAACTTCTTCTTCTTGTCTTCTTCTATAGGTCAGCTTGCTTCTTGGATGAATAGCTTGATACTAAGGATGAATAATAAATTATAAGGACTAAGATATTATTTAAAACTAAGAAAATACAAGTAAGGACTAAGTCTAAGCTTGAAACTGAGCAAGGACATGTTTACAATGGTATAAGGGTGTATTTATAGGTGTTTAGGAACCCTAATTCGTTTTCTTGAAGGAGAAGGTAAGTAGTGGACTCCTAGCCCAACTCAAATTCGTAACCCTAAAACATGGAATTAGGCCCGTTTTTGTTTTGGACCTAGCAGCTTCAATACTCATCCGTTTGACGCGTATGAGTAGTCGAAATTCATTGCCTCGGAAAGATCTTCAACTTTTCTCTTGACTGTTTCTCCAAATTCCACACCGATTACGAGATATAAGCTGATTAGTGGTCGTAGGTGCATAAATTAAGGATTAAGACTGCTTTTCCTTTTCCATGTTTTTAGCTTTTCTTTCCTTATCTCCAATTACCATGCTTATCTCTTTCCATATCTTTTAGTCTTTGACTTGGACTGTAATTAATCTCCATAATTATCTTTAAAGCTTCACACTAAATAAATAATTAAACCCAATATGCTCTAAAAACAATAATTTACTAAATCAAGACTTAAAATAGGAAAGTGTAGTAATTCTCAAGAAAATCGACTCAAAGACTTCCTAAATCACTAAAAATGATGTCTCCAACTAATATTAATTCATCACAAATAGGGAGACATCAAGACCCCCAACTCAAAGTTGTATCGTCCCGATACAATAAAGATAAAAACAAAGGGAAGTCTCTAAATACACACCTAGGTCAATTAAGCACAGAGGGAAGAAAGATAGCAGAATATGGATAATAAACTCAAAGCAACTACTCAGAAAATTTCATGTAATAATATTTAAAAACCACATACCTGCACACTTCTCATATCCACAGTCAACACGGCTTGAATTCAAGATTAGATTAGCTTCGCAATGTAAGAAGGAGAGGAACTTTACTCAGTTCACCAAGGAGGCTATAGATTGTTCATCGAACTTCACTAGTATTCAAAGATCCACTTAACTACTCTCTATTGTCTCAATTACTTCTCGATTACGTAGCAAAGAATCAAAAGGTCTTTAAGGTTGTAATGTAGGCTTATGGACGGTATGATAAGTATATTTGGATAATTTAGAGTGAGCTTTTGGCTCTCTCCTCACTAGCCATCAACGAATCGCCCTAGAGCTTGAGTTACTCTCATAAAACGTTGTCACTCAACCCAATGAATTCTTAGATGCACAAAGTAGCATCCCCAATAACCCAATTAAATCATTAGATGTTCATAAAAAAATTTCTCTTTGCCGGTCCGAATATATATTCTTTTCAATTCATTTTTTTCTTTTGTATAGCTATGACTCTCTTTTTGATGTTGAGATATCACACTATTTTTCTCATATATATATATATATATTTTCTTTTCTTTTCTTTTTATGTCCTTGTTGGCAATTTTAGCTCGTAGCTTCTTTTTCATTCACTATTACCCCGGCAAGGGTTACAATATAATCTTGTGAATCATCATCAATATAATAACGGAGCACAATTAATAAGCTCAAAAATCCTAACCCAATAATATTTCCCATAATGGTGGACCCACCACCCCAAACTCAAGCTCTAAAACAACTGTCTATGCATCGCGATTCGAGTGCGGGTCATATGGAAAAGTCCTATAATCTAAAGGGATATGGCTTATAATGTGGCTAAATAAAAAGCTTTAGAAAGGCTAGAATGGGCTGAGAAGGATATAAAATATTAAATCAAATAACAGGGTGAGAAAGTTAAAAGGCTTCAAGTGGCTTCAATATGAAAGAACTGCCTAATCGTTTTCTACACCATGCAATTTCGTTATTTTCTTACCTTTAGCACTTTCATCAAATGGGTTTTTCAACTAGCTTGGATCTCACAGCCTACAAACCACTCAAGGATCCCTGAGATCGAACATACTTTCTATCGCATTGCTAACTAATCTTTTCTTTACTATCAATGTGTGTTTTCCTGCAAATACTCAAAGCATACAAAATAAAATAGCTCATAAACATACTACTTTATATCATTAACATACTGAGCTTATGATTTCAAGCTATTAAACACACTCTACATACATCTAATCCTTCAAAAAAATTAATTTTACCTAAAAACAGAAAAATGGAGATGAGAGACAACGAATCCCCACACCCCCAACTCAAAAATGAGTCGTGTCCCCACGACTCGAAAAGACTCAAAAATAAAATAAAAGAAATTAAAATTAAAATTTGACAGATATTGCACATAAAGAAAAGGTAAGGAAGAAAGAAAACATACTATTCGAGGCTATTTACCTCGCCTGATCAATACGCGGAATAGGGTGCAGTACTTTCCATGTATGAAAACTTCATGTATCACCAATTTCGCTTTCCCTTACATCCTCTTATGCTCCATCCCAATCAATCATACTCTAGAAATCTCTTGTTTATCTTCTTCCAACTTTGCTCTTATATAATCTCTCATGTCATAGTGTTCATCCAGGAATATGTTTTGAACACAGCTACTAGCGTCCCAGAAGCTTTTGTTCATCTCTGATATAGGAATCTTTGACTAGAAGAGGTATTGGTATCTTCTGCTCCCTAATTACAATTGCTTTCTTTTTTGGAGTTGAATCCACCAACAACCGGTTCCTCTCTAATTGCTTGACTCCAATTATCTTGTAATATATTCCCAAACTAGTACCCATCTCAATTGATTTCATCTAGAACTAACCCAATAACTTGCTTTGATTCTTCATATCCCTTAATAACATCTTTATCATCTCTTTTGACCCCCAACTCAATGCTTTGAACACTCTTGAAATTTGTAACTCTTAATCATAGGTGGAACAAGCTTTATTTGGGTTAGGAAAGGTGTTAGGATGATAATTCTCCATGTGGGTATGATGGAATCAAGCTTTTATGATGTGGGTTTAAGGAATTGTGGATGAATTTTGAAAATTTAGGCTCTTGATTCATGGATTCTAGGTGTTTTGATATGATTTTGGTGGTTGAATCTTCTTTGTAATGATGTAAAAAAGGATTTGGATGTGAATTCATGGTGATTTGGTAGTGTTTTGATATTGGGTGAAGGTTTGTTGAAACTTTAATGGAGTTGGGAGAGGTTTGGGGAAGAAGGAGAAGCTTAAGGATTGATTAATTCGTAATAGAGCAACCTCCTCACCCTTATAACCTGAAAAACGCGAAAATTTTCTCTCTCAAGCAGTGTCGGGCGGTATACCGGCCGTAGGGCCCGGTATACCGGAGCTGTCTTGCTTTCGAAAGGTACCTCTCGGCAATGAACGCGTGGTGATACCCCGTGGGCATGGGTTTTCTGGCCGGCATACCGGAGTTCTGGCCAGCATACCGGTCGAGAATGACAACCTCCCCAACAACTAGATCTCAAAAAGTTATGCAGTTTAGGCTCAAAAATCACCTGATTCCGACATCCGAGCGCAATGATATGAATTGCCGAAGTTTTCTCAGATTGTGTCTAAATTTTTTTTTTCCCGACAAAGCTGGGTTGGGCGGCATACCGGCCATAGGGCCTGGTATACCGGAGCTGTTGTTCTTCCAGGTCGAGTTACGTCAAAATACCCGAGTCGTAACACGTGGGCACGAGTTTTCTTTTGGTCGGCATACCGGCGCTAGTGCCCGTTATGCCGGTGCTTCTGTTGTTCGAATTGGGACCTCTCGGAAATGAACACGTGGCGATACCCATGGCCACGGGTTTTCTGACCTGCGGTACCGCCGGTAGGGCCCGGTATACCGGTGGCAGGTCAGAAAACTCCCAAAAAAATTTGTTTTTGCTTCCCGACTCGATTTCTTTAATACATCAAAAACACTAATATCTTTCTCAAATACGCAATATCAACTAAAAACAACAAAAAAAAACTAAAAACATAAAAACATAAAAAACTACTATGGGATGTCTCCCAAAGGGCACTTTTGTTTAACGTCTTTCAAAGTTAGACGAGTTACCTCAGTTATTTCTTTTTATAGCCTCCCCAGCAGTGAGTGAGATGATTAACACTTACCAATTTGAGCTTGCAACCTTCGATAGCTTTTATTTCGACCACTCCTTCTGAGATGATTTGCGTGATAATATAGGGCCCCTTCCAAGAACTGCTATGTTTGGGGTTGGGAGGTTTCCATGCCACCTCGTCTCCTACCCAAAACTCAATCTTTTTCTCCATGGTTTCTTGGGGGCTTACAGGTTCTGGCTTCTTAGTTACAACTCTGATTGGATATAGCTCTTTTGACTCATTTTTCTTTTTCTTCTTCCCCGAAATATAGAATGTTTCAGAGTTATCTTCAATACGGAGAGTCACGGTTCCTTCATTCACATTCACTATAGTATCGCTGGTGGCTAGGAATGGACGACCAAGAATGAATGGGACGTTCTTATTTGCTTTATAGTAAAAAATAATAAAGTCTGTTGGAATAACAAGGTCACCTACTTGGATGAGTACATCCTCTATTACTCCCCACGACTTTGATGTTGATTGATCCGCAAGTTGTAAGATTACGGATGTCGGTTTCGCATCACTAATACCAATCTTCTTGAATATACTTTTGGGCATGATATTCACACTTGCCCCTAAATCACACATGGCTTTTCCATGAAATATTCCACCTATTTTGATTGGGAGGTTGAAACCTCCAGGAACTTAAAGCTTCGATGGTAATCTTTGTTGAACTTGTGCTGATATCCCTTCATTGAGTGTCACAGATTTGGATCTTGTGAACCTTTCTTTATTGGAGAGTGCCTCCATAAAGAATCGATCATAATTTCGCCTTCCTTCCATATCTTCGAGTAAAGGGACGTTGATTTTCACTTGTTTTAACGTCTCTATACACTTCTGTTGTTGCTCCTTTGGATAAGCGGGATAGTGGAGATGTATGGGTGGTTGTCTTGCTCTACTTCTCTCTTCAATTCTTTGTTCATCAACCACTCTTGGCTTCTTAATCTTATCGTGTTCAACTTCTTCAACCCAATCTTCAACAATTATCTCATCTAAGTTCATCCTACTTACGTTTGACTTGTTTGGTAGAACATCCCCTTTTGAGGGAGATGGTAGCGCTTCAACGAGTATCTCGTCATGTTCTTTCATCTTTTGAGCTCGAAGACTAATAGTCTTAACCTTGTCGTCAACGTATTGGATCTTCTTCATGTTAGATGTTGTATCTTGGGTCAATTGTAGGAGTTGACTTTGGATTTGTTCTATGATTGTAGTGAGCCGCATCACATTCTTCTCTAAAATTTGATTATGCTGTTTCAGATTTTTTTTTTGTTGCAGGCTTTGCACTACTGATGCATCGATCTTTGATTCAAATCTGCTCATATTATCCTTCGAGGAGTTGATGAATTGACTAATAGTCTCTTTTAACTCAGTGATTTCTTCTTGAGGACGTGATTAAGCTTGACTTACATTATGTACATTGCAGCCCGGTGGATGATTAGCGTGATTTTCATAGGCTTGTTCTTGCAGGTATAACTGTTGAGGTGGCTTTGGGATGCTTTCCTTAACTGTTATAGCGAGTTGTTGTATTTGATCTTGCAAGCTTGAAATCCTCGCTTCTTCTTCTTCGTTAGTGGTAGGAGTCTGTTCTTGCGGCCAACTCATGTTGTTCTCAATGATTGTTTCCATACCACTCTTTGCTTCTTTTGGATTCATAGAGACAAAATTACCACGACCCATATTATCTGCTCTCAGCCTTAACTCTCTACCGAGACCATTATAGAACATGGATAATTGTAATTGTGGCGTGTATCCATATAGTGGACATCTTGCCAACATCTTTTGAAATCTCGTCCATTCTTCGCCAACACTCTCTCCGGCTTCTTGTAAGAAATTCATAGGCTCCAATAGTTCCTTCACTCGCATACTTGTAGGATAAAATTTATCGAGGAATCTTTCTTAAAGCTTGTCCCAATTGGTTATTAGCTCGGGAGGTTGATCATCTAACCAATCGCTTGCTTTCTCGGTCAAGAAAAATTGAAACATTAAATAATACATCTGTTCTTGCGTAACACCTTCATTAATGTAGGCATCACAAAATTGTATGAATTTCTGAACAGATCTGACCGAATCTTGATTTGTATCACCATTAAATTTCCCATAGCTCGCGAATTTATTAATCAGGTCAGGATCGGGCTTGAATCTAACGGCTTGAATATTTAAGATGCGAATCCCAATGCGTTGAACTCAGAATTAGCTAGGAAAACCTAGCTCTAACCGTTGATTAGCCATCTAAAACCTGAAAAAGACTAAAACAAAAATAAAACGCGTAAAACTGAAAACAAATAAAAACTTCTACACGAAATTAACACAAAATAGATTTAACTTAAAGATAAATCCCGGGCAGCGGCGCCAAAAACTTGGTGGGGCAAATATGTGATAAATAAATAGATAAATAAAGATAATAATAAAGAGCACACAATCTTTAGAACCACGGAACTCACGGCAAGTATCATAGATCTTTTGCAAGTTTTAATGATAAGTTAAGTTCGTTCGCAGGGATTGTATCCGTAAAATCTACTTGTATTTAATAAGCGTAGATGAATTTAGATGTTTTAGAAGAAAATATAAAAAGATAAAATAATATGAATAACTATCTGATGAGAAACAATTAATAAGAATGCAGATAAATAAATATGGATGTAAATCTAATAGATTAGGGTCACTAATATGAATCTATTTTACTAAGTTGTTATTCTAACCTGTCACAGATTAAGCATTATATATTAACCAGGATTCAAATTCTACCTAGCCTCTACTAGGCTTAGGAGCAACCTCTCCACTACCAAGGAACTCGAGTAATGATTGGTGATTAAATCAAACCTTTATGGCTATCTAGTTAGGCAAAGGATCAAAACTAGACGATTTTGTGGTGTTGTCAATAACTAAGAATAATCCTAAGATTGGCCAAATCTAGGGCTTTAACAATAAGTCAAAACACATAATAACAATATACGCCAAGATCAATCAATTAAAATAATAAATAGTATTTATGAATTTAAGACAAAATAATAACCCAACAATTAAAAGTAAAACTTACAGAATAAAAGTTTAGAAATATGGTTGAGCATAAATCTATAGCTAATTACCCTAAATATAGAGAAGGTGAGATGTAGAAGAGGAGTTTGTCACTCTCCAACTTCTTCTTCTTCTTGTCTTCTTCTATAGGTCAGCTTGCTTCTTGGATGAATAACTTGATACTAAGGATGAATAATAAATTATAAGGACTAAGCTATTATTTAAAACTAAGAAAATACAAGTAAGGACTAAGCCTAAACTTGAAACTGAGAAAGGACATGTTTACAATGGTATAAGGGTGTATTTATAGGGGTTTAGGAACCCTAATTCGTTTTCTTGAAGGAGAAGGTAAGTAGTGGACTCCTAGCCCAACTCAAATTCGTAACCCTATAACATGGAATCAGACCCGTTTTGTTTTGGTCCTATCAGCTTCAATACTCATCCGTTTGACGCGTATGAGTAGTCGAAATTCATCGTCTCGGAAAGATCTTCAACTTTGATCTTGACCGTTTCTCCATATTCCACACCGAGTTTGAGATATAAGCTGATTAGTGGTCGTAGGTGCAGAAATTCAGGATTAAGACAGCTTTTCCTTTTCCAGGTTTTTAGCCTTTCTTTCCTTATCTCCAATTACCATGCTTATCTCTTTCCATATCTCTTAGTCTTTGACTTGGACTCTAATTAATCTCCATAATTATCTTTAAAGCTTCACACTAAATAAATAATTAAACCCAATATGCTCTAAAAACAATAATTTACTAAATCAAGACTTAAAATAGGAAAGTGTAGTAATTCTTAAGAAAATCGACTCAAAGACTTCCTAAATCACTAAAAATGATGTCTCCAACTAATATTAATTCATCACAAATAGGGAGACATCAGTGTCTCTTCAGCATCATCCCCATAGTTTTTGGACAAATGAATACTAGAATCATAAGGAGTTTTTATAGGCTTTACCTCAACGGAGTCGAATCTCTTCAGCATCCTTTCTACTTAATGAGACTGACTAAGGAAAATAC
Organism: Nemophila menziesii; assembly: GCA_029959085.1. Taxonomy (NCBI): domain Eukaryota; kingdom Viridiplantae; phylum Streptophyta; class Magnoliopsida; order Boraginales; family Hydrophyllaceae; genus Nemophila; species Nemophila menziesii. The sequence goes on along the minus strand of JARWIR010000055.1, from coordinate 1,121,695 downwards.
CCTTACTGCTCCTAATGATCTTTACCCCGAGAGTCACATTCGCTTCTCCTATGTCTTTCATATCAAACCTAGTTGACATTAAGCGTTTAGTATCATTTATGATATGAATATAAGTACCAAAGATGAGCATGTCATATACATAAAGGCAGGTGGTAACACACTCTGAACCTGTTACTTTGGAGTAAACACACGAGTCAGAATTGTTAGCCACAAAGCCATATGTAATGAGAGTACTCTAGTTTTTCATACCATTTTTTAGGTGCGTGTTTTAAACCATACAAAGACTTTATTAGCTTACAAAATTTGTCCCCTTGACCAGGAACCACACACCATTCAGGTTGAGCCATATATATAGATCTCTTCATCCAAATCTCCATTCAAAAATGCAGTTTTAACATCCATTTGATGTATAAATAGTTCATGAATAACGGCTAAGGCGATAAGGGTCCTAATGGTGGCGATTTTGGTCACAGAGGAGCAAGTATCAAAGTAATCCAATTCTTAGTTTGGATAAAACTCTTAATAACAATCCTAGCTTTGAATATTTCTATTGAACCATCAGATATCAACTTTTTCTTAAGAATCCATTTGCTATTAATAGGTTTGCTACCCTTAGGAAAGTCGGTCAATTCCCATGTATGGTTACTTTTAATAGACTCAAGTTCACAATTAATGGTCTATTTCCAAAAACTAGCATTTATCGATTTTAAAGCATCGTCATATGGTTTTGGGTCTTCCTCGGAGGTAGGTGTTACTTGTTCGCTTATTAGTCAATGTGAAAACCTTCTCCTATGAAGGTTGTGATAAAATCGAGTCTAGAGATGGACTCGATCCTACGCCTCTTACTTCTCCTAGGTTCCTCCTCGGGAATACTACTAGGATCCATAGAAGTAGAGGGGTAAGGGAAACATCACATAGAGGTACATCAACATTAATAGATAAGCTATCAGAAGGTAAAGAAGCATTAACATAATTCAGTTTTTTCAAAGGGAAAATATGCTCAAAGAACTCAACATCTCTAGATTCACAAATCGAGTTATCATCTAAAGACAAGAATCTATATGCTGCACTATTCTGAGCATACCCTACAAAAATTGATTCTATGGTTTTGGGTCCAACGGTGACTATTTTGAAATCAGGTAATTTGACTTTGGCCAGGAACCCCCACACTTTTAAAAATTTCAGGTTTGGTGGTAAACCTTTCCACATCTCATAGGGGGTCTTATCTAGGGATTTATGGGGTACCGTATTAAGGACATAACAAGATGACAAAACATCTTCCCCCCATATGTTGGTTGGTAATCCTGAACTTATTAACATGGCATTCATAGTCTCTTTAAGGTACCTATTCTTTCTTTCAGTTATGCCATTTTGTTGGGTGTACAAGGGGAACTAAGTTCGTGGATTATTCTATTTGTCTCATAAAACTCTTTATATAAATTAGAGCTATATTCACCTCTATTCGACCTAAATCTTTTGATTTTACAGTTTAGTTAGTTGAAACTTCGGCCTTATATTTTAAAAACGCATTTTCTTATGCCTCATTTTTTGTTTTAAGAAGGTATACTTTAGTGAACCTAGAGTAGTCATCTATAAAGGTTATGTAGTAAAGTTTTCCTCCTCTACTAGCGGAGTTTTCAAAATCAGCTAAGTCCGAATGTACTAATTCTAGCAATTTAGTCTTTCTCGTGGTTATAGATTTAGAAGGTTTTTTTTCAAGTTTGGACTCTACACATATTTGACATTTTACAATGTCATCCACATTGTGAAGGGGTACTAGTCCAATATTTTTAAGCCTTTTAATATAATTGACATTTAAATGACCTAATCTACCATGCCACGTATCAAGAGATTCAACGATATATACATCCAATACCCTTTGTGCTATGGGTTGTCCCCCCATAATATTTTTTGATACTGGTTACCCCCTAATATTTGTTTTCGTGACTCCTTACCCCTGTTAAAGGAAACCGTAAAAAATTGCCGTTAGTTGGTCACGTGCTGGTCATGTATGCGGTTTTTGTGACATTTTACCCCCTGTACAAAGTTTCGTGATACTTTACCCCCTATAAAATGTTACGAAAAACTTTAGTACATGAGGTAAAATGTCACAAAAACTTAGTATAAGGGGTAAAACGTGACGAAAATTCACCCACATGACCAGCACGTGACCAACTAATGGCGATTTTTGATAATTTCCTTTAACAGGGGGTAAGGAGTCACGGAAACAAATAGTGAGGGGTAACCAGTATCAAAAAGTATGGTAAGTTGTCAATTCACCCATAGTACAGGGGTTATTTGATGTAGTTACTCTAAGCATAATTAGAAACATTCTTATAAGGGTTACAGTGTTTAAAACGAACAAACCATTATTTAAGTACCTTTTCCCCACAAACTCGTCGTTTTTGGTAATGATAATTTTCCTCCTTCGAAAACAATTTCGAGTCCTACTTTACTAAGAAGAGCTCCAGAAACAAGGTCCCTACTGAGAGAACATCATTCAACTCTAAATCTTACCAAAAGTGAGTTCTGAAGGGAACATGTCATTTTCCGAGAACCGTAGGGGTAGAAGAATCACAGAAATATACGCATTCACCACCAGTTGCTTCCTCGAATTTTTAGAACAGGGCTTTGTATGCACAAAAATGTCAGGAAACTCCGGTGTCAAGGATCCACTTGGTTTTGTTCTCAACTAACTTTACCTCAACCATTACTGCGACGATTATTTCTTCGGTCTCGGTCAAATTTGCAGCAGCTTTGGGACCTTGGCCAGCTATAAGGTTGCACTCGAAAGTTGTGTTATTCTTTACCACAATAATAACAAGCGCCCTTAGGTTTTTGAATCTTACCGGATGTTATGAACCCCCGGTCTTGTTTGATGGAGTTGTCGCAGTTCTTGTTTCCCCCAGGTTTGGATTTGTTTGAGCCTTGTTTTTTTCCCTTCCCTTTAAACCTGTCTTTGTTACCTTAACCATAAATTTTGACAAGGTTAGCTTTCAAGGAATGAGGAGGGAAAGAAAGATACTTATCCTTGAGTCGATTGGCTTCTTCGACTTGCATATGGCTGATGAGTTCTTAGAGAGTCGTTTACTTCTTTTTGTGTTTGATATGGTTATGATATTCACTCCAAGATGGGGTAAATTTCTCAAGCAAAATGTTGACTTGGAAAACTTCGCACATCTTCATGCCTTCGGCGATTGCCTCCGCGCATAGGTTTTCATACACATGAAGTTGTTCAGTGATAGGCTTATGATTGATAAGCTTGAAGTTATACCAGTTTTCGATGACATATTTTTTCTTAACAGATTTATCATCCCCATATTTCTTTTTGAGAGTTTACCATATGAGCTTTGCCGATTTCACTTTGCAAGGAGATAAAAAATAAGATTTGAGACGTTGTTCAACATCCATACCCAAGCCATTGAGGTTTCTCTTTTGTACTTGGCTTCGAGGGCAAGATGTCCAGTATGTTCTTCTTGAGTAGGAATTCTATTATCCACCATTGATGTCTCCTCATTTGTGATAGTAAAATATACTCATGAGACATCATTTTAGGCTTATTTATTAGTTTATAGGTTGATTTTAGCTTAATTTAGTGCACTTTCCTATCTTGAGTCTTGATTTGTAGAATTATTGTTTTTAGAGCATATTGGGTTTAATTGTTTATTTAGTGTGAAGCTTTAAAGATAATTATGGAGATTAATTAGAGTCCAAGTCAAAGACTAAAACTTATGGAAAGAGATTTGCATGGAAATTGGAGATAAGGAAACAAAGGCTAAAAAGATGGAAAAGGAAAAGCTGCCTAAATCTGGGATTCTGCATACACGTCCAAAGATATGCTTTTTTACCTAAGAAATAGACCGAATTTGGTATTTTCCTTTTAAAGGGTCAAGATAATTCTGTTGCGATTCTTTCGGTATCTTATGGAGCTCAATCCGACCAATAACGAAGAAGATATGCTCAAAACGGTCCAGCAGTGTTTTCCTTACGAATTTGAGTTGGGCTAGGAGTCCATTACTTAGAGTTATCTCCAAGAAACGAATTAGGTCAACCTATACACTATAAATACAGCCTCTTAACACTCTTAAATCATCCTTGGTGAAACCTTAAACCCAGAGGAAGCTTACAACACAAGAGAGAAGTCTGGAAGGAGCTGTCATCAACAATGTCTTCTTCTACCTTTAATTTTGTAATTTCTTTCTTTTCTTTCATGAACTAAATTTCTTTAGCTTAAGTTTTAGCATATATGTATGAACCCTAGTTTTGATTGACATCTATCTAATTTGGGAATTTAATGTTTTAAATAGAATTATAGTTTTTATTCTCTGTTTATGTGTTTGGATTTATATTATGTGTTCTTGTGGACGGCCGCCATTAGAATTACCATCTAGTAATTAGGATACCATTGACAACGGTGTTTAATTGCATGTTTAGCACATAACGTCTAGTTTTAGGTATGATCTGACAACCCAACCTAGCTAGATAATCACTATGGTTTAGTTCTTGTGACTATTTACCAATTACAGGAAAAGTTTGCTTAGGAAGCCTTATTGACACAGGTAAATCCTATTTTAAACTACCGATAGCGAATTGGGACCGATTAGGGAAATACTACATAATTCACCCTTACATGTTTAGAACGGCAAAACTAGTGGGGATTACATGCTAACAACTTAAGCTATATTCTCATATCACTTCTCTTTCATATTTATTTTCTGTCTTTTAATTCTTAGTTTAGTTTAGTTAATTATTTTCTCAAATCCATCTTTATTTGTCTTTACTTTTACTTGCGTTTAGTTGTTCTATCTTTAATTTATTTGCACTTGGTATTTGCATAAGATTCTCCTAACCTCTGTAGTCTCTGCGGAACGAATCTTAATCTTTTAACTAAAACTTGCATACGATCTGTATACTTGCAGAACCGTGTAGTTTAAGGTGTTATTTTGCACGTTAATTATATCTTATTTTATCACACCCTAGGCCCCACCAACCATAAATGGAGGATCTTCGACTATAGCAAAGTCGAGTTCATACTATTCAAGACAGATTAAAATCGTTTGTGCCCAACTGATGTCTCCTTAATTGTTCTTATTTTCGACCCTTAGGAGACATCATTTTTGGTGTTTATTTAATAAATTTGATAGACTTTTGGACTAAATATGCAATAATATGATTTTCCTCTTTTATTTCTAGCATTTTTTATTTATTAAGCTTTTGCGCGTAATAGTGGTATTTTTAGTGAAGATTTTACAGGTTTTAGATGTTAGCTAGAAGAGGAATCCGATGATAAAGTCAAAGACCAAAAGATAGAGTCAAGATTTGAAAAGAAATCCCGAAGATATTATTTTTAGAGTTGAAAATCCATTTTCCAGGCCATAGATTGATGATTTCGAGGTGCTTAAGCGATGATTTAGCCGCTGACCTTTGAAGAGAAAACGCTCCTTATCGAGTTACGGAACTTTAGCAACTGGAATGAGGTCAATCGGAGTCATAACGCATCGGGAAAATCCGTTTTAGTGAAGGTGTATCAGCAGTTACGGGATTTTGGGCTTAGAATTTGGGCATGGACATTTAATTAATGTTTTATTCTGAGGTCCAAGTCCTAATCCGAATTTCCACCTATAACACCAGCCCTTGACTTCTATTTTACATACAATTCACATTCTGCAAGATTAAAAACACCAGAGAGAAGCAACTGAAGGAAGGAGAAGAAGCTACAAGAGCTGGAGAGGGTCTATATCTCCGTTCGTAGTCATTCCGATTCCGGAAATTAGGTTCTTTTATCTTTTTAATTCTGTAAACAATATGAATTCCTTTACTTTTAATTTCATATTTCATTTTAATATGAGCTAAGTTTTCCATAGTGCTTGAGAACAAACAATGGGTGAATCCCAATCTTATTAATTAACGAATGTTGAATTTGGGTTTTTATTGAATTAAACTAAACTAGGGCTTTTACTCTTTTCGATAAATTATGAATATTTACTGTTTTTTAGCGTCATGAACTAGGAACAGGTAGTAGTATTTAGGCTATTCCAATTTGTGGCAATTGGATCATCCTGACGGAGGATTTAAATACGGAACCATTTATTCAATCTAGGATAGAAGTTAATGATTCTGACGAGCTTAGCTAATCCTAGGGCCAATAAGGTAATAACACTTAATCATCCAACGGTGGATCATATTTACCCTGACGGGACTAGTGACACTTTAGGATCGCCTTATAGTCCACCCTGACGGGGGTATAAGGAAATTAGAATCCCGACCATTGTAATTGACTAATTTAGCCCTTAAACAACATAAGTTAAGAAATAGGATAAGGAGGATCCTTGCGTTCTCAAGTGCTACTTCTCATATTGCGTTTTACATCATTTTACTTGCGTCTTAGCTTTTATTTGCAATTTAATATTTGTTTTTCATTCTTTAGCTTTAATAACAAAAAACCAAACAAACATATTATTATCTTTTATTTTCATAAGTTCATCAATCACTATTTGTTAGACATTGTGATCAACCATCCCGTCCTTGGAACGAATCTGTATTATCAGATATACTACTTGGGACAACCGTACACTTGCGGTTGTGGTTCGATTATCTTTTGCATTTATTTTTAGAACACACAAAGGACCACCACCAACGTTTGTAGTTGGAACCGTTAAGGGGTTCTATTTTATTCACGTCAGGGAAGGCCTTTGCGTTCAATGATTAAGCAACAAATGAGATTGGAAAAGCCATTTCAGAAAAAAAAACGATGATATAAATGAATATCTTTTTAAATTCTTAGGAAAAATGGGAAATCACTGATTTGAAAAACAACAGAAATGGAAATCCAAAAAACAATATTTCGACTAAGTAAGTATTGTCTATTAAAATAATGAAATATCAAAACGAAAAAATTACACATAACAAAAAAGAACAATACACAAAAATAATATTGTTACAAAGATATTCTGGCGTACCGGTTATCTTTAACAGAGAGAAAATTTCTATAGAATATTTTAGAGAGAAGTATTTATTTTGTTCTTTTCTGATTGGTTTCGTAGCTAAGACAAGTGGGGAAGGAGTGGTATTTATAGAAGAGTAGGTGAGGAGAAAGATCTTATCAGAATCTCCATGTAAATGCTTTTGAATGCCTCCCTTATTGCTGACATTTTAATTGTTACATATGTTACACGTTTTCAAATCCACCAATGATCCTGGACACTTGGTTGACTTGATTCATTCCCGTATTGACCAAGTCCTATAACAGCTGAGCAATTGAATAGGGAATATTCTGGTTTTAATGTGTCTTCAGTTGGTGGACGTTTTGTCTTCTTGCTGAAAGGATTTGAATTGCCACTAACCACTATAAGAATCAGCTATCTTCCACCGGAATCACTTCAGAAAACTTGTTTCATTTTTCATTGTTTGACTCACCAAACTCCCAAACTCCTCCCCCCCCCCCCCCCGATCCCACGTCGTCGTCGTGGCTAGGCCGGGCTGGCGAGTGGTGGTGGTGGTGGTACGCGCGTGTGGGGATTTTCCTTTTCCCTTTGGTCTTTCATACCCTTTATTTCTTTTGGAAGAAATAGATAGTTAAGATATTTTAAGCAAATATATTTTCTATCGCTGCTCCTATGTGGGACTGTTTCCTCACTAAAAGGAGTCTTTTCCACTTCTCCAAAAGAACAGGTTTGGATTGATTTATTTAATACTCTATATTAATCTAAATCTTTTCCACTTTTCCAGAAGAACATGATTGGATATTTTTCGATCAACTAAACAATTTTATAGATCAAACATCAAGTTTTACATTATTGAGCACTCAAAGAGCCTCTTATTAATAGAAAGACAGATGAATTCTAACTATTACAAGAAAAGAACAAACTTTGACAAACATTACACATTGTTTAATCTTTAAAAATGTCCTTGAGCTTTCAATTCTCTGTTATCTCCATACGATTCCCTTTACTTTTGAATTTTCTCCTTCCTAAAGTTTTAATATAGATGCAATATTGAATATTGTGAATAACATCTTCCTCAGTACTCACTCTCCCACCATGTGTGTGAGCATTGCTGTTATTCCAAATGTAGTAAATAAATGAAGTAAACCATCCCGAGTAAACCACATCTAAAAACTTATCACTTACTTGAGATAAAACATAATTCATGAGTGTATCCCAATTCTGCATAGCTAGCATAGCAACCCCACATTTTGTAAAGCATTATTGTAAAATCCTTTCTGAAAAAGGACAAAGGACAAAAAGATGATCCCTATCTTCAATACAGTTGTGACATATTTCACAAAGGCCATTAAGATGTACACCCCATTGTATCATACGCATTTTTGTTTGTAATCTATTCAAACTAGCCAACCATGAGCAAAAGTCATTTTTAAGGATATTCATATTATTCCATACAATTCTAGTCCACTTCAAAATCTGTCTCTGCTTAGATATTTCTCCCATTGTTTTCTTAAAGGAAAATTTACCCTTCACACTAGATTTACACAATATTTTGTCCTCAGCTGCATTCAATAAAGGTAACACATCATTAAGACCACATAAAGAAGGAGGCAAGTGCCATCTCCCTCTAACATAACAACTGCTAATTGTTTTATTAAGCCACAAAGGATAATCATGGGTATCTTTATGTAGATAGGAATTTACATTATCACCCTTAATCCAATTGTCCCAAAATATATAAGTCAAAGCTCCATTATTGATCTTATGTGTTATAAAAGGATAGGCTAACCCTCTTATCTTCAAAATCTTGCACTAGGTCCAGGATAAGTCTTGTTTAATGGAACAATTCCATACACATTCCTCTTTAAATATATTTTTATAATCCCATAGACTGGGCAGATTATTACCCCTCTTATACATTCTCCAAAAAAAACTTAGGAGACATACTCTATTCATGATCTCAATATTTGGAATATTTAATCCACCATGAGCCTTGCTTCTACATACATCTACCCAGGAAACCTTTGCACCTTTAGCACCTTCCAAGTTGCCCTTCCAGAGAAAGCTAACTAGCTTTAATTTGATTCAACTTATAAATAACATTTATAGGTGATAAGAATACTCTACACCAGTAGAGAATTTTGCTTATGAGTACAACTCTAATCAACTCTAACCTTCCTGTATATGTAAGTAATTTGTGACTCCATCTGGTTATACTCTCACAAATGCTATATATGAGCTTATTTGAATCAGTCAATCTTAGTTTCTTGGAGTTTAAGGGTACTCCAAGGTATCTTACAGGTAAAAAAAACCTTCCTTAATACTCCAAAAATATTCATAATCTCAGTCTTTACTTGATCAGAAATATTGCCAAAGTATATTTCACTTTTAGCTTTGTTCATTCTCAATCTTGACAACCTAGAAAAGATATCAAGACCATCCCTTACCATCATGGCTGATTGAGAATTTGGATTCATTAATATCAAGAGGTCATCAGCAAAAGTAATGTGGTTGAGCTTCAAGGCCTCACACTTAGGAGGAAAAGCAAAATTTCTACTCTCCCCAATCTTCTGAAATAGGGGTGTAAATACCTGCATACAAAGAAAAAAAAGATAAGGGGACAATGGGTCCCCTTGTCTGAATCCTCTCTTACCATCAAAATATACCACCAACTCACCATTTATACAAAGTGAGTAGGTAGGAGTAAATATACACATCTCTATCCAGTTAATAATCATAATAGGGAAATTAAAAGCATGTAACACATTAAGCAAGAACTTCTAGTTTAAATTGTCAAATGCTTTCTGAAGGTCAACATTAATAGTACTTCTAGCAGTTATGTTACTCTTATCATAGCCATTAAGAATCTCTTGAGCCACAATAATATTATCTCCAATGTGTCTGTCACAAAGAAATGCAGCTTGATTGTATTCAATTAGAGAGTTAAGTACCTTTTTGATCCTATTTGTAATGACTCTTGATAGTGTTCTATATGGTGTATTAACACAAGATATATGCCTAAATTGTCTCACACTTTTAGGAGCTTGAGTTTTAGGTATGAGGGAAGTATTAGTGGCATTTGCCTCCTTAAGCATTAACTGAGTATCCATAGTTTCTCTAATAGCTTTACAAAAATCATCTCCCACAATATTCCAAGCTTCCTTATAAAACCCAGATGTAAAGCCATCTGGACCAGGACATTTTGTCTCATCAATAGAAAACAGTGCTTCTCTTATCTCCACATTAGTTATAGTGCTATTTAAATACTTAACTTGCTCTGTACTGAGTGTAATATTCATAAGTTGTTTAAGTGATGTAATTGAGAAAACCTCCTGAGTAAAGTGTTCAGTACCAATGAGTGATATATAAAACTTCAAAAATTCATCTTTGATTTGATAAGGAGTGGATAAGATATTCCTAGCATCATCAATTAGTGTAGTCACCTTATTTTTTGCTTGTTTAGCATTGATAATCCTATAGTAATATGCAGAACTGCAATCACTCTCTTTAGAGCAAGTGTCTCTAGCTTTTTGTTTCAATACTTGTTGTTCATGGAGTATTGCTTCTTCAAGACTATGTAATACAATTTTTATTTTCAGTAAATACCAACTCAAAGCCCTTCCCATTCATTATTAGATTCTGCAATTCCTCAAGTTTGTTTTTCATTTAACTAATATATTGAGGATTTTCCTTTTAATACTTATTGTTGAATATCTTCAAGGCTCTTTTAACTGATCTCTGTTTAGCATATAAAACATACATACAAGAACCATGCACTTGAATATTCCAAGCTTTCTGCACAACATCCTAAAAATCAACATGTTTAACCCATATATAAAAGAATTTAAAGGAGAAAGGACCTCTTATTTGTGCACCCATAATAGTAATAAGAAGTTCATAATGATCTGAAGTAGATGGAGCAAGACAGTGTACATTTGACTGAACATTACCCAACCATTGTGCATTAATTAATACTCTATCAATTCTACTGGACTTTAGTTGAGTAGAGCTCCTATTTGTCCATGTATAAAAATTGCCGCAAGTTTGATGTTCATATAGCTTAGCATCTTCAAGGCAATCTATAAACTGTTGTGCACACTCAGTAAGTTCATCACAATTCAATCTATTTTTAATTCTTAATACCTCATTATAGTCCCACACACATCAAAATTTATCAATCTTATATTTCATGCTCCATCTAGTCATGTCATTCCATAATTGTACTCTAATTTTATCATTATTATTAGCATAGACCGCACACATAATGATCTTACTATTATCTATTATATTAATTACCTCAACAAGGATAGCCTGAGAAGTTTCCTCTAGTAAAGTATGCCTAACCTCATTCTCCTTCCACAAAATCCATACTCTACCTATGGGATCTTTACCAAATTTCTCTTTCATAATCATCTGCATATTATTAAATTGCACCTTAGTCACCAACAAACACATAGTCTCCAACAAACACATAACATGTACCTTCCTTTCAAAAATGAAGTGTAAGACATCTAATTGTCTAAGGACCATGTTCAAGCCCCTTACATTCCATGATCCTAAGATCATGGATCATGGGGCCTACTTCTTGCTCCCTCCTCTGCACTTTTTATTATTTTTAACACATCATTATCCAGTGCAGACAAAGGGATATTTAGAGCATTGAATGATTTTTCACTAGATTGAGGTGATTCATAGCTACACTCAACTCTATCATGGCTTTTAGTACCTCTAGTAACTGATTTCCATCCTTCATCATCTTTATTTTGAACTTTGTTTCCTTCTACTACTACTCCGTTATCAACCTTTTGGTTAACCTCTGTAGCAGTTTTGTCTTGTTTCTGAACCTAAACCTTTTTATCTTCTCTACACATTTTATGATCAAAACTCCTGTAATCAGGACACTACACATGCTTCCAGTCATAATCAATTCCCACTTCATGAAGCTCAATACTTCCTGTATCAACATAATCTTTCTCCACCAATTTCTCATTCAAATTAACCTCAATACACACCCTTACATAACCCAACCTAGTTCTAGACTCTGTGATGGAGTCCGTTTGAATTCCATTGGCTATGTTGCTTAAACCATTTCGAGCCTATAAATTCATAGGCACATTTCTCAATTTGATCCAAAGAGGCACATTCTTATAATCAACTTGTCCAAATTTCATATTATCACTCCATTCTCGAAGAAATAAAGGCTTACCTCCAACATTCCACATGTGTTCCAACGTTTTCTTGCAATTCAAAATTCAACATATTACCATGATATTTGATATTAACCTTCCCTAACTCCTTCTATTGATAGCGAACAAAGTTTGTTATCATATAAAATTGAGGTGGAGCACCAATAAACTGGCCAACTAAACAATTCACCCATACCTTTTTACCTTCATCACATATGTCTTGCGGTGGTTTGATGACCATAATCCCCTCTTTCTTTTCTGGTTTGTGAAAGTCTAGCTTTATGTTTGTTTGAATCTTATCCTTAAAGAGCGAGGATCATTTAGATTTAGAAGAATCAACATTAATACGTGTTCCTCTGTGTTCCCATTTGGTGTTAATAATACTTTTTCCGGTATCACCTCCGGTACCACCATCAGAGTACGGTCTATGTTTACCAACTCTTCAACCCGCAAAATCGAGCTCTGTTTTAAGTATTGTTTACCTTCGCATTTGATCCTATTGCTTTGCTGTTGTTGTTATTACTTTTGGTGTTGTTGTTAGGTTTTGATGCTGATCTTCAAATGTTTATTTAGTAATATTCTAACGAGTGATACGTTTAGCCGGTGGCATAATTGGGCTAGAAGGTGAAAAAAGAAGAAGCAGATTGGTAATTTGTGAAGGCTAGAAAATAAAATTGAACTGAAAAGGAAAAGAGCTGAAAGGGTTTGAATTTTGTGTTAGATCCCAAAATTGGAGAAAAAACACAAGATTCAGGAAAAGAGAAACCAAAAAGTGTGGATTCCAATGGTTTTTTGGTGAATTAAGTTCAAGAATTTGTTAAAGTAAGAGAGATAAACCCAAAAAACCAAAAAACTAAAAAGAACTACTCCAACCCGTGATAAGGAGCGTTCCACATTTTTCCCATTCTTTAAAACTTAAGACATCTACATGATTGGATTTATATTAACATGATATATTTATCTAAATCCTAACAGTACTAAGGTTCCATTTAGGCTAAAAGGTTTAAGGTGATATTAACTACTCGCTAGTCTAATCTCAGCAAGACTAGCGAGTAGTTAATATCACCTTAAACCTTTTAGCCTAAATGGAACCTTAGTACTGTTAGGATTTAGATAAATATATCATGTTAATATATCATGTTAGCAAGACAAACCAGGTGAGCTAGCTCATCTGGCCAGGGCTCTGTCTCTCAAGTGAGAGGTACAGGGTTCGAATCCCGCAGGCGGCAGAAAGTTATTAGAGTTTGGAAAGTTCTCACTTAGAGTTTGGAAAGTTCTCTCAAGTGAGAGGTGCATGGTTCGAATCCCGCATGCGGCAGAAAGATATTAAAGTTTATCCCGCAGGCGGTAGAGAGTTATTGAATCTCGCAGGCGGTTTGGAAAGTTTCCAAGGTTCGAAATCCTCCCCAGAACATGGGCAACCTAGTTCTGAATTGCCTGGAGGTATGGTTGGGGAGACAGTCATATCTCCCGGGGGACTAGTCGGGTGTAAGCCCGGGAACCCTCGTCATCAAAAAAAAAAAAATCAGCAAGACACAATTAAATGCTATGATCATCCATAAAAACATGATACATGTACAAAGTGAATAAAATAGAGACCGTGCATATTTTTAATCTCTTTGATGGTTTTCTCCTTATTAGGATTTTCACCTCCCATAGCAAGGTTATTTCTCATCCGCCATATATTATAGGTGGAAGCGGCAAAAAATGTTGGATTTATTGAAAGTAAACAACAATTATTAAAGATAACTATAGGGGTTTCTTTTAAAATAATTTCATGTATTTGGAAGAAGTGAAAAAAAAACTATTTCTTTGGAAAATATCACACATAGGAAGTGGACAAGGAAAAATGTCAGAATTTAATATATTACCTTATTATTCATTTCAAATCGCATAGACACTTTGCAAACAAAAGAAGAATTCTGAAGACCCCAAACGAGCGCACCACCACCACCACTACCACCATTACCACCACATGCCTGGTTCGACCCGGTGTCGGCGGTGTCGTGGGGGAGTTCGGGTGTTTAAAATCATAATCAAGTTTTGAAACTACCAATGTCTCCTTAATTCAGAATGAATCACCACCAGGACTCGGCTGTTAAAGAAGTTACAAGAGCTTGGCCAACCTGTCTAGATTTTTGCATTGACTAGCTACTAGACTATCCGAGTTCATGAAAGACTTTGAAAATTTTGTAACCAACAAAACATCTGAATTGATTTCTCCTTAATAACTAGCCATTAATATGACTATTCTGAAAGGTCAACTCTCCTATAAACAGAGACATATGTCACTTGCATTCCACACAGAAATAAGAATCCATAAAGAATATCTCTCTTCTCCCTTGTAATCCAAAATGTATTCTTGAGCATATTAGAGTGATACACATATTAGAGATACCGGTACTCCTGAAATATATTTTTAACATGATTCTTTTCTATGTAATCGTATCTTGTTTTCTTTTCTGATTTTTTTGTGTAAGTTATGCATTTCAATTTAATGTAATAGTCGTAGTATTACACTTTTGAATAATTTTTTATTAAATCCATTTTTACTCGATTAGTGATATTTTTAGTTTTTCACCTATAATTTTAAAGAGATCTTATTTTCATATCACTGGTTTTTAAATTAGCTTTTCCTATTTTGGTGGTTGCTTCATCCTTGAACGGAAAATCCCTTCCTGACGTGACTAAGTTGGAACCTCTCAATGGTTCCAACTATAGGCGTTGGGCACAAAAGCTTTGAATTTTCTCGACTAGTACGAACTTAACTTTGTTTTATTCAAAGGGCTTCCACTTATGGTGGAAAATTGAGTTTCCCGCTAAAGAAAAAAAGACTAGATATCTTGCTCTCGAAGCCAAGTTCAAAAAAAAAACTCTGTGGCTCGGGGTTGGATATCGAATAATATGTCCAATCCCATTTTTTGATTGTTTTCCAAAGAGAGATCGACAAATATTATATGGGAAACTCTTGAGAAAAAGCATGTGGATGATGATTCCGATAAGAAAAAGTACGTCATCGGGAACTGGTATAACTTCAAACTCACTGACCAGAAACTGATGTCTGAACAACTTAATGTGTACAAACACTAATACGTGGAGGTAATCCCTGAAGATATGAAAAAATGTGCGAATTTTTTCAAGCTAATATCCTTCTTGAAAAAATCCCCCATCTTGGAGCAAATGTTGTAACTATCTCAAACACAAAAATAAGGAAATGATGCTTTAAGAACTCATCGGGCACACGGAAGTCGAAGAAGCTAACTAAGTTAAGGATAAGTCCATATCTATCCCTTCTAATTCCTCGAGGGCTAACCTTATTTAAAATTCTGGTCAAGGAAACAAAGAACGTACAAGGGAAAACATCAAGGATCGAAAAAAAACAAATCTGGTGGAAACAAGAACTGATGCAACTCCAACAAGTAAGGATGAGGGTTCAAAACCATCGGTAAGATTCATAAACCAAAAGGCACGTGCTATTATTGTGGGAAAGAAAGACACAAAGCTTATGAGCGCAAACAAAGAAAGGGCCAGGGTCCAAAATCCACCTCCAACCTGACCGAGACCGAAGATATAATTACTGCGGTGATGGTTAAGGAGTACTTGGTGGAAAATAAAAGCGAGTGGATCGTGGATACCGGCGCTTCCTAACACTTATGCGTAAACAAAACCCTGTTCAAAAATTTCGAGGGAGTAACTGACGGTGAATCACTACAAGAAATAGTATCTTTAGCGGCAAAAAATTTAACACTAAAAATCTTAATTTTGCCGCTAATAGTCATTATTTTTCGCCTCTATAAGTTTCTCGCTAAAGATACCTTTAGTAGCAAATTATTTGTTTTTGCCTCTATTAACTTTATCGGCAAATATTGCCAGTAAAAATATAATTAGAGGCCATTTTGGTTTTTAAAAATATCATTAGAGGCCATTTTAATTGTTGCCGCAATAGCTTCCCCGCTAATGTCATCATTAGAGGCCATTTTAATTATTGCCGCAATAGCTTCCCCGCTAATGCTACTATTTCTTGTAGTGAATGCGTGTATTTGGGTGATTCATCCAGTGCTACTGTCTCGAAATAAGACAGGTTCCCCCTAAACTAACTTCTGGTAAGATTTTAAAGTTAAATGATGTTCTCTATGTCCCCTCGCTTCATATGAACTTAGATTCCGGAGATATTCTTAATAAAATGGGACTTAAAGTAGTTTTCGAGGTTGAAAAAATAATTATTACCAAAATGAAGAATTTGTTGGGAAAGGGTATTTGAATTGGGGTTTATTTGTTTAAACTCTGTAACTTTGAATGAGACTGCTTCTACTTCTTCTTATATCATTGAATCATTACATATGTGGCATGGTAGATTAGACCATCTAAAAGTCTCTTCTATTAAAAGGTTAAAAACTCTCAGACTAAATCCCCTTCACAATATTGATGATTTTGTAAAATGTCAACTATGTGTAGAGTCCAAACTTTAGACAAAAACTTTTTAAACCGCAACCACTAGAAAGACTAATTTTTTAGAACTAGTGCATTCACACTTAGTTTTTTTAGATAAAGATTGCTAGTGCCTAGTAGAAGAGGAAAACTATACTATATAACCTTCGTAGATGACTACTCTAGGTTCACGAGAGTATACCTCCTAAAAACTAAAGATGAAGCGGAACATGTTTTTTTAATATATAAGGATGGGGTTGAAAATCAATTACATTGTAGAATCAAATGACTTAGGTCTGATGGGAGCGGAGAATACAAATCTGATTCCCTTAAAATATTTTGTGAAAGGAAAAATAGGTCCCTTAAAATACTATAAATTCCATGTAAATTAGTTCAGGTCTACCAACCAACATGTCGGGGGAGCTGTCTTGTTGGCTTGTTATATACTTAATAGGGTACCCAATAAATCCCTAAACAAGACCCCTTATGAGTTGTGGAAAGGTTTTCCATCGAACCTGACATTTTTAAAAGTGTGGGGGTGTATGGCCAAAGTTGGGTCAGCCGACTTTAAGAAAGTCACCGTCGGACCGAAGACTATATATTCGATTTTCATAGTATAGGATCAGAATAGTGCTGCATATAGATATTTTTCATTAGATGATAATTCTATTTGTGAATCAAGAGATGTTGAATTCTTTGAAAACATTTTTCCTTTGAAAATCTGAACACTGTTAATGCTTATATACATGCTGATAACTTATATGTTGATTTCTCTGTTTTTTTATGGATTAATCCACTCACGAGACATACTTTTTGGGAGTTTATTGGGCATAAGTGATGGATTTGTTCCTATTATTTGACGTATCATACTTTTCTCTCTATTTTTGGGACTTATTGCTATTATGGAGTTTTTGTGCTTTAATTGCGTGTAGATTTTAGGTACATGGTTGATACAAGGTTCCAAGACAAAGATAAGAAGTAAAAAATTCAATTCAAACCCCAAATCAAGGTGCAAGATGAACTTAAAGTCACTTTTGGAAGTTGGAGCGTTTATTGGAAAAGTCTTAACGTCATATTCTTTAAGCCACTACGAGAAATCGGTGAGAGATTTTGAAGAAATTTCTTTTGATTCAAAGAGAGAGCTTGAAGTCATGTCGCGTGGCAAGTGACGGAATTCGATTGGAAGTTGAGACGAGAAAGTTATGCCATTTGTTGCAACCGTGGCTCAAACCAGTCCAACACTAACTAAAACCGAGGTAGGCCATATCTAACCTAATTAAGCAAGCGGGGCCCCGAACGTATTTAGTTAGTATATAAGTTTTATGTAAGCTCTAAAAACATACAAAACTAATTAGACCTTAATTTTAAACGTTTTTCAAGAGGAGCAAGAGCAGAGTAGGTGCAGAATAGAGGGAATGAAGGGTTTTCCACAAAAAACCACCATTCTTCCTCATCGGATCTCCGAATCCACTCATTCCAAAGAGTAACTTTATTTATTTTAGATTTGAAACATGGTTCCAGTATTAGTTTTAATTATTTTTCATTATTTGAGTATGAACTAAACCCACATTGCTTGAGAATTGAAATTATGTATGAACCTTAATTAATTATTTTGATGTTTAATTGATGTTTGGGATTTATATTCAGTTAAATCGAGTTTTGCATCTATTGGATATACAACTTGTGTTAATTGAGTTTGTGCCCAAAGGGGGGGGGGGTTCTAATTACTTATTAGGTATACGCGCTTGGTGTCCATTTTTGAACCCAAGGTCTTACTAGCCTAATAGTCGCTAGGGTATTATTTTGATCTTGCCGAATTTGAGTACATGAGCTTCCTAATTCGACACTAACGGGAGTTAAGAAGACTTTAGAATCCATATTAATACAACCAACTCATTTACCTTTATATCAAGAACATCATAACTATCTGGCGACTACTAGCAATCCTTAAGCATCACTCTCATATTTGGGAACTCGTCTTTTAGTTAATTGTCTTTCAATTCATTAGTTTAATTTTCATTATATTTTTTGTATTTTAAATCATAAAAAACACAAAAAAATTCTTCATTTACTTTTTGTCTTTTCAATATTTGTTTACAAACTAGTTAATCTTATATTATGAAACACCTCGAGATAATGGTGATAATCCTTGAGGAGACGATACATCCACAAAATTATCTTTATCACTTGACAACGACCCGTGCACTTGCGGGGGTTACACACTTCCTTGGGTCAATTTATTTATCACGCCTTTGGAGCCGACAAGTTTTTGGTGCCGGTACCCGTTATATTGTTATCCTTTTGTGGTTTGTTTAGTTTAATTTTGTTAGCTTTTCATTGGCATTACTTGTGTTCTTATTTTTATCTTTCTATAGCTTCCACATATTTTGGTGTATACTCTCAAACCCTAAGAAGTTGCTTCGAGATCAAAGGAAGAGAGAAAGAGAAAGACTAGTGTCAGTTGTGATGGCCAATCTTGATCCATCACCAGCTTTCATAGCTAATGAGAACCAAGTGAACCCACATTTGGGTCCACAAAAAAATCAACAAGGAATGAATTTGAATGGAAGAAATTAACAGAATGTCGTCAATAATCAAGGTGCATAAGTCCCAAATGGGGCCATGCCTTGGTTTTTGCAACCACAAGATCAAGAACCATTCTATTTACCGCCACTTGGGATTCATCCACCAACTATTAATGTGGTGATATTCAAGCCCGATGTAGGTATAATCAACCAATTCACCAATTTTTAACATTGTAATGGGGCTACTCGCGAATATCCAGTTAGAGTATGAATAAGTTTATGCAGATTTGCGAGGCGTACATCACTCAAGGTGTTACTCAAGAACAAATGTATGTTGTTATGTTCCCATTTTTCCTTACAGGAGGTTCGGGTGAGAGGTACGGTTAACAACCTAGTGAGTTAATCACTACTTGGGAACAATTGAAAACAACTTCCTTTGATAGATATATCCATAAAGTGTGTGATCAATTAGATTTGGCGGCGTTTCTCCAAGAACAAGGAGAGATTTTGGGAACATCCTGGACTCACAATCTGTCATGTTTGATGAAGTGTCCACTTCATGGATACACACTTGAGTTGTAATTGGGTATGTTCTACAGAAGTTTGGATGTCACCTCCAAAGAAAAAGCTGGTGGGTGTTATAAAATA
The DNA here is from genome assembly GCA_029959085.1 of Nemophila menziesii. Classification (NCBI taxonomy): domain Eukaryota; kingdom Viridiplantae; phylum Streptophyta; class Magnoliopsida; order Boraginales; family Hydrophyllaceae; genus Nemophila; species Nemophila menziesii. The sequence continues at coordinate 1,101,964 of JARWIR010000055.1, read as the reverse complement.
ATGCGATAAATAAATAGGAACCACACACCGCAAGTGTACGGTTGTCCAAGTAATATCCGATAAATCGGGTTTCGTTCTCAGGGACGAATTGGGTTCAACTCAAGTATTAATCAGATTGTAGAAATAATTGCTTGACAGAAAAGTAAAATAATATGATTTTTGTTTGTTTTTCTAAATTTAAAAGATGCAATAAAATAAAGACTAAATTAAATTAACTGAAAATAATTAATGCAAATAAAATACTAGCTTCAGAGATGAGAGATACTTAAGTCTCGTAAGAAATCCACCTAATTAACATAACCTATGCTTTGTTTAAGGGTATAATTGGTATTATAATATTAGTTGCGATTCTAATGTCTCCTAGCCCCCTGTGGGGTGGACCTAGGAGCTATCCTAAAGTACTATAAACCCCTATATGGGAGAATATGCCTCTTCGTATAATATGTATTTACCTCTTTGTCTATGTAATTAGTTAAGCCCGTCGGTTAATAACGGACATTACACTGGTATTACCTAAGTTTCAAACCCCCCATGTCGGATGATCACTTTTGCCACTAAAGTTAATAGCCTAAAATATTAAAAGCTATTTCTAGTTGTTCCTAAAAGAAATAGTAATGAAAACAAAGTAATATCCAATATATAAGACTCAATTCAATTTAGAATCTCTTATTCAAAACATAGAATAAATTAATTAGGGTTCATCCCTTTATTGTGATTCTCAAGTATATGAAAGTTTAGCTCATAATCAAATTAAAAACTGAAATTAAATAAATAAAAGACATCATATTCAATTACTAGAAAAGAAATAGATAACCTAAAGGTTTGGTTGACTGTTGTTGGAAGAACAGAATTCCTCCAACTCTAGCTTCTCCTCTGCCTTCTTGCTCTGACTTGAAAATATGAAGCCTCTGATGTAATTCTCTGAAGTGTGTGTAAAAAGGATGCTAAAGGGTCTATTTATACTAGTAAAAAAGGATTAGGGCTTAGGTTAAGAGGATTAGGTCAAATTATAAAAAGCCCAAGCTCATCTTCTTCTTTTATTCCCGTAACTGGTGTGCAGCCTTTAGTAAAACGGCTTCAACTTTTGGATAACAACTCCAAATGGGCTGATTCAACTTGGAGAGTCTTCCTAACTCAATAGGGCATCAAACCATGTTTCCAGGCCCAAGGCTAAATCCGCTCCTAAGTAGCCCAAAAACAACAATCTTTAACATCCTTTCAGATCTGCAACTTCTTTAGTTAAGTTCTTGGTAATTATTTTCTTGCCTTCAGCTCCTCCACTCGATCTAAGACTTTAATTCTCACTTCTCCTCCTAGAGATGTCTCCTAAGGGATAATATTTAGAACAAATAGGGAGACATCAAAAGCCAAAACACTTTGTGGAAAAGGTTTCATGATGGTAAGTGCAAACCACGCGCTTGCTATATTGGATAGAATTGTGAAAAATGAGATCATTTGGAAACCTTCAACGCAACTGGTTCGTGTTTCGGAAAGAGGTGCTTTAAATCTAAATATGGAGAATGCCTTGAATGCTAAAATATATGCTTTAGAGAACAAAATCAAGCAATTATCTTTTAATAATAACAATCAAGTGAATGTAGTGCAAGAGCTTGAAATTTGTCCATGTTGTGGGGAAATTGATCATGCGTGGGAAGAGTGCCTCAACAATCCTGAGTCCGTATTTTTCATATCCAATATAGGGAACCACCATTAGTGTGGTCAAAGCTATGTATATCAAAATAGAAATCATTTGAGGCTTTAATGGTTTAGTCCTCACGGGGCCGCTAATCAAGGCAATTATCAACCTTTCCCTCAAGGAAACACTTATAAAGCTAGGCCTCAAAATCATTATCAAGGAGGTCCAAGCCATGGAGTTCAAGCTCCACAAGCTCTCACGTATGCTGCTTATGTTGATAGCCTCGCTCAGAAGGCACTCCCTTCCAATTCACAAGAAGGTATGATCACCACTAATGATTTGGTTATGAATTTGAATAAGTTTGTGATGACATATAGTGAAAAGTCATCCAAGATAGAGGAAACCTTGAATTCTCATTCTGCTAAGTTCAAAATCCTTAAGAATCAAGTCTATCAAATTTCTAATGCCATTAATGCACAATGGCGAGGTCAACTTCCAAGAAATATTGAGAATCATTGCAATTATGAAGATTGTATAGTGGTTGAACTAAGCAGTGGGAAGCAGCTACCCCCTCCCTTAGTAGTTGAGAAAGCGAAAGAGGTAGAAAAAGTTGTTGAAGATCTAGATAAGCCAACAAACTTTAATTAAGATGTTGAAATATTCTGGTTCAAAAGAAGAAAGAGTTAGTTATGAAAGAGAATCATCCTCCCCCATCACGTGTCTAAAATAAGGACAATGACAAAGAATACAAGAAGTTCATGGACATGGAGAGGAAATTATAAATCAACTTTCCCTTTATGGAAGACATCCAAAGCATGCCAACGTATTAAAAATTTATTAAGTATGTTATTTCCAAAAAAACGCAAGTACTTGGACGTAGAGATGATTGGTTTGCCGGAGGAGTGTAGTGAAATTTGGAAATTTGCCTCCGAAGTTGAAGATACCGCGAGTTTTAACATTCCTATATCCACGGGTAAAGAGTGGACTGGGAGAGCTTTGTGATACTTAGGTGAGAGTATCAATCTCATGCCTAAGTCAGTAATTAAGAAGTTGAGAATTGGAGATGCAAGGCCTACTACCATGGTCTTATAAATGGCAGATATGACGCTCTCCCAACCTAAAGGAAAGATTGAGAATGTTCTCGTCAAGGCTTGTAATTTTATAATTCCTTGTGATTTCATTATTCTTGACTACGACGCGGAAAAGAATGTCCCAATAATATCGGGGAAACAATTCTTAGCCACGGGGCGTACTTTGATTGATGTAAAGAATAGTGAATTGATCATGTGAGTGCAAGACGAAGATTAGAAATTCAATGTGATCAAGGTTATAAAATTTCCTGAATCTTCGAAAGATTGTTTCTACTTGAACACTATTGACAAGGTGAAGAAAAATATGACGAAGGTTGTGCAAACCTTAAGTTTGGATGAGAGAGAGCTATGAAGGAAACCACCTAACACATCTCCTCCAAATCGTAAGGTAAGTCAACCTTTTCCAATTTTAACAGGATCTTATGACACGTTGATAAGGTTTTGAGTGAACCTATATAAGAGAACTATTTTGGGATAGGCGACGAGGTCGCACTGAAAGCCCCATTTCTCCCAAAAATATCACGCAAGAAAACGAGTTATTGGAATGGACCATTCATAGTAAGCCTTGCATCTATTGCATAAAAAGCTCAACTAAGTATATAATATACCTAAAATGACGTCTCATGAATAGATTAATTCATCACAAATATATAGACATAAATCATTGTAGTAGAAGAATGAGCTCTCCAAGCATCCAAATCCTTGCATTTATTGCATTGATGAGGCAAGATTTTGTACATGGTTTAACGCAAAAATCTCTACCTTTGTGCGATCCAATCTCGAGAAAATCCTTCTTATCCTTTCTTAGATTAACTTCAGTTAAAATTTGAGCATATCTAATATCTTCGGTATAAAACGTAACACCATCGGTTTGAATGGGTTTCCCAAATTGTGATGTTATCTTACCCAACCCGAACGTAGTTCTGCCTTGCTTCGGAAGATTCCTATTTATGAACCAAGAGGTTTTTTTTTAAATTCAATTTCCCAGAAGTAAAAGATTTCCAGAATCTAGGATAAAAGTAAGAGATACCCATTAGAAGTGTAAAGACCTCGCGAACAGATGAGCTTCTTATCCTCTTCGTTTCCAAACTTGAATACTAACTAACATCTAGGCTGTTTTTGAATAGGGTCGGATTTACGATTTGTCTCTAAGAAGAGGGGGAGAAAAGTTTTATAAAATAATAGGGTTGGGGCATTGAATCGGTTCTCTTTTTTGCAGATTCTAATTTTAAGGAGGGTTTGGGGGGGCAAAAAATATATTTGGAGGGAGGGGAAGGGGAGAAACTCTATTTTTGAAAGTTTTTTCTCTTAAAAGAATTAGGACAAAATTTACATAATGTTCCGGGACCAAGGGGTTGGGGGCGCCTCTAGGCCCCTTGGATCCAACCTTAAGTGAGAATCAAACTAAGTGGAAAAATTCAAGGAAAAAATTTAAATAGAGCTTAAGAGTTTATATGTAGACGTATCATTTTAAAATTTCTTTTTTTAATACATTTAAAAATCGTTGATTCACATAAAATTCGATTTCAATTTCTTTTACACTGCATGAGTACCCTATTGATCAAATGTGTTTTACCAAATGTTGTTCGGGATAACGATAACTTGATTGGTACGTTCATCGTAAAGACTAACGTAATATATACCTTTAGTTAAAAATCATTTGAAATTATATAAGAAATCAAGTTATCATTTTTTGGAAAATTAATAAATAAATATATAAACAAATTAGTGTTTATATGTTTATAAATATAATAAAGGTGAAAGGATGAAAAAAAAGATCTTCCTATTAGGTCATGACTATTAATTAAATAATTCTTTTATCATGTATAATTCATTTACTAAAGATTCATTTTATCATTGCATTAGACACAATAGTCGAGTCTACTTAACTCAATCTATTAATTTTTTTTTGGACGGGTACATATATTACAACAAGAACCAAGGACCAAAAATTATCCAATGCCCAGCTTCGAGAACCTGTCAGTAAAAGCGTCTACATCCAAAGATCCGTCAGTTGCTCTGTGTCTGGCTTCTTTTGCTAGTCGATCAGCACCTTCATTAAACTTGCGGGGAATGTGCTTGAAGAAAGATGAGCCCGATTCTCCGACCAGTTTGTGAATATGCCTAATGTATGGTCTAAGATCCCATCAAGGTGCCGACACTTGCTGTATACCTTGAACCAAGTCAAGGTTGTCCGAGAGAAAAGTTTTCTCTCGTTTAAGCCATTGTTGTCCAATCTCTACTGCTTTATTGATGGCCAGAGCTTCCCCTTCCACGCTGGTATTACAACTGGCCGTTGTCATAAGCTTAACTCGTGATCCATCGGTTGTATTAAATTGAATTATTCCAATCCCCGTGGGTAGATGTGCTTTATACGCATCACACGTGAATGTTAGCGTTGTGGTACACTCGAGACTCGTATTCCCAGAAATAAGTGTAGTGTTATTCTCGAGATTTGGGTGTTCATTGTTGAACCAGTTTGGACCAAAGTGCTCCTATTTTTCATTTTCTTTCATTTTTTTTGTTATTATATACATCTATAACCCAACGTAGTCAAATTAGTGACATCAGCGTGTCATTAAGGGAACAACATATACTCTACTTGATACCCCAAGACCTTAGTGACAATTACTGTTCTAAAAAATGCTAGACATTATTAAGATGGTTGAATATTTTTTCGAACGCTTAGATGGTTAGACGTCCCATTAATATGAATTTAAATGGTTTTTACCTAGCCAGGTTTTATATTTTTTATATTAGATAAATATTATTAATACATTGATTTGAATAATATTTAAACCTTAATATACTTAAAATAGACCAATTTAACATAAATAACATATATTTAATTATAAAGTAATAATAGTTTATTATTATTAACCTAAAAAATGATCAATTCAAAAAATCTAGATTGGAAGTTTGAAAAATCCTTTACTTTTTTTTCTAACGCGTTCAAACTCAAACCTAAGTAGTTTTCTCTGTATATTTTGCTTATATATATGATGGGTTGGATTAGATCAATTGGTTATTTATTAGCTAGCATGCTAGGTAGTTTTTAGGTTAGACGACCCATTAATCTGATTAGATACTTTATCAATTAGATTATGCTTATACGAACCTTTTAATCACCTTTTAAAGAAATTTTAGACGATCGAACGTTAGAACGCCTAGGCGGAGCGCCTAGACGGCTAGGCAACCTTGTTTTAAAATCTGGTGACAGATAGTGAATACATAATAACGTACAAACGTTTTTGGACATATATACATTTGCCGCAACTAAGGATGACAACTAATGGGGCGTGGGTTTGCGGGTATCCGCGCCCATTATTCTAAATATGAAGGATTTTGGGGTACTAAATGTGGTTTGGGCGGGGTGTGGGGATAATCATTCTCCAAGCCACAAACCCTCCTGCATTTATATAATATATAATTAATATTATATTTTTAAATTATATATATATATATATATATATATTAGTCTAAAATTATAAAAAAAGTATAAAATCTAACTAAAATATAAAATATAAAATTTACAAAATTAGTAGGGCATATTATGAGCTTTAATCAAAGTAAAGAGGAATTTGTTACGGTTGAAAGTCAAATAATATGTATCACTCTTATTTTCTATGATTCTTTATATTTATTCATTAAATACTTTACAGTACTATAGATTAAATTCTTGACATGATATTCAATAAAATTAAAGTGTTATATCATTGAGTTAAGATCATGAATATATTATCTTTATTGCATAATTACTTTCACATAAATAAAAAAATGAATTGATTAAACATGACACTAGATTATATTTATTATTGAGATATTAAGATTATTCTTCTATATACTTTTTCTTAACCATCCATGATAGATAATCTAAGACCATTTATTGTTCAAAAAAAAAAGATAATCTAAGACCATAGACAACTTTAATTTTAGTACTCGTGTTTTTTTTTTGTTTACATGGGTGATCTGGGCTAGCTTGCTCGCACCCGACTAATCTCACGGAGATATACATGCCTCCTCATATATATTCTCATGGTACTCGTGTGTTCTTTGATAGTCATATATTATGTTTGGTTCAAATCTTTTATTTTTTTTATTTTTCTGTTTTTAATTTGTTTCGTAACCCGCAGATAGAAATCAACTTTCACGGGGATCCAAAGAATGGTGCAGGGTGAGTCATGGGGAAGAACGATACAGAGCGGGGTAGGTTGTGGGGCTTAATTTTCATTTTGGGACGGGATACAGGAATAGATAACCCTTCGCATTGACATGTGTAGGCACAACAAATTGTGTGCACAAAAGTCATGTTGATTGACAGGAGCACATTACGACCAATACCCATAGTATAATGTTGGATCATATCAAAGCTAGGATTTTTTTTCTTCTAAAATCTTTCATTTCAAATTATAAGTATTACAAAAAGTCAGCCAACTCCCAAAGGAGTAGCATCGTTTGCAATTAGTTGCGCTAGTTGGTTGGGGATAGAGGCCCCACTATAACCTAAACTAATGCCAGGTGGCGAGTTTTTGGCTATCCAATCAGCTACTAAGTTTTGTTTCCTCGAAATACAAGAGAAAAACGGTAAACAAGTTTCGGAGATAAAATAAATACAACAAATAATATTCTTAATTCTATTGCTACTAATAGGAAGACTGGAGGAGAGAGGATCCATGAAAACTTTGCAATCATTCTCGACAACGCACTTTGTGTTGAAAAAGTCTTTAGCCCACAAACACGCTTTAAGAATGCTAAATGCCTTAGCTTCAAGTGCATTTTCAGCGCCAATCTCCCACGAGCAATATTTAATAACTTTCCCTTTGTTATCCCTAACAACACAAGCAATATTAGATTTAGTACATTTATAAGAAGCATCGCAGTTGATCTTATACCATTTATCAGGTGGTAGTTTCCATTTCAAACTTGTATTGCTATGCTTCATATTATTATTACTACCTGTATTGTTAACACTTCCATTTTTTCCAAAATTGTTTGCCCTCAGACAAGTCATGTCATCACTGGGTTTAGGGACTTCATTCGCAATTTGTTCATCCCTCAGAAATATAATTTCATCCTTGGGTTTTAGAATGTTTTGATAATCCACCCAAAGTGAATGTGCTTTTGTATAGGTGTTAATGGGGCAAGGGTTTATTTTATTAAAGATAAAAGCATTTCTCCCTTTCCAAATATGCCAAGCCAAGATTGCAATCTGTTCACAAACAAAAAGAGTTTTAGCTTCATCTTTAAGGATTATATGAGTCATCCAAGTGTCTATCTTCATAGTACACTGGTTGCTTGTCCTCAAAGATAAATTAGAAGTTAACCAAACAGCTCTAGCCCAATGACAATCAAAGAGTAAATGTTCAATGCATTCAATCTGTTCATTACAGATGGTACACAATTTTGAATCACATGTTTTTCTATTGTAAAATTCTCATTAGTAGGAAGCGGATTTTTAACTGCCTTCCACATAAAGTTTTTTATTTTCTGTGGTACCTTAAGATTTTAAATACATTTTCAAATACTTGGGTCTACTGTATTTGAAGAATAGCCTCCTCTTTATCCTTTTCCTCTTTTAAAATTTGATATGCTGCTTTAACACTAAAGTCTCCATTGATATTACCATCCCATATAATAGTGTCTTGTAATGGGACAAGAGGTATAAAAGTTTAAAAAAAAAAATTGCTAACATTTTCCAAGTAATTTTTTTTAAGGATTTTAATATCTCAATTTCTAGTTCCTTTTACCATAAAGTCACTGACCTGTTTGATATTAATATTGCGAGGAGGAATTATATCCTCATAATTTTGGATCCACTTATCAGTGTGTGGATTTATGATATTTCCATCACCAATTTTCCAATTACTAAATACTACAAAAAATCTTTGTTTCAAGATCTTAACGGGTTCTGTGAAAAATAAATAAATAAATGGCAACGGGTGGTATTAATGGATGAATTTACAATACGACTAAATAAGAGCAAAGATAGTTTAGAGATATCCTTGTTCGAAGCATCTAGGAAATACGATTTCGATGCACAGATGTGGAAGATTCTATGAGATAAATATTACTAAAAGTTACTAATCATTATAAAATGTGTGACATTGTTAGGATTACAACGAAGGTATCAAACATCCTTAACGAAGGTATCAAACATTAAGGATGTGATTAGTATCGTTAATAATGTCACCAAACACAAGAAATACTTGACCGTTTTATTTAATACCTTAAACATTTTTTCATCAGGCATCTTATATTTGAATACTTAGAACTTCGCATAAATTTTGAAAGAACACATTTGCACAACAAGTCTACTACATACTTCTAAATTAAGCCTCACCATTGAGTTAAGTTACCAGTTGCTTTTGAGATGCCAATGTTTGATATTATGTGAACATCATTCTTACTCGAACCTTGTTAACCTAAAACTACTAATAGCAGTACAGATTCCTTCTGTCAAAAAAAAAGTACAGATTCCAGTCAAAGTCTTATCAGACAGTCATGTTAGTTTTTTTTTTTATTGTTCAAATCACGTTAGTTACTTTATATTGTAACTCAAACCTTTGAATAAGAAGTAGTATATTGGCTTGCTTAAACTTTGAATAAAGAAACACATGTCAAACCTAAATATTGTAAGTTGTAACTCAAACCAGAACGAAAAGAATAAGAATTTTTTTTATATAACGAGGGAATTTTGTTGGTTAAATATGACCATACAAAATTGGCAAAGTCTATAAACATTTTTGTAAATCTTCCAATGTATTCATTACATATATATGCAGAAATACTGATTTTGTTAAAATTATTTTTTGAAAGATTGTATGATTGATTTTAAAAGATACACTCCTTATCATGACAGATAGATATACCGAATTAATAAAATTAATAAGATAAGTTATTTTTCTTAATTAACCATTCAAATTGGAATAATTCTCCATCTTTAAACAGAATTCTACTAAGGTATTTATTCAGTATTAACTACTTTTTTTAAATTTTTTTTTACCTAAATATATCTATTTAATTTTAAGTGAAAAAATATTAGTAAAATAATATAATAGTCTTTATTAACCTTAAATTTAATTCTTATATGAAGAAGTTGAGATTTTTTAGCCTTTGGTAAATTCATACACATACTGTTTAGACCCTATTGATTTTTATACTTCATAGAAGAAAATTTTGGATTTGCACCTATTTCTTTTTGATGAATTATTTATTAAAAGACTTACAAATCAGTTTATTAAACTAATTTGTGGAAAATAGAGATTTTTTATTGTTTGTTATCATAATCTTGCTTCAAACTGAATCAAAATGACACGGTAAGCATGTGACAAACATTAATTTATAAAGGAAAATTCAAATTGGGTAAGCTTCTTGGAATAGCATTGTCCTTTTGATTCACATGCACAAACCATAAGAATGTGTACAACAAGTACTCGAATAAGTATTATTTTAGTGCTCTCTCACTATAAATGCGTACGTCTATCATTGTATCATTGAGATCTAACTTTAAATTTGCTCAACATTAAATTTGAAGAAATATTTAATGAGATGCAATACTACTTTAAAATTGCGAGATTATGACAAGTTTAAAAAGTTAAAAGAGATTACAATTCGAAACAAAAAAACAAGTCAAAATACGCTCCACAAAACTCGCTCCAAAAATAACAGTTTATGGACGGATCATGGGTTCAACGCCGCACCTATAGGTCGGTGACACGCCTCCTCCAGTGCACCAACCTCTGGAGAGTCCAGCAATTCAAATGAATGAAACAACAGTTATTCGGCAGATCATGGAGATCCAAACCAATGACTAGGACATGGACTACTTCCCGGAGCTGTCTGCTGCTGTGATGGATGGCCGCGCAGGGTAGAGACAGCGTGCTACACCGGTAAAGATAATTGTCCCCATAGCAAATAGTACTATACTAGTGGAACCTCCGACGATGCAAAACTCGATCAATAGGTCAGGAACGAATGCTAAACCAGGTACTAATTCTGGAGTCTTTATTAGACCTAAGTTAAATGGTTGGAAGGGGACCGTGACGGGTAATAACTTGGTTATTCTAATCATGGAGGATAGTGAAGAAATAAAAACTAATGGTATAATGGGCGAAGATGACTTTTTAGAATTGGAAGAACTAATAGAGGATGATGACAAGGATGTGATAAACGATTCAATTCCTACTGTTATTAGAACTAGGGATGAAATTCAGGAAGGGTTAGATTATGGCGTAACACAACTGTAATTAGACTTCTAGGCAAAGAGGTTGGGTTTTCTTACTTATCATCCAAACTAAGGCAAATATGGATTCATGTGGGGCATTTCGAACTTGTTGACGTTGGACATGGGTATTATATGGTTAAATTTGAAAAGAGAGAAGACTTCGATTCTACACTTTCAGGTGGGTCGTGGATGGTCCTTGATCATTACTTAGTTGTTAGAGAGTGGACCGCAAACTTTAATGCAATATCTAACTCAATAAAAACAACAACAACCTTGGTCAGGATTTTAAATGTTGGTATGCAGAACTACACCGCGCGCATTTTGAGGAAAATAGGTGATAAACTTGGTCGAACAGTGCGAATTGATCCCATGACAAAAGGGAGATTACGATTTGCGATAGAACTTGATTTGAAAAAACCACTGGAGCCTGAGGTAAGAATTGGTTCAGATGTATGCAAGGTTGAGTATGAAGGCTTACATTTGATATGCTTTGAATATGGTAAATTTGGACATAGAAAGGAAAACTGTCCTCCTAATATATCATCTAGAATGGAGGAAGACTTGGGTACTACTAAAGGAAAGGAAATTGTGGTCGAGAGGGATATAGAGGCCCCAGTTTTTAAGGAAAAATATGGGGAATGGATGACGGTTAGACGGGGAAATAGGGGACAAGGAAGAGGTAGTGTGAATAATGCAACAAAATCCCAATCTCACAATGGTCTGGGGACTCGTTTTGAGGCACAAACTATGGAGGAGAATGGAGATGAGGCATACCATACAAAGTATACCAAGCAAAGGGAAAAGTTCGGGGAAAAAAACTAACAATAATAAAGGTAAGAGTGTATCCTGGGCTAACACGAACAATAAAAAGAGCGGCGGAGCGAGAGGTCATAACGTAATTGCATCGCCTAAATATGAACAAAGAATAGTATTAGTTGATGAAATAGAGGTGCAAGAAGTTGATGTTACAGATGTACCTAATGGGACAAACTCGGAAAAACAAAAAACAGGAAGAAAGGGTGCAAAGGTGGGAAGGAAAGAGGGGAGCTGTAGCGTGAGAACTGGGGATGTGGAACTGGTTTCGAGTGTTGTGTGTGTGGCTGGAGGTGGTTTTGATTTGGGAAGTGCTGAAGAGGGTCTTGTGGATGTTACGGTACATGAGAATAATACATTAGACAGGGGCTTGATTGTAAATTCAATGAACTTGGAGGCCCCAATTACAGAACCTGGAACTCCAAAACCTGCTGTTATTTTTGCAGCAAAAACAGGAGTTGTGTAGGACTGTCTCCTCGGTAATTTGGTGACTTCCAACATGACGCCTATGCCACTGGACCCATTGTGGGAAAGGGCGGAGCCTAACGATGGCGATAATGTGATGTGGCTCGAGAGTCAAGTCCAAGACTCCCCCGAGGTGGTTCAGCAACATCATGAGCAGGGGTAGATAATATGGTCATGGTTTCTCGCGCTTAATGCTCCAAGAGGTAATCCCAGTATTTATATTTATTATTTAATGATTTTTTTGATGTTTCAGGTATGACTTGGGGAAAATCCAAACACCCCATCAATATACTGGTGTGGAATTGTTACGGTGCATCTGAACCAAGGTTTCGACGGGTTTTACGAGATATGATGGTAAATAATAAGGTTTGGCTCACTGTGATAGTTGAATCGCGTTACAGTGGAGCTACTGCAAATAATATTATTAATTCGCTTTAGAAGGATAATTCAGTTAGAGTTGACTCCGAATGTTATAAAGGTGGAATATGGTTACTTTGGGATGACTCAAATATTAATGTTAGAGTTTTATCAGCGGGTCACCAAGTAATAAATGTTGAAATATCCCAGATTGGATGTACACCTTGGACCTTTTCTGTTATATACGCGAGTCCGGATAACAAGGAAAGAGAGTTATTATGGGATGCACTTCATCAAGCATTCCATAATTTACAATCGCCTTGGATTGTAGCTGGTGACTTTAATCAATTTGGACTAGAAATCGATAAGAAAGGTGGGATTATCGGGGTTTCGAGAAGAACGGAAAGGTTCGAGGAGTGGAGACACAGCTGTAGTTTGATTGACTTAGGATTTGAGGGACCTCGTTACACCTGGTGCGATCTCTGGAATTCTGGTCAATGAATTGTGGAACGGCTTGATAGAGCTTATTGTAATGTAGAATGGCAAAATTTATTTTCGAATACGAGAGTTATACACTTGGAAAGGGTCCACTTGGATCATATGCCAATTCTAATTCAAGTATGTCCGAATCAAACGCCGAAGGTGAACTCTCGTCGTTTCAGATTCGAAACAGCCTGGTGTCTTCATAAGGGATTTCAAGAATTTGTGAACAACAACTGGGAAGGAAATAACATAGGAATCAGTGAAGGATTAGTGGCAATTCAAGATCAGATACGCAAGTGGAAGATGGATGTATTCGGGTATTTAAATCAATATAAAAGAGAGTTCATCGCGAGAATTAGAGGTATTCAGAAGTCATTACAAGTATCTTACATTTCATCGCTTCGACAAATGGGTATTCGTCTAGCTAAGGAATATGAAGTTGTACTTGAACAAGAAGAAGCAATGCAGTTTCAAAATTCGAGAGAAAAATAGATTGAATCAGGTGATAGGAATACGAGGTATTACCAGCTAGCTGCATCAATACAGAAGAAGAAGGCTATATGTACAAGGTTACTTAATGAGTTGGATATTTGGGTTGAAGAAGAGGAGGAATTAAAACTTATGGTTCGGGAATATTTTGAGGTATTATACGAGAAGCCATCTAACTTCATTGGCAGTTTCTCCTTACCACATGTTGGCCTTATCGATAGTGATGAAATTAGAGAGCTTGAGCAACCCTTCACAGATGAAGAAATTCGGTTGGTTGTCTTCCAATCTTATCCAAGTAAAGCTCCTAGCCCGGATGGTATGTCAGCTGCGTTCTATAAAAAATACTGGGTCACAGTGGGTCCTTTGGTTTGTAAGATGGTTCGAGAAGCTATTCTATCAGGCCATCTACCTTCAGGTCTGAACGGTACTCTTATACACTTAATCCCAAAAGTATCAGACCCGAACCGGGTACGCTTATTTCACCCTATTAGTCTTATAAACTCTCTTGTTAAATTTATAATGAAGGCTATGGTCAATAGACTGAGGCCTATTTTGTCTAACATTACTGTCCCTTGCAAAAATAGTTTTTTGCCAGGTCGTTCAACGATTGATAATGTTGTGCTAATACGGGAGGTGAACCATAAGATGCGACACCAACAAGGAATGAAAGGAATTATGGTTGTCAAAATATATCTCGCAAAAGCTTATGATAAAATTAGATGGGAGTTCATTGAAGATACAATTAGTCAGTTTGGATTCCCGGAGATTTGGGTTAAGATTGTTATGTCAAGTATGAAGGAGAATGAGATGCGAGTTCTTTGGAATGGGGAGCCTTTACCTCTATTTACGCCCCACCGTGGAATCTGGCAAGGGGACCCCCTCCCCCCCTACATCTTTGTCATGAGTATGGAAAGGTTGTCGTTAATGATCCAAGAGCTGTGTACCTCGGGAAAGTGGAAAGAGATCCAAATTGGTCGAAAAGGCCCCAAATTATCCCATCTATTTTTTGCAGACGATTTAATTTTGTTTGGTGAAGCTTCGTTATTGCAGGTACAAATAATACTGGAGGTAATGAACAAGTTCTGTAATAAGGCTGGGCAGACTATTAGTTCAGAGAAGTCTTTGATTTATTTCTCGAGGAATGTTCCGGTTCAGACATAGAAAGAGCTAGCATTAGCAAGTGGGTTTTGTCATAGTAACTCTTTTGGTACATATCTGGGGAGTTCCTATTCTCTCTGGGAGATTGCCAAAGGGTTTCTATGAAGGTATAGTGGGTAAAATGAGAAGTAAATTAGCCATGTGGAAAACAAAGACACTTTCATTAGCTGGCCATGCAACACTAGCTCAATATGTGCTAAATGCGATGCCCATATATCAAATGCAAGTAATGAAGTTGCCGAAATATGTATGCAAAGAAATCGATAAAGTTGTTAGAGATTTCATTTGGGGCTCTTCTGGCTTGGAAAGAAAGATTCACTGGGTAGCTTGGGCTCAGATCTGCAAGTCAAATAAAAATGGGGGCCTAGGTATACGGAGTGCGGAGAATACAACTTGGCTCTGTTAGCTAAACTTGGGTGGAAGGTTCTGTTAATAAGAGGTTTCGTATAGATATTTGAGAAAATCACATTTTTAGGTCATTACCTATGGCCTAAAAACATTTTTAGGCCAACGTTTCAAAAGTCACATTTTTAGATCAAACGTATTCAAAACGTCCATTTTTAGGTCATTTCATTAATTTTGTTGAATATTTCATAGAATTTAAGGACAATTTGGATACTTTAGATAGAGCTCTTACTTTATAAGATGGATAAATAAACATATAGTTCATTTGAAATGCCTAAATTGTTCTTAGAATTAATGAAATATCTCATGAAATTAGTAAAATTGTCTAAAAATGAACGTTTAAATACGTTTGGCTTAAAAATATGACTTTTAAAATGTTTCGATTAAAAATATTTTTAAATTGCAAGTAATGGGCTAAAAATAGAATCTGCTTTATATATTTTATAAGAAAGGGATGCCAACAGTATTTAATGTTGGTTTCAGGATTTATTTAGATAAAAATATGTATGATCAAGTGGCAGAAATCGGTTAAAATGAAAAAACAAAAGTCAAGTGGTCGAATTAATCTGCGAGCTCATATAACTAATCAAAAAGTGATCATTTCACATGGAATTCTTTGTGTGCCATCTTCCACGATCTGAAATCACCTAAATGATTGGCCAAAAGATAAATAAGTTACCTAAATTGAATAAATAATATGCGCAAAGTACGTCAGAAAATTGAATTGGAAATATAAATTTATCTTCGGTAACATTAAAATATATGCATACCAAAGCAAAGCTATGGGTAAAATTTAACTTATTTGAAACCAACTCAGCCGAAATAATTTATGGTTCGAGTAAAATAATTATTCTTTACAAGACATATGAGCACCTTACAAGAATTGTCCATTTTCTCTGTTATAAACCTTATGGTTTTTTTCCAAAAATAAAAAAACCTTATGTATTTTCAGCAATAATCTAGTCTCACCACCAAGAACTATTAATAATTTTAGTTACACTTTGTCTTTGATTAACTGATTTTTTGTACATTCAGTTATATATATAAAAAAAATTTAGTTAGATTCATAATCCAACAAATTATGCCTTAAAAAGTTCAGTTAAAAAATTTAAATAGATAAAGTCTAAAATATTATTTAAGTTGTATAATATATTTAATATAACCTTAAAAAAATTTAATATAAAAATTATACAACCGCCAAACATTATTTAAAAAAAAGAGTAAATGATAAAACATAAAACCTAGTCATCTCTTCACACTAATATTGAAACAATAGAAAAAAAAATCTCCTCACTCACCTTCCAAACCCACCGCTAGAGACCATTTTTCACCATCATCATCAACGATTGATGATCCCAAATTAAGGTAACAAATTAAGGTAAAAAGAAACCTCTTCATTCACCTTCCAAACCTCAATGGTTGAAGATCCCAAATTAAGGTAACAAATTAATTTTTATCATTAAAATCTTAAAAATTTAATTTAATTATTAACTAATAACAAACTTTCAGAATTATATGATTTAACTATAATTACAAATCTTACAATAGCCATTTTATATCAGTTGGAAGCCTTTTACCATATGGGAAGTGATGCACTGAGAATAACGTATATGATATGGGATGCCTTGTGAGTTTGTGGGTCTCACCTGAAGATGGATTACAACCCGTTTGATTGCCAACTGGGTTGTAATGGGCTGGCTCTTCTGAATGGCTGAATAATGTAATGGGCTGGCGCTCGCCGTTTCGGGTAAACGCAAGACTTGTCTCTCGCCCAATGAAGATCATCGTACAAATTACCATTCATCAAATCCTCAGCCGCTGTTCCCCTAAATTAGCCAAATTAGTTCCCCCACGAATAACCAGCAACGAGTCCACCAAACGCAGAGCCTACCATGCCATCAACCGGGCTTTTATAATGTTTGTTTGAGTTCTTCTCCATCAATCGAGCCCACTACTCCATAAGCGCTGTGCAATGGGCTGCTATTTTTCATGCCTCTACTCATCGTTTCGCGTTCGTTAGTCTCGCTCTTCGTTGACATAGCCGAGTCTTTAATACTCTTCGTTGAACTAATAGTGTCTAGATGACTATAAATAACTTTTTGATGCATTTGGGTTATGATTCAAAAATTGTTGGTGCTTGTAGTTGTTTTTTGTTTGAAATTTTTTGTAGCTATAAACAGATGGTAGATAGGAGTTGATTATATGGCTGTTGTGTTTTAGTGGG
Organism: Nemophila menziesii; assembly: GCA_029959085.1. Taxonomy (NCBI): domain Eukaryota; kingdom Viridiplantae; phylum Streptophyta; class Magnoliopsida; order Boraginales; family Hydrophyllaceae; genus Nemophila; species Nemophila menziesii. Next base: position 1,084,619 of record JARWIR010000055.1, on the reverse strand, counting down.
CTACGCTATAATATTTGTGTTCTTTTTATTTAATAATTGGGCTATCCTTTTTATTTAGTCAAAATTTTGGTAATTACTAAGGGTATTACAGGCAATAAAAAGTCTACAGGTAGACTGGACCCAATAAAGAAAGTTATATTGGTAGTGGTCTTTTTGGATTGATCCTCCTATATATATTGGTGTTCTATTATCACATTCATATGATATTAACAACCATAAATTACTTAGGTACAATTATAGGATATTTGCTAAAAACAAAGACCGAATAAAAAAGTACCTAATTATTAAAGTAAGCCTTCAATAATTTATTTTATAAAGAAATGTCTAATGAAATATTTATTTATGAAAAATATCTTCTTTATATTTTTTTATATCTTTACTATCTTTATTATTAAATATATTATTTTAGTTTTAAATATTTAAATATTAAATAAATAATAGAGTACTTTCACACAACACTACCATGTATTTAACCACCACTACAGCCACCACAACTACCTCCACCACCACCACCTAATACTAATTACATCACACACGTGCGTATCTGTGATTTTTTTTTAAAATTGTCATAACTAATTCTAAAAAAATCTGGAATTTTTTTTTTGCATTTTTGGATAAAGCAAATTAATAGTTACGTATATGTTTTTTTTTGTTTTTTTTTGCAAACACGAAATTCATTGTTTAAAACATGAAATTCACTGTTCGAAATAGTGATTTTTTCGCAAACATGAAATTCACTGTTTGAAACAATGAATTCGTGTCTGCAAAAAAAATTCAAAAAAATTTTGAAAAAAATCATAGACGTAAATATTAAGAGTAATGATGGGTATCACTCAAAAATGTATCAGCTAAACATCACCCATGATATGGTGATTAGGTGGTCGAATCGTGGATTTTCTCTTTTCAAATTTACTTTTTTCTCACTCTTCCATGATTGGATCACTTAACTGCCACATCATGGATGATGTTTAGTGATACCTTTTGGGGTGAAACCCAACATTACTCAAATATTAATTTGTTTTATCCAATGTGTAAACTTTTTATTTTTTGAATCTTTTTAGAATTAATTATGATGATTTAAAAAAAAAAATCGCAGACTATAATAGAATTAGGAATAAGTGGTAGTGGTAGTTTTGGTTGTGGTTGTTGTTGTTGTGGTGGTGGTAGTGGTAGTTGTGATGGTGGTGGTATTAATAGGGTGATGGTGGTGGTTTGGTGGCGGTTATGGGAATGGTTATGGGATGGTGGGTGGTGGTTGTAAGGTTGTGGTGGTTGGAAGTTGTAATAGAGTGATTAAATTTAAATAATAAATAATAAAGTAATTAAAATAATTATATAAAAATATTTTTATCGAATGATGTTTCTAATTACAATTTTTATTAAACAATGTTTTTAGCAAATAAATTTGTTAATAGAAATCTATAAATATATGACTTTACAATTATTTACATAATCAATACTGATAACTAGTACTAATAATCAGAAATAAGAATGGTTCGTGGAGATCATGAATACAAGTCAAAAGGTACCGTACTTAAAAGAATCTTGGAATACTCAACTGTGATTAGATAAACATACGTTGACCTAATTTTTATTTTATTAAATAAACATGAAATTACTCTGATTAAAGTTTCAAACAGTTAATGAGTAGTAACCGACTTTAATGACTTAATTCAGATCGTACACCAAATCATTATAGTACTACTACTTACACTATTAAAAAAAAAAGAATTTACTTTTACGCTTTCATAAATTGATCAAGGTATTAAATAGTAAAATATAGTACCATTTTTCTTTTTCTTTTGTTACCTAGGAGAGCCACTTTGGACTCGGAGTCATTGACTCGGTTCGAACCTGCACCACTAGATTGGTAGACCAAGGCCCTGGCCAGTGAGCTAATCCCATCTGGTTAGTGCCATTTTTCTTTGGTCAACAGATAAAGTACCAAATGTGCATTAGATTTTCTTAAATATTATTTTAATTACACTATTATAATTACTATTCCTTTTAAACTTTTTTCACAGAGAAGATCCAAAGAATCATGAGATTACTAAACTATTATGTTATTAATCAAACCTAAGCTATAAATCAATCTCGGTGTTTTCCAACTCATCCTATTACGTGTGAGGATAATCCAAATTCTACTGGGAGGATCTATATGCATGTATACAACACCACCTGCGACAAGGCGGCATGAGCCAACTGATCAGCACAAGTATTAACTTCTTTATAAATGCACTCAAGTGTGAACAATACATTTCTCGCGAGAATATCTCAAATCTGTTGAATCCATATCGTCGCTGGCCCTCGACCACCATCTACATTGAAAATTACCTTAATGACTTTCCAAGAGTCCACCTCCACCTCCACGTCTTTCATACCTAGCTCCTCTAACATTCTTAATCCTTCACTCAACGTGTTGAGCTCGGTGATAATGGGTATGTCATGATCTATCTTCACTGTAAACCCATGTATCCAGTTGCATTCTTTATCCTGAATCACTCCACATCCTCCTCCAACTTTGGCGTCATTTATTACAACCCATCCATGTTCAATTCTATAGCTCAGTTTTGTTTGCTCCACCCGATCAAGAACCCATATTTCTTTCTTTGCGGCAACTTACCTGGAATATTACCCCAGGCTATCATGTGGATATGCACCAAAAGTTAATCTTTTTCCAACATCACTCTACCAGTATGAAGCAAATTCCCATTAAAAATCACATTGTTTCACTTCTTTCAAATGGTTTCAATTAAAGCCCCAAAAAACACTCCACAAAACACCAAATAAGACGCTCTTTCTGGATAAGTTTCTGATCCACCAGCCATTAAAAAAGGTTTGGATCTGCATTTACTTGCTCACTAAATATTGCAGTTGGAGCTTCGTCCAGCTCCGAAGGGACTGGACCAGGTCTCTGTGAAAGGCTGTTAGGGGGTCTTCCCTGTAAGCTGCGCAGATGGACCGTCTCCATCACAGATGAGTGTACATGGCCCTGTTGTGGTGAATTATCCCTAACTTGCTATGGAAAAACCCCATACAGGGGCTGCTATGTAATAAAGCTGATATGCTGCATATCAGAAATTGAGCCTGGATTCCCTAGATAATCGAACAGTCTGACAATCTACTAGTCACCATTAAACCAATACGAGGACCTTATAACATTAAATCTCCCTTGACCTGCTGTGATCCGCTGGTTGCGATACGTATGTATCTTAATTTCATCCCAAATAATTTTTCTTTTAGGACAATCTCTAAAAAGGTTTAACCCACTTTCCTCTTTATCTTCACAACACATGCATAATTCAGAGAGCTCTAACCCACACCCTTTCATATTTCCTTTCATCGCAAGTCTCTCATTGATCGTCATCTAAATCAACACCCTCGTTCTTTGCGGGCATTTTAAACTCCACACTTTCTCCCAATTGACTGCTATATTAACCTCACTAGTATCATAACACCACAAGGACGATCATACTGAGAAAACGCTATTAATTTTATGAAGTTGCGAAAGCTTGTTTCTCTCTCCATCATCCCTTTCCACTATAGCTCTAGTGATCTCGAGGAGCTTGGTGGGCGGGAGGAGGTATTAAAACTTATTCCAATCCCACGATCCATCGCTCAATACATAATCTTTTACTTTCTTGGTTTTTTATTCTTCTCTATATCCATTATAACGTGACATATCAAGGGAGATTCACCAACCTAACGACACCATATTACCATTACGTATAAGCCATAGGGGTCCCCATCTCACTACGACAATACGTTCCACAATGGATCTACAAATTTGCGAATCATTCAGTATTGACATATACTTGAGGATATTCAACTTATAATACTTTTGTCTCATAACAATTGGCCACAAAGTCGAACAATCATGAATCACCTTCTAGCCCAGTTTTGGCAATAGATCCATGTCTTCTGCTAATCGAAGGCCAAGCCCTCCCACATTCTTCGGTCTACACACATCTTTCCACGCTCCCCAATTTTTTTCTCCAGTTCATACGAGGTACCCCAAATAAACTCCCTTCTAATTCGGTCAATTTCCAGACACACATAGTTAGGAAACTTCTATACTTTTATAATATACATCGATGTGGCACTAATGACAGATCGTGCGAGAGTTATGCGGCCTGCGAGAGATAGTGTGTTTCCCTTCCATTTAGTGAGCTTCCCACGTAACGCGTTAACCAATTCACCATAAGAACCCTTTGGTCTCCTTCCTAAAAGAATGGGAACGCCAAGATACTTTCCCATATCCTCACTCCTAGTATACCCACTTAGCGATGTAATATCTGAAGCCACCTCTTCGTCTATGTTCTTAGAGAAATATATAATCGATTTCTCTTTACTAACCGTTTGTCCCGCGTCCCAATAAAACATATCTAGCGTGTCCTGCAACAAATCAAAATCATGAGTAGACGCTTCTGAAAATAAAATAAGGTCATCATTAAAAAAGAAAAAGAAATCAAAGTCCACCTGAATTAAGTCAAATCAGTCTCCATCATCCATAACTTTCTGTATAAGCAACGAGAGTCGCTCAATGGATAAGACGAAGAAGTATGGAGAAATGGGGTCGCCTTGACGGATTCTTCTCTCAGGCTGGATCAGAGGCAAGGGAGAGCAACACCTAAGCACACTTAAATCATTTTCTGACATTCGTGCGACAATCACTGATAACCACATTGATGGGACTCCAAGCGACTCTAAAGTAACCTTAATAAAGTCCCATCTATCTTAACATAGGCTTTATCTAGGTCCACTTTATCCTCCATAAAGCTCTTAATACCCTTGTAATGTCACAACACATGATTCACCTTTCTATTTAGGACCACATTATTAATGGTGGAATGATGAGGTAAAAAACTACTCTGAAAAGTGTCAATGTAGTTATCTAGCAAAGGCCTCAATCGATTCACCAACACCTTCATACAAATATTATAACAGACATTAATAAAACTAATTGATCTAACTTGCATAAGGTGAACAAGTGTACCTAGGATCTCTCTCAGAAATCTACCATCCATTAATGCAACTCTAATCATATCACAAAGCACAGATATCTTAACAATTCTGGTAGAAGCCTGATGTCACCCATCCGGGCTTGGAGCCTTATGAGGCGACAATTGAAACACGACTATGCTTATTTTCTCATTCAATATCTCCTCACCCAAAGACTCAATATCCCCCGCCGCAAAGGCTGAAAGGCGGGGCAACTCAAAATGACTCGTACAGGCCTCTTCAATCGAGAAAAAGTCATTATAAAATTCTCTGACCCAGGTCTTCTCATCCCTAGTATCGTTACTCCATTTATGTCTATCATGTTTCATACGTAGCTCACCACTGGTACCCTTCTTCACTTGCATTAAGCGATGACAAAACTTATGTTTCTCTCTCCCGAGTCAACCAAATCTGTACACACTCGTTGAAACCAATGAATCTTCTCATGTTAAAGTACATTTTCATACTTTTAATTTGATCTCTTCTCTAATCTCACGAGTGACGCATTGTATGAAGTTTGTAGCGTCTTCTGAATACTCGTATCCTTGCTAGCAATCAATTATTTCGTCGGAAAATTTCCCTGAAAGACTCAAACTTCCAAACCTCTAGCTCTTTCCTCATGATATCGATGTTTGTCCCGAGGCAGCTGGTTTCCTTAACCTATTTCTCTTTTATCAAGTATCCGAAACTCTCATGATGACATCAAGACGCCTCGAACATGAAACTCTGATTGACTACACACGATTTAGATGTTGCGACAAGAAAAATAACAATGGGTATGTGATTAGAATGTACCCTAGTAAGTGTTTAACTCTCGTAGATCCGAATATCTCATTCTAAAGACGATTACCGTAAGCTCTATCCAAACAATTCATGATCCTCTTTCTAGTACTCCACGAACCATTCTACGTAAACTTGGGACCTTCGAACCTCATATCTTCCAGCACAAACTGATCTCTACATCCCTCAAATTTAACAATAGAACCCGACACTTCTTCACTTCCTCCAACTACATCTTCCGTTAACTCAATCTGATTAAAGTCTCCAACAACCATCCACGACTCTTTGATATGACCCGAGGCGATCTCGAGTGCATCCCAGAGAATGTCCCATATCCAAGCTATAGTGCTCGTGTACACTGCATACATAATCCAAGACATACATGAGTCCATAGATGCGAATATTAATTACCTATCGGCCAGCTGATAAAATCTATACCGAGATATCCCTTTGGTTCCAAAGAATTCATATCCTTCCTGAAAAACCAACTGCCTCTATTCTCAGCGATTTGTCTATATGAAGGGATTAGATGATTCTCGTTGCTTCCAAATCTACTGCCTTTTTCGCCACAACTATCGTCAAAAGGGGTTTATGACACGCAATGATGTCCTTAAAACCCTCTCCTGAATCCATCGTTGTTCGCATCTCTAAAATTCCAAATCAAAATATTTATCGGGTATTTCGCCGAAGACGAATTCCCCTCGATAAAATCGGGTGTATTAGACATAAAATAAAGATAAGGAGAAAGAAACATAACCCATATTCAATGAAATATCGAGAATTATAGAGACACTTAAAGTCCATGTACAACCCCATCATCATCACACCCCATCACCGAATCATCTAAGTTCTCCTCATGTGTTGGATCATTCCAGGGTTGAGATGATCTTTCCCCATCTGAACTGTCCAGAAAGAAGTCCTTGTAGTACGACGTGTCTAATTTATCCACGAAAAACTCCCTTAATGCCGATTCACCGCTCCTCCACTCACTTTCATGTGTTTTCCTAGACCTGTCCTCATAAATAGTCACAACCAAGTCTTGGATATGCAGGTCCAAGCTGGTCAAATCGCTCCCACAGTTGCTGCTTCTGTGCCTCGAGAATCGGCTGACAGCTGTTGATGAAAGTACTTCTCATTCATCCTCACATTCGAATGTAACATTACCTGCTCACTACCCATACTATTCTCAACATAATGTATGGATTCTTCCACCACAGTAGTTAGCAATACATTAATAGTAATTGCCTTTTGGTTCCTGGCTATAACAACATCAGATGCTTTCCTCCCACTGTGATCTAAATTACCAACCGAATTGGCCCTTTCCCTCTCACGCTTTATCTCATACCCATTACTAATACCTATCTCATGTACCATGTCAATCGCAATTTGTTTTAAATCTTGTACATCTCAACCCTCGTTAAGCCTCACTTTTCCATCACCCAAAGAACAATTACATGGATATGATCGTCTCTTACCCCATCTTGTCTTTTTTATTTCCCTCCCCCCTTTTTCTTGGATTTATCTTTTTTTCTCGACGTCAGCCCTGCCATCTCCCCATCACAGACCTTTTGTTTGTCGGCGTTAAGGAATCCTCCTTCAAAGTTATTCGTCAAAGCTTCGATTATTGTTTGTTGTAGTGGGTATTTTCTTACCTCCGATATTGGAGCATCTACACTTCAACAACCCTCATTGATTCTTCCAACCGGCTCAACCACCAATTCAGTCAGATGACCACTACTCTCCCTGAAATTAAAGTCAGATACGCCTCGAATCTGGACCCACTAGCACTCTCGATCACAGGTGTCGTCTTCTTCTTGATCAAAGTCATCGTCCCTTTTTTAACTTCTCCATTACCACTTTTTGAAATCATTTTATTTTATTGAGATCTTCCATTGATACGCGGACAACCTCTTTCTCTATCCACTGTCATCCACTCTCTATATAAAAAAATTGTCTTGTTTACATTCTTCGTGGACCTACTAGCCAGTTTGCTATTTATTACGCTTTCATTTTCTGTACATGTCGATACCTAAGGTCTGGGACAATCCCCTTTCACATGTCTAAACTTGCCTAGTTATAACATGTAAAGTGGAGACCCTTATACTCAACTTTTTGTAAGTGATCCTGAATTCGTATAGTCGTACCCTAAGGCTTATATAAATTAACCTCGACTGCAATTCTCGCAATGTTACCTCTTGCACGGACCTAGTGACCGAGTCTATCCTAACTATTTTCCTAATAATGTTCCCCAAAAAAGTTAATATTTCTCTGTTGTAATTCATCCATGGTAATCATGGTAAGCGGACCCAGACCGTCGTATTATGTATATGGGCGTCTTGTGGCTTGAAATATGGATCCCAAGCCCGAACAACAAGATATTTGTCGAGTATCACCCATGGTCGTCCCTTACCAAGAGCTTTATCATAATACTCTAGACTCATAAATCGTGCCATAAAGTAGCCAAAACCCACCTTTACTAGGTCCATGTACGCTACATTGACAACTAGTATCTGCAACTAACAATATTTACACAAAAATAAATCCTCATCCGAACACCAACCACCCCTGTATCCCCTCGTAGATTTCAAGACTTACTAATTATTCAAACCGAAGACCAATATTTTACTAGAACTCATATTATTCAACCAAAGTGAAACTCTGTCAACTATCGAAATCCTCACACCTTTTTGAACCCTTGTGAAAGGAACATCCAACAAAAGACCACCACATAAATGATTTTGTGCTAGAGAGAGGTACCTAATTACAGTTAACTCCGCAACCGTGACCTACAGTAGTGTACAACATCGCGATTCCTCCTAAATAACCCAGAATTGGGTTTGAAGCATGTAGGATCGGGCATACAGAGGGTGTACATTAAATGAATTCTATTATGACTAACCATAATCCCCACATGAGTTTATTAGTAGAAAATATAGGGTTATCTTCTTTGATACAACAATTTTCACCTGGATCTTTCATCTTAAATTTCCATATATTCCACATGCAGATCATAATGTAATCAATTGCCTTGTTTTTCTCCCAACCGCCTTCCGAGTAAATTTTTATTGTTCCTAACTTCCAATTTCCCAAATCCACCCCCAAATTATCGTCAATATTTAATTGTAGAGAGGAGTCAGCCCATAATGCTTTCCTAACATTACACTTTAGAAATAAGTGCTCTTTTGTTTCTATGTTTCCATATCACCATAAACAGTTACTACTTTCCACATACATGTGTTTACTTTCTTTGAAATTTTCGAATTCCATATGACTTTCCATAAACTTGGAATTATACCTTTCTGGAGTTTTGGTAGACTGAGTTTGTTGTATAACTTGTTCATTTGTAGGTACTTAAGATTTCAAGATCCCAACTTGGAGGATCCTGTTTCAAAAGTTAATTAACACATGTTAGATCGTAGTTAGGTGTATTCTCTAATTTCTATTCTGTATTGACCCATTTTTTGTTCCAAATATTGATCTTTTTTCCATTACCAATTTGATATATCCTATATTTTTTAATAAAATCTTTGTCTTCCATAATGCTAGCCCAGATCCATGTTCTATTTTGATGTAACTTAACATCCATAAATTTTTTATTATGAAAATAGATACATTTGAGTAATCTGGCTATCAAGGTAGAGAGATTACTAATAATTCTCCATGCTTGAGCTGCCAGTAGTGAGAGATTTATTCTTTTGAAATTTTTAAAACCAATTCTGCCTAACAATTTTCCAACTGTCAGATTCTCCCATGGCATCCAATGAATCTTGTTTCTCTATCCAGAATTCCACCAAAAGTTAGAACTTTTAGATATTAACTCATTACAAAAAGAATCTGGGTAAGAAAATATGGACATGGTGTAATTAAAGATAATTTATAAAATAGCTTTAATAAGTAATTCTTTACCCCCTTCCGGTAGTAGTTTGGCTTTTCAACGATTTGTTTCTACTTCGCAATCTATTCTAAAGACTCACCTTTAGATCTTTTGTGGCATAAAGGGATCCCTAAATAATTTCCTAAAATCTTTTGTTTCTTTAATGTTAATCTCATTGGCTACATAGTCTCTTTTATCTTGGGGTGTTCCTTTCCTGGAAATAATTGGTGAGTTACCAAAATTTATTTTTTGTCCTGAGCCGCTACAATAAATATAAAATCATTCCCTAATAGCTTGGATGTCTGTCTAATCAACCGTCATGAAAAATAAAGAGTCATCACCAAATAGTAAATGAGAAATACTAGGACAATTTCTATTAATTTGGATATCCTGGATATAGTTGTTAAGTACATAATAATAAATAAGGTTGATTAAAGACTCTTTCTAGGAGATAACGGGTCACCTTGTCTTATTCCCCTTCCCGGTGTAATTTTTTTTAATCTTTCTCTGTTTAAATTAATTTGAAAAGAGACCGTGGTAATACAATTCTTAATCCAAAGAATCCACCGGTCACAAAAACCTAATTTACTAAGAACAATCAAAAGAAAATCCCGTCTCACATGATCATATGCTTTAGCCATATCGATTTCTATTGCCGCCAAGTGTTTTGGGTTTTTCCTTTTCCTACTCATAAATAAAGATAATTCCTAAGCTATCAGAATGTTGGTGGCTTGTAGGGTGTGATAAAATAATGATAATAAAGATAAAAACTATCACCCTAACTAATCACGTTACTCACTGCAAGTCTCATAGATCGTATGCAAGTTTAATTGATAAGTAGAATTCGTTCGCAAGGACTACGAAAGTTATCTAGGACTAATGAAAATATGAAGTGCAGTAAAAGAAATTAGAAGAATAAGACGCTAAAAGTCTCTGAAATATTTGTTTGGTTTTTAAGACTCTAACAATTAACTAAATAAAATAAAGACAAGAAAATAAATAGAAATGATGAAATAGTATGAGAGTTTAGCTCGAGATATAGCAAGAAGCCTTGTGTTATGACCTATGTATGTAAGGGAGAATTGTGTGATATGCAATATCCAAGATTCTATATTCCTCATAACCCCCTTCCGAGTGGACTTAGGTGGCAACCTAACAATTACCACGGGACTTGGGTAAGGGGACCTTGTGCAATGATCGGTGGTTAATCTCAAACCCTTGTGGCTATCTAGTTAGGCAAGCCCGTCAGGATCACTACCGCACACTAGACGTTTATGTGGTGTTTAAATAATTAGACATCCCTTCTGCGTGACCATCTAACTACAATGATAATCTTATACGTTTGCAACTGCAAGAACTACAGACAATACATCAAAGCACAGAAGAACAGAGATATCACTACTGATTTCAATTAAATGTAAATCCCAAATTAAAATAGATATAAAACAAGTCTTGAGTTCATACCCTTATTCTAATCTCAAGGTAAATAGAATTAGTTCATACTAGAGAAAGAAAGGAAATAAATTACAAAGGTGAATGGTTGGAATGGCATGAATAGCTTCCAACTCCATCTTGTCTTCTTGTCTTCTTGCTCCTGATGATTTCTTGGTGTAATAGTGATTAATAACTGAACAAGGATGCAAGAATGATTTCTTCTAAGGTGTGGATGGATATACATAGGCCCTTTGGTCGAAATATGGAGTAATCCCCAAGTTAAGGAGTACTAATCTTACCAAAGTTCGTATTCCTAAATTGTAGGACAGATAAACGTTTACAGATTTTGATTTGGTCATATATCTTTCGTTTCTTATCGAAATTTAATGTTACTTATATGGAAACGACCGAAATTAAAAGATATATCCGCTCATATAAAAGGCTCCTCCTATTTCCTAACCAAATTACTACAACAATTTAATTAGTGGACGTATATGTAGTTTTAGCAGCTTCTTTACTTTCCAAATATGTCCAAACTCTTCATTTTTTACTTTGACTAAGGGATTTCCTGTACTTTTCCACTTCAAATCAGTTTCCATAGGTGTAATAGCTTCCATATACCTAAGTGCTACACAAATAACACACAAATCACGCGCAAAAGCTTTAAAAATAGCAAAACACCTAAAACTAGATAAGAAAGTGTAAAGTATGAATGAATGGGGTAAAATCCTAAAATTTATTACTAAATACCTTTAAAATGATATCTCAAGTATATTTAATATATCACAAATATGGAGACTTCAAATCTTATCTTGAATATCCCTTACTTTGATAAATGTTGATTGTGTAGGTGATACTACATCATTCATAAAACATTGCAATTGATTAGATAGTATTTTTGCAATAATTTTATATTCCAAAATTACCACAAGAGATGGGCCGGTAGTGGTCGAATTTTTATTGATTGTACCCTTTTGGGATAAGGGTAATTAGTGTATCGTTGAGTTTATCTAAGGTTATATTATTGATGAAAAGTCTTGAGTCATTATGAAAACATCTTCTTTAATTATATCCTAGAATTCTTTATAGAATTTACCATTAACACCGCTTGGACACAGAACTTTTAGTTAAGGTAACAAGATTTTGTGAAGTTTGAGAACATATTTCATATTTAGTTTACAACTTTTATATTTGTTGCAATTGTTATTGAAGTTCAAGAGGCACTTTTACAACTTTAATATATATATTCGAGTTTCTCTTGTAGTAAGAACATTCTACGGTGACCAAGAGGTCTTGATGTCAAATTTTATCCGACTTAAAATGACTCTTCGATGTATTTTAACGAAAATAATACTTTGCAATGACCAAGATGTCATGGGATCGAATCTTACCGAGTTTTAATATATTCAACTCAAAGGGCCTTTCAAATTCAGTATATAAAACATATGTTCTTGCAAGAGGTCTAAATTTAACTCTTGGCATAAAATTTGATTTTTTTTATGTAGACCTTTGTAAATCTCATTTGCTTCCCTTGTCAAATGGTACATAGTTTTTAATCATAAATTTTCTTTTATAAATTGTTTTTCCATCTTTTTTTTTATCTCAATAACAACATATTTTTGTCAAAAAGTTATTTTAGTTAAGAAAAAGTCACTTGTTATGACCAAAAAAGAAGAATTAAATATCACCTATTTAATTAATTTATCAAAAAATGACACATACACACACACACACACACACACACACACACACACACATATATATATATATATATATATATATATATATATATATAGTAAAACCCGTTTTTGCAGTCACTACAAAATTTAAAAAATGAAACAAGTTTATGGGATAATAAAGCGACTTGAGAAATATACAAGAACACGTGATCAAAACTGGACCATTCAAGAAATTCGACAACTTTGTTAGCGCGACCTCTGCCTCTCTTTGCTTCATGTCTTATTATAATGATATACATATAGTTCTTTGTTAAGGTCTCCAACCCAAACATGTCTACGTCGATCTAAAGCTCACTTTTTTAATCCACAATTACAAGTTGCACCAAAATAATTCTACAAGAATTCAAAAAACCTAATCTCTCATATGAAACACATTAAAAGGGTGACCGAATCAAAGAGTTCACGTATTATAAAACTTTTCAAATCAAGTACAGTCCAAAATCATACTATTTTACCACTAGATTGTTACTAATGCGCTTTAATTATGGATTGAGTAAAATAATATCCATTCTCCTTGTGCATTGAATTATTTATCATCTTTGTTTATCTTTCCAATAAAAAAAATTTGACTCTATAAATAACGTTTCTTACTATGATTTATGCATTCAACCCCAGATATAAAGAGTTACCAAATAGGAAAATATTTTGTAGACGGTAAAAATAATAAAAATTAGGTAACTAATAATGAGTTGAACGAATGTTTATTATGGGCTATCTGGTGATTACTAAAAAAATTAGACTATGAACAGTGTATGAAAATAAATGGGCTTTGTGTAATTTATAAATGGGATGTCACTGAAAAATGATTGGGTCGTGTGCCCTTTTGCATATGTTTCCATTAAAAAAGACTGAGTTGTGTATACGTTTTAATGTGCTGCTGGTGAAAAATGACTGAGTTTTCTGTATGTATGAATAAGATACTATAGAAAATATCTGGGTTGTGTGCACGTTTTAATGGGTTGCTAGTTAAAAAATGTTTGGGTTATGTGTACATATTAGTGGGTTGCCAATGAAAATGGTTGGGTTATGTATTTCGTCATTAAAACACGTTCCAACCAACCTTTTTTTTCCTTAAAGAATGATAGATATCAATTTTTAAAGGATAATATTAATGGTTTTGGTCTTAATGACAGTAGTTATGGTGTTAATTCGTGATGTCTTGCAAAACTTGGTCATTCTAAGTTTTGTTATTGGTGGTGGTGGAGGCATTAATGGCAGAGGTTGTTGCATCTATGGTTTCAATGATGATTGTGGTGTTAATAGCAATTGTGGTGGCTTAAATGGGTGTGGTGGTGGTATAGTTAATGGTAAAGTCAGTGCAGGACAGTGTTGCAATTGTGGTTTGGAAATGAGATGTCGATTTTTGTGTAATGGTGGTGGTTGTATTGTAGTGTTGCAGGGAAGAAGAGGATTGTTTGGGACATAGAAAGAGATTTGGAATGAATTATATATGAAATAAATAATACACTTGTGTGTAGGGTAATTAATATTTGGGAAAGATTTTGATTCGATATCCTTAAATTTTGTTATGGTAACAACAAGATTTGATTAAAGATGTTTATTGTCTTTTTTTTGTCAAGATGTTTATTGTCTTGTATTTAGCAACTAAAATAAAATATCAATTGAAGGTAGAATAAGTAGAACAACTTTGATATTTAATTATGAGGATCGTTTCAAGATAAAATATACAGATGGACTTGATACAAAATGGTTTATTGAATTTCACACCTTTTAAGATATTATCTCTATAAACAATCACTTCAATTGCAAATAATTTTACTAACATTTCTGCATCAAAAATATTTAACAAATGAAATATTTTATTAGTTTATTTTATTTGTAATATTTTATATTGAGTATATTATGTAAAATTCTATTTTAAAAATTTAAATAATTTATTTTGTTTATATATTTAATTAAATTTATTATATTATATAAGAAAGTATGATATACTATTTTACATAGTCATAACATATTTATACAATTATCAATACTAGAATTGCAAAAACAAAACCCGGTTTATTTAGCATATATCTGTAAAAACAAAAAAACTACATATATAAGGGTCTAATTGTGAAATTTTATTGAATTTCAAATATACTTGGGTTGAACCTAAATTTTCTATTAAGAAAAACTTTAAAAAGAAAGTGTTCTATATTTTATTTTGCAAGTGGAATTGTTATTATGCATGTTTTATATAGTCATAATTTTATTATAATTTTTTTTCTAATTAATTAATTTTCTTTGATTGTTATGTCTTTTAATTTATTTATATTTTATAAAAGAAAATAGAAAATAGATTGGGCAAAATTTATAAAGTGTTTACCATATCACTTTTGCTTGATCAAATACCTAACTAAATTTCTGGTTGGTTGGTTAGGCGTCTTGTCGATTAATTTGTGAATCCTACACAATAGATGGTCAAAAGATCAAATATATAGGGTATCCCGTTGACTCTTTAATAGTCAAGATTGTACTCGTCGAAGGAAATGATCTTATGTGGTAGTGAATCTCAAATGAGCATAAATTATTCTAGCTAAAAGTTGTGTAGTTCAATTATGAGACAGAAGGACATATTTACTTATGAATTATATCTGATTTGTCATTCTATTAATCATTCTGGGATTAGAATTCCCATGCAAAGATAAATCCCAACTCTAGTAGACCGCTCGAGGGCAACAACTCTTCTACTAATACGCTTGGTAAAGATTTACTTGCTTGATGCAAAGATTGTAGGGATGCAACCCGACCTTTTAATAGTGTTATGCTTTATATTATTTTCTTTTCCCATTACTTCTAATTATCTTTATCCTAGGAGATTATCTATACACAAGAGACCCTATCTGAAACCCCAGATAATGTCCTAGAGGAGGGTGAATAGAACAATGCAGTATTAAAAATCTAACACAACCCATATCCTTTGATCCTATCTAAAAATCCCAATTTTTAGAACTTTAGATAGAGTATTTAGAGCAACACTTAGGTATAATATGTATGAGTATATATACTCAATCAAACTCTGTGTGAACTTATTCTATGATGAGCACGCACCAAGTATCAAAGGAAGCAATTCAACAAACATTAAGCATGCAATATTCCATGCCTAAAGATATATTACATAAAGATGAAATAGATCAAACAAATGACATGCACAAAAGGAAAGAGTTAAGAGAGAAGTAAACCATGAAATTTAGACTGGTTAGCTTTCCTATCTTACATCCATTACCGAAGTTATAGGAACCCTTAGAATTCCAGTTCCTCTACTAAGAATCATTGTGTATCTTAAAGGTGCGAGCACAAATATTTACACCCTCTTCAAAATATCCATTGAAGTACCATACTAGTTTTGTCATAAGCACTAGTAAAAACAAGCAGACAAACTCAACTCCCAATGTAACACTTCACAAGCCCATGCAACCTTCTCTTGTTAATCGCCATACAAACATTAGTAGACAAAATCTATCTAAATCTACCACTTCGCTCTCCATGAAGCTTTCAAGCTTTGTGTCCTTACACAAGCTTTAAATCACCCTTGTATATTCTATGGAAAAATACTCTCTTCACTAGACCAATATCAAATCCCTAAAATTTATTATTATCCCTAATCTATGTAGCCTAGCCTCTAAAATCCTAAGTGAGTTATTTACAAAAGTGTTTTTGGGATAGAAATAAACAAAGAAATATGTAAGTAATATTGATTTTGGACTCTTACAAAGATAACTTGAATAACCTCTGAATATGTAGAGATAAAGAACCACTTAATGGAGTCACACAATGCCTCTATTTATAGGCAAAAACCTCTAACGTCTTTTTCCACGTGTCTACTTCTAGTTGATTGATTTTTGAATGTGTGGACGTTCGTATCTTCTGTTCAGATGTCTGGTGACGTAGATCAAGCGGTTACTTGACATGCACTTAGATTTGAATCATCAAATCTGATGATAAAGTGTGTCAGGTATAAGGCGTATTTGATCTAGCTATCAGGTCTTCATCAACTCCATTCTCCAACAAGTTTCAGTACTTTGCTTATTTATAGCTTTGGAGGTCCAATATTCGCTTCTCTCAACTTCAATCACCAATGGGTTTAGGTGTTCCACATCGGAGGTCTGGTCTTGACTTCTTCTTAGCCCCAATCTTCAATAGGTTTAGGCATTTTGTCTTGTCTTTGTTTGGGGTAGTCCAATCTTTTAATCCTTCTTAATATTCTTCAACTAACCACTTTAAACATTTTGCCTTTTAGCCTTTTGAGGTCTGGTGCTCTGTCATGTCTATTGTTCATCATCCAAAATTTCATTTATCTTCTTAGTATAATCTTTTTCTTATCTCTTAAAGCATCATTATCCCAAGTAAGCATTCTTCTTCTTCTTCTTCTTCTTCTTCTTCTTCTTCTTCTTCTTCTTCTTCTTCTTCTTCTTCTTCTTCTTCTTCTTCTTCAGTCTGCAAGTTAAACTATCAGTCTCAGTTTTATCGTAAGATCATGCATGTTCAAGATGTATTGTTTCATCACTAATTATCACTAAAAATATAGCATTTAGTCTAATAACACCTGGTAGCTCTCAAGATGACATAAATTAACGATGCAAAATACACACCTCGAGAGGTACGAATAACACTCTGCAAGTGTACTGATCGTTCCAAGTAATAAGTAAGTAAATAAATTTTGTTCCTTGGGTATTTAAGAAATTAACTTGAAACTTGTGTTTAATATAAGCGTATATGGTTTTATAAGTTTAAACTAAAAATAGAAATAATTTTTTTTTTTGGTTTTCCAATTAAAAATTAAGAATACAATTACAAAATTAAACTACTAATGAAAAATAACTAAGATTAATATGAGTGGGAGAGAAGATAGTTTAGGTTCTTAAGTACAGATCTATCGTACTTCATCGTTATTCTAATTATAAGGGTAAATAGAGCGAATACAACTAGTCTGAATTCTATAATCCTTTAAACTCCCGTCAAGGTAGATTACAAGGAAACCTCAACACTACTTGGGGACTTGGGTAAGGTGACCTTACTCCACGATCTGTGGTGAAATCTAAACCTATTGACTATCTAGTTAGGCAAGCCTGTCAGGATCACTACCGCACACTAGCCGATTATAAACCCTGTTAGTCCTTCAACCCCCAGTCAGGGTGACAGTATAGGAAATTAGGTCAATATAAAGGTGTAAATGCTCTAGAAAGCATTGATTAAAATAAATTATACTATATATATATATATATATATATATATATATATATATATATATATATATATAATTTAAAGGTTCAATTCAATAAAAGGATTTCCCAAATAATATAGAACAACAAAATAACAGTTATAAATAACACAAAACAAGCTATGGGAATTTAGTGCATGATTAATGAAATAAAACTAAAGAATAAAAATCTTATAAACATGGTTAATCCAAAAATATAAAGCTAATTACCCTAATGATATAGATGGAAAGATGCATAATTGGTGTCGTGATGCTCTAGCTTGGTCGCTTCCCTGTCGGCTTGCTCTCTCTGGCCAAAAGTCCTGAATAAAACTAATAAAGTACCTATTTATAATGTTAAATTCTTATATTTATAGGTTCACGGACGTTTTATGGGTTATGGTCTTCATTAAATGACCTAGCCCAACCCAAAAAATGTTATCCTCGAAGAGTGGATTGGTTCAAGTCACGCCAGCTGCAACATTAATTACTTCTTCTTTTCAGCTCTGAATAACAAACCTTCATCGACCACACGCTCCTAACTCAAAATACTAGATGGATTTCAAAGGGCTCCTATAGAATCTTTGTCAATCTCACGTGGCACCTCAAACAATTAACTTTTTAAATATGTCCATCAACTCTTGCACTTTCTAAAAACGTCTTTTTTGTCCTTTAACTCTTGCTTTCATATTTGATCTCCTTTCCTCATCTTATTATCCATGCTTTGGCATCTAATAGCATCCATGTACCTAAGAGTTTTACACTTAACACACAAATTGCACCAGACTAGCTATAAAAGTAAAAATTCTCCAACATCGGACAAGAAACAAGAATATATCAAATAATAGGGAAAAATCCCTCAACAAAGCACATAATGAACCTAAAATGATGTCTCATGACTAGATTATTCTATCACAAAGATGGAGATATCAAGATCCCCAACTTAAAGTTTTATTGTCCCAACAAAACAAGAACTAACAACAATAGGGACGTCTCTAAATATCATCTAAGTCAAGCAAGCATAGGAAGGAAGAAGAATGTAAAGAATAATCCCAAAGCAACTACCTAGAAAGTTTCATGTAATAATATTTTTTTACAAACTAAATAATATATATACACTTATCGTCCAAACAACCAACACGGTTTTTATTCAGATTAGATTAGCTTTGCAATGCACGAAAAATAGGTTTTTCTCTTAGTCTAATATGTTGGCTATAGGGTTATCATCGATCCAGTCTCCAATGATCCATATAAATGCTCTCTATTGGTTCAATCACTCCTAGATCGCATTGTTATGTTATGACTTTGTAATAGGTTTAGGAAATATTAAGTTAGGCGGGAATAGAATATTGATTTGTATTTGAAAGTAATATAGTTGAATGGTCCGTTATGTGAATTGTATTATAAATTGTAATAGAATGTATAGAAATAGATATGTGAAAAGAAAATTAAGATCCCTTCTAATCTCTTTGGTCTTCTCCTTCTTCTCCTCCTTCTTCTTCTATAATTCTCTTCTTCCATTCCATTATTGGAATGTATTTAAAATGTTATGACTTTGTAATAGGTTTAGGAAATATTAAGTTAGGCGGGAATATAATATTGATTTGTATTTGAAAGTAGAATAGTTGAACTGTTTATGACCGTTATGTGAATTGTATTATAAATTGTAATAGAATGTATAGAAATAGATATGTGAAAAGATAAATAAATTTCCTTCTGATCTCTTGGGTCTTCTCCTTCTTCTCTTTCTTCTCCTCCTTCTTCTTCTATAATTCTCTTCTTCCATTCTATTATTGGAATGTATTTAACCTATTCATTACATTGGTGCTTTCATTGAACCATGGATGTTCGACCCGGTTATCAATCCATGGATGCAGTACTCAGAAACTTACAAGAAATTGTTCATACCAATTTTAACCGTTTTGATAGCAGTGATCCAGACAATTGGGTGTTACAAGCAAATCGATTCTTTATTATTCATAAAATTGTTGATGACCGCCGTCGATTAGATCTGGCTTCTCTTCACGTCGATGGTCCGGCTCTACAGTGGTTTCAACAAATAAACAATATATTTCCATTTCAGAGTTGGGAAGATCTTGTTCGATCATTGAAAATTCGATTTATGCAAAGAAGTAATGATGTGGAGAATAGTATTACAAAAAATTCAGATCAAGAAATCCATGTCTCTCTTTTACATATGTCAGATGAGATTTGTGTTGAAGACCGATCACAATTTGATGTAAAATCTTTAGATATGATTTCTACTATTGACTGTGATAAGTTGATTTCTTACAAAGAAACTGATTTCACATGTGAAGGAAGAGATGATCTTAATTTTATTGGGAATCCATTCTATGGAATTAATGTTTTCTTACAAAATGTTGGTTATACTTTTGTATGATACAAATTCTTTTCTTTTTTTTCTTTTTTTTTTTTTTTTTTTTTTTTTTGTTGATGACGAGGGTTCCCGGGCTTACACCCGACTAGTCCCCGGGAGATATGACTGCCGCCTACGAGATTCGATAATTTTCTGCCGCCTACGGGATTCGAACCGTGTACCTCTCACTTGAGAGAACTTTCCAAACTTTAATAACTTTCTGCCGCCTGCGGGATTCAAACCATATACCTCTCACTTGAGAGAACTTTACAAACTTTTAATAACTTTCTGCCGCCTGCGGGATTCGAACCCTGTACCTCTCACTTGAGAGCCAGAGCCCTGGCCAGATGAGCTAGCTCACCTGGTTGTATGATACAAATTCATGGTAAGAAACAAAGGATTATCAGAAATTTGATAGTATCCCAATTGGTCACTTCAACTATAATTTTATTATCAGAACCTTGAGGGCAAGGTTCTTGAAATAGGGTATGGCAATGTTATGACTTTGTAATAGTTTTATGAAATATTAAGTTAGGCGGGAATAGAATATTGTTTTGTATTTGAAAGTAGAATAGTTGAATGGTTTATGACCGTTATGTGAATTGTATTATAAATGGTAATAGAATGTATAGAAATAGATATGTGAAAAGATAAATAAACTTCCTTCTGATCTTTTGGGTCTTCTCCTTCTTCTCTTTCTTCTCCTCCTTCTTCTTCTATAATTTTCTTCTTCCATTCCATTATTGGAATGTATTTAACCTATTCATTACATGTTAAGAATCAAAAGGTCTTCAAGGTTGTAATATGGGCGTAGGGACGGTATGATTGTATATTTGGATAACGTAGAGTGAGCTTTTGTCTCTCTTCTTACTAGACATCAACGAACCCCCCTAGAGCTTGAGTTTACACTCAAAGATGTTCACACTCAACCCAACCTTGATGTCTTATTAGCATCCCCAATAACCCAAGTACAAAAATCAAGACGATCACATTAATTTCCACTTTGCCGGTGTTGTGGTTACAGGTGTAATAAAATAATTTGCGACCTATGGAAATGTGACTCCCCGCAAGCGTACGGGTTGTCGTCAAGTAAAATGTGATAAGACCAAGGTTATCGTTCCTCAGGGACTACCTATGTGTTGAGTGTGAGAGGAGTAATTGATGTCTGCTCTTTTGTGATAGATTTTTGAGGGTTTATGGGACCTAAGTGTGGGATTTTTCCCTAATATTTTCCATATCTTACTTTTTTACATTCTTTTACATATTATGCTATTTATAGAATTTTGTGCTTTAATTGTGTGTTAAGTGTGTAGTTTTAAGGTACATGGTTGAAACTAGAGACAAGGAGATGAGGAGAATCAAGAATTTAAGTCCAACCCCAGTCCAAGGTGAAAAGAGAGCTTAAAGTCACTTCGGGAAAGTTAAAGCGTTTACCGGAAAATGTCTTGACGTCACATTGTCTCAGTCACCACGACAATTTCGTCATAACTTTTGAATAAATTCTTGTTGATTAAGATGGAGCTTGAAGTCATTGTCACGTGAGAGGCTACGGAAGTCAATTCGGAATTGAGACGAGAAAGTTATGCCAGTTTTGCCACCGTGACTCGAACTTGGACATCATTGGCCAAAAACAGGCTAGGTTGTTTTTAACTCACTTAAGTAAGACCATAAGGCCCCAAACGAATTATGACCAAGTATATAAGAATATTAGAGGTCCTATTTCAGTACACTTCAGCTTTTTATCAAATTTTTCCAGCAGATAGGAGCTAAACCGCATGGAAACAGAAGGAAGGTGTGTTTCCACCCAAGGTCATCATTCTCCGCCATTCACAACAAAATCATTCAATATTTTATGCTAATTTAATTCTGTTTTATCTTCCTATTATGATTTTCACATTAGTTTTAATATATTTTCATTCGTTTAGTATGAACTAAACATCTTTTTCTTGAGACTTGTTATGGATATGAACCCTACTTGATTATTACACTTGTTTTTACTATTCGGGATATTCATTATTGAAATGAATTCAGGTTTTATTTATTCCTTTTATTAATATAGTTATGCTTGGATCCTATCCATTCCTTGATCACGTATTGGATAGTTTAAAACTTTTGGCTAACACCCGGAAGGTGGATTGGATTTCGGACATAGTATGTATATAAACACCTAGTGCGAGGTATTGAACCAAGAGATATTGCCCATTAGGTAGTAAATATGGTAGAAAAATCTCAATCAATAGAAAACCAAAATGAAATAGTGTGTAGGTTGCCTTTTAAGCTACCGATGGAGTTAGAAGGAGAGTTGAATCCCGGCTATTGTGAATCACGCAATTCGCCCTTATAGTAAATAACAGGTTAATAATTGATTAGAAGGATTATTCACAAGTATCAAGCAATACTTCTCATCTTTTCTCATCTCTAGCAATTTAATTATTTATCTATATCGTTAATTATTTAGTTTATTTTCAATTTAGTCCTCAACTGAAAACCCAACAAATATCATTTATATTGTTGTTATTTATATCACAACTTTATATTACATCCGAAACACAATTATATCAACCTTGGAAGTCCCTGAGGAAACAATGACCCTTAAGCTTATCAATTTGTTACTTGATGATGACTCGTATGCGTGATAACCCAACATTAATTCACCACATTGCTAGGGTTGTTATGCTTTCTTGTGAGGGATTGAGTTTTCTTGAGTGTAGTTGGTATGGTCTTATTAGCTTGTTTGTTGGTGGTTCTTGTTTGTTATTATCTTTATCCATCGTTGTAATCTTTTCCAATAATTGTTAACTTTTCTCCTTCTTTGATATTTTTTAATTATATTCTTTATTTTGATATTGACAAAAAGGGGAAAATATGCATACAATATCCATGTAATGTTTTATAGTCATCAAAATATGGGAGAATGTTGGCCTAAAGTCAATATTTTGTTCGGCGTGTTGTTGACAAAATAGTGAGTATTTTAGTTGTTTGATCTCACGAGAGTGTCAATATTTGTGTATAAGTCTTGTAGGTTCAAAATGACAGGGAATTGGTGCATATACAGAGTTATCTAACCCTTAAAGAGAAGAGAACCATACAACCAAAAATGTGTAGCCGAAATTGTGAAGGAAGAGTGGAGGCATTGTCGGTCCTATGAGTGTGATAAATAATCACCTAAAAGAGAGGACTTTAACCACCTGCAAGTGTACGAGGTTTGTTGACAAGTAATGAAATGAGTAAGTAAAAAGGGTTTCATTCTCAAGGATTATCAAAGTTAATGTAATTGTGTTTAGAAAAAAATCATGATCTAGTTGCAACTACAAATAATTAAAAGGTGAATGTTTGTTTGGTTTTCTTAAGATTAAACTAAATGTGATCAATTAAAAGACAAATGGAAATGATTAAGAGATAGTAATGTTATAAACTAAAAGTAAATGCTATTAAACTGAGTAAAGATATGGAGTATGATAGATCAGTGTTTGATCATTGTTGGTAATCCCCTAAGTTAAACAATTAGATGTTTCTATATGTAAGGGTAAACTGGTCATTCTAAGTTAACCAAGATTCAAATATTTTCGTAACCCCTCCCGGATGAATAGGACGTTATCCTACTATACTAGGTACTCCTCTCAGGTGACCCTAAAATATATTTGAATGCTAATTGGTTCAAACCCTATTGACTACTTGGTTAGTCAAGACCTTCCGACTCACTAATGCACACTGAGCGCTTATATTCTAAGCCTGTAATTAACCCCCCCCCTCTTGGGTGATAGTCTAACTACTATTACTACCCAATACTTGATCAAGGTAAGAATATCCCTTAAACACAAAAATATACAGAACGTGAATGTATTCAATTTATTTAAATATAAAAATATCCCAAATGCTAAGAAAAATCAATTAATTAACGGAAGGTTCATAAACTATGCAATTCTTAAGCACAAAATAGTTTAGCTCATATTAAAATACATGAAATTAAAAAATAGATGTATAGAAGTCTTTCTTAAAACAAAAAAAAACAGACAAAAATTTCTCTAAAGAAATAGCTGAAACGGAACCCGGATGATGAAGAATGGTGGAGTTGCAGTTGAAAGCCCTTCCTTCTTCTCTTCCTTAGCTCTAGGCGTGTATTAGCTTTTAAAATAATGAATGGTATGTTTCCCAACAGATAAAAGGTATCTATATGCGTCCAAAAACGTTTTAGGTCCATATGGTTCCCTTTGGGGGTCCAAAAGGCCCAATCCGTTTTTACATAGTGTTAGCCAAGTTTGAGTCACCATGGGAGAATCGCCATAACTTTTTCGTCTCAACTCCGAATCAACTTCTATCACTTCTCACGCGTCACTAACTTCAAGCACTTTCTGAATCACAAGTAATCAGGTCAAAATCTTTAACCAGTTCTTCGTGGTGACTGAAACAAGTTACGTCAAACTTTTCCAATAAATGCTCATGTTCTTCCAAAGTGACTTTTTACTCTACTTACGCCCTTTCTTAGGTTTGGGTTTGACTTCTTGACTTATCCATTCCATATTGGGTTTTCATGTCAACCATGTACGTAAAGGCTACACAGTTAACACACAATTAAAGCATAAAAGACTCTAAAGATAGTAATACGCCCAAAATGAGATAATAAAGTAAGAAACATCAGATACTAAGGAATAGTCCCTCTTTTAGTTCCACTAACCTCCCAAAAAGATGTCTTATGATATGATTATTCTATCACAAAAGACGAGACATTAGGAATCAAACCTCTGAAGAAGCCATATATTGGAGCCAAGGAAGCAGAGTAATTAGACCTCTGAGAAGAACCAGCCGGTCGTAGAACATCTATCGAAAGAGCCAAGAAATCAAAGTCTTTAGACATCTGAACGAGAGAAAAAACATATAGCCAAATAGTATATGGTGGAGAGTCAATATTCAACATCCTATTTTTATAATAACGTTCATTGCTATTTTTCTATATCAGAATTAATATTAGAGCATTTACTCCTTTATAGTATCAGGTCAATTTTTTTTCAAATATTAATTATGTTTAAAGTTTATAGTTAATATTTTTTTCTTCTTTTTTTTGATAAAAAAGAGGTCGTCCTACTACTTATTGACTAACTAAATGTGCTCTAGGCACCGCCCAACCATAACGGTCTCATTTAAGCATACCATAAACCATCTAGAAGGTCTTTATACGGTGTAGGTCCCACCATGTTAGTCATTCCAAACTTAGTCATTTAGCCTGCACTCTTATTTGCCTCTCGATGGACCTAGTTTTGCTCAAATTGTTCTTTAGAGATGTATTGTAATTTAAAATAAATAATGTTATGAGTTCAAATTAGAGTATTTTAGAAATATAAAATCAATACTTCCTCGGCCGTCACAAAAATAATGTCCACTTAGTTTTTCATACAAATTAAATAACCTAATAATTGCATATACACATTACAAAATTACCCTTAATAAAGTATCTTGATATTTTAAATATGCATTGGAAGTATAAATTTTATTTTTTTAATAAGGGTAATAATGGAAAAAGTTGTAAAAAAGTGTCTTGATATTCGAAGTGGACAATAGTTTTGGGACATTATTTTTTGTAATGTGGACATTAATTTTAGGATGGAAGGAGTAAATATTATTCTAAAATAAAATAAAAAGATGGACGTATACACGAAGAAATCTAATTGGTTCGAAGAAATGTGATCGAAAGTGAGGAGTGCAGCGTGTGTGGAGCTGCGAAAGAGAATATAAAACACATTTTTGTTGAGTAAGTCTGTGACAGCACTGTGGAGTGAACTCAGTTTATGAAAAACCCGATAGTTGAAGGTCCTACTATTAGAACTCGAACTAATACAGAACCTGGTATATCCGACAGTACTAGGAACTTGGGGGGATAAAACTTATTGTACATGGTTGAATTGAAGTATAACGCTACTGATATTGCTGCAGAATTACCATATAATCTGCTACGACTTCACAAGACTGTTATGGCCGCTCCTGTGTTGGCTATGGGTGGCGGAATTGTGCAGCAAAATGAGGGACGTCCTACTGGTGCAAATATAAAAAAGTGGATAGAAGGTCATCTAAGATCAAATGATAAGTATGGAATCATTGAATGGAAGCTAGTCTTAATCGCCGCCATTAGTGTTATCTGGACAAGAAGGAACGAATCTGTATTTGTAACTCTGGGTGAACCTCTTCGTATGGAGGGATTGAAAAGAGATACATTAAGACTAACAAGTGACTTCGTCTCCGCATGGGGTAAGAGTGTGATGGAGGGATTATAAAAGCTGCAAAGAGTGAGTTAATAAAATGGGAAAAACCAAAGGGCAAGCTGAAATTGAATATGGATGGAAGCTATGATTTAAGAAGGAGAAGAGCCGGAATAGATGGGATAGGTGGGATACTAAGAGATGAGGATGGAGCTTTTATAGCTGGATTTTCCGGTCCTTGCATGGTGGAATCACCTTTCTACTCAGAGGTGTTAGCTTTGCATTACAGATTGAGATGGGTCATAAGTCGGGGTATTAAAGAATTATTTGTTGAGACTGACTGAAGAGAACTTCACGCGCTGGTGAAGGGTGATGGTAGTTTAAGAGTTGGAATTGTCATATTGGGTATGATTGCCATGAGATATTAAGGAACTATACAGGTTTTGAGGTAAGTTTCACTTATCGCGAAGCAATCATGTGTGCAGATATTTTGGCTAAAAGAGGTACGGAGTTAAACGAAGGTCCATGTGTGTTGGTAGATCTTTCGGATTATTTGTGGCAAATGATTACTAGACATAGGAGTGGTTGTGCTATTCCTATATTAGTATTAGACCCTCTATAAGGGAGTAGATGATTTATGTTAATCAATTTTGGCTTTAAGCTTAATGTATGAAAAAAAAAGGGGTTATTGTTGAAAACATCCTCCTTAAACTCTCTAATTGTTTTTTTATGCCTTCAATAATCTTATTTATAAAAAAATGCCTAATGAAGTAATTATTTATAGAAAACATCCCCTTTATATTTTCTATACCTTTACTAATTCCATCACATGCGCGCGTCCGTGAATTTTTTTTTAAATCGTCATAACTAATTCAAAAAAAATCAGAAAATTAAAAAAAAATTTGAATAAATCTAATTAATATTTACGTCTATGAATTTTTTGATTTTTTTGAATTTTTTGAATTTTTTCGATTTTTTTAATTTTTTTTTTCGCAGACACGGAATTCCATGTTTTAAACATGGAATTCCATGTTTTAAACCGTGAAATAAACATGAAATTCCATGTTTTAAACATGAAATTCCATGTTTTAAACATGAAATTTCGTGTCTGCGAAAAAAAAAATTAAAAAAATCAAAAAAAATCAAAAAATTCAGAAAATTCCGAAAAAAATCATAGACGTAAATATTAATTTGATTTATCCAAATATAATTTTTTTTGATTTTTTTGATTTTTTTGATTTTTTTTGAATTAGTTATGACGATTTTAAAAAAATTTCACAGACGCGCGCGCGTGTTTATTAGTTTTTTTCTTATTTTTTAATTGTTAATTATAAGGAGGCTGTTTTCAATAAATACTTTTTTCTAGGCACCTTTTTCTAAATAAATTTTTTAATAGGCATCAATCAACAATTGGCTAAAAAAAAAATGTAATTGGACCTAACATTGGAAACCTGCATTAATGTTCTAAGATAGTCTACTATAACTATACTTGGGAATAATTAATAAAGATAAATTTCAACGAGACTTTATTAAGAAATTTAATCTTCGTACACCTTTCTTAAAGATGGCAATTACTCACCCTACGACTTTTCATCTTTATAAGGAGATCAATCCAGCCCCAACAAATCACTCCCATCAAAAGCAAACACAACGACACCTTTAAAGTTTGCAAAATACTGTCAAATTCCTCTAATCTTTTTTCGAACACGACATGGATTCAAAGAAATCATCAAACAAAATCAGAGAAATCGTTAGGCTTCAACAAATTCTCAAGAAATGGAAGAAAGTAGCCGCCAATTCCTCAAAAAACGCAACCACCATTGATATGACCACCACCACCGCAGCCCCAAGCTCCACCACCACCAATGGCGGCAGCAAAAGCACTATAAAATTTCTGAAGAAAACCCTTTCTTTCACAGAAATCACAATGGGTAATTCCATGTCCAACGATGTTGTACCAAAAGGGTTCCTGGCGGTTTGTGTTGGAAAAGAGCTGAAGAGATTCGTGATACCAATGGAGTATTTGGGTCATCAAGCTTTTGCTGTACTATTGAGAGAAGCTGAAGAAGAATTCGGGTTTCAACAAGAAGGGGTTTTGAAAATACCATGTGAGGTTGGTGTTTTTGAGAAAATTTTGAAAATGATGGAACAGAAAAGAGATCATGACCATGTATTCTTCAGCTATGGTGGAAAAGATCAAACCGGATGTTATTCTTCGCCTGAGTTAACACCTCGTCATCCTCAAATGTGTAGATGATCATTATTATTGTCATTTTCCCGATTTTCAATAGGCATTTTTCCTTAGTTGAAGGAGATATTGTACAAGGTTGTGAATTGCTCTAGCATTAAGCATTTTTCAATGATCTTGAGGTTTTGTGATTAAAATACTGTAAGAATGATATATTCAAATGAAGCGTGAAAGCAGATATTGTAATGAGATTTTTGAATAGCTCATGCTTACAAAATAGATAATATGAGAACACAAAATTCTTCTGTGCCATTACATTTTCTTTTTTATTGTTATATTGGATAGGTTTAATTTGTCTCATATTAGTGACACTTCTAATCCGGGGGTAACCCAGGGTAGATCTAGAAACGAAAAGGAAGGGGGGAGGGGGGGTTCGAAAATTCCGGGATCACTCGCAAATTAAGATAAAAATACGATTTATAAATATATCTACTCATGTTAAAGTTAAAGTACAAATATAAAAAATTACATTATTATCATGCACAAAATATACATACCAATATAATTACACCTAATTTATATAGTATTATTAAATTATATTAATATAATGTATGTTATTTTTAATATTTTAATTTATAAATATGAGTAATAAGTCATTTACTAAAACTAAATATAATATTTCATTAGAGTAATCTAAAAAATAAATTATTAAGTACTATTATTTTCAAACTCAAAATAGAAACACGTATAAAATAATTGTAATATTTAATAAGCTGGTTTTGTAATAGTATATAAATTTATAACTTAAATTTAGTATATCGAATAACAAGGTTTTTTTTTAAGAAAAAAAGTTAAAATATAAGAATAAAGTTGAAATTTTCTTTTATACTAAAATTATTTACGAATTAAAATGTGTATTTGGTAAAAAAAAAAAAACAATTGCTAAGAATATAACTCCTAACCTCCATTCTATGTCTAATATCTAAAGATACTAAACCAATAAGACAAAATGACGTATGTGTACTTTAAAATATGCACTTCTCATCTAAATGTTCAGATATGGTTAATTATTTTTTGGGGACAAAATCACACTTACGTATTATAAAACCCGACCACGAGGGAAATTAACTTAGGTTGGGAAATGGGATTAAAACCCATAAGATAAAAAAATTCAAAAGTTAGAAACCGAGTTTACTCGAGTTCGCCTTAGGGTTGATCTGGCTAACTCGGATAAAAATTGTTACAGTTGGTCAAAATTGATTTATTTAAATATTAAAAAACATTTCAACTAAAAATAAATAATATTCAATTATGGTCCAAAACATTTTCAAACATTATTGCACTAATATAACATTATTTATACAAGACCAATAACTTAAATTATTACAGCTCAAGTATACGACAAAACGATAAATTAAATATAATACGATTCAAATAAAGCATTAATCTAACTATTATGAAAAAATCAATTTTGAAGTAATTAGTTCAAATTTTACCAGTAAATCAATCCTCGGGTCTCATAAAGTTACTCTGGCAAATACGATATGTTCCTCTCTATATTTGCATAGCCACAATATCAGTTAAATATTTGAATACAAAACAATAGTGTAAATGTGTAATTCATAGTTTTTTAAGTGATTAATCATCACTGGTCTCATTTTCTTACATCAAAGGCCTCAAGTCAGATTATTTATTATCCCAGGATTCCTGGCAGTCAACTAAAAAATTACGAGTTACTCGATACATGGCGATAACAACTAAGGGTTGTCTTTACCATGTTATACTTGAACAACTCAAAATACACAAATTACAACTCAGATCAAAACTCAGAATATACTAACCAAATAATTAAGATCATACTTATAAACTCATATTATAAAAGTTACAACTCAAATTATAGTGACTACCATACTTTAAACTTTAAGAGTAGATAGTTTGTGTATTTTTAATCACATTGGACCTCGATTTCTAACATCATAGGTCTCATATAAGATGGTTAATCATCCTAGGAGTCCTAGTAGCTAACTCATTAATTATTAGATAATCGATACATGGTTGAAAATACTATGGGCTAATTTTACCATGTTAAATCAAACTAATTATATAAAAATGTTGTAAGTCCTGGAGAGGGAAGTGTAGTACACTAATCAAATATGCCATTAATTTAAAATATTTTGGAAAATAACATGAGTTTTAAAATTAGTTGAAGCAATTTATCAAACACTTGGTGAGCTAGAGATAAATATATATTGAGAAATATGAAAGCAAAGCTGATACCCTAACACAAATAAAATAAATAAGTAAAAGTAAGGTTATAGATTACGTAATCGGTGATAGTGGTTTGCTAGCCCTACATCCACTACCTAGGGTCTATCCTTAGGATTTTTAAGCTTATTTTACACTAAGCTAAAATAACTCTTAAAGGTGAGATATAAACCAATTACACATGCATTATATCCCGGAAAAATCATAACCCAATGATGAGACTTTTAACAGTTATGTCATAACCCGAACTAGAAAACCTTGAGCTAACTCCCTTGTGTAATCACCTACACAAGTTACCACTTCCTAATCGAAGTCTTCACTTATTTAAGGAGATAAAACCCTCTTCTCTTGATAATGATACTAAGTTCTAATTTAGAGGAAGAGTATTGTAAATGTAGCTTTAAGTGTTTACAAGATAAAATAAAGAAATCCTAATGAGAAGATAAACAATTGAAGTGTCAAGCCCTTAATGGAGATGTCAAACTGATGATTAAATGTTTGAGAATGATATAGATATCTTGATATAAATGCCTGAAGTTGTAGTAGATGTGGAAGATGAAGATGCAATGAATGCTCATTTGAAGTGAACATTTCTATCTTTAGTTTGAGCACCCATTGGTTGAAATTTGAAATTCTTCAAAAACCTAAAACGGGGCCCTTATTTTGGCAAAACGGGATGATGGTTTGAATGAATAGTATGATTTACGCGTTGGTGCATTTAATGATCCAACGGCTAAAGCCCAACGTCTCTTGTCTAAAAGTATGATAACGTTTTTAGCTCAAACCGACAACTCATTGTAAATCAGGTGACACTTCTCAGATCATCTTGATAATTTGGGATCTTGTAATCATATTGTATGGTAGTGGCTTTTTGTTAGCTAAAATGAGTACCCATTTTATAAACCAAGATCATGTTTTTCTTATTTGAGCATGATTCCCCTAATGAGAAAACTTTCTACATAAGAGTTATTAGAAGTTATATTTAAGCATAAGTGTAGTTTAACTCAAGAGATTATTCTCAATACACAAAAAGATATGGCTCAACAAGATATGCCTTTCAAAAAAGACTTAAATAGGGATTGAAGTTCACATAAAAGTGGGAAAGTGCTATGAATATAATTTATCACATTAAAACATTTTTTAAGGCAAATTAGGAAAAGTCTTTTTTCAACATCATCCCCCTTTTTGACGATGGAAGACTATGCACTTTAAAATACCGATAAAAGTTGAAAATGAAACCCATATGGAGTCTTCAATAGGAATGACTCCCCCTCACATTTTGCATGAATTAAAAGATTATAAAATCACACTTTTTGAAAGTATTTTGCAATTCGCATATATATGGAGTCCTCATTAGGCATGACTCCCCTCACATAACGCACAGATTGATAACTAAGTTTTAACCTTTCTTACCATATGTGAGCAACAAAATGAGTTTCTTCTCCCCCTTTATCTTCTTCAACAAGAGTTAGTCATAAATAAACATATAACAATGAAAGTAAAAGGAACCTATAAAACCTATAAGATGATTATACCAATATCACATCTAATGAATTTGAATTGATCTTGTGGGAGAGGTTTGGTAAAGATATTGAATAATTTGTTGGTAGAATCTTCAATTTCTAACACAATATTGCCTTGTTGGGTATGATCTCTGATGAAGTGGTGCCTAATCTCTATGTGTTTGGTTCTAGAGTGTTGGATTATATTTTTTGTAATGTTTATGACACTAATGTTATCATACCTAATGGGGTTAGAATCATATGTGAGACCAAAATCCTATATGGTTTGTTTCATCCAAAGTATTTGTACAACAAAATTTCCAACAACAACACATTTGATTTCGTCGTGGATATGGAAATTCTATTTAGTTTTCTACTAGACCAAGAGAAATAAAATAATCTAGGAATTTACAACTACCACTAGTACTCTTTCTATCTAGCCTACACATGGCATAATCCAAAACTGTGTAAGCTATAAGCTTGAATGATGCATGTTTAGGGTACCAAAGTCCTAGGTTTATCGTTCCTTTGAGATACCTAAAGATTTGTTTAACGACACTAAGATGAGAATCCTTAGGACAAGATTAAAACCCAGTGCAAAGGCATACGGGGAATATAGTATTCAGTCTAGAGGCAGTAACATAAAGTAAGCTTTCAATCATACCTCAATTTGTCTTATTATCAACATCCTTACCATGGTCATCTTTATTAATATTTGTGGATGTGCTCATAAGTGTTCCAATTTCCTTTGCATTTGTGAGTCCAAACTTTTGTAAGAGCTCCTTGACATACTTAGCTCGGTTGACAACAGATCTTTCCTTAATTTGTTTAATTTGATGTCTAAGGAAAAAGCTAAATTCTCCCATAATTCATTAGTAGCACCGAAAATAATATCATCAACATATTTTTTAACAAAAAGAACATCATCAAGTTTTCTTTTGATAAATAAGGTAGAATATATTTTTACTCCTTTAAAACCATATTAGACAATAAAAGAACATAATTTATCATACCAAGCTCTAGGTGTTTGCTTCAAACCATACAATGTGTTTTCAAGTTTAAAAACATGATTTGGAAAACTAGAATTTTTAAATCCTGAGGGTTATTGAACATAAACTTTTTCATCAATAGAACCATTTAGAAAATCACTTTTGACATCCATTTGAAAAAGTTCGAAATAAATATAACAAGAAAAATCAAGGAGCATACAAATAGATTATAATCTAGCTACAAGAGCAAAAGTTTCATCGAATTTAATACTTTCCTCTTGGTTATACCTTTTTGAAACAAGATGAGATTTGTTCCTAGTCACAATTACAAAATCATCAATTTTGTTATGAAATACTCATCGTGCTCCAATGATAGTGTGATCATCGGGTCTTTCAACAAGATTCCACTCTTTGCACCTTTAATTGATTTAGCTCTTCATGCATAACATTTATCCAATGATCATCAAGTAATGATTCGTTGATGTTATTGGGTTCTAATTAATACAATAAATAATGTTGATCATATAAAGCGTTAAGAGTAGAACGTGTAGTAACCCATTTATTTAGATCTCCAAGGATTAAGAATTGAGAGTCCTCTAACATTCTTCCAACTTCTAGGGAGCTCTTTAGGGACTTCAATACTTTCTTCATTATTTTCTTCCACAATCTTGATTTGTGTGTCAATTTTAGGTTATGGTATGGTAGGTTGCACTTGTTCTTCTAGTTAATGAAATATGGGATATTCAACTATATCTTCATATTTCCTTTCAAAAGGATTTGTCTCGTCAAAGTCAACGTGCATGGATTTTTCTATGACACTTGTATATTTGTTTAATACACTATAAGATTTGCTATTTAAGTGTTAACCAAAATATATCTTCGTCTATTTATCATCGAATTTGACAAGTGATCTCTAGTGTTAAGAGTAAAGCATATACACCCAAAAACACAAAACTATGAGATACAGGGAGGTCTCCCATTCCAAAGTTCATATAGGGTTTTAATATGATATGTTTCATAAAAACACAAATTAAAACATGACAAGTCTTATTAATGGCTTCACCCCACAAATATGTTGGCAAGCTATGTTATTTCAATGTTGTCCATGCCCTTTCTTATAAGGTTTAGTTTTTCCTTTCTACAACCCCATTTTTCTAGGGAGTTCTAGGAGATGAAAAGTTGTGTTCAATACCCAATTCACCACATAATATAATGAAAGGAGAGTTCACAAACTTGTTACCATTGAGTTGGCAAAAAGTTTTTTTCTAAATTAAAATTTTAGTGTTTTAATATGACAAATTATTTACATCTCTTAAAACACCTTTGCACTTAACTTTTACATCCCTTAGCATGTTATGTGCATATCTATTGACTTGTTCTTTCATATTTTAGATTGTTATATCTAACAACTCTTGTATAGGAAGAATTCCATTACAAAACTTTGATTATATGCTAGGTGCTTACTCGTTCTCCTTAAAAACGGTAAGACGTTGTTCCTCAAAATAAACAACATACTTAGTGTAAAACACCTAAATAAACTTAGAGCGATTCGGGAAACATGGTTACAGCCTCACCAAATTTCTTGCAACATGGCAAACCCTTTTCAGCCAATATGGCCAATCGTGAAATTTGTCTGTTAGAGCAATTAATGCGCAACAAGCAATTAGTATATCTAGAAAAACGGCAATATCATTTTCCATGAAAATCTTCATAACGTTTTGCAAAAAAGAAGGATCTGGATTTAGCATGAAACAGTTTCATTCATTGCTATATATAGCCCGAATAGAGAGAATTTTAATTACACTTTTGTCGGTCATGTGAGTGTGATAAATAAATGCTAAAACTAATAGGGCTTTTAACCACACGCAAGTGTACATGGTTCGTTGACAAGAAATATTGATGGGTAAGAAATAGGTTTTCGTTCTCAGGGATTAGCAAAGTTAAAATAATTGGGTTTAGAGAAGTTTGTGGCTTAGTTGCAAGACAATAAAATGAAAGAGATTACTTGTTTGGTTTTCTTAAGATTAACTAAGTGAAAATAATAGAAAGACAAAATTAAACAACTAATAAAGGAGATATTAATTAAATAATTAAATACAACTAACTAAAGAAAAGATGAGTAATATGAGAGACTAGTGCTTGTTTCGTGCTGGTAATCCCCTAAGTTTCTTAATTAGATGTTTCGAGACATAAGGGAAACTGGTCATTCTAAGTTAGTTGGGATTCAATGAATAGGAAAATATTCTCCACTACTAGTGACCCCTCGCGGGTGACCCTAAAGTAGTCTTGGACGAATTCGATTTCACCCTATTGACTGCTTGGTTAGTCAAGACCTCCTGGATCTTTAACGCACACCAAGCGCTTATATCCTCGGCCCACAAATTAATCCCCATCTCGGGCGACAATGTAATTACTAATACTATTTCATACTTGATCAGGGTAAGAATATCTTCAAGTACAAATATATAATCAACGAGAATTTAATACAATTTATTTAAATACTAAAAATATCCCAAAAACTAAGAATTATCAGTTAATTAACTTAGGTTCATACACTATGCAATTCTCAAGCACAAAATAGTTTAGCTCATATTAAAATACTGAAAATAAATAACTAAAACTAAGGAATTCATAATTAGAACTAAGAACAGAATAAAGTTATTCTAAAGAGATAGATGAAATGAATTTTAGATGATGAGGAATTGTGGAATTGTTTTTGAAAGACCTTCCTCCCTCTCTTCCTTAGCTCCCAGAGTAAATTTCTTCTTTCTGATATGAATTGGATGTGTTTTCCAGCTAATAAAAGGTATTTATAGAGGTCCAGGTCATTTTTAGGTCATATGGGCCCTTTTGGAAGGTTCAAAAGGCTCCACCCGTTTCCCTCATCTCTCACGACTTCAATTTTTTTTCAGAATCAAAAGGGATCAGATAAAAAACTCTTGCCAATTTTCTGTGGTGATTTAAACAAGTAACGTCATCTTTCCAAAAATTTCCCAAATGCTTCTAAACTTGACTTTTTGCTTTATATATGCCTTGACTTGGGTATGGATTTGACTTTCTTGACTTCTCCATCTCCTCTTGGGATACTAGGTGAACCATGTACCTAGGAAGCTACAAAGTTAACACATGATTAAGGCACAAAATACTCTAAAAATATAAATAAGACCAAAATGAGATAAGAAAGTGAGAAACACTAAATATTAGGGAATAATACTTCTATTAGGTCCACTAATCTCCCAAAAATATGTCTCGTGATAAGATTATATTGTCACAGAAGACGAGACATCAACTTGCAACTACATCAACTACTACTATCTCAAGCATTAAATCTCAATATTATTCACTCAACTCTAAAGATTTCAAGAGCATAATTTATTATCTATAATTGAAGGCTTGATAATATCATTTTCATATCAACTCTTTTAGGATTAAAATTATTATTGTTACCTTCCTATTCATTTCATCATTAACACTTTCCTCTAAATTAGAAGCAAACATTAGGGGTTTATCCAGTATTGGAAATGGTTGTTACTGGTGTGTAGAAATTACACAAGGGAGGATTAGCTTGGTTGATTAAGCACGTGTTGTGATATAGCAGGGAAAAGTCTCATTTATTGGGTTTATAACTCACCTTTGAAACTTAGGAGAGCTTAGTGGTATAAAATATTTTGAAAATACTAAGGTGAAGACCCTAGGTAGTGGATTAGGCCTTCGCGAATTCGTATCACTATATATACTTGAGTAATCTTTAACCCTAACTACTTATTTCTTTACTTTTGTCATATGCTTGTTGTCTTAGGAGATAATTCATCATTCAATGATTGATATTTTTATTGCATACTTGTGTTTGATAAATTTCCTAAACCTTTTTAAAACTATCATTAACTTGCAAACAATTTTTAATTAGTAGTACATAAGTGTTAAACCTATTCACCCCCTCTAGGTATATCAAGTGGTATCAGAGCCTAACTCTAGTTTATTTCTTAACCACAATTGAATAAACAAAATTGAAGCTAACAATGGGGAAGGTGTATCTATTAAATGACCTCTTCATTTTGTAGGAACAAATTATTGCTATTGGAAGAAGAGAATGGAGATTCATCTTCAATACTAACTTTAGGAGATCATAAGAGATGGCCCCTTCATTCCGTATAAATAAAAAACAAATGAGGAAGGAAAGATTGTAATCATAGACACTGTCAAATACAAAGAAAAATTGACGAAAGATGACAAGTTCAAACACACCAAAAATACTAGAAGACGGAACACTTCAACTAGAACTTAACTATTAGGCAATACTTCCTTGATATCAGAGCCTAACTATACGTGAATAACTTAACCCTTAGTAAAGTAAACATATTTAACCTTGTTTTATGGAGGCCTTAATGATAAATCAAGAGAGAAAGCAGATTCGTTAGGAAACGTAGGTTTTGTGTTGCTAGATCCTGAAGAAGCTGAGTTGGGGATGGAAAGAATTCTTGAGAACGAGAGAAGTTGGCCAAAGAGAGCAGTAAAAGAAGACAATTCAGAATCTCTGAAGCTTAAAGAATTGGCCAAACAACTCGAAGAACTACAAGAACAAGCCCGAACAATTGTTCAGGTGAATATAGTACGCGCAGTTCCTTCGTGTCCTGGTTGTGGGTCAAGAAATCATGTGTGGGGAGGGTGTATGAATAATCCAGCAGTAGCTTCCGTTCAATATCCTCAAGATAACTATTATTCTAATGGTTACACTAATCCTCAAGAAAGCTACACTAATTATCAACAACCTCCACAGCAAAAGAGTTGGGTCAGAAAGCAAGAGACTTATCATAAACCCCAACCTCATTCCTATAATCCACCACAACCTATTCAGAAAAAGGCACCCATTGTTGAAAAAGCTTGTCAAGAACCAAAGAAAGATCCACCTAAACAATCAACGCAACTGGCAAAGAAGGGACTAATCCCAAGCTTGAAGTCGAGCATGGCTAAATTAATGCAAGCAGCTGAGAAAATGAGTCATAGCCAACAGAAAGTTCGAACCCAGGAGAAGATTATCAAGCAACTAGATCATACTATATCACATCTGGCGAGTACATTACAAAATCGGCCAAAAGGGCAACTCCCAAGTGATACTATTGCTCCTAGAGATGATTCTTGCCATGCAGTTGAATTGCGAAGTGGAAAACAACTACCTCCACCAAGACCAGAACCAGAACTAATCCCTATTCCAGAACAGAGGGGGGAAGAAACAATCAAAGATACAGTCGAGGAGGTAGTTAAACTAAAGAGTGTTCAAACCGAGACACCTGACCAGACAAGAAAACCAGTGGAACTTAATACATGCCCTCCACCACCATACCCTTCACGTGTCAGAAAGAAGGACAATGACCTGGAATTCAAGAAGTTCGATGACATGGTGAGCAAGGTTGAGATTAAAATACCGTTTGTTGAAGCTATCAAAAGAATGCCGAAATATCTAAAATTCATGAAGGACATTCTTTCGAACAAACGAAGTATAGAAACCGCGGATATGAGTGGATCACCATAGGGGTGTTATGCTATCAAGTTACCACCAGAAGAGCCCCTTCCCACGAAATCTTGGATGGAACCATCCATACTTATGAAGAATCGAGCTGAAAAGTTCGTGGGAATCAAAGGAAAGGGGTGGAAATTTCGTCATTATTAATCAAATTAATTTCAGTTGAACGAGTTGGAGGAGTTTCGTTATCTTGCCTATGAGAAAACAAAGCAATGGCATGATAAACGACTCCGTCCAAAGCATTTAGAGAGAGGACAAAAAGTTTTATTATACAACTCTCGATTTTTGAACTACACAGAAAAGCTTAAATCCCGTTGGGGAGGACCTTACATTGTCACTAAAGTCACACCTCATGGAGCCATTGAAATTGAAAATCCACCCGAGCAACGGACATTCATGGTGAATGGCCAGCGTTTGAAGAGATACCATGACAGTGAGGACTTTGGGCGAGAGGAGACAATCCATCTCGTTGAATACGCTTAGCCTGAGGTACACGTCTAACTCAAAGACGTTAAACAAAAGTGCTCTTGGGAGACACCCCTTGTTTTAATTGCTTTTTAGATTAGTTGTTTTGCTTTGTAGTGTATAATTTTAAGTTAGTCTATATTTTTAATTGTGTTTACAAGCTAATAGGAGAGAAAGGTAGTGTGCTATTGTGCAGGAAACGAGTTTGGGGTCAAAAGGAAAAAAGCTGGAAAACTTAAAGGACTGGCGCGGACTACCCCCGCGGACTACCCCATGGTCCGCAGGGATGCACCGTGCCCAGAAAACCCGTACCACGGGTTTCATCCAAAAGCGAGAAAAATTTGACCTGATAGGCGCGGTACACCGCACCCCTGGTCCGCATGCCCAAAACGCGTGCCACGGGGTCGGGTACCACGGGTTTTTTGACGGAGCATCCGCGGCCTACCCCATGCACCGCACCTCTATACCGCAGGCACAAAACACGTGCCGCAGGGTGCTAGCTCGGGTATTATCCAGTGGACAAAAATTTGAAGAGTTGTTGGGTCCGGTATACCACGGGTTTCGTCTGGTGCACCGCACAGAGGCGGTTTGTGAAGGAATTTCTTTCCTAATCAACTTCTTACCTTACATGATAAACCCTAGCCTCTCCCACACGAATTTTTCAGACCCAAACCCTATATATACATCTTAAAGCTTGTGCAAACCTTCACAATTAACACAACAACTCATCAAATCCTCGCCTCCATCTTCCATAAACACAAATTCTTCATCAAATTCATCACACTACACCATTAAAACACCATCAAATTCATCAAGCTTTAAAGATTTCTTCCAAGATCCATCAAATAACCTTTCTCTTACATCAATTCCAAGCAACAACATCAAGCTACACCAAATTTTCCTTAAACTTTTAATCCATCCTTGGTATAACTTGAGTTGTGGGTAAATCAAGCATGACTAACAGATCTGAAGCTATGGAATACAAGAGAAAGTGTTCTATCCTTGGGAAGAATAAGAAATTGCCTGGGGCCACCATTGAAAAACCCATCAATCTTGATGAGGTTACTGAAGAATCAAAAGAAAAGGCACCAGCACAACCACTACCAAAGAAGTTAACTGCTAGAATGTCCATACCATCAAGGAGGCCTTTGAAGAAAATAAAAATCCAAGACCAAGAAGTCATACAGTTGGAATCACAGATAGAAGATTTGACCTCAGTAAGGGATATTGATAGTTATAACGATCCTTCCGCTTCGGATGAGGAGGATGATATGATGGATCTCTATGGCCAGCCAGGTAGGTCATTCTAATTTTTCTTAATAGCTTGTATGCATTAGGTAGTTTAGTTAGTTTTATTTTAAATTTTATTCCATTCTTGAGTCTTTTTTCGAGTCGTGGGGACACGGCTCACTTTTGAGTTGGGGGTGGGGATTCGTTGTCCTCATCTTCTTTTCGTTTTTGCATAAAATTTAAATTTTTTAGGTTGAACTAAGGCATAGAATATCTTGAATGTACCTATTTGAGCATGATTTTATTAGGTCAATGATAGTAAGTAGTATGTTTTTGAAAGATGCAACAAATTTGTTTACATGCATGTATGAAAACAGGAAATAAAGTATAGAAAAGTTAATGAGCAATGCTAGGAAATCGTGTTGAAATTTAGGAATAGTTATTTGGTGTGTAGAACTTGAGGTTTAAAATTAGTTGAAAACCCACTTAGCTATGAACTAGTATCGAAAAAGTAACGAAATCCAGTAGTTAGAAAAATGACTAAGGCAGTTCTTTCATGATAAAACACTTGAAGCCTTTAGACTTTCTCACCCTTTTGTTTGATGATTATTGTTATTTATCCGTCTTAGCCCCTCTGAGCCTTTCTAAAGCCTTTATTGAAACACATTATAATCCATACCCTAGTTTTTAGGACTTATCTATATGACCCGCACTCGAATCGCAAAACCTGAGGCAAACTCGTTTTAGAGCTTGAGTTTGGGGTGGTTGGTTTCACAATTAGGGAATTTGGGAATTATCTTTGTGATTTTATTGATGATGAATTGTTATTATTGTAACCCTTTGCCGGGGTAATAGTGAATGAAAAAGAAGCTACGAGCTAATTTTGCCAACAAGGGCATAAAAAGAATATATATATATATATATGAAAAGAAGAATAGTGTGATATCTCAACATCAAAAGAGAATCATAGCTATACAAAAGAAAAAAAATTGATGTGAAAAGAGAATATATATTCGGACCGGCAAAGTGGATTTTATATCATCAAAGGTTTTAATTGGGATTATTGGGGATGCACATTACAGAGCATCAATAAATTGGGTTGAGTGAGAACATCTTCAAGTGAAAAACTCAAGCTCTAGGGCGATTCGTTGATGGCTAGTGAGGAGAGAGCCAAAAGCTCACTTTTCATTATCCAAATATACCACACCCGTCCTTAAGCCAAGTTATAACTAAGACCTTAGGATTTCTAACTGCTAGATGGAGAAACAATTGAGCTATTAGGTAAGTAGGTAAGTGGACCATTGGATGCTGTATTTGGGACCTATGAACAACCTATAGCCATTAACCTGAACTAAGTTATCATCCTCTCCTTCTAGCATTGCGAAATTAATCTTAACTTGACTTTATGGATTGTTGATTACATGTATATTAGGTATATTTGTGCATTGTTTCTTGAGCATTACCACATGAGACTTTTTAGATATTTTGATCTAGGATCATTCATTATATTCTGTTCTTGTTCTCCTCCGACTTCTTCTTGTTTATTTGACTACCCTACTGTTCTTTACTTTTATTGTATCGGGACGATACAACTTTGAGTTGGGGGTCTTGATGTCTCCTCATTTGTGATAATAAAATATACTTCTGAGACATCATTTTAGGCTTATTTATTAGTTTATAGATTGATTTTAGCTTAGTTTAGTGAACTTTCCTATT
Source organism: Nemophila menziesii (assembly GCA_029959085.1). Classification (NCBI taxonomy): domain Eukaryota; kingdom Viridiplantae; phylum Streptophyta; class Magnoliopsida; order Boraginales; family Hydrophyllaceae; genus Nemophila; species Nemophila menziesii. The sequence goes on along the minus strand of JARWIR010000055.1, from coordinate 1,042,147 downwards.
TTGGGTTTTGATTTAGTAACATAATATTTTTAGAGCATATTGGGTTTAATTGTTTATTTAGTGTGAAGCTTTAAAGATAATTATGGAGATTAATTAGAGTACAAGTCAAAGACAACAACTTATGGAAAGAGATCTACATGGAAATTGGAGATAAAGGTAACAAAGGCTAAAAACATGGAAAAGGAAAAGCTGCCTAATCTGAATTTCTGCAGCACACGCCTAAAGAAGTGGTAATTACTCCTACAAGGAAGCCGATTTTGGAAGATTCCTTTCATTGGTGCATATATAATTCTGTTGCGATTCTTTTGGTATCTTATGGAGCTCAATCCGACCAATAACGAAGAAGATATGCCCAAAACGATCCAGCAGTGTTTATCTTTATTTCCTTACGAATTTGAGTTGGGCTTGGAGTCTATTACTTGGCCTTATCTCTAAGAAACGAATTAGGTCAACCTATACACTATAAATACAGCCTCTTAACACTCTTAAATCATCCTTGGTGAAACCTTAAACCAAGAGGAAGCTTACAATACAAGAGAGAAGTCTAGAAGGAGTTGTTCATCAACAATGTCTTCTTCTACCTTTAGATTTGTAATTTCTTTCTTTTCTTTTATGAACTAAATTTCTTTAGCTTGAGTTTTAGCATTAATGTATGAACCCTAGTTTTGAGTTGACATATATCTAATTTGGGAATTTAATGTTTTAAATCGAATTATAGTTTTTATTCTCTGTTTATGTGTTTTGGATTTATATTTTGTGTTCTTGTGGACGGCCGCCATATAGAATTACCATCTAGTAATTAGGTCACCATTGACAACGGTGTTTAATTGCATGTTTAGCATATAACGTCTAGTATTAGGTCTGATCTGACAACCCAACCTAGCTAGATAATCACTATGGTTTAGTTCTTGTGACTATTTACCAATTACAGGAAAAGTTTGCTTAGGAAGCCTTATTGACACAGGTAAATCCTATTTTAAACTACCGATAGCGAATTGGGACCGATTAGGGAAATACTATATAATTCACCCTTACATGTTTAGAACGGCAAAACTAGTGGGGATTACATGCTAATAACTTGAGCTATATTCTCATATCACTTCTCTTTCGTATTTATTTTCTGTCTTTTAATTCTTAGTTTAATTTAGTTAATTATTTTCTCAAATCCATCTTTACTTGTCTTTACTTTTATTTGCGTTTAGTTGTTCTATCTTTAATTTATTTGCACTAGGTATTTGCATAAGATTCTTCTAACCTCTGTAGTCTTTGCGGAACGAATCTTAATCTTTTAACTAGAACTTGCATACGATCTGTATACTTGCAGAATCGTGTAGTTTAGGGTGTTATTTGCATGTTAATTATATCTTATTATATCACACCCTAGGCCCCACCAATTATATGTTTTATTGTTGCTCCTATTTGCTATTTTGTGTATGTGACATTGCATGCTATAGCTATATATTAGTTAATAGGTTAAATAAAAGTGAAAAACACATGGGGTAGAAATGGTTACTTTTAGAAATTTAAAGGGCCTTGTTGCAAATCCTGTTTTTAGATTTCATCAAAATGAGATTCCGGTTCTAAAAAGTGGTATCCAGATTCATGTTCATTTTGCATATGCAAACCAATTTCTTTGACCCAGTTTGGAATCCTAACCCCAAAAATGGGATTTATATCTCATCTCTTCCACTCTATTCTAAAAAACAAAACTCTTCTTTTATAAACCCTAACCATCGTCTATAAAATCATCTCCACCATGCCTAGAAAAAAACCACCAAATAAGAATTGCTTCCTCTTCTAGGACTCCAAGGGTTCCTCTATCTAAGGATTCCATGGGAAAACGAGCCTTCTTCCAAGAAGAAGAACCCCATGTTGATGAGCTCTATAAGAAGCTTGAAGGTGAAAAGACATAATCAATTGCTCTATCCAGGTTGATCAAGAAGGTGATTCATGGAAAAGTTATCAAAGTAGATGTTTTATGGGGAAATCAAACTTATGGGTGTGAAACAACCTTCGTCAAACTCCTAAAACCCAATGTTTCATTCATTTTCTTTCAATAGAAGGTATGATGAACACCTCTTAGTCATTGAATTCTACAAAAATGTTGGATATAATTATGAAATAGGTTGTGTAATTACTTTGTTTTCCGATATCAAAATTTCCTTGAATCATAATTTCCTTGCAAATACGCTTAGACTTGAGAATTTCGAGTTTGATTTACTTATTAAAAGTGGGAAGTTAAGTACTTTTGAAAAATATAAAATTGAAAACCGTTCCACCGTTGAAAGTTTTATGGAATTCTACATATGTGGCGTCTTCAAAAGTTCATTCCCGTAATACACGTCCTCCATAAATTCCTTACAAATTCGATTATTGGTAGATATAAGGGAGATGGTGTGATTTCACCCAATAAATAAACATTATTATTCCATATCTATTTAGGTGACTAAATTAACTTGTGTCCCATTGTCCTTAAGAATATGTTTAGGTCTCTGCATTATGGAATGGTAATTACTCGCATTTGCAAAATTCAAAATATCCCTCATTTTGGTGATGTCCTTGAGTTTGAATCCTATTGGATTTTTAATCTTAGTACGCTCAATATTCTAGAATTTTGTTTTATAATGATGAGTATCTCTAATTGTCCATTCCAATGCTCTTCCCAAAAATATTCAATAGGAGATCAAAACCCATGTTCCACTCAATGGGTCTACCTATGGAGAGACAATTGAAAAATTCTACGGTAATATTGTGATCCCTATATCCTTAAGAGATATCTCACCCTTAAGAGATATCAAGAATCTTAGTGTAGAAGCTTAAAATCATAAGGTGGCTACCTTAGGTACTGGATGTAAAAAAAGTGAACCACTATAAATGCTTGTGTACTCTCTTTAATTATTGCTTGCATTTACTTATCCTTACTTTCTTATCTAACCTAACTTTCTCTTATCTTAATAACTAATTTAATACCTTAAGTTAAAAAGCTCAATATTTTCTTTTCCTTGATCATTATATGTTATTTAGAGGCTTTATTTTCCTACTATCCCACTTAGGTACTTTTTATATTTTACCTTAGAATTTTAGCTTAATTAAACTAACTAAACTTGTATTTAGACTATCCCCTTATCTCCCTTGGTAGATGCTTAATTGATAATACTTACATTAGATTTAGATTCATCATCCTTTTCCTATCTTACATTGAGCCCTAGCTCCCCAAAATCAGTAGCTAGTATTCCAGCCCTCCTATCAAATTGTTTCAGCATTAACAAACTCTTAAGAACGTCTTATAATATCATTTCTTAGAATTTTGCCTTATAGCCCTATTTCAAATCATTTACCTTGACTTGGGAGTAATTCATTTTTACTTAGTAATTTCTTAAATTAGATTCATATTCACCCCCAAATCTTTAAGACTAAAACATAGAGAAAACCCATTTTAAAAGATAAGGTGTCCGGAGAGATTCTTAAGCCAAACTTGATATGGAAGCAAGATTGGGTGCCCAAGTATATAAAGCACGGATATCAAACGCACAACAGATAATACTAAGCACAAAAGGAGTCTTAAACAAATAACTAAAAAGGCCTAATAATTAAAAGCGTATGAAATTCCTGGCTTTTGCGATATTCGAAAGATATCGACAATCTCTTTATTTTCATAATCTATTTTAGTATTTTCCATTTGGGGATTTTTTCCCAGTTTCTAAGGTTTTTCGATTTAACATAATGATGCCTCATATTTTTTGCAATCAAAAACAGTTGTGGTACTTACAGGTGAAGGAAAAGATGATAAGGATGCAATATTTAAATTGGAGGTCTTTACAAAAATAATTTTTGAAACTATGTGTTTGAATGAAGGCTAAAATCTGATTTTACTCTTTTAAAATGACAATATTTGAATGTTCAAAATAAATTTTAAGCTATTTCAAACTTTTGGAAATTTATAGATGAATATTTTGAGATCTTATACCTTTTTTTCAGTGAAGCGTTTTCAATCGAGATTTATTTTTATTTTACTTTGAAAATAGGAGTGTAAAATAATTCAACCCGATTTTGAAAATCTTTTAAATTTTTTGAAATCTCTATATATCTTTCATACTCCTCTTTCAACTTTATGAAAAGACAATTTTTCTCTTTGATGGTGAGCAAGGAATCTTTGAAGAGAAAATTGCAAACATCATGAAGATCATAATTGCAATTTTCATTATTTAAACATGGATTGAGACTAGAAGATACCTCATCAAATTCATTCGTGGAGTGAGATTTAGTGGTATGATCATTTCTTCCGTGTTGTTTTGAATCTTCTTCTACGCTTCCCTTGGAATGACTACTTTTAGCAACACAAGTATTTGGATATAGTGAGTAGTCATATATTTGTTGACATGTTTCATTTATCCTGTCATCTTGACAATCTTGTTCAAGCGATTTTTCTAGTGTATCCATCTTCCTTCTTAAAATGATGTAAATTCAACCTACAAACAATGAAGGGTTAGTAGCACTTGTTCCTTCCAATTAGTTAGATTCCATGTTGTAATGATTTAGGTGCAGTTAGATACAAATTAAAACCCAATAAATAGTCCTATAGGGGGAGGTCAATTGGACAATGCAGAATTAAAAAAATATAACACAAATATACTTCTTCTACTCTATTTGAAAAATTAATCTTGTAGGATTTTAGATAGATTGGATAGAGGTACACAAGACTTATTCTATGTAAATAAAATACTCTATCAAACACTTATCGTATATACTCAATGAAAGAATACTAGTCAATAATCAAAAAGACAATTATACAAGTACTAATCATGCAATAATCTATGCCTAAAATATGATGCAAGTATAGAGTCAATAGAACAAACAATTGGCATGCACAATATAAATAAATGGGAGACACAACAAATTTAGGTTGGTTCGACTCCCGTAGGCTACTTGAGGTCTATGCACCCTTAGGATTTTAAGCCCATCCACTAGAATCTAAAGTGTCTCTTAAACGTGAGATCACAAACCCTTACAACCACTTTAACTCGACTTTGAAGGAAACCCCTAATATTATAAAAAAAAACTAGTAAACGAGTGTACAAGATATACCACTTCTCAAGCCCGTAAAGCCTTACACTTGTATATCACCATACAAGCACAAGTGTAAAAAATATACTCAGTATCTACCACAGCCATGAAGCCTTCAAAAATTGTATCTACAACATGTTGGTAAAAACTAATAATAACACTGGTAAAGTGAAAACTGAATTCATATAAAAATATTCCGAAAGAATGTAATACTACAACTATTATAGTACAATAGAAAATCGGAATATAAAGGTATCCCAAAAACAGTAATACAACAACTATAACAAGAAATGGGAAAAAAACTTATATGGAAATATTCAAAAAATATTATAGATACGAATACACAAAAACGTGCAGCGTTGAAAAAGATATTACAGGAGTACGTATATCTCCAACAATCGTATCCTTTTTTTAGTCTAATCTCTATGTCAAAAATGATTTGACATAATCATTGAGAAGAGAGTTTTTCATTTTTTGAATTTCTAAAATAGGTTTCTATTCTCTGTAGAACAAGTTTCTATTCTCTCTGGAATAATTTTCTTTCTCTGTAGAATAATATTCTCTCCTAAAATAATTTTATTTCTCTCCTAGAATAATTTTGTTTCTCTCTAGAAAATGTAAGTGACAAAGTCACTATTTATAGAAGAAGAAACAACCCAAAAAACTGTCACATAAATGAACATTAATGTACATTAATAGTCGGTGATAAAGACTCATTAATGTTTACGTTTTTACCAAGCTTTTGTAACCACCGTAACAGCTGAATTAAATAGGTCTTGATGGTGGAATATTCTGAATTAATTCTGAGTCAACGAGCCATCAGTTCTTGGTCGGTTTGTCTTTTATTTTCCTCTCCATTTTCTAGGGGGGACTTTTTAACACATAAAAAGGGTTTCTACTTCTCTCAATAGAAAGAAAGAATTAATAAAAAAAACTCTTTAATTTAGTAATTCCAACCATTTATTTCTCAAATTTAATGTGGGACTATTATTACACAAATAGTCTTTTCCACTTCTCCTAAGAGCATGAAAGAGTTAATAAAATAAATCATCTTTTATTCAATAATTCCAATAATCCCCCAATCAGGTTCCTTGGGAGATAAGGTGAACAGATTTCCATGAATACCAACATTTGGGTGAATTGTACTTAAGTGGCAATATCTTTCGATTTGAAGTGACACATAGTGAAGTGAGCCAACAACCAAATACCTGTCAAGTGAACATACTCTTACACTCGACGGTTTTCTATCGAGACACTCACAACACATACTCTACCTGGCTGATAGTTACAAATTCCTCAAACATCACCCTTTCCTTACACATAGGTTATCTCCAAGAGCGTCTAGCCACATTATCCGACTCCTCTTGGATTTCAAGATCATTAAGAGCAATAAATCTCAACCTCGTCATGTGTCTCGCGTATTCATCAAGTCCTTTCTCTTTAGGACCACCTTTACGTGCTATGAATTTGTGGTGAGTCTAAAAGCTCATCCCTTGGGAACATCATTGAAGTCATATTATTATCAATATACAACAACATCAACGGTGAATTCATCAAGTCCATCTCAATAGGACCACCACACATGGCTATAAAATAATTAAGTTTGAGCATTATACAACAACCTCAACAGTGAATCCATCAACTCCGTTTCAATAGAACCACCACGCATGGCTATGAATTCATTAAGTTTTAATTTTCTCATGTATGCACAATTTACACTATATGGATAGGAAGTTAGTGCATCATATAGACTTATTGGTCATAGGTTCCCCATTAATGGGTTCTAGTCCTATCACTCAACGTTTCCGGGACAACTCTCCCGGTTAAGTCTATTAATAAACGAATCAACCATTTCATCATTTATATGGGACTCAGTTTGTGTAACAAAAATAATTCTCTAAGAGCTACATGAGTCATTTTAAAACGCATATATAGATCAATAATACCTCTCTCGTACTTTATTAAATGACAAAGAATAACCTAATGTTCACCACTTGAGTCTCTTTACAATATGGACAATACCAAGTTGAGTATAGATCATTAATAACATCATAACCCTTATAATTATTTCATATTCATTAAGGGGTACCCCCCCCCCACACACACAATTCTCTTATTCATGAATACTAGTCTTATAAGGAATTCTACCAAACATTATATCAGCGGAGTCAAACCTTTCGAATAAGGTGAGACTAACTAAGGTAAATTCCATTATTTACTCAAACGAATTTTATTCTTAAGATCCGTTTCCCCAACCTCTTTTATTTAGAAATAGAAAATTGAAATCAGTAAGTTCCATGAAAGGGAGTACCAAAAGATGATCATGTCATTCACTTATTGACAAAATTACAACACAATCGGATCCATCTTTTATTAGGGTTCTATTTCATTAGCAAGGTGCCTGTTTAAAAACACAAAACAATTTCCTTAGTTTTCATACTTTATCCCCTTAATCCAAAACAAACAACCCTTCATGTTGCACCATATAGATCTCTTGAAATAGATCTTAATTCACATATATATTTTATATCCAATTGATATATATTCATGTTTGTGAATGATATTTAGTGCAATAAGAATTAAATAGTGGTAATATAACGGGTCAAAGTAATCCTTAAACTTATATAAACGTGAAAACTTAAGGACTTATCCTTGAGTTGATTCACTTTTTGACTAGTATGGGACTAATTGGATCTCGTTGGGTCATATTCCGGTGACGAATTTCTTCTCATTACAATCATCACCCTCGTGCCTTTCCTAAACCGTTTCATAGATAGTGTTTGTTGACTTCGCAACGACACACATATAAAAGATGGGGTTCATCGCATTATCCAAGATCCATCCCTTAACCACTGAATTAGCTTTCTTGAACCCAACTTCAAAAGCTAGGATCCTAGCATAGTGTTCTTTTGTGATTTCCACATTACCCTCAATGGCGGGGAATACCTCGAGAACAACAAGATCTAGTTCATATGGTTCAAGGCATATCAGTGGCTTTTGTGCCCAATGCTTGTAGTTGGAACCATTGAAAGGATCCAACATAATCACGTCGGGTATGGCTTTTGCGTTCAAGGATGAAACAACCGCCGAAATAGATAAACTATTTTACAACCGGTGATATTAAAAATATCTTTTCCAAATTGTTGGTAAAAACTAACAATATCACTGGTAAAGTAAAAATTGAATTCATATAAAAATATTGCGAAAGATTGTAATACTACAACTATAACAATACAATGGAAAATCAGAATATACAGGTACCGAAAACCATAATACAACAACTATTACAAGAAATGGGAAAACGAACTTACATGGAAATATTCAAAAAAATATTCTAGATACGAATACACAAAAACGTGCAGCGTTGAAAAAGATATTTCGGGAGTACCGATATCTCCAACAATCGTATCCCTTTTTCACTCTAATCTCTATGTCATAAATTATTTGACTAATCATTGAGAAGAGAGTGTTTCATTTTCTGAATTTCTAGAATAGTTTTCTGTTCTCTCTAGAATAATTTTCTATTCTCTCTAGAATAATTCTCTTTCTCTCTAGAATAATATTCCCTCCTAGAATAATTTTATTTCTCTCTAGAATAGTTTTATTTCTCTCTAGAATAATATTCTCTCCTACGATCTCTAGGAATTGTAGGTGACAAAGTCACTATTTAGAGAAGAAGAAACAAACCAAAAAACCGTCACATAAATGATAGTTAATGCACATTAATGGTCGGTGATAAGGATCATTAATGTTGACTTTTTTACCAAGCTTTTGTGACCACCGCAACCGCCTAATTAAATAGGTCTCGATGATGGAATATTTTGAATTAATTTGGAGTCAATGAGCCATCAATTTCTTGGTCGGTTTGTCTTTTATTTTCTTCTCTATTTTCTAGGTGGGACTTTTTAACACATAAAAAGTATTTCCACTTATCTCAAGAGAAAGAAATAATTAATAAAAACTCTTTAATTTAGTAATTCCAACAATTTCTTTCTCAAATTTAATGTGGGACCATTATTACACGATTAGTATTTTCCACTTCTCTTAAGAGCATGAAAGAATTAATAAAATAAATCATCTTTTATTCAATAATTCCAACAAAACACACAAGCTCTAAAACTCTCTTGTCGGGTCTATGGAAGACCTCCCATCTTCATTCGACTAGGAGTAAACTCTAGGTTTTACGATTATGTTCAATCTACCTAGCCTAGCATCTATACTCCTTGATGAGTAAATAAATACAAATTATTAGGCTAAATACAAAAAAATATAGATTTATGAACTATGGATTTCTTTGGGTCCCTCTTTGAAGATATGATTTGACAAGTTCAAATTTGGTGTAGAAAAGAGCCACTTTTTGGAGTCTTCAAAGCCTTTGTTTATAGGTAAAGTCTCCCAAATGGACATGTCCATGTGTCAACTCCTCAGTGAATAAATTTCTCCTTCTCGGGTATCCAAATCTCTCCTGGTTATATAGTCGATGGATATTTGATCTTCTTTCTTCTAACGTCTCTAAATGTACATACACCAATGCCTATAATAATTTCCTTTGTAGCTGTTAACTATTCACTGCTCGGACACCAGCCTTCGTTGCCTAGAAAATACACTATAGTCGAGTCTTCCAATCTTCACGATTAACAGGCCAATTACCCATTTCCTTTGCTCGAAAGTCTGGTCTTCAACTTTCTTGACTCTCCAAAAGATGCACTTCAACATTCCTGGATTTCTCTATGTGGAGGTCCGACATCTCTATCTTCTATGCCCTCTCCAGTTGATGTTTTTCGGTAGTCTGAAACTTCACTTGCTCAGAGGTCAGATGCCTTTGTTTCTTGGCATTTTCTTAAACGGACTTTGGCAGTTTCGTATGTGGCTTCTCAGAGGTCCGGTATCTTTTATCTTTATTCATATTTCTAGTTGTTGATTCTCAGTAGTCTGGCGATCTTATCCTCAGGGGTCCGATGACTATGTTTCTGCATCAACTCCACATCAATTTGAACCTGCAATTCTTATATACAATATCAACACCCTTGTAAGATCAATTAGTTCAATACTCAATGTTTTATCAACCATTTTTTAATTAAAATACTACTTTTTGGCCACCAAATTTCAATTTCTTCTCTCGGTTAGTACCCATATCCAAATCCATCCATTTTTTTGTTGAGTAATGTTTGGTATTACCCATAAATCACCTATGATGTGGATCCTAGGTAATCCTATCATGCATTATCTTTTTCCTGGCTACTTTTTTCTCTCTTTTACATGATTGGACCACCCAGGATCCACATCATGGATGCTTTTTAGGTGTTGATTTTTGGGTGATACCCAACATTACTCTTTTTTTTAGGTGTTACTAGTCACTTAATTCAAGGGTAGTTTGGACTTTCTTTAAAATATATTATTTTTATTTGTTAATTTATTTTTAAACCACCCTATCCCTACCCCTACTCCAAGTTCTCTTCTTCTTCGTAGCCCTAATTCACACATAAACCATATCACGTTAGCCACCACACCATCGTTCCATTCATGCTCAAATCGCAACACCATCCTCTTCATCCCAGGACTGGATCTTTTTTTGAAAGTTGTCGAATTTTTCATCGAATTTTTTAATTTTTTATATTAAATCTAATATTGTTTGATGTTTTGATTGTAGATTGTTAATGGTTTAATCGTTTAATAAGCATCAATATCATTATTGTGTATACGTGATTTTTGGTAATCATCGATATTTTTTATTCTTTGATTTGAATATGATGATTGTGGTGATGGTGTTGTTTTTCACTTTGAAAGATCGTGGTTCAATGATGTTTGTTTAGGATGATCACTTGTTGAAGACATGTGACAGTGGTGGTAATGGTTTCAAGATGATGATTGGATGTGGTGATTGTCATAGATATATGAAGGTGATATAAATGATGAATATTGGAGGGGGTATGCGCGAAAGAAAGTTAAAAAAGAATGCAGAACCAAATAAAAAATTATATATTGGAAAAAGTAAAATATACCCCTGATTACTACTTCTTCCATGACCACACCGGAGAAGGGAGAAGACAACAATAAGGAAGAACATCTTGCTTGTTTTCACAGCTCGCGCACATCCATCAACAGCAGGAAAGAACTCTGGTGGTGTTGCTACATGGCGTGAAGATTATATATGTGGCTTTGCCAATGCATAGAAGTCATGGTGTTCCTCGATGATTAGATCTGTAGGTTTGACATCAACATCAGGGAATAAGTACTTCAACAGTGTTGCTCCGTCTTGCGGGTTTGTAAAGAACATGCGAGTTCGTGAATAAGTTGTTGTAAAAACCTCCGGCGAGCAGCACTCGAGCTTCAGCAGCCATGGAAGACCTCTGGCGAGGAAGATGGGCGAGATGTCGAGAAGAAGATATCGTTCGTGAGAAGAAGATGTTTTTTTTGTCAAAAAAGATTAATTAAAAATGATACCAAACCACATTACAAAAGGAGAGGTGGCATACCACGCTCAAAATGAAAAAGAAAACAAAAGACAAAGACAACAAAACCAAGGTATACAAATGCTAAGAAATCCACCCAAATGGAGCGAATCCAACCTCTTTCCGAAGAAAAAAACTAGGACTAACCGACCATCAAGAGAACCACGAGACCACACCGCAATCGACAAACCATAGAAAACACCGCAAAGATGATATAATGCAACCATGTGCCAAACCATACTCTGTAGATTGCAACTTCAACGAGAAAATTGAAGAAGAGAATGTCACCACAAAAAAGGGTGAGAAAAGTGGAAAGGGGAAACTCCAGCAGAAACGTCGCGGAAAAAAGCAAAGCACAGTATTCCATGGAGCAACAAGACTCACCACACCGAAAGCCACAAACACCAAATAAAATCTAGAAACAAGACAATCAAACCATAACGTCTCTGAAACATCATGGGCAATGGACAAGGAATAAAGGGTGAACGGCAAACACCCACTAAACTCGCCCCTACACTTAAATATCAAGGAGGCTGCGAAAAACCATCTTATCCAAGGACTCGGAAAGTGTTGAATAACAAAAACAGACAACGACCAAAACCTCGCACAAACCCCAACAAATCTCGCCCAACCAAACACCGCCTCAAGTGAATATCGAATGAACGGCAAACACCCGAACTCACCAAAACAGTAATTTAATTAGTAAAAGCAAACATTTGTATAAGGAGAGGAAAGGCAGAGAGGTTAAACCAGACCCAAGCCAAGCAAATAAGACAAAACAACGACCACCATAATCCACTCGTAGCAGAAACAGAGGAGGAAATTACCTCACAGCGAATGGTCACCCAATGCTCGAAACTTGACCTAGAGAAGACGTAGCCGACCCGACACCAGGCACACACAAAGAAAAACCCAACCACAGTCACTCACAAAACAAATTGCAGACCCCACAACAGTCTGCTACCCATTATTCGCCTGCCAATCGAGTCCATGTCTCCCTATCTATCGATGATTTCACAAGGCTGGACAATTTTTCGCAACCGTGAAGCGATATCTGATTGGCCTCCGTGGAGGGCTCTATTCAAACGGGCTTCTAAATGGGCTTCTCCAAAACATGAAATGAACCCAGAAGAAAGGCGGGAGAACCATTCCTTATGGGTTCCCAAGAAGCCATTAACAGTTTGAAATTAGCAAAACTTACAGAGGCAATATTTTTTCTTGATCCAAACTAGCAGTTACAAGACAGGGAAGGAAGGGGAACGGGGGAAAACAACTGGCAAAACACACACAAAAAGATAAAAAGAAAGAGCCTAAAAGCAAGAGAGTAGGGGAGGACTCCATCACCAGAAACCACCAGCAATGGCAGCCGATTAAGGGTTAAGGAGTTTTGAAATAGGAGAAAGGGTTTTTTAGAGAGAAGAAGTTTTTTTTCCTGGGTTACTAGTTAGAAGAAGATGTTGAGATGTTGTTCGTCAATTTTTTTCTTCCTTTGAGTACTTAGTTCATTGGCTGTGAGTGGTGTTTTTTTTTTCGTGTTCGAATATTAGTACTCAGTTAATTTTTTTCTTGTTGGGTACGCAAATTTAGGGTCGTTAGTATGTATTGTTTTTTTTTACCTTGTTTGAATATTAGTATTTAATAGCATTTTACGAATTCTAATGTTGTAATTTTTTAGTATAAAATTAAAAAATTATGATTTTATTTCCTTTATTTACTTGTTTAACTTTAATCTTTCAAGGCTACTCAGTAGTTATTCAGAGAATACTCAGTGTTTCTGGCCCATATTTAGGGAAAACATTAAGCATACTCAGTGATTTTTCCTGATACTTAGTAAAAATCCTAGATGTGGTCAGTAAATTTTTCCCGATACTTAGTGAAATCTTCAGATACTCAATGAATTTCGCTCGGTAAATTTCGAGTACTCAATAAATTGTCCGACTACTCAGCAAAATCTCTGGCGGCACTGGCGGTGGTCGGAGCTAGAAAGTATCGATACTCAGCGAGTTGATACTCATGGCCCACTAATTTAGTGATATATGCTTAATGCAACTTGTTTTTTTGTCTTTATGTGTTTATTTATATATTTGAGAGTATTTTAATAGTTGATCACCCATTAGATTGTGTGATGACCTATTTGAAGAAAAATCTAACCACATGTTTCCTATAGGATGCTAAAGTTGTTTCCAAGACCCTCTAGGTAAATCACCCTATTTTAAAAAAAATTCAATAATACTTATATTTAAATTTTATATTTATTTAATTTTTCAATAAATATGTATTACATAAATAAATTTAATAAATTTATTTTTGTAAATATGAGGATCAATAAGTACTTTTCTTAATCTATGTGGACCCAAAATATGACGGTTAAAAATAAAAACCGGTGATAAACGGATCAATTCAAAACCAAATTATGTATTAATGGTTAAAATTATTAGGTTTTGATTTTGAAAAGTGTAATCGAAGGCTAAAACATTCTAGATAGAATAAAACCAAATAACCAAAAATCGTTTATCATCATTTATATTTTCAAATTTTATAATAATCTAGATGAAATAGTATATTGAAATTTTAAAACCAAAAACCAAAATTCAAATACTCCAACTAAATAATAGATATACAATTTAATCAAAGATCAACACATTTGTATATGTATTTTGAAGAATTTACTTATATGTGGTTATATTTTCTAAAAAATTAATATATTTATAAAAATTACCATTTGTTTATAGTTAAAACCCATAAAATCATTTTAAAAAAAACTAAATAGTACAGTTATACTTATGGTTTTTTATATTAATCACATATACCCTATTTTTATTCGTCTTTAACTATCTTGATATATTATCTTTTTGTCCAACACTTTTTTATTATTTTTGTGTATTTATGTTTTAAGGTTTTATGTGTTCCAGGTCACACAAAACTTGATTTTGTTTATTCCAATTTTGTGTATTCCTGGAACACAAAAATCTCAGAATTATGTATTCTTAGAACGCACAGATATAAGATTTGGGTATTATGGAACACACAAATCTCAAATTTGTGTATTCATAGAACACATAAAAATCAAATTTATGTATTCCTAGAATACACAAAACTTGATTTTGTTTGTTCCAATTCTGTGTATTCCTGGAACACACAAATCTCAAATTTGTGTATTCATAGAACACATAAAAATCAAATTTATGTATTCCTAGAATACACAAAACTTGATTTTGTTTGTTCCAATTCTGTGTATTCCTGGAACGCACAAATCTTAGATTTGTGCATTCCTGGAACACACAAATCTCTAATTTGTGTAATCATGGAACATATAAAAATCATATTTGTGTATTCATGGAACACATAAAAATCAAATTTGTGTATTCATGTAATACACAAAACTTGATTTTGTTTGTTCCAATTCTGTGTATTCCTGAACACACAAATCACAAAATTGTGTATTCTTGGAACAAACAAATCTCATATTTGTGTATTCATGGAACACATAAAACTCTAGTATGTGTATTCATGGAACACATAAAACTCAAATTTATGTATTCGTGGAACACATAAAACTCAAATTTGTGTATTCTTGGAATACAAAAAACTTAATTTTGGTTGATTCAATTTGTGTGTTCCTGCAACACACAAATCTTAGAATTGTGTGTTCATAGAACGCATAAAAAAAAATTGGGAAAAAAATTTTGGGAAAAAAAATTTCGAAAAAAAAAGGTTTTGGAAAAAAAAATTGGGAAAAAATTTGAAAAATAAGTAGTTTGAAAAAAAAATTAAAAATAGAAGATAAAAAATGAAAATAAATAAATATTATTATAATTAAAGTAATTAATTAATTGCCTATGGGTATTTTTGTAATCTTCCATTATTTTGTGTTTAAGTAGGAATTAAGTTGAAGTTGTAATTAGTTGGGAATTTTTACACTCTCCGTGTAATTAATTGGGCATTGCCCCATATCGTGATTATAATCACGAATATTATTGCTCATGCAGAGTTAACATTAAGTAAATAGGGTTGCTGATTGGGTTGCTAAACAAACTCTTCGAGGAGGTTTGTTTGAACTTTGGAGCGTGTTTCATCCTTCCCAATTAGCTAATTTAATTGATAAGGATTTTGAACAAACAAGAATTGGTTAAGTTGTAATATTTTATGTTTTAATGAAGGTTATTTTTTCGACTAAAAAAAACATTAAGTAAATAGACAAAATTTCACCTATAAAGTAATGGTGCGACTAAAATAAACGCTCAAATACTATGTAACTCCGAAAGTTCCAAAATAAAAGATTAAATACAAAAAATCGGCTAAATATATTTAGAGATTAAAATTATTTTTAAGTTGCAATTTTAAAATTTTATTTTTGCATCATAGGTTTTCAAAGGGTCCTTTTTTATCATTTTATTAATTTTATTGAAAAAAAATTAAAAAAAAAATTAAATAAAATTCTTTAATCGTGATAAATATAATATTTTAAATTTATAACAAATCTAATGAAATAGTTAAATAAATATTTTGAAAATATATTATAGAATATTTGTTAAAATAACTTAATAAAAGTACTTAATTATTGAATTAAGTTTTCAATAATTAAAAAAATACATAATAGAATAATTATTTATAGAAAACATATTCTTTATATTTTTATACATTTACTAACCTTATTATTAAATATAGAGATAATTACACTAGGGGTCTTGAAGACACACCCCTATTCGAGTTAGCACCCCCACCTAGAGCCTATTCTTACTAAAGACCTCTGGAACTTTTTAACACATGAACCCCAAAACCCCAATTACTAGACTACCCTTCTTTTGTTTTTTCTATACCTATATATACTAATTGCTATTTCTAATTTCATTCACGTTATAATTTTTCCCTCACCTCACACCTTCTCTTTCCTCTCTCCTCTCAACTACCACCGACACCTCTTAAATTACCACCACCACCGCCGATCTGCACCACCGCCGATCTCCTCCCTCCTCCCTCATAAAATTCCACCATCTATCTCGAGCTCCGGCGCATCTTTATGAGGTGGTGCTGCCTTGGTCATAGCCGAGCAGCGGTGCTCCCTCCGTGAAGCAAGCTTCGAACAGCCATGGCGGAACCATAGCACAGATCTGGCGAAGAAGCTTGAATGGCTCACTGTTTGATGGTGAAGCTTGAACGGCTTCGAACAGCCATGGCGGAACCCTAGGACAGATCCGGCGAAGAAGCTCTCTCCTCCTATGCTGCACAGTTGTCGGCGAACAAGATCTCTCCTCCGATCTGCTCGATGGTGGTGTGCTCCAGTGCTTCTTCGCGATGATGGTGGTGCTTCAGTGCTTCAGTGAAGAGTCGAGATCTTGGTGCTGGTCTCGCTGCATCTTCTTCTCCAGGTTGCTGTTCGCCGGAGGAGAATGGTGGAGAGGAAGAGCTCGTGGTTGCTGTGGAGCTGCAGTGGTTTTTGCTGTGGAGGTTCGATCTAGATGAACGGAATCCATGGAGGTGCCGAGCATTTCATCACCGGAGGTCATAGATTCGCTGCTGCTTGCTTCGTGCTTCGCCGGCTTCCTTTTTTTTTTTTTTTTTTAAACTCGCGTACACAGTACGCTTTAGCTTAGGATATTTTTTTTTTTAGATCTGGTTTGACCAGATCTGGTCAACTTGTAATTAGTTTAGGTTTTTTTATTTATCTATTGTAATTGGTTTTAATTTTTGAATAGAAAGGTATTTAAATAGATACACATGAGTTTGTAGAGTATTTATGTAATTTCAAAGAGTACTCTCTATTTTTCATAGAGTACTCTCTATATTTTATAGAGTACTCCGTCCTTTTTATAGAGTATTCGTTTAAATTGTCAAAGTATTTTTTTAATTCTCGGAGTACTCTATCTATTTCATAGAGTATCGGAAAAAACTGAGAGTACTCTGCCTTTTTCATAGAGTACTCTCAGTTTTTTCCGATACTCTATGTTTTTTCCGTTCACTGGTGGCCGGAGTTCCGTGGTCGGAGATCGGTGGTCGGTGGTGGTGGTCGGTGGTCGGTGGTCGGAGGTCGGAGATCGGAGATGGGTGGTAGGTGGTAGGTGGGTAGTGGTAGAGGAGAGAGAAATAGTGACATCATACTTTTTTGTCTTTTAGTGTTAGTAAGGGTAGGAAAGACTATTGTCAAAAATGAGGTCCCTAATAATAACAACTTTCAAGACACTACTCTATAGAGAAAAAATAGTGCTCCTAAGACCCTATAGATAATTCACCCTTAAATATATTATATTATATTTAATACAATATTTATTTTTAAATATTAAGCAAATAATAGGATACCTCCGATCCACTACCACCATCACCCCTACCCCTACCACCACCCCTACCCCACCACCACCACTACCATGTATTTAACCACTATGACAATCACGACAAACACAACCACCACCTACTATTTCTAATTCCATCACACCCGCGCGTGTCTGTGATTTTTTTTAAAATCGTCATAACTAATAATAAAAAAATCATAAAAATAAAAAAAATTGCATTTTTGGATAAAACAAATCAATATTTATGCCTATGTTTCTTTTTTACTTTTTTGATTTTTTTTTTCTTTTTTTTTTTTATTTTGTTTTAGACATTGAATTTCATGTTAAAAACATAGAATTTCATGTTTAAAACATAAAATTCACTGTTTAAAACATAAAATTCACTGTTTGAAATAGTAATTTTCTTTTCGCAAACATGAAATTATGTGTCTACGGAAAAAATTCAAATAAATAAAAAATTTAAAAAATTCTAAAAGAATCATAGACATAAATATTAATTTGTTTTATCCAAATATATAATTTTTTAATTTTTGTGATTTTTTTAGAATTAGTTAGGATGATTTTAAAAAAAAAAATCACGGACACGTGTATGTATATTAGTTTTTTGTTTTTTTTCTAATTTTTTAATTATTATTTGTAGAGGTATTTTGGGTTAAGACTGATTTTTACAAAGAGTCTTATTCTAGGCATTTTTTTATTAATAATTTTTTAATAAATATTTTTTGATTATTGGCTCATAAATTATTCCAAAAATTACAATTTTAAATATATGATTCAAAATTGATTTTACATTTTGTTATATTTACTCAAAGTAAAATTGAAGGATTGTTTAAGGACCTTCTATTATAATATGAGCTACAACTTGTGGTTATGGTTTATTCAACAAATTTTGCTTGTCAGAGGAAATTATGTTGGTGAATTTCCATGCAGTGTTTAGAGATATTAGCTACAAGCAATTAGAGATATTAGTTGCTCATCCAAATATTACGTTATACTCACGAATTAGAGTTTGAGTAGCATTATACTTTAAACACAATCCTTATTTGATTTTGAAACTTCCTGATGGAATGTTTGCCAAGTCCAAGAGTAACCTCGACAATCTTACACTTCCAAACTACAATGGTATTAGCTTTCTTCATGATCAAAAGTTGCTGAATCTCTGAAATTACAGTACAGGCAATACTGAGTGGCAGTTCGTTATATATCGTTTGCATGATCCTCCGCAGGAGATTGTTCAGGACATAGAAAAGGTTTTGGAGGCATTTGTAGATGTTCACCATCTCCTTCAAGCATCTCAACTATATTGTTCATTGATAGGTGATCGATAGGCTTCATCTGGATTTTCCTTCTTTACGATTTTCCTTTCTTCTCCAGTTCCTAATATTTTACCTTCACTAAATTGGTCATACACCCATGAAGGGAAGTAGATTTTGCTAAGGTTTTCCACAAATGGATTCAATTTTTTCCTCCTTCCTGCCATTTCCATGAGCAACATACCATAGCTATAAACATCAGCTCTATATGAAACTCCTCCGATATTCTTGTAGAACAACTCTGGAGCCATGTAACCCATTGTTCCTCTTGCTGCAGTCAGAGACACGATACTATCTTCAGTTGAATACAATTTCGCAAGCCCAAAGTCAGATACCTTTGGATTAATGAAATTTTCATTGAGAAGGATATTGTGAGGCTTAATATCAAAATGTAATATTTGCATCTCACATCCTTAATGTAGATAGTCAATTCCTTGAGCCACACCGAGAGCTATCTCAAACATTTTCTCATAGCTTAACGAGCTAATATTTTCTTCGAGTGAGAAAATGTGTTTTTCAAGAGATCCGTTAGGCATAAATTCGTAGATCAAAGCACGTTTTGAACCTTGAACATAGAAGCCATGAGTTGCACGACATTAACATGGTGAATGGTTCCAATTGTAGCAAATTCTTAGATGAAGTCTTGCCCAATACTGGCCTTGGATTGGTTCTTCATCTTTACAGCAACAAAAAGGCCACTCCTAAGCTTGCCTTTGAAAACAGATCCATAACCTCCCTCTCCCAATTTCTCCTTAAAGTTATTGGTCATCTTCCTTATGTCTGTGTAGTTGTATCTAATTGGCAAGAGGTTAGTTTGACCTTGTAAAAACTCATCAATGTTTTCGTCATTTGATAAATGTCGCCTTCTATATTTACACACTACTAGTACCAGAAGACATACAAGTCCGCAAAAAAATCTAAATAAGAGACTAAATGCTGCAATAAATAGGAAAGGGGAATCATTATACTCTAGTAAATAAACAACTTTCAAAGCTAAACTGGACTCATTCCCCTCTTTTGCAACTCCCATAAGAAAAGTATGATATCTTACCAGTGAGTTTTGATACAATCGCTGTAATAACTGTTGGAAATTATCAAACGAGTAACAAATTAGAAAGTTTAGCCTGTTGGTTAATCAATCAATTCAGTTGGTTAGCCTGTTTATCTTGAAATTTTGGTCAGTTTTAGTCAAATCACTATCTTTTTCCTCACAGATAGTATAATTTGGTGGTTACGTGAGCTATTTTGGCTACCTAAGGAGTTAAAGTCGAGAAAATGCAGGTTAATGCTGTAATTTTAAATTGTGAAAGAGTTTTAGATTTATTTCAATCATATGCTTCCCTGTTGATTTCTATTTTAATAATGTATTAAGGAATTGGGAAAAGCAAAAGCTCTTGATAATGAATTTTTTCTGTGAACTGAATAGATGTTGTATCGACTCATACGACCAAATTGGAACTCAGGTAACTTCGTCAACTGCATTTGCAATCTACAGATTAAAAATTAGATTAAGTTTGTGTGAGGATTGCTGTAAGAAACATATAAAAAGTCGGATAATTTGTTTTAATAATCTCGTGTCATTTTTTTGCAAACCATATCAAAAAAAATTGTTGAAACTGAAAACAAACTGGATGATCAATTTTTTGAGAATCATCATGCTTGATCAAGTGATTAAGTATATAGTTACCGCATCTGCACTTCTCAATTTCGGGGAAGCTATTGCAAGAAGCACAATATCACAGGAAAAGTTATTGTTCTTTTTAGACATCTATGAAGTTATGACAGAATTAAAAGAAGAGGTAATGATTATTTCAAAACTCAAATTATCATTGTACATTTTAATAACTTAGTCCTTATCTTGTAAAAGTAACATTTAAATCCTTTTAACACATGGATATAATTTTTGAAAGTAGAAAATGTGTTGAAATGGTGGAAACTGATCTTTTGACAAAGCATTCGGCTCAAACATCTTAATTAATGTTCGTGGAAATTGAAGCAGTAGTGGAAAAAGAAGGCTTCTAAAACAAATGTTTTTTGATAGAATTGGTCATCCTTTAACTGTCTATGTGATCAACTATGTAAAGTTTGTTTAAGTTTCTCTTTAAGATTATTTGTCATATCATGAATATTTTTTTAGGATTATGTATAGATGTTCAAGCATTTCTCGGCCCTTATAGAAAAATACATTGCCTCCATTTTTATTGGAAATTTTTGAAAAGTTTGGTCGTGATACCTTGTGTAAACACATTAACAAAGGACTTGATATTTATTTAAAATATTTAGTGACACAAAGTGAATACAAATATTTATTTGCAATAATTAGCGACGCAAAGTGTACGTGTAGCCATTTAATCCAACCATTTGCGGACAACCCATTTTCCGACGCTATGTGGCAAAGCATCCCCAGATCCTATAACTACTTGCTGACGCAATGTGGTAAAGCGTCCGCAATTCTTATAAGCTATAGGCGACGCTTTTGGTATACACGTCCCCAATAACAAACCAAAACAGGGACGCTGTACCATAAGCGTCGACATTTCAAAAACGACGTTTGCATAGACGACGCTAATTAAAGCGTCGGGCAATATGTATGGCGACCCGCCAATAGCGTAGGCAAAGGTCATAAATTGCGTCGCCGAATCCTTATTTTCTTGTATGACCACAAATTAACTGGTGTTGATATCAGGTTGTTGTACCCCGAATTTCACCGTACACTATTCTGATGGCTCAAAATCTCACATTGTAAGCCTAAACCACACTCGGCCGCTTCGGTTTGCATACTTATTATAATATAATAAATTACTCATGTATTATACAAAATCAATTGGACAACCTAATTATCACAATCTTTTAAGTTGTTGGACCTAAATGTCATCAGCTTTATTTGTCTTAAATCATTGATAAGATTTATAATGTTTAAATCTATGAATGAACTTTAATCCGTTATTCTTAAAGTATTGTTAAAAAAGTTTATTTGCATTTTATTATAACTTAAGACCATCCACCAGGCACCTACAACCACACTACTATAGGTCCTTTTTCTTCACCAAAAGCTCCCCCATAAATGTAGTGTGGTGAATCTTAGCAACCATAACAAAGTTCTCAGAGAAGAGGGGAATCGAAGAGAAAAAATAAAGCATGTCTAAAAAGGTTTAAAAAACAAGTAAAAATAACAAAGTTCAAAAAATTCAATATTCTCCACAACTACTTTTACTAATTTAAATAACTACTCCATGTAAGCTGCTTCGGAAACATACGAACCCTGGACTTGCATATTCTGTTTTTTCAACCCTTTATTGACACCTCAAACTGAGCCCTCATATTCTCTTTTGAGTAGACTTCTGATAGGCCCTTATGTGTTTGTCCAGGTGTCATGCCCAAGGACAAGTTGTTCAATGGAATCAAGCTGTCAACATGAAAATAAGCGTAAAATCGTCTACTCCAATCACGAGTTTTTCTTTTCGTCGCTTCAGTTTTTCCAGTATTCACATTGTAAATCATAAATTCTTCTTTTGCTTCATCATGAAACACCAAATACTCCATGCTTCGTAACCAACCAAATGGCGTTATACTCTGAATGGACGGTAAATGTTTTTGATACTCTACGTTGATATCAATCAGCTTTGCCCATTCTCCACGTCCATTTTCTACATCTCTCAGCAACCAAAACTCAAATAATTTCTTATCCGACTTCTTCAGCCACAAACACACAGAATTCTCCATTGAATGAAAACCAGAATCCCTAATAATTTTACAAGGAATAGGAATCTTCCCAAACTTTTCTGTTTCCATGTCAAAACGAAGGATATATCGGACTAACGGACATAACCAATAAATGAAACCTTTTAGGGCAATATAACTGCGTGCATATTTCATGACTCTGACACGTAACTGACTTATATGAACCTTTCTCCATGCCTCATCAACACCTACTGTTAATATTAAACATCTAGATCCATCGGAATGCATCACCTTGTATACTCTTGAAGCAGCAGCATATTCGAAAAACCAACAACTCCTTCGGATACTTCGGATACTTTCGCGACTTAGTTTAAGGTGACCCGGAAATAGAGGGAGGGGCAAATACTGTTTTGTAACCGGATTTGCAATATAGGAGTAGCAATTTGTAAAGTATTTTATCGGACCAATTACAAAAATCAAGCCATTACAACTCCCCCAAACATTTGGACTAAACCGAAAGTGTAGATCGTTCATCTCGAGATCACGACCATGAGCACTGATGCTCATTCGGTGAATTAATAGGCAGCTGGTAGTTGAATCCTTTTGGAGGTGTGAAGAGATAAAACGAGGGGATTGGATTAAGTTATACCACTGTTTACAAACAAACCTCATTACATTGTAAAGAATGTCAACAGGCAAGCGAAGAAGGATAATAAATACGACATCATCAGAAAGATAATAATCTGCACGATTGACCATCTTCCTCTTACAACTATTATTACCATTACAAGAACCACCCATCTGTCATTACAAAAAGAAGGAAAAAATCATTAGACAAGTTGGATAATTGATTGATAATACAGATTAGTTCCAAATATTCAAAAATAATCACCATGAAGTATTACAAATTGCAATGAAGTACAAATTTAAACCTAAGTTAAATAAGAAAGATCATATATTCATAAAAACGGGTTTGATAGAAGAAGTAAGACCTCGGTTTTGTCTACCTTTCTCTTCTCGGAGATTATATTGGCCAAAGTTTTCACCTATGGGAAACGAATGCGGGAGGCAATAAGGTAGAGAGTCGTGTAAATAGTTAAACCTTTTTCTTTTCCACTTTTAATTAACCCTAATGGGTTTAGGCCTGGGCCTTTCGACAAGAGATATCAAACCTAATACAACTTCATCCTAGGATGGTTCAATAGTTATTACTTACTATCTTAACCATTAATTATATTTAAAAAACAAATTTTAGATTAATTAAATGATTACTATAATTAACTTTTGCACATAAACGTTTTCTTTTTTGATATGTGAATAATTTGGGCCAACTTGCGCGCACCATGACTAATCTCACGGATATACACGCCTCTCATGTATATTTATAGGTAAATCAGAACTAGGTTACTCATGCTCAGTAATGGGTTCGAGTCTTGTTCCTTTCATATTACAGACCCGGTATAGACGAGATTCAAATCCTGTACCTCCCCTTTAAGTGCCGAAGAAGTAAAAAGGTTCTGGCCAGTTGAACATGCATTATTGGTATTGAACCATCTAATATTAGATAAAAGTATTTTCCACTTTCAAATTTCATGTGTTATTATTTATTAAATTCTTTTGAATTTTTAACTTAATTTCAAAAGAATCGGGATTAACGTTTGGAAAAAGAATTGCAAACAAACACAAAAAGACAAAAATTTAATTAATTAGCCTTAATTATATAAAAACGCTATTCGAAAAAGCGTCTTTTTCATATATATTGTCGGGTTGAAAGGCGTTCCTCCGTAGATTAAAACTAACGATTAGCAGCTAATAAGGTTCATTTTTTGTTCGTTTGTCATTTTATAATATAATTTTCTTTTTGTGTTTGTCGCTTTATTAGGAAGAAGATTATCAAGTAATGGAATCTGTGAAAGTCAATGTAAGTATGGGTCCTAAGAGCATTTACTATATTACGTCCACATCTTCTAAGCTTTACAATATACTCTCATACGACTCAATACCGCTACAAGAAAAAAGAAAGAAAAACTTTGTTTCTCTCTAGACCCGATACCTGGTCAAACATAGACTACACCTTTTTATTTATTTATTTCCATGCCAATTGGGCTTTCTTGCCTTCTTGAAAATTTTCTTTCCTTTTTTGGTAATTAACGATCATCTGATGGTGCGGAATAGGCGGTTACCGCCACCCCAACCGCCCCAACTACCAGATATGGCCATCAGAATTAAAGGACGCAGCAAGGTAGCCGTTCCAAAATCGTCAATTTCTTTGCCTGTTACACCGAGTGTTAAAATTAATACATACAAGGGTAAATCGAATAGTGTACGATGATTATCTACTGAACGCCTTGAGGTGTTCGAGGAAAGCGAGCAGCGAGATAACTAAATTGGGGCGTTGGAGCCTAAGTCTGATAAAGAGATAGGGGTGCAACGATCGTCGAAGCGTACCCTTAGCTACATAGACCGAGATGATTTGTCCCCAGTGATTGGAGAGGGAAGAGAAGGCGCTGGGGGTAATGATGCTGCTTGTGAAAATCGAAGAGTGATGGTGTTATTCATAAAGACGCGGCTGCGGATATAAGTACAACTCCTCCTTTGTTAATTGTAATTGAGAACCTAACATTTTCTACTGACAACGTTGGGGCTTACGGAGTTCTTATGCTAAAGGGTGATGCTAACCATGTGAAGGAGCCAGCGGCGGATAAATTAGGTATTCCTCCATCTAACCTGAATAATTTGACTCATGTTCATTCGCCTTTTGCGGGTAACTCTATAAGAGACAAGAAATTATGGACAAACTGGGAGGCAAAGCACTATAGCCCCCGAAGTTAGTGAAAGTCGAACAAGATCATTCCTAGAAACATTTCGGAATGCCAATAGTCAATAAGTAGTGGGAAATGCTGGTGTAAACTTGAACAAAAAGAGTGGGGCCGAAGGATAAATAGTGGGTTTAGGAGATGAAACAGGAGGGTTTGACATGGAAGATGACACTCTGATGGGAAACACTACATGTCCACAGTTGATAAGAACAGCCGACCAAAAACGTAAGGGGTGCAAGGTATGGCAAAATACACTTATACTGTGTTTTCTAGGCCATACCGGGTTTAAAAATTTATACAATAAGTTGAGACAAATATGGTCGCCGAAAGCGCATATGGATTTAGTTGAAGTCGGGTTTGGATATTTCATGGCACATTTTACTAGTTTTGAGGATTACTAAAAATCCTTGAGTGGTGGTATGTGGATGATACTTGATAGGTATTTGATATTTCGACCTTGGGATCCATTTTTCATGCCCCAAGATGCACCGGTCATTAGAACAACCGTTTGGGTGCGTTTGTCATGGCTACCGCTAATAACTTATACCGAAGAGATACTTACATCTATAGGAAAATTAATAGGGAAAATGGTGTGTATGGATCCCTTTACGAAATCGTGAGCCCGGGGTAACTTTGCAAGAATTGTGGTGGAAGTAGATCTTGATAATCCACTTGTTCCGATTATTCGCATCCAGAATCACC
Source organism: Nemophila menziesii (assembly GCA_029959085.1). Classification (NCBI taxonomy): domain Eukaryota; kingdom Viridiplantae; phylum Streptophyta; class Magnoliopsida; order Boraginales; family Hydrophyllaceae; genus Nemophila; species Nemophila menziesii. Next base: position 1,015,829 of record JARWIR010000055.1, on the reverse strand, counting down.
TTTAGAAGGTCGAATATGAGGGGCTTCATCTCATTTGTTTCGGTTGTGGGAAGTTTGGACATTTGAAAGAGAGTGCGGAGTTTCAGGAGGGGAGTTGAGGATGGGAACGGAAATAGTAATAGAGATGATGTTCGAAAAGAGGTCTTACATGGGGCTACCAAGGACAATCCAGTCTATGGCGAGTGGATGACAGTTGATCGCGCGAGGGGTAGGCCTCGGAATAGTGGGGGATATTAACCACAACGACAAGTTCAGAAAGGTGGAATGACACCGAGTAAAAAAAAATGGTACAATTAGTGATCGTAGTATAGGGTCGAGATATGAAATCCTTGTGTCCCTGAATAACGGTGAAAGTAGTGGGAGCGGGGATACAGAGGAAGAGGAGTTTGACTGTGGGTGTTGTTGTTGAGAAAAGTTTATGAAAAATGGTCTTTAACGTATTGAAGAATAATCCCCAATATCAAACCCTAACACCAAAATTTTCTATATATATATATATATATATATATATATATATATATATATATATATATATAAATGGAAAGACGCTCCTCCAAGGAAGTGCTTCTCAGATGAGCGCATTTCTTATTTATTATTAAATTAAGAGCCAATTATTGATTAATGCCTATTAAAAAACTATTTAAAAAAAGGTACCTAAAATAAGACACTTTATAGAAAACAACCACATCCAAACTACCCCTATAACTTAACAATTAAAAAGAAAAGAAAAAAGAAATTAGAAAAAAAAGAAACAAAAACTAATAAACACACGCGCGCGTCCGTGAATTTTTTTTAAAATCGTTATAACTAATTCTAAAAAAACAAAAATAAAATATCATTAATATATTTGGATAAATAAATTAATATTTACATACATGATTTTTTTTTGGAATTTTTAGAATTTTTTTGATTTTCTTTTTCGCAGACACGGAATTTCATGTTTTGAACACGGAATTTTATGTTTTAAACATGAAAATCCGTGTCTGCGAAAAAAATTCACTATTTCAAACAGTGAATTTCATGTTTTAAACATGAAATTTCGTGTCTACGAAAAAAATTTAAAAAAAAAAAAATTATAAACGTAAATATTAAGTTACTTTATCAAAAAATGTAAATTTTTTAAGTCTCTGAATTTTCTGATTTTTCTAAAATTAGTTATGCCGATTTAAAAAAAGAATCACGGACGCGCGTGTAAGATAAAATTAATAGTAGGTGGTGATGGTGGTTGTGGTGGTGGAGGTGGTGATCGTTGTGGTGGTTATATCAAATGGGAATGGATTTGAAAACTAATGTCTAAAATGAAAAACGGGGATCATTATAACTAGCAATACATAAAAGGTTTACCTAGAAAAAATATATTTGCACAAGGTATCGTTATATTTCCAGGATACGTGTGGAGCTAATTTTCACCATTGCCAGGACAATATGGAATTTATGGAAAAAAAAAAGGTGTGATTGTAAGTCAGGAAGCACATGCTGGTGAGGAGGGGGTGGAAGTATTCCAGGATACAAGGTTGGATCATGGAGCAAGCAGTGGACGACATGTTCAAATGTTGTCGACTAAGTACCAAATCAAGGCCATGCAGCTTCAGGTTGGTGGGAAATTGGAAATCAAGGTTACAAGATCATGATTTATTATTTGAAATTGAGTATAATTACATATAGTGACGGTCATAATTTGGCTTTTATAGAATCACATGAATAAAAATTTATTTGATCCCGATACCGAACAATTAATATTTGGGATAAAGAAAATATAAAATTATTGACGCAGTTTCGGATTTTGTTCAAGTATATAGATAAAGAAAATTATGGAGGTCTAGTTATTTTGTTAAAAAATTATCTAATCAAATGGATCAAGTTTAAGGTTGGACTCAAACTTAACATTGATGGTTGCTTCATACATGTAAATAAGACCGACATTGATGGAATTTCAAGACTTTGAAAGGATGTTTATTTGTGGTTTTAATGTCGCATGCATTTTTTTACTAAGTTTTTACTTCAAAAATATGTGTGTTACATTATGGATTTCAAATAACGGAGATACGAGTTTTTGTGACGTTGTTCATTGAGATCGATTTATTGGAACTATATGCGCTAGTGAAGGATAGTATGAAAAGTGGGGATTGGTCTAATGACACGTTACCGGATTGCGAGAAGATCATGATACAGAATGCAAGCTTCGAGTTATGCTACATTTATGTGTGTATATACATGTAAAGCCTAAATAATATGTGTATATATGGAAATGATAATATTTGCAATTGTTACCGTGTATATGGGGTTTCTTATTAAGAATATTGTGCCGATGTTAGCGAAATCAATTGCATTACACGTAGGAATGTTGTTTGCCAAGGAATTTGGATCCACATAACTAGTTGCAGATGTAGATTCACAAGATGCCATTAATGTTTCGAAACTCTCGACACAAGGAAAAAGGTCAAGGGCTCCGTAGGTTGAGGGTATTCAAACTGTGCTAGGTAAGAATGCATTGCTCAAAATTGTACGCATATATTGGGATATAAATGGATGTACAGATTGATTGGCTCGTGATGTCTCGTCATTTGTGATAATAAAATCTATTTCCGAGACATCATTTTAGGCGTATTTATTAGTTAATAGGTCGATTTTCACATGATTTAGTACACTTTCCTATTTTGGGTCTTGAATTGATTATTTATTATTTTTAGTGCATATTGGATTTAATTAATTATTTAGTGTGAATCTTTAGAGATATATGGTAATTAATTAGAGTCCAAGTTGGTTTAAAGAGTTAAAGGAAAGAAGATAAACATGGAAATTGAAGATAAGGGAGTAAAAGCTAAAAATATGGAAAAGGAAAAACTGCCATAAATCTGAATTCCAGCATCTACGACCAAAAATCAGCTTATATCTTAAAATCAGTGAGGAATCTGGAGAAACGGTCAAGAGCAAAGTTGGATATCTTTTCGAGACGATGAATTTCGACTACTCATACGCGTCAAACGGATGAGTATTGAAGCTGCTAGGACCAAAACAAAAACGGGGTTGATTCCATGTTTTTTGGCTACGAATTTGAGTTGGGCTAGGAGCCCAATATTTACCTTTTCCTTCAAGAAAACGATTAGGTCAACCTATACACTATAAATACAGCCTCTTAGCACTAGAAAATCATCCTTGGTGAAACTTTAAGCCAAGAGGAAGCTTACAACACAAGAAAAGAAGTCTAGAAGGAGCTGTTCATCAATAATGTCTTCTTCAACCTTTGAATTTGTAATTTCTTTCTTTTCTTCCATTAGTATGAACTAAATTTCTATTTAGCTTGAGTTTTAGCATATATGTATGAACCCTATTTTTGGTTGGCATCTATCTAATTTGGGAATTCTATGTTTTAAATTGAATTATTGTTTTTATTCTCTGTTTATGTGTTTAGATTTATATTTTGTGTTCTTGTGGATCGCGACCATATAGAATTACCATCTAGTAGTTAGGTCACCATTGACAACGGTGTTTAATTACATGTTTAGCACATAACGTCTAGTGTTCGGTTTAGATCTTACAAATCAACCTAACTAGATAATCACCATGGTTTAGTGTATTGCTATTTTACCAATTGCAGGAACAGTTTGCTTAGGACTCCTTATTGACACAAGTAAACCCTATTTAAAACTACCTAGCGCAATTGGAACCGATTATTGAAATACTACATAATTCACACTTACATGTTTAGAACGGCAAAACTAGTGGGGATTACATGCTATTTACTCAAGCTAAACTCTCATACTACTTCTTCTCTTGAATTTAAATTTCTGTCTTTACTTTATTAGTTTAATTTAGTTACATCGAAAATCAAATAAAAATCTATTTATTTTTACTTTTCTGCGTTTTATTAGTTCTAGCTTTTAATATTTTCACTTTATTATTTCATAAGATTCCCCTAACCTTCGTAGTCTCTGCGGAACGAATCTTACTTAATCATTAAAACTTGCATACGATCTGTATACTTGCAGAACCGTGCTAGATTAGGGTGATTAATTGCACTTATTTATATTCTATTTTTATCACACCCTAGCCGACACCAAGTTTTTGGCGCCGCTGCCGGGGACTACATCGTTAGTCCTTGTGCATATATCTTGTGCCTTTATTTTAGTTAGTTCCATTTTACGCTTTTGTCTTTTTAGTTCTTTTTTATAGATAGTTACAGATGGAGAATCCAAGGAGACTTGAGTTACCCATCGATTTACGAGTGCAACCACGCGGAATTCGCGCTCCAAAAATCCAAGCTGCTAAATTTAAGCCTGAGCCAGGGATGTTAACGCAGTTCGCAACTCACAGATTATTTAGCGGTGCTTCACAACAAGATACGATCCGATATATTCAAAAAGTCATGCAAATCTGTGATGCTTATATCGTAAGAGGAGTTACTAGGGAGCATGTGTATTACGTTATGTTCCAGTTCTTCTTGACCGGAGGTGCAAGCAATTGGTACGATACCCAATATCCTCATGTCATTATAGATTGGGATAAGCTTCAAGCAAGATTCCTAGACCGCTTCTATCCGGTTAGTAGACGATTAAAAGATATGTTGGAGCTTGAACAGTTTATACAGGAAGACAGAGAAAGTTTGGGAGAAGCATGGTTACGATTTAATGAAAAGAAGGCGAGATGTCCATACCATAAATCATCGCCGGAATATTATTTAACCTTGTTCTATGGAGGACTCAATAGCAAGTCAAGGGCAAAAGCAGTTTCGTTAGAAAGGTTTTGTGTTGCTAGATCCTGAAGAAGCCGAGGTTGGTATGGAAAGGATTCTTGAGAACGAGAGAAGTTGGCCAAGAGTAACAGAAAAAGAAGACACTTCAGAATCTCTGAAGCTTAAAGAATTGAGTCGGCAACTCGAAGAACTGCAAGAACAAGCGCGAACAATCTCTCAGGTAAATCTAGTACGTACAATACCTTCGTGTCTTGGTTGTGGATCAAGAAATCATGTGTGGGAAAGGTGTATGAATAATCCAACCTCAGTTTCCGTAACATATCCTCAAAATAACTATTATCCTAATAGTTATGATTATCCGCAAGAAAGCTACGCTAATTATCAACAACCTCCACAACAAAGAAGTTGGGTCAGAAATCAAGAGACTTATCATCAACCCCAACCTCAATCCTACTATCCACCACAACCTATACATCAAAAGGTGCCCATTGTTGAAAAAGCTTATCAAGAACCACCAAAACAATCAATGAAACTAGCAAAGTGATGTCTCCTCATTTGTGATAATAAAATATACTTCTGAGACATCATTTTAGGCTTATTTATTAGTTTATAGGTTGATTTTAGCTTAGTTTAGTGCACTTTCCTATTTTGAGTCTTGATTTAGTAACATAATATTTTTAGAGCATATTGGGTTTAATTGTTTATTTAGTGTGAAGTTTTAACGATAATTATGGGGATTGATTAGAGTCCAAGTCAAAGACTACAACTTATGGAAAGAGATTTACATGTAAATTGGAGATAAAGGTAACAAAGGCTAAAAATATGGAAAAGGAAAAGCTGCCTAAATCTGAATTTCTGCAGCACACGCCTAAAGAAGTGGTAATTACTCCTACAAGGAAGCCGATTTTGGAAGATTCCTTTCATAAGGACAAAGATAATTCTGTTACGATTCGTTTGGTATCTTATGGAGCTCAAACCGACCAATAACGAAGAAGATATGCCCAAAACGGTCCAATAGTGTTTATCTTTATTTCCTTACGAATTTGAGTTGGGCTTGGAGTCTATTACTTGGCCTTATCTCCAAGAAACGAATTAGGTCAACCTATACACTATAAATACAGCCTCTTAACACTCTTAAATCATCCTTGGTGAAACCTTAAACCAAGAGGAAGCTTACAACACAAGAGAGAAGTCTGGAAGGAGCTGTTCATCATTATGTCTTCTTCTACCTTTAAATTTGTAATTTCTTTCTTTTCTTTTATGAACTAAATTTCTTTAACTTGAGTTTTAGCATATATGTATGAACCCTAGTTTTGATTGACATCTAGCTAATTTGGGAATTTAATGTTTTAAATAGAATTATAGTTTTTATTCTCTGTTTATGTGTTTGGATTTATATTCTGTGTTCTTGTGGACTGCAGCCATTAGAATTACCATCTAGTAATTAGGTCACCATTGACAACGGTGTTTAATTGCATGTTTAGCACATAACGTCTAGTATTAGGTCTGATCTGACAACCCAACCTAGCTAGATAATCACTATGGTTTAGTTCTTGTGACTATTTACCAATTACAGGAAACGTTTGCTTAGGAAGCCTTATTGACACAGGTAAATCCTATTTGAAACTACCGATAGCGAATTGGGACTGATTAGGGAAATACTACATAATTCACCCTTACATGTTTAGAACGGCGAAACTAGTGGGGATTACATGCTAATAACTCGAGCTATATTCTCATATCACTTCTCTTTCATATTTATTTTCTGTCTTTTAATTCTTAGTTTTAATTTAGTTTAATTAGAAAATCAAATAAATATCTATTTTGTCTTTACTTTTATTTGCGTTTAGTTGTTCTAGCTTTAATATTTTGCACTTGGTATTTGCATAAGATTCTTCTAACCTTCGTAGTCTCTGCAGAACGAATCTTAATCATTAACTAAAACTTGCATACGATCTGTATACTTGCAGAACCGTGTAGTTTAGGGTGTTATTTGCACTTTATTTATATATTATTTTATCACACCCTAGGCCCCACCAAGTTTTTGGCGCCGCTGCCGGGGACTACATCGTTAGTCCTTGTGCGTATATCTTGTGCTTTTAATTTCAGTTAGTTCTATTTTACGCTTTTGTTTTTAGTTTTTGTTTTTCAGATTTAGTTACAGATGGAGAACCCGAGGAGACTTGAGCTACCCATCGAATTCAGAGTGGAGCCACGAGGAATTCGCGCTCCAGAAATCCAATCCGCAAAATTTAAACCTGACCCAGGGATGCTAACTCAATTCGCATCTCATGGATTATTCAGCGGAGTTTCACATCAAGATCCGATCCGATATATTCAGAAATTCATGCAGATCTGTGACGCTTATATCGTAAGAGGAGTTACTAGGGAACAAGTATATTACCTAATGTTCAATTTCTTCTTGACCGGATGTGCAAGCGATTGGTATGATACCCAATACCCTCATGTTATTCCAGATTGGGACAAGCTTCAAGCAAGATTCCTAGACCGTTTTATCCGGTTAGTAGACGTTTAAAAGATATGTTGGAGCTCGAAAAATTTATGCAGAAAGACGAAGAGAGTTTGGGTGAAGCATGGCTACGATTTACAGAGAAGAAGGCGAGATGTCCCTATCATAGATCCTCGCCAGAATATTATTTAACCTTGTTTTATGGAGGCCTTAATGAGAGATCAAGAGAGAAAGCAGATTCGTTAGGAAACGCAGGTTTTGTGTTGCTAGATCCCGAAGAGGCTGAGTTGGGGATGGAAAGAATTCTTGACAACGAGAGAAGTTGGCCAAAGAGAGCAGAAAAAGGAAACAATTCAGAATCTCTGAAGCTTAAAGAATTGGCTAAACAACTCGAAGAACTACAAGAACAAGCCCGAACAATTGCTCAGGTAAATACGGTACGCGCAATTCCTTCGTGTCCTGGTTGTGGGTTAAGAAATCATGTGTGGGAAGGGTGAATGAATAATCCAGCAGTAGCTTCCATTACATATCCGCAAGACAACTATTATTCTAATAGTTATTCTAATCCTCAAGAAAGCTACACTAATTATCAACAACCTCCACAGCAAAAGAGTGGGGTCAAAAAGCAAGAGACTTATCAGAAACCCCAACCTCAATCCTATAATCCACCACAACCTATTCAGAAAAAGTCACCCATTGTTGAGAAAGCTTGTCAAGAACCAAAGAAAGATCCACCTAAACAATCAACGCAACTGGCAAAAAAGGAACTAATCCCAAGCTTGAAATCGAGTATGGCTAAATTAATACAAGCAGCTGAGAAAATGAATCATAGCCAACAGAAAGTTCGAACCCAAGAGAAGATTATCAAGCAGCTAGAGCATACTATATCACATCTGGAGAGTACATTACAAAATCGGCCAAAAGGGCAACTCCCAAGTGATACTATTTCTCCTAGAGATGATTCTTGCCATGCAGTTGAATTGCGAAGTGGAAAACAATCGGCTTGAACACTCTTTGGTTTAACTACTTCCTCGTCTGTATCTTTGATTGTTTCTTCCCCCCTATGTTCTGGAATAGGGATTGATTCTTGTTCTGGTCTTGAATTGCGAAGTGGAAAACAACTACCTCCACCAAGTTTTTGGCGCCGCTGCCGGGGAGTGAGAAGTTTCTTGGGTCACACAGGATTTTATCGAAGGTTTATTAAAGATTTCTCCAAGATCGCCAAACGGCTTTGCTCTTTACTTGAAAAGGATACTCCTTTTAATTTCACTAAAGAATGTCTTCAAGCATTTTTGACGATTAAAGAGAAACTGATCTCTACACCTATTGTTATACCTCCTGATTGGAAAGCTCCATTTGAACTTATGTGTGATGCTAGTGATCACGCTATGGGTGTTGTGCTGGGACAGAGGAAAGACAAGATTTTCCACACGATTTATTATGCAAGTAAGACTTTCAACGCTGCCCAGATTAATTATACAGTGACGAAGAAAGAGATGTTGGCCGTGGTTTATGATTTTGATAAATTTCGTTCCTATCTGGTTGGGAAGAAAACTGTTGTATACACGGACCATTCAGCTATTAGGTACCTCATGGAGAAAAAGGACGCTAAGCCGCGTCTTATTAGATGGGTACTATTACTTCAAGAGTTCGACATAGATATTCAAGACCGAAAGGGATGCGAAAATCAAGTTGTTGATCATTTATCAAGGCTCGAAGGATCTGATGTGAACAAAGAACCATTGTTGGTTAAAGAGGTATTCCCTGATGAACAACTTTTTGCTATTAAACATGCGTTTGTGCCATGGTATGCAGATCTGGTCAACCTCATTGTGAGTGGTGTCTTTCCCAAAGATATCCACCCACAACAAAAACACAGATTAAGCCACCAGGCCAAGGAGTATTATTGGGATGAACCGTACCTCTGGAAAATTTGTAGTGACCAAGTGGTTAGAAGATGTGTGCATGAAGGTGAAATGGAGAAAATCATTGAAGGTTGTCATAGTTCACCTTATGGAGGTCACTTTAAAGGCGATAGAACCGCGGCTAAAATTATTCAATCCGGGTTCTATTGGCCTACCACACACAAAGATTGTCATCGTTATGTCCAGTCATGTCAAAGATGCCAGTTTACTGGCAATATATAAAAAAGAGACGCGATGCCGCTTAATAATATTCTCGAAGTTGAAATCTTTGATGTATGGGGATTTCATGGGACCTTTCATCACTTCCCATGGAAATCTTTATATTTTGCTTGCGGTAGATTATGTGTCAAAATGGGTAGAAGCAGTGGCAACACCAAAGAACGATGCTCAGACGGTGATTAAGTTCTTAAAATCTAACATCTTTTCAAGACATGGTACGCCACGTGTTCTCATCAGTGATAAAGGTTGATGTCTCCTCATTTGTGATAGATTTATGTTAGTTGGAGACATCATTTTTAGTGATTTAGGAAGTCTTCTAGTCGAATTTCTTGAGAAATAGTGCACTTTCCTATTTTGAGTCTTGATTTAGTAAAATAATATTTTTAGAAGCATATTGGGTTTAATTATTTATTTAGTGTGAAGCTTTAAAGATAATTATGGAGATTAATTAGAGTCCAAGTCAAAGACTACAAGATATGGAAAGAGATAAGCATGGTAATTGGAGATAAGGAAATAAAAGCTAAAAACATGGAAAAGGAAAAGCTGCCTTAATCCTGAATTTCTGCACCTACGACCACAAATCACCTTATATCTCAAGAACGGTGTGGAATTTGGAGAAACGGTCAAGAGCAAAGTTTAAGATCTTTTCGAGACGATGAATTTGGTATATTCATACGCATCAAACGGATGAAAATCGAAGCTGCTAGGACCAAAATAAAAACGGGCCTGATTGCATGTTTTTAGGGTTACGAATTTGAGTTGGGCTTGGAGTCCACTACTCACTTCTCCTTCAAGAAAACGAATTAGGTCTTCCTAAACACCTATAAATGCACCCTTAAACCATTGTAAACATGTCCTTGCTCAGTTTCAAGCTTAGGCTTAGTCCTTTCTTGTATTTTCTTAGTTTTAAATAATAGCTTAGTCCTTTAAATTAATATTCATCCTTAGTATCAAGCTATTCATTCAAGAAGCAAGCTGACCTATAGAGGAAGACAAGAAGAAGAAGTTGGAGAGTGACAAACTCCTCTTCTACATCTCACCTTCTCTATATTTAGGGTATTTAGCTATAAATTTATGCTCAACCATATTTCTAAGCTTTTATTCTGTAAGTTTTACGTTTAATTGTTGGATTATTATTTTGTCTTTGAATTCATAAATACTATTTGTTTATTCTAATTGATTAAGCTTTGCGTATATTGTTATTATGTGTTTTGACTTATTTCCCTAGATCTGATCAATCTTAGGATTATTCTTAGTTATTGACAACACCACATAATCGTCTAGTTTTGATCTTTCACCTAACTAGATAGCCATTAGGGTTTGATTTAATCACCAATCATTACTTAGGAATCCCTCGTAGTGGAGAGGTTGCTCCTAAGCCTAGAAAAGGCTAGGTAGAATTTAGAATCCTGGTTAATATATAATGCTTTATGTGACAGGTTAGAATAACAATTTAGTAATAGACTCATAAAATTAATCCTGATTTATTTAACTTACATTCATATTTAGTTATTTGCATTATTTATTTATTTGCATTAGATTATTATTTATCTTTTTATATTTTTATTTAAACATCTAAATCCATCTACGCTTGTTAAACACAAGTAGATCTAACGGATACAATCCCTGCGAACGAACTTGACTTATCATTAAAACTTGCAAACGATCTTTGATACTTGAAGTGAGTTCCGTGGTTCTCAAGGGTGTGTGACTCTTTATTATTATCTTTATTTATCTATTATTTTATCACACCTTTGCCCCCACCAAGTTTTTGGCGCCGCTGCCGTGGATTCATCTTTAAGTTAAATCTATTTTGTGTTTATTTAGTGTAGAAGTTTTTATTTGTTTTCAGTTTTACGCGTTTTCTTTTTAGTCTCTTCTCAGGTTTATTAGGTATGGAGAATTATTACGCACCAAATAAGCATGGGGCCCGAAGTCAAAATTTTTATCAAGAAGGTTCGAGCTATCAATTTCAAGCTCCACCACAACCCATGCATAATCTACAAAAAGAAGCTATAACCAAGCTCGAAGGAATGATGAATGATTTATTGAATCTGGTTCAAAATTTCACGCGGCTCAACAATGAAACATCCATGAAGCTAGCTGAAAAAGTGGAAGCCTTGGAGACACAAGTCACTCAAGTGACCAATTCTTCTCTAAAATTCCAACAAGAGTTTCCACCGTTAATCCGAAGTATCATAGAAGAACAGGTTCAACAAGCACTTCCGTCTCATCTAGTTTTTGAAAGTATAAATTATCTGGAGAATATGGAAGAGCAAAATGCGGCAAAGATAGATGCTAATACAACCTTAATACGTTCTATGCGCCAAAAATATCAAGCAATGGAGCAAAGATTAACGGACCTCACTACGATCAATCAACAGTTACAACAAGAATTACATAAGAAACTGGGTTATAGCAATGTTGGGTTCGAAATTTCAACCGTAGAAGAACCAACCAAGCTTAGCTTAGAAGAAGTAATTGTTAAAGATCAATTTGCGAAGGAGGTTGATCCAGAATTCAAGCATGTGGAAGAAGAGAAAGAAACCGATAAAGAAGAGACAACCGCACAAAAGGTGCAAACAGAAGAAAGTAAGGTGGAACCACCACCTACGCATCCGTTACTATCACCACCTAATCTACAAAGAATTACATATTCTAGTGGTGATACTAAATCTGAAACGTCAAGCCCAGAAATCATTGTTCCTATACTCGACGTCCCATACATGCAAACTGGCCTAGTTAAAAAAAATTGATAATGAGGCCATTGAAATCGATAGCGGTGTTTGGTTCGATGTTGTTAAAGAGTTCAGCCTTCAAGAAGAGGAGGAAGTGGAATCACCACAAGTTTCACTTAATGAACTAGATATTCCAGAAAGGGAAGAACCAAGCACGATAGGCATAGGGGACGTAATCGCATATAAAGAGCCTACATCACCGATAGTCTGCAAAGAAGATCTGTCCAAGAAGAGTGAAGGTGTAGAAGTTGAGATCGAGAATAGGGACCGTACTAAAGAAAGCTTGACAACCATTCCAAAGAAGCTACCACAAAAGATGCAAGATCTTGGAGCTTTATATCTCCAAATTAATATAGGTGGTAATTTCAAAGCTAAAGCGATGTGTGACTTGGGTTCAGGAAGGAATATCATGCCCAAGAATTTGTTCGAGAAGTTAGGCATGGGAGATGCCAAAAGAAAAGATATTGATTTGCTGCTCCTAGACAATTCAACGATAAAGCCATGGGGAGTCATTGAAGACGTGCTTGTCCAAGTAGGTACTTTAACTATTCCTACAGATTTTGTTATCCTTGATAGCATCGGAGGTCAACATGTTCCATTGATACTTGGACGCCCATTCTTGGCGACAAGTCACAGCATAATTGATATTCATAGGGGAACCGTGACTTTCCAAGTGGGAAAAGAATCTAAAATATTCCACTTGGTGGATGAAAAGCATGAGGAATCACGTATAGAAAAAGCCCCGACACTCCAAGTTGTGACAAAAGAAATTAAAAATAAAGTCCACAATAAACCCGTGAAGAAGAGAATCAAAAGTGAATTTGGGGTTTGTGACATGGTTGCATGGAAAGCCCCCAAACAAGAAAATAGACCACGGGGATTCAAGGATTCGTGGATGGGTCCGTTTGTAGTTACAAGAGTTATTTCGTCAAAACGGATTGAAATACAAGCTAAGAAAGGTCACAAACTTCGGACAGTAGATGAGCATAACCTAACCCATTGTTGGGGAGGTTATGTACGCAAGCCTTAATCGAGGTAACACGTCTAACTTTGAAAGACGTTAAACAAAAGTGCTACACGGGAGACAACCCGTAAATTCTTTTATGTTTTTACATTTTTAGTTTTTAATTTTATGTTTAGTTTAGTTAATTTTAGTTGATATTGCATATTTGAGGAAGGTATTAGTGTTTTTGATGATTAGGTATTGGAGAAATCGAGTTAGGGAAGCGAGCAAAATTTTTCGGAACGGAGGAACTTCGGCAAGTCATATCTTTGCGCTCGGGTATCGAAATCAGGTGATCTTTGAGCCTAAACTGCATAACTTTTCGAGATCTAGCTGTTGGTGAGGTTTTTGACAAGTGCGGTACACCGGACCTCAGCCGCGGTGCACCGCAGGTCAAAAACCCGTGCCACGGGTGGAGCCACGGGTTTGAACCAGAACCGAAGAAAAAGTGACCGCGGACTACCCCCCTATACCGCACCATGGTCCGCGCCTCAAAAACACGTGCCACGGGGTAGGTGCCACGGGTATTTTGACGTAGAAGCCGCGGACTACCCCATGCACCGCGCCATGGTCCGCAGAGCAAAAACACGTGCCACGGGGTTGTGCCACGGGTATTATCCAGTGGGTAAAATTCGTCCATCAGAAGCTGCGGTGTACCCCGCGGTACACCCCATGGTCCGCGCCATGGTCCGCACGAGCCGCCAGAGAGAGAAAAGAAAGGGTTTCAAGTGTATAAAGGAGGTATTAAGCTTTTTATTCCGAATTTATTAAACCTAAAGCCTCTTTCTCTTCTCCAAAACTCTCCCAACTCCATTGAAGCTCATAAAAAACCTTCACCTAACATCAAAACACTACCAAATCACCATTAATTCTCATCCAAATCCTTCCCTACATCATTACAAAGAAGATTCAAGCACCCAAATCATATCAAAACACCTAGAATCAAGACCATGAATTTCAAGATCTTCTTCTCAAATTCCTTAAACCCGTATCATCAAAGCTTGATTCAATCATACCCACATGGAGAGTTTTCATCCTAACACCTTTCCTAACCCAAATAAAGCTTTTTCCACCTATGATCATGAGTTACAAATTTCAAGAGTGTTTAAAGCTTTGAGTTGGGGGTCAAAAGAGATGATGAAGAGAATAGAGATATTATCAAGTGTATGTGATATGAAGAATCAAAGCAAGGTATTGGGTAAGCTCTAGAAGATTTCAATTGAGATGGATACTAGTTTGGGAATAAATTACAAGGTAAATCGGATCAAGAGATAAGAGGAAAGCTAGCGGTGGTGAATTCAAAGAACAAAAAGGTTTAAACTTTCATAAGGAAGACACCACAACCTCTACAATCGATAGTCCTTTAACCCAAGATGAACGAAAGCTTCTGGGACGCTAGTAGCTGTATTCAAAACATATTCCTGAATGAACAACTGTCACATGAGAGATTATTCAAAGAGCAAAAGTTGGAGGAAGATTAACAAGAGATTTCTAGAGTGTGACTGATTGGGATGGAGCATAAGAAGATGTAAGGGAAAGCGAAATTGGTGATACTAGAAGTTTACATACATGAAAGCACTGCACCCTATTCCGGGTACTGATCAGGCGAGGTAAATAGCCTCGAAGAGTATGTTTTCTTTCTTCCTTACCTTTTCTATATGTGCAATATCTGTAAAATTTTAATTTTCTTTTATTTTATTTTTGAGTCTTTTCGAGTCGTGGGGACACGACTCATTTTTGAGTTGGGGGTGTGGGGATTCGTTGTCTCTCATCTCCATTTTTCTGTGTTTTATTGTTTTTTAGGTAAAATTAAAATTTTAGGTAAAATTAAAATTTTTATGAGAAGGTTTAGATGTATGTAGAGTGTGTTTAATAGCTTAAAAGCATAAGCTCAGTGAGTTAATGATAGAAAGTAGTATGTTTATGAGCTATTTTATTTTGTATGCTTTAAGTATTTGCAGGAAAACACACATTGGTAGTAAAGAAAAGATTAGTGAGCAATGCGATAGAAAGTATGTTCGATCTCAGGGAGCCTTGAGAAGTGTGTAGGCCGTGAGATCCAAGCTAGTTGACAAAACCATTTGATGAAAGTGCTAAAGGTAAGAAAATAACGAAATTACATAGTGTAGAAAGTGATTAAGGCGGTTCTTTCATATTTGAAGCCTTTGAAGCCTTTTTATACCTTCTCACCTTGTTATTTGATTTAATATGTTATATCCTTCTCAGCCCCTTCTAGCCTTTCTAAAGCTTTTTATTGAAACACATTATAAGCCATATCCCTTTAGATTATAGGACTTTTCCATATGACCCGCACTCGAATCGCGATGCATAGACAATTGTTTTAGAGCTTGAGTTTGGGGTGGTGGGTCCACCATTATGGGAATTGTTATTCGGATGGGATTTTTGAGCTTATTAATTGTGCTTTATTCTTTATATTGATGATGATTCACAGATTTTTATTGTAACCCTTTGCCGGGGTAATAGTGAATGAAAAAGAAGCTACGAGCTAAATTTGCTAACAAGGGCATTAAAAGAAAAAATATATATATGAGAAAATAGCATGATATCTCAACATTAAAAAGAGAGTCATAGCTATAGAAAAAAATTGATTTGATTTGAAAAATATATATATTCGGACCGGCAAAGTGGAATTTGTATGTGAACATCTTATGCTTTAACTGGGTTATTGGGGATGCTAAATTGTGCATCAAAGAAGTCATTGGGTTGAGTGAGAACATTTTATAAGAGTAAATCAAGCTCTAGGGCGATTCGTTGATGGCTAGTGAGGAGAGAGCCAAAAGCTCACTCTAAATTATCCAAATATACTATCATACCGTCCCTAAGCCTAAATTACAACCTTAAAGACCTTTTGATTCTTTTCTATGTAATTGAGAAGTGATTGAGCTATTAGAGAGTAGTTAAGTGGATCTTTGGATACTAGTAAGGTTCGATGAACAATCTATAGCTTCCTTGGTGAACTGAGTAAAGTTCCTCTCCTTTTACATTGCGAAGCTAATCTAATCTTGAATTCAAGCCGTGTTGATTGTGGATATGAGAAGTGTACAGGTATGTAGTTTGTAAATATTATTACATGAAATTTTCTGAGTAGTTGCTTTATGTCTATTCTCCATATTCTGCTATCTTCTTCCCTCTGTGCTTAATTGACCTAGGTGTGTATTTAGAGACTTCCCTTTGTTTTTATCTTTATTGTATCGGGACGATACAACTTTGAGTTGGGGGTCTTGATGTCTCCTCATTTGTGATAGATTTATGTTAGTTGGAGACATCATTTTTAGTGATTTAGGAAGTCTTCTAGTCGAATTTCTTGAGAAATAGTGCACTTTCCTATTTTGAGTCTTGATTTAGTAAAATAATATTTTTAGAAGCATATTGGGTTTAATTATTTATTTAGTGTGAAGCTTTAAAGATAATTATGGAGATTAATTAGAGTCCAAGTCAAAGACTACAAGATATAGAAAGAGATAAGTATGGTAATTGGAGATAAGGAAATAAAAGCTAAAAACATGGAAAAGGAAAAGCTGCCTTAATCCTGAATTTCTGCACCTACGACCACAAATCACCTTATATCTCAAGAACGGTGTGGAATTTGGAGAAACGGTAAAGAGCAAAGTTGAAGATCTTTTCGAGACGATGAATTTGGTATATTAATACGCATCAAACGGATGAAAATCGAAGCTGCTAGGACCAAAATAAAAACGGGCCTGATTGCATGTTTTTAGGGTTACGAATTTGAGTTGGGCTTGGAGTCCACTACTCACTTCTCCTTCAAGAAAACGAATTAGGTCTTCCTAAACACCTATAAATACACCCTTAAACCATTGTAAACATGTCCTTGCTCAGTTTCAAGCTTAGGCTTAGTCCTTTCTTGTATTTTCTTAGTTTTAAATAATAGCTTAGTCCTTTAAATTAATATTCATCCTTAGTATCAAGCTATTCATTCAAGAAGCAAGCTGACCTATAGAGGAAGACAAGAAGAAGAAGTTGGAGAGTGACAAACTCCTCTTCTACATCTTACCTTCTCTATATTTAGGGTATTTAGCTATAGATTTATGCTCAACCATATTTCTAAGCTTTTATTCTGTAAGTTTTACTTTTAATTGTTGGATTATTATTTTGTCTTTGAATTCATAAATACTATTTGTTTATTCTAATTGATTAAGCTTGGTGTATATTGTTATTATGTGTTTTGACTTATTTCCCTAGATCTGATCAATCTTAGGATTATTCTTAGTTATTGACAACACCACATAATCGTCTAGTTTTGATCTTTCGCCTAACTAGATAGCCATTAGGGTTTGATTTAATCACCAATCATTACTTAGGAATCCCTCGTAGTGGAGAGGTTGCTCCTAAGCCTAGAAAAGGCTAGGTAGAATTTAGAATCCTGGTTAATATATAATGCTTAATGTGACAGGTTAGAATAACAATTTAGTAATAGACTCATAATATTAATCCTGATTTATTTAACTTACATTCATATTTAGTTATTTGCATTATTTATTTATTTGCATTAGATTATTATTTATCTTTTTATATTTTTATTTAAACATCTAAATCCATCTACGCTTGTTAAACACAAGTAGATCTAACGGATACAATCCCTGCGAACGAACTTGACTTATCATTAAAACTTGCAAACGATCTGTGATACTTGCAGTGAGTTCCGTGGTTCTCAAGGGTGTGTGACTCTTTATTATTATCTTTATTTATCTATTATTTTATCACACCTTTGCCCCCACCAAAGGTACCAATTTTCTTAATGCTCCTCTGAGAAATTATCTTCGGAAGTTTGGAGTGAGACACCGTACTTCAACCGGTTATCACCCACAAACTAACGGTCAAGCTGAAGTTTCCAACCCGGAAAACAAATCTATTCTTGAGAAGACCGTGAACAAAACGAGGAAAGATTGGTCTTTAAAGCTAGATGATGCTATGTGGGCTTACAGAAAAGCATTTAAAACACCAGTTGGGGCATCTCCATATCGCATGGTCTACAGCAAAGCTTGCCATCTACCGATTGAACTTGAAGCTCGAGCCTACTGGGCTATTAAAACTCTGAATCTGGACCCAGACTTGGCCGGGAAACAAAGGATGATGCAATTGAATGAGTTGGAGGAGTTTCGTTATTTTGACTATGAAAATTCACGTCTCTATAAAGAGAAAACAAAGCGATGGCATGATAAACGGCTCCGTCCAAAGCGTTTTGAGATAGGACAAAAAGTTTTATTATACAACTCTCGATTTTCGAACTACCCAGGAAAGCTTAAATCCCGTTGGGGAGGACCTTACATTGTCACTAAAGTCACACCTCATGGAGCGATTGAAATTGAAAATCCAACCGAGCAACGGACATTCATGGTGAATGGCCAGCGTTTGAAGAGATACCATGACAGTGAGGACGTTGGGCGAGAGGAGACAATCCATCTCGTTGAATGCACTTAGCCTGAGGTACACGACTAACTCAAAGACGTTAAACAAAAGTGCTCTTGGGAGACACCCCTTGTTTTAATTGTTTTTTAGATTAGTTTTATTGCTTTGTAGTGTATAATGTTAAGTTAGTGTATATTTTAATTGTGTTTACAAGCTAATAGGAGAGAAAGGTAGTGTGCTATTGTGCAGGAAACGAGTTTGGGGTCAAAAGGAAAAAGCTGGAAAAATTAAAAGACTGGCGCGGACTATCCCCACGGACTACCCATGTACCGCGGGGATGCACCGTGCCCAGAAAACCTGTACCACGGGTCGGGTACCACGGGTTTTATCCAGAAGCGAGAAAAAGAAGACCTGATAGGCGCGGTGCACCGCACCCCTGGTCCGCACGCACAAAACGCGTGCCACGGGGTGTTGCACCGCGGGTTTTTTGACGGATCACCCGCGGACTACCCATGCACCGCACCCCTATACCGCAGGCACAAAACACGTGCCACGGGGTGCTAGCTCGGGTATAATCCAGTGGAAAAAAATTTGAAGAGCTGATGGGTCCGGTATACCGCGGACTTGGCCCGGTATACCGCACAGAGGCGGTTTGTGAAGGAAGTTCTTTCCTAATCAACTTCTTACCTTAACAAGATAAACCCTAGCCTCTCCCATACGAATTTTTCAGACCCAAACCCTATATAAACATCTTAAAGCTTGTGCAAACCTTCACAATTAACACAACAACTCCTCAAATCCTCTCCTCCATCTTCCATAAACACAATCTCTTCATCAAATTCATCACACTACACCATTAAAACACCATCAAATTCATCACACTACACCATTAAAACACCATCAAATTCATCACACTACACCATTAAAACACCATCAAATTCATCAAGCTTTAAAGATTTCTTCCAAAATTCATCAAGAAACCTTTCTCTTTCACCAATTCCAAGCAACAACATCAAGCTAAACCAAATTTTCCTTAAACTTTTAATCCATCCTTGGTATAACTTGAGTTGTGGGTAAATCAAGCATGACTAACAGATCTGAAGCTATGGAATACAAGAGAAAGTGCTCTATCCTTGGGAAGAATAAGAAATTGCCTGGAGCCACCATTGAAAAACCCATCAATCTTGATGAGGTTACTGAAGAATCAAAAGAAAAGGAACCAGCACAACCACTACCAAAGAAGTTAACTGCTAGAATGTCCGTACCATCAAGGAGGCCTTTGAAGAAAATAAAAATTCAAGATCAAGGTTCTTCTACCTCTTCCTCTGAAATTGTTTATGATCTTCCTCCTTGGGCTCTCAAGTTACAGAACAAAATAGAAAGATTACGAGAAAATAACAGAGACCTTTGGACAGAAGTCATACAGATGGAATCATAGATAGAAGATTTGACCTTGACAAGGGATATTGATAGTTATACCGATCCTTCAGCTTCGGATAAGGAGGATGATATGATGGATCTCTATGGCCAACCAGGTAGGTCATTCTAATTTTTCTTAATAGCTTGTTGCATTAGGTAGTTTAGTTAGTTTTATTTTAAATTTTATTCCATTCTTGAGTCTTTTTCGAGTCGTAGGGACACGAGTCACTTTTGAGTTGGGGGTGGGGATTCGTTGTCCTCATCTTCTTTTCGTTTTTGCATAAAATTTAAAATTTTTAGGTTGAATTAAGGCATAGAATATGTAGAATGTCCTATTTTGAGCATGAATTTATTAGGTCAATGATAGTAAGTAGTATGTTTTTGAAAGATGCAACAAAATTGTTTAGATGCATGTATGAAAACAGGAAATAAAGGATAGAAAAGTTAATGAGCAATGCTAAGAATTCACGTTGAAACTTAGGGATAGTTATTTGGTGTGTAGAACGTGAGGTTTAAAATTAGTTAAAAACCCACTTGTCTATGAACTAATAATGAAAACGTAACGAAATCCGGTAGTTAGAAAAATGACTAAGGCAGTTCTTTCATGATAAAACACTTGAAGCCTTTAGACTTTCTCACCCTTTTGTTTGATATTATTGTTATTTATCCGTCTTAACCCCTCTGAGCCTTTCTAAAGCCTTTTTCTTGAAACACATTATAATCCTTACCCTAGTTTTAGGACTTATCTATATGACCCGCACTCGAATCGCAAAACCTGAGACAACTCGTTTTAGAGCTTGAGTTTGGGGTGGTGGGATTTCATCATTAGGGAACTTTGGGATTTGGGAATTATCTTTGTGATTTTATTGATGATGAAATTGTTATTATTGTAACCCTTTGCCGGGGTAATAGTGAATGAAAAAGAAGCTACGAGCTAATTTGCCAATAAGGGCATCGAAAGAATATATACATGAAAAAAAAATATAGCGTGATATCTCAACATCAAAAGAGAATTATAGCTATACAAAAGAAAATTAATTTGAAAAGAAAAAAATATATATATTCGGACCGGCAAAGTGGATTTTATATCATCAAAGGTTTTAATTGGGATTATTGGGGATGCAAATCAAAAGCATCAATAAATTGGGTTGAGTGAGAACATCTTCGAGTGAAAACTCAAGCTCTAGGGCGATTCGTTGATGGCTAGTGATGAGAGAGCCAAAAGCTCACTTTTCATTATCCAAATATACCACACCCGTCCTTAAGCCAAGCTATAACCAAGACCTTAGGATTTCTAACTACTAGATGGAGAAACAATTGAGCTATTAGGTAATAGGTAAGTGGACCATTGGATGCTGTATTTGGGACCTATGAACAACCTATAGCCATTAACCTGAACTAAGTTATCATCCTCTCCTTCTGGCATTGCGAAATTAATCTTAACTTGAATTTATGGATTGTTGATTACATGTGTATTAAGCATAGTTGTGCATTATTTCTTGAGCATTACTACATGAGACTTTTTAGATATTATGCTCTAGTATCATTCATTATATTCTGTTCTTGTTCTCCTCCGACTTCTTCTTGTTTATTGTGACTACCCTACTGTTCTTTACTTTTATTGTATCGGGACGATACAACTTTGAGTTGGGGGTCTTGACGTCTCCTCATTTGTGATAATAAAATATACTTCTGAGACATCATTTTAGGCTTATTTATTAGTTTATAGGTTGATTTTAGCTTAATTTAGTGCACTTTCCTATTTTGAGTCTTGATTTAGTAATATAATATTTTTAGAGCATATTGGGTTTAATTGTTTATTTAGTGTGAAGCTTTAAAGATAATTATGGGGATTAATTAGAGTCCAAGTCAAAGACTACAACTTATGGAAAGAGATTTACATGGAAATTGGAGATAAAGGTAACAAAGGCTAAAAATATTGAAAAGGAAAAGCTGCCTAAATCTGAATTTATGCAGCACACGCCTAAAGAAATGGTAATTAGTCCTACAAGGAAGCCGATTTTGGAAGATTCCTTTCATATGGACAAAGATAGTTCTGTTACGATTCTTTTGGTATCTTATGGAGCTCAAACCGACCAATAACGAAGAAGATATGCCCAAAACGGTCCAGCAGTGTTTATCTTTATTTCCTTACGAATTTGAGTTGGGCTTGGAGTCTATTACTTGGCCTTATCTCCAAGAAAAGAATTAGGTCAACCTATACACTATAAATACAGCCTCTTAACACTCTTAAATCATCCTTGGTGAAACCTTAAACCAAGAGGAATCTTACAACACAAGAGAGAAGTCTGGAAGGAGCTGTTCATCATTATGTCTTCTTCTACCTTTAAATTTGTAATTTCTTTCTTTTCTTTTATGAACTAAATTTCTTTAGCTTGAGTTTTAGCATATATGTATGAACCCTAGTTTTGATTGACATCTAGCTAATTTGGGAATTTAATGTTTTAAATAGAATTATAGTTTTTATTCTCTGTTTATGTGTTTGGATTTATATTCTGTGTTCTTGTGGACTGCAGCCATTAGAATTACCATCTAGTAATTAGGTCACCATTGACAACGGTGTTTAATTGCATGTTTAGCACATAACGTCTAGTATTAGGTCTGATCTGACAACCCAACCTAGCTAGATAATCACTATGGTTTAGTTCTTGTGACTATTTACCAATTACAGGAAAAGTTTGCTTAGGAAGCCTTATTGACACATGTAAATCCTATTTGAAACTACCGATAGCGAATAGGGACTGATTAGGGAAATACTACATAATTCACCCTTACATGTTTAGAACGGCGAAACTAGTGGGGATTACATGCTAATAACTCGAGCTATATTTATATCTGATTAGGGAAATACTACATAATTCACCCTTGCACTTTATTTATATCTTATTTTATCACACCCTAGGCCCCACCACAAAGAAAGAACAAACCTTGAGCTTGAATTCGAGTATGGCTAAACTGATGCAAGCAATTGAAAACAATATGAGTCGTAGCCAACAGAAAATTCAAACCCAGCAAAAGGTAATCAAGAAACTCGAGCATACTCTATCACATATGGCGAGTACATTGCAAAATAGGCCAAAAGGGCAACTTCTAAGTGATACTATTGCTCCTCGAGATGATGCTTGTCACGCAGTTGAATTGCGAAGTGGAAAACAACTACCTCCACCAAGACCAGAACCAGTCCCTATTCCAGAAAAGGGGGGAGAAGAAACAACAGAAGATACAGTAGAAGAGGTAGTTGAACCAAAGAGTGTCCAAGCCAAGACACCTGAAAAAACGAAAAATTCAGTGGAACTTAATATACGCCCTCCACCACCATACCCTTCACGTGTCAGAAAAAAGGACAATGACCTGAAATTCAAGAAGTTCGTTGACATGGTGAGTAAGTTAGAGATTAATATTCCGTTTGTAGAAGCTCTCAGGAGAATGCTGAAATATCTCAAATTCATGAAGGACATTCTTTCTAACAAACGAAGTATAGAAACTGGGGAAACAATTGGATTACCTGTGGAGTGTAGTGCTATATGTCAAAACAAGTTACCACCGAAGCTAGAAGATACCGGAAGTTTTACGGTTCCCATTGGCATTGGAGACAGTTGGACCGGGAAAGCATTATGTGATTTAGGCGCGAGTATCATTCTCATGCCAAGATCCCTGTTCGAGAAGCTCAACATAGGGGAGGTAGTACCCAAATCTGTGGTATTACAAATGGCGGATCGCTCCCTCTCACGACCAGTAGGTAAAATTGAAGATGTTTTAGTTAAAGATGGTACTTTTATTTTTCCTTGTGATTTTATTATTCTTGACTACGACGAGGATAAGAATGTCCCCATCATCTTGGGTAGACCATTCTTAGCCACGAGGCGTACACTAATAGATGTTGAGAATGGTGAGTTGATCATAAGGGTACAAGACGAACAGGTACGATTCAATGTGTTTAAGGCTATGAAGTTACCAAATTCCAAAGATGAATGTTTCAAAATAGATGTCATCGGAAAAATTACACAAGAAGTCTTCAATGAAGCAAGCTTAGATGATGATCTTGACGAAGCCTTATCACTTGAATCTCAAGAGGAAAACAAGATAACTCCTAACGAAGTTACTGCATTAGGATCAAATATACGAGAACTGCTTCAAGAATCAGGTGACATTGAACCTATAAAGCAACCATCCATAATATGTCCACCTGTTCTCGAAGAAAAACCCCTTCCAGATCATCTACGTTATGCATATCTAGGTACGAACAAAACTTTGCCTGTTATTATTTCTGCTAACCTTTCAGGTCTTCAAGAGGAGAAGCTACTTCATGTACTTCGCGCTAACAAAGAAGCAATCGGGTGGACTATTGCCGACATCAAGGGAATTAGTCCGTCCATTTGTAAACACAAAATCATTCTTGAGAACGAAGGTGGGCGATCTATAGAGGGACAAAGAAGACTCATGCCAGCTATGAAACAAGTGGTAAGGAAGGAGGTAATCAAGTTATTAGACGCAGGAATCATCTACCCGATTGCTAGCAGTGATTGGGTCAGACAAGTGCAATGTTTTCCAAAGAAGGGAGGTATCACTACCATCCTTAATGATCAAGGTGAAGCCATACCATCAAGAACAGTTGTGGGGTGGCGAGTATGCATGGATTACCGAAGACTCAACAAAGCTACAAAGAAAGATCACTTCCCGCTACCATTCATTGATCAGATGTTAGACAAACTCGCAGGGAGAGAGTATTATTGTTTCCTTGACGGATATTCGGGTTATAATAAATTTGTGTGGATCCCCTTGATCAACACAAAACAACTTTTACTTGTCTGTTTGGCACCTTTGCTTATAGAAAGATGTCGTTTGGTTTATGTAATGCACCTGCCACGTTCCAGAGGTGCATGATGGCTATATTTTGGGACATGATTGATAAATATTTGGAGGTTTTTATGGATGATTTTTCGGTGTTCGGAGATAGTTTTGATGATTTTTTGAATAATCTTGAGAAAGTCCTTGTGAGATGTAAAGAAAAAGATCTTGTGCTTAATTGGGAAAAATGTCACTTCATGGTTCAAGAGGGAATTGTGTTGGGACATAAAGTTTCGAAGGCAGGAATGGAGGTCGATCGTGCTAAAATTGAAGTTATCAAAACATTACCACCTCCAGTTTCCGTAAAAGGAGTGAGAAGTTTCTTGGGTCACGCAGGATTTTATAGAAGATTTATTAAAGATTTCTCCAAGATCGCCAAACCGCTTTGTTCTTTACTTGAAAAGGATACTCCTTTAACTTTACTGACGAATGTCTTCAAGCGTTTTTTACGATTAAGGAGAAACTGATCCCCACACCTATTGTTATACCTCCTGATTGGAAAGCTCCGTTTGAACTTATGTGCGATGCTAGTGATCACGCTATGGGTGTTGTGTTGGGACAGAGGAAATACAAGATCTTTCACACGATTTATTATGCAAGCAAGACTTTTAATGCTTCTCAGATTAATTATACAGTAACGGAGAAATAGATGTTGGCCGTAGTATATGCTTTTGATAAATTCCGTTCCTATCTGATTGGGAAGAAAACTATTGTATACACAGACCATTCAGCTATCAGGTACCTTATGGAGAAAAAGGACAATAAGCCGCGTCTTATTAGATGAGTATTGTTGCTTCAAGAGTTCGACATAGATATTCGAGACCGAAAGGGGTGCGAGAATTAAGTTGCTGATCATTTATCACGGCTCGAAGGATCTGATACGAACAAGGAACCATTATTAGTGAAAGAGGTATTCCCTGATGAACAACTTTTTGCTATTAAAGATACGTTTGTGCCATGGTATGCAGATCTAGTCAACCTCATCGTGAGTGGTGTATTCCCCAAGGATATCCACCCACAACAAAGACAAAGATTATCTCACCAGGCTAAACAATACTATTGGGATGAACCGTACCTCTGGAAAATTTGTAGTGACCAAGTAGTTAGACGATGTGTTCCTGAAGGCAAAGTTGATAAGACTATAACAATCTATCATGGATCACCATATGGAGGTCATTTTAAAGGCGATAGAACTGCAGCTAAAATTCTTCAATCCGGTTTCTATTACACAGAGATTGTCATCGTTTTGTCCACTCATGTCAAAGATGCCAGTTCACTGGTAATATATCAAAAAGGGACGCGATGCCGCTTAACGATATTCTAGAAGTCGAAATCTTTGATGTATGGGGAATAGATTTCATGGGACCTTTCGTTACTTCCCATGGAAATCTTTATATTTTGCTTGCATTAGATTATGTATCAAAATGGGTAGAAGCAGTGACAACACCAAAGAACGATGCGCAAACAGTGATAAAATTCTTAAAGACAAATATATTTTCAAGACATGGTACGCCACGTGTTCTAATCAGTGATAAAGGTATCCATTTCATCAATGCTCAACTGAGAAACCTTCTTCGTAAGTTTGGAGTGAGTCACCGCATTTCAATCGGTTATCACCCACAAACTAACGGTCAAGATGAAGTTTCCAATCGGGAAATCAAATCTATTCTTGAGAAGACCGTGAACAAAACGAGAAAAGATTGGTCATTAAAGCTAGATGATGCTCTCTGGGCTTACAGAATAGCATTTAAAACACCAGTTGGGGCATCTCCATATCGCATGGTCTACGGCAAAGCGTGCCATCTACCTATTGAGATTGAAGCTCGAGCCTTCTGGGCTATTAAAACATTGAATCTAGATCCAGAACTGGCCGGGAAACAAAGGTCAATGCAACTGAACGAGTTGGAGGAGTTTCGCTATCTTGCCTATGAAAATTCACGCCTCTACAAGGAGAAAACAAAGAGATGGCATGATAGACGACTCCGTCCAAAGCATTTCGAGAGAGGACAAAAGGTACTATTATACAACTCTCGATTCTCGAACTACCAGGAGCTTAAATCCCGTTGGGGAGGACCTTACATTGTTATGAAAGTCACACCTCATGGAGCGATTGAAATTGAACATCCAACCAAGCAAAGGACATTAATGGTGAATGGCCAGCGTTTGAAAAGATACCATGACAGTGAAGACTTTGGACGAGAGGAGACAATCCATCTCGTAGAAAACGCTTAGCCTGAGGTACACGTCTAACTCAAAGACGTTAAACAAAAGTGCTCTTGGGAGACACCCCTTGTTTTAAATTTACTTTTTAGATTAGTTTATTGCTTTGTAGTGTATAATTTTAAGTTAGTATAGATTTTAATTGTGTTTACAAGCTAATAGGAGAGAAAGGTAGTGTGTTATTGTGCAGGCATGGAGTTTGGGGTCAAAAGGAAACACTTGGAAAAATTCGCAGGTCAGTCTAGTATACCGCGCCTCACGTCCGGTATACCGCGCCATGAAAAACCCGTGACCACGGGTATATGACTCGGGTTTTCTGCCGAGAGTTCAAAAATCGAAGGTTCACAGGTCCGGTATACCGCAGGAGGAAAAACCCGTGACCACGGGTATGAGGCTCGGGTTTTTTGCCGAGGAGTGAAAAAAAGACAGCGCCTAGCTGCGATATACCGCGCCATATGTCCGGTATACCGCGCTAGGTCGGTTTTGAAGAGTTCTATGCCTATTCCAACTCTTACCTTATCAAACTTAACCCTAGCCCCTCCTACACGAAATTTTCAGACCCGAACACTATAAATACACCTTGAAGCTTGTACAAACCTTCACAATTAACACAATAACATCAATAATTCTCTCCTCCATCCTCCATAAACATAATTTCTTCATCAAATTCATCACACTACACCCTTAAACACCATCAAGAACATCAAGCTTTCAAGATTTCTTCCAAGATTCATCAAGAAACCTTTCTCTTTCATCAATTCCAAGCAATAACCTCAAGCTACACCAATTTCTCTTAAACTTTTAATTCATCTTTGGTATAACTTGAGTTGTGGGTAAATCAAACATGACAAATAGATCTGATGCTATGGAATACAAGAGAAAGTGCACCATCCTAGGGAAGAATAAGAAATTGCCTGGAGCCACCATGGAAAAGCCTATCAACCTTGATGAGGCTACTGAAAAATCAAAAGAAAAGGCACCAGCACAACCACTACCAAAGAAATTAACTACTAGAATGTCTGTACCAGCAAGGCTTATGAAAAAGACAAAGATTAATGATCAAGGTTCTTCTTCCTCTTCCTCTAAATAATATTCTGATACTCCCCCATGGGCTCTTAAATTACAACATGAAGTTGAACGTTTACGAGAAGAAAACAGAGAACTTTGGGTAGAAATTACACAAATGCAATCACAGTTGGAGGATGAGACCATGAACATGGAAATTGACAATTATTCTCCTCCATCTTCTTCGGAGGAGGAGGAGGACATGATGGATCTCTATGGCCAGCCGGGTACGCCACTCTAATTCTTTTTCTTAATAGCTTGTAGGCATTAGGTAGTTTAGTTAGTTTTAATTTAATATTTTATTTCTTTCTTGAGTCTTTTTCGAGTCGTGGGGACACAACTCACTTTTGAGTTGGGGATGGGGATTCGTTGTCCTCATCTTCTTTTTGTTTTTGCATAAAATTTAATTTTTTTAGGTTGAAATAGGCATAGAATATGTTGAATGTACCTATTTGAGCATGATTTAATTAAGTTAATGATAGTACGTAGTATGTTTTTGAAAGATGTCACAAATATGTTTAGCATGCATGTATGACAACAGGAAATAAAAGATAGAAAAGTTAATGAGCAATGCTAAGAGTTCACATTGAAACTTAGGGAGAGTTATCTGGTGTGTAGAACGTGAGGTTTGAAATTAGTTGAAAACCCACTTGTCTATGAACTATTAGTGAAAAAGTAACAAAATTCGGTAGTTATAAAAATGAATAAGGTAGTTCTTTCATGTTAAAGCCACTTGAAGCCTTTTTATACCTTCTCACCCTTTTATCTGATATTGTTATTATTTATCCGTCTTAGCCCCTCTGAGCCTTTCTAAAGCCTTTTATTAACCACATTATAATCCATACCCTTAGTTTATATGACTTATCTATATGACCCGCACTCGAATCGCAAAACCTGAAACAAGTCGTTTTTAGAGCTTGAGTTTGGGGTGGTGGGTTTCATCATTTGGGAACATTGGGTTTGGGAAGTATAATTGTGATTTTATTGATGATAAAAAAGTAATATTGTAACCCTTTGCCGGGGTAATAGTGAATGGAAAAGAAGCTAAGAGCTAAATTTGCCAACAAGGGCATAAAAAGAAAAATATATATATGAAATAAATAGCATGATATCTCGAACATTAAAAAGAGAGTCATAGCTATACAAAAGAAAAAAAATTGATATGAAAAGAATATATATATTCAGACCGGCAAACTGGAAATTGTATATCATCACAAAAGGTTTTATTTGAGATTATTGGGGATGCGGATCAAAAGCATCAATAAATTGGGTTGAGTGAGAACATCTTCGAGTGACAACTCAAGATCTAGGGCGATTCGTTGATGGCTAGTGAGGAGAGAGCCAAAAGCTCACTTTTCATTATCCAAATATACCACACCGTCCCTAAGCCAAGTTATAACCAAAGACCTTAGGATTTCTAACTACTTGGTGAAGAAACAATTGAGCTATTAGGTAGTAGGTAAGTGGACCATTGGATGCTATATTAGGACCTATGAACAACCTATAGCCATTAACATGAACTAAGTTATCAACCTCTCCTTCTGGCATTGCGAAATTAATCTTGATTTGAATCTATGGATTGTTGATTATCTGTATATTAAGCATACTTGTGCATTATTTCTTGAGCATTACTACATGAGACTTTTTAGATATTTGGCTCAAGGGTTATTCATTATGTTCTATTCTTATTCTCCTCCGAATTCTTCTTCTTGTTTATTAGACTACCCTACTGTTCTTTACTTTTATTGTATCGGGACGATACATCTTTGAGTTGGGGGTCTTGATGTCTCCTCATTTGTGATAATAAAATCTATTTCCGAGACATCGTTTTAGGCGTATTTATTAGTTTATAGGTCAATTTTCACATGATTTAGTGCACTTTCCTATTTTGGGTCTTGAATTGATTATTTATTATTTTTAGAGCATATTGGGTTTAATTATTTATTTAGTGTGAAGCTTTAGAGATATATGGTAATTAATTAGAGTCCAAGTTGGTTTAAAGAGCTAAAGGAAAGAAGATAAACATGGAAATTGAAGATAAGGAAGTAAAAGCTAAAAATATGGAAAAGGAAAAGCTGCCATAAATCTGAATTCCAGCACCTACGACCAAAAATCAGCTTATATCTTAAAATCGGTGAGGAATCTAGAGAAACGGTCAAGAAAAAAGTTGGAGATCTTTCCGAGACGATAAATTTCGACTACTCATACGCGTCAAATGGATGAGTATTGAAGCTGCTAGGACCAAAACAAAAACGAGGCTGATTCCATGTTTTTGGGCTACGAATTTGAGTTGGGCTAGGAGCCCAATATTTACCTTTTCCTTCAAGAAAACGATTAGGTCAACCTTTACACTATAAATACAGCCTCTTAACACTAGAAAATCATCCTTGGTGAAACCCTAAGCCAAGAGGAAGCTTACAACACAAGAAAAGAAGTCTGGAAGGAGCTGTTCATCAATAATGTCTTCTTCAACCTTTTAATTTGTAATTTCTTTCTTTTCTTCCATTAGTATGAACTAAATTTCTATTTAGATTGAGTTTTAGAATATATGTATGAACCCTAGTTTTGGTTGGAATCTATCTAATTTGGGAATTCTATGTTTTAAATTGAATTATTGTTTTTATTCTCTGTTTATGTGTTTGGATTTATATTCTGTGTTCTTGTGGATCGCGACCATATAGAATTACCATCTAGTAGTTAGGTCACCATTGACAACGGTGTTTAATTACATGTTTAGCACATAACGTCTAGTGTTTGGTTTAGATCTGACAAATCAACCTAACTAGATAATCATCATGGTTTAGTGTATTGCTATTTTACCAATTGTAGGAACAGTTTGCTTAGGACTCCTTATTAACACAGGTAAACCCTATTCAAAACTACCTAGCGCAATTGGAACCGATTATTGAAATACTACATAATTCACCCTTACATGTTTAGAACGGCAAAACTAGTGGGGATTACATGCTATTTACTCAAGCTAAACTCTCATACTACTTCTTCTCTTGCATTTAAATTTATGTCTTTACTTTATTAGTTTAATTTAGTTACATCGAAAATCAAATAAAAATCTATTTGTTTTTACTTTTCTGCGTTTTATTTGTTCTAGCTTTTAATATTTTCACTTTATTATTGCATAAGATTCCCCTAACCTTCGTAGTCTCTGCGGAACGAATCTTACTTAATCATTAAAACTTGCATACGATCTGTATACTTGCAGAATTGTGCTAGATTAGGGTGATTAATTGCACTTATTTATATTCTATTTTTATCACACCCTAGTCGACACCAGCTCGTTTAGGACAACCACAATTGGTGTACAGATTGACGTATATAGACCGAAAAATTCATTTAAATAAAAATCCCAAATTCAATAAGACATTAAACAAGTCTAGGGTTCATACCCATATGTTATTCTCAAGCTAAGTATGATTAGTTCATACTAAGAAAAGAAAAATAAGAAATTATGAATATCATATTCATGTTCAAAAGACAGAACACAATAAGAAAACTATACTAATTGCTAAAAACTGATAAATAGAAGGGCTGGAATGGCATGAACAGCTTCCCAACTCCTTCTTCTCTTCTTCTCACTTGATCTTGGTGATTCTAGGTGTAATAATGATTAGGGACTGAGAAAAGATGATTTCATTATGGTAAAAGATGATAAATATAGAAGTTGGGACTCCAACTCAAACTAGTTTTCCTAAATTAGTGGACTAGTTAGCCCATAGAGTTTGTAAAAATCATAACATCTTCTTTACAACTCCAAATAACTTGATTGTAGTGGCCACACGACCGCAATTAAAAGAATTTTTTTGATATAAAAGGGATTCTTCAAATTATTTGTCGATTTCATAAAGCATTGAAAATATTACACGTTTCCAAATCTGGCCAGCTCAACTTTTACTTTCCAATAGTGCTCAAAGTTTCCTTTTCCGCCATAACTAAGGGATTTTCTTTGTTTATTCACTTCTTATCATCATCCCAAGGTGTCTTAGCTTCTAAATACTTAGGTATACGTAATACACAAATAACACACAAATTACGCATAAAAACTCTAAAAAATAGCAAAACACCTAAAACTATACAAGAAAGTGTAAAACATAAATAAATGGGGGGAAATCCCTAAACTAAGCACTAAATACCTCCTAAAATGATGTCATGTAACTAGATTATTCTATCAAATAAATGGAGACATTAGCCACCATATTCTTACTCCTATGAATAAGTACAAAAAAGGGTCTCTAAAGTTCTGCTAGCCCGTAAAGATCTTCAATAACAGGACTACAAGACGAGAGAAGAATCATAATAAATCTAGAATCATTCTTTATGATAACCTTTCCCACCGGGTAGTTCCCCGCCAGTTTTGTTGCCTTAAGTAACCCTATAGCCTCTGCTTCAAGGGTCGTCTTCGCATTCAACCTCCCAGATTACCTGAAATCATAATACCTTTGTCATTTCTTATTACGCAAGCTATTGCAGCTCATTTTTCCAAAAAAATTGTATCAGTATTTATTTCAGAATAATTTTTGGGAGGTGAAGTCTATTTCCCTTTATCTTTTCGATTTGTTTTTTGTAGTTCTAATTCTTGATTTATTTTTACATTTTAGTCTATATTATCCTTATTCTTTTCATTATCAATTGTGTTGTTTTCTATGTCTTTATTAGTTATTTCATATTCTTTCCAATTATTCCAAGCTAATTTGTTAGCTTTTTTTGGGATTGCATTCAATATCATTATAAATGTAGTTGTTACTTTCCTTCCAAGTTTTTCATGTAATGTAACATACTAACTCTAACCTTCTATCTTTTTTTATAATTATTTCAACTTCTTTTATTAGATTATTTAGCCAAGTGTCAATTATATTTGTTGATGAGTTATTTGTTTTTAAATTAAGCGAGGACATAAACCATGTGCTTTTTGTCCAGGAGCAATTACAAAAGACATGTTATACAGTTTTATCTTTATTATTACATATTTTAGATGTCCTTTCCTTTGTTACATGTTTATTATAACGATTTTCTTCTTAATTAACTCCTTCAATATATTCATCCAGAAATAACACATAGTACATAATTTATTAAAAAAGAAATGATATTTATCACTCCTTCTTGGTTCACCCATATATCACCCTTATGTGACATTAAATAAAAGAAAGAGAAAAAAGTAATTAGAAAAAAAAAGCATTCAGATTGGTGTTTAAAACCTCCATGTAGGAGGTGATATAAGGGTGAATCAGAAAGAGGTAATAAATATCACAAATCTTATTAAAAACATGATGTCAATATTTTTAATAATGTCAACATGTACGCATCATTTTCCACCTATATTACATATTAAGGAATCTAAAAAGTAGAAAATATTTAGTTAAAAAACGACCAATATATTTCTATTTATAAATAAGAGAAAAAGTAAATGTTTAGTTGTTGAATTTATTTAGAAAGAAGGATATAATAGAAACAAGATCATTTATTTTATATTTAAACTCTAAATTTGATATATATATATATATATATATATATATATATATATATATATATATATTATGAAATGTTTTTTTACTAAAGTGTCAATTATTATGGGATGAAGAATATGTTTTCTCTTCATACATCTGAGGCTTGAAAGAATGGTAAATACAAAGTACTTACTAAGTCCCTATATGGTGTTCAAAGTAGCTCTAGGGGTGGACCATCCACTCCTATCACGCATTAATAGTATTCAAAGGCCATCTGGCGGGTCCACGTACTGTACAGGATCCTCCCCACTATCTAAACCTTCCTTAGCTAGTCAATCCGCACATTTATTTACTTTCGGATACATGTGTGTAAGTTTAAAACCCTTATGTGAAGCTAAGATCTCCCTACAAAAGATCGTAATATCATCCAGACCCCTATCATTCCCACTACCTTCACTAGAGCGTGTAACTCTAGCAAATTCGTTTCGATAACCAGAAAACTTTCACCGTGCCGCCATTTGTAGCCTAAAATGGAGGGTGAAGAGTTCTGCTCGGAATGCGGATTTAGCACTACACAATCCCACAAACCCACTAAGGAAATAGCCATTTGAATCCCTGAATAGACCATCCACTCCCGCTTTCGATGTGTCCGTTCTAGAACTTCCATCCACGTTGAGTTTTATGCCACTCTCCAGCTTTACCTATTTCACGAGCTCACTTTTCACCAAAACTATTACTATTCCATCACGCCTTTTACCCCACGTTCTTATGTAGTCATTCGCAGCGAATTTAACTCTAACACGTAACTAATCTATCATTTTTTTTGGTCATTTGGATTAAAAACTCTCTCATATCTGTCTAGCCAAATAATCCAAATTATAGTCGCTGCGATCGCGGATAACTCGCTTCCCTCCACCACTTTCTTGCATTTTAGGATCGAGTACCACCAATTTGGTGATGAACTTGCTGTATTATTTCCTCTTTGAGTTTTGCCGCTATTTCCTTGTCCTACAGTTGGTGTTCGATTTGCTGTAACACCGAATTGGGCCCATATACATTTAGGGAGATTAATAGTAAACAAATGACTTCGCTTAAATGTGTCGTTTCGTTCAAAAATATTGATTGCACGATGGTCCCTGTTCCCATCTGTAGCATGAAAGTTACTTGTAACTACCCATGTACCATACCCTCTAGCCCACCTTCTGTAATATCTTCCTGCCCCACACCACTAATTCCACCATTAACTTTCTCTTGAAAATGCAACACCCTATCCTCTCTTTTCAACCTCTTGAATTTATCCCAACTATCCCATAAATCCTTGTACACCCCCACAATATGAAAACAAGTGTATGGCCGTCTTATGATCCACCCACACACATAACACAAAGTTGAAGTTTGGACTCTGCGTTTTACTAGATTTAACCCTATCGGAAGCCGCTCCAATATCACCCTCTATATCAGAACACGAAAGTTTTGAGGACACTTAAGCGGCCAAACCATTTCCCACTTAAAATCATTAGTAAGTGGTCCCGAAGTTACTGCCACGTACGCGGACTTAACCAAAAATATGTTGTTATTTTCTGAACTCTGTTTATACCCCTGAACTATATTACTTAACATCTCTGGAATTCCTTTCACCAATATATATATCACCGGCCCAAGATGTCTCTACACACTCTCGAAACGCCTTGCTTAGACACAACACTCATAAGGCCATCTCCAAAATATTTTTGAGTAACCGCTTTAACCTATAGAGCAAAGCCCTTATTGGAGAACCCTCCACCCTAATTTTTCCATGTATGTGTGATTAAATTTTTTTGTGTTTCTGAGGCCAAAACCCCTCGTCTTATTTCTTTTACATAAGTTCACCCTCGAAATCCAGTTTATTTTCCTCTCACCTTTTAAGTACCCAAGATAAATTCTCAGATAATCTGATCGATCTCGTTACAAACATGGACATGTAATCTCAAAGTTTGCATACCCTAATTCAGAATGACACTTGAAACCGTTTGAGCCATCATAATTCTTCCCGCAAGTGACAAGTTTTGCGCATTTCAATTTGGTAGCGTATTTCGCATCCTTAAAGTAATATTTCTGAAAAAACCTCGCGGGAGCCTACTAAAGCATATAGGCGCTCCCAAGTAGTTACCTATATTATCACTTTGCACAAATCCACTTTGCTCCACTAACTCAATTTTCTGTTTGTCTTGGATATTTTTTGAGAAGATGGTGTCGCCTAATGTGTGATAAAAAGATGTATAAAATAATTGCAAATAAAGACCCTAAGCTGAGCACCGATATGCAAGTATACAGATCGTATGCAAGTTTTAATGAATAAGTAGAATTCGTTCCTCAGAGATTACGAAGGTTAAGAAGAACTTATGCAAATAATTAAGCTAGAATAATAATACGCAAGAGAAAGAAAGATAGATAGATTTTTATTTGATTTTCAATAAAGCAAAATTAAACTAACAAACTAGAAAACAGAAAATAAATAAAAGAAAAGAAAAGAAAGGACGATAGTATGAAAGTTAGCTTGAGTAAATAGCATGTAATCCCCACTAGTCTTGTCGTTCTAAACATGTAAGGGTGAATTATATAGTATTTCAATAATCGGTTCCAATTGCGCTAGGTAGTTTTAAATAGGGTTTACCTGTGTCAATAAGGAGTCCTAAGCAAACTGTTCCTGCAATTGGTAAATAGCAATACACTAAACCATGGTGATTATCTAGTTAGGTTGATTTGTCAGATCTAAACTGTACACTAGACGTTATGTGCTAAACTTGTAATTAAACACTGTTGTCAATGATGACCTAACTACTAGATGGTAATTCTATATGGTCGTGATCCACAAGAACACAGAATATAAATCCAAACACATAAACACAGAATAAAAACAATAATTCAATTTTAAACATGGAATTCCCAAATTAGATAGATGTCAATCAAAACTAGGGTTCATACATATATGCTAAAACTCAAGCTATAGAAATTTAGTTCATACTAAAGAAAGAAAAGAAAAGAATTACAGAATTGAAGGTTGAAGAAGACATGATTGATGCACAGCTCCTTCCAGACTTCTCTTCTTGTGTTGTAGCTTCAGCCTGACCTTAAGGTTTGGTCAATGATGGTTTTCTAATGATAAAAGGCTGTATTTATAGTGTGTAGGTTGACCTAATTCGTTTTCTTGAAGGAAAAGGTAAATATGGGCTCCTAGCCCAACTCAAATTCGTAGCCCAAAAACATGCAATCAGCCCCGTTTTTATTTTGGTCCTAACAGTTTCAATATTTATCCGATTGATGCGTATGAGTATACCAAATTCATAGTCTCGGAAAGATCTTCAACTTTTCTTTTGACCATTTCTCCAAATTCCTCACCTATTTTAAGATATAAGCTGATTTATGGTCGTAGGTGCAGAAATTCAGGATTAAGGCAGCTTTTCCTTTTCCATGTTTTTAGCTTTTACTTCCTCATCTTCAATTTCCATGTTTATCTTCTTTCCTTTAGCTCTTTTAACCAACTTGGACTCTAATTAATTACCATATATCTCTAAAGCTTCACACTAAATAAATAATTAAACCCAATATGCTCTAAAAATAATAATTAATTAATTTAACCCAAAATAGGAAAGTGTACTAAATCATGAGAAAATCGACCTATACTCTAATAAATACGCCTAAAATGATGTCTCCAACTACTAATAAATCATCACAAATGGGGAGACATCAAGACCCCAACTCAAAGTTGTATTATCCCGATACAATAAAAGTAAAGAACAGTAGGGAAGTCAAGAAGAAGAAGTAGGAGGAGAATAAGAACAGAACACAATGAATGATCCTAGAGCAGAATATCCAAAAAGTCTCCTGTAGTAATGCTCAAGAAATAATGCACAGATATGCCTAATATACACATAATTAACAATCCATAAATTCAAGTCCAGATTAATTTCGCAATGCCAGAAGGAGAGGTTGATAACTTAGTTCATGTTAATGGCTATAGGTTGTTCATAGGTCCTAATATAGCATCCAATGTTCCACTTACCTACTACCTAATAGCTCAATTGTCTCTCCACCCAGCAGTTAGAAATCCTAAGGTCTTTGGTTATAACTTGGCTTAGGGATGGTGTGGTATATTTGGATAATGAAAAGTGAGCTTTTGGCTCTCTCCTCACTAGCCATCAACGAATCGCCCTAGAGCTTGAGTTTTCACTCGAAGATGTTTTCACTCAACCCAATTTTTTATGCTTTTGATATGCATCCCCAAGTAATCCCAAATAAAACCTTTTTCATGATGATATACAATTTCCACTTTGCCGGTCCGAATATATATTATTTTCATATCAATTTTTTCTCTTGTATAGCTATGACTCTCTTTTTAATGCTGAGATATCACGCTATTTTTCATATATATATATGTATATATATATATATATATATATATATATATATATATATATATATATATATATATATGTTTCTTTTTATGCCCTTGTTGGCAAATTTAGCTCGTAGCTTCTTTTTCATTCACTACTACCCCGACAAAGGGTTTATAATATTAACTTTTTCATTATCAATAAATTCACAATTACAATTCCCAAACCCAATGTTCCCTAATGATGAAACCCACCACCCCAAACTCAAGCTCTAAAAACGACTTGTCTCAGGTTTTGCGATTCGAGTCCGGGTCATATAGATTAGTCCTTCAAACTAAGGGTATGGATTATAATTTGTTTCAATAAAAGGCTTTAGAAAGGCTCAGCGGGGCTAAGACGGATAAATAACATTAAAAATAAAAAGGGTGAGAAGGTATAAAAGGCTTCAAGTGGCTTCAATATGAAAGAACTGCCTTATTCATTTTTCTAACTACCGGATTTTGTTACTTTTTCACTAATAGTTCATAGATAAGTGGGTTTTCAACTAATTTCAAACCTCACGTTCTACACAACAAATAACTCTCCCTAAGTTTCAACATAATTTCTTAGCATTGCTCATTAACTTTTCTATCTTTTATTTCCTGTTTTCATACATGTATGCTGAACAAATTTGTAACATCTTTCAAAAACATACTACCTACTATCATTGACCTAATTAAAATCATGCTCAAATAGGTACGTTCAAAATATTCTATGCCTTAATTCAACCCAAAAATTTTAAATTTTATGCAAAAACGAAAAGAAGACGAGGACAACGAATCCCCACCCCCAACTCAAAAATGAGCCGTGTCCCCACGACTCGAAAAAGACTCAAGAAAAATAAAATTTAAAATTAGCATACATATTTCACATAAAGAAATGGTACGGAAGAAATAAAACATACCCTTCGAGGCTACTACCTCGCCTTATTGACATTCCAAGATAGGATTTTGATGGATTTTTCTTTAATTGCTCACGGAGTGTTATGATGTACTCCTTTTCTTCTTTTGAAAGTTGCGTGATTACACTCAAAACTTTAATGATCCAAGCATTGTCAATATTGTTACTCATCTTAAACTCACGTGTTTCTTCTTTACCCAAAATTATATTCGCTTTCCGTACAAGACACGTGATCATAGTAGGATATTGCATTAAATAACGACATGGGAGAGACCGAAAATCATATCGCCTCCTCATAGATCAACTGTGCCACATCCTCTTCTTCTCCTCACAAACTACAATTCAACAAAAAGAACGTTTTTTAGAAGGTCTTACCATTAGCGTAGGCCAACCCAATCTTTCCAAATCTCCAAGAAACGTTTTGTATTTTCCTTTATCGACTTCTTCTTCAAATACTTTCTCATAAGCAAAAGGTAGTTCCTTTAATTGTTTCTTTGGAGAAGCTATCAAGGCCATTGAAGCTTTATCTTTTTCTTCGGGTATAGGGTCTTTGATTGGGAGAGGTTGTGTTGTCTTCTTCACTAAAGTTGGAACTTTTTGCCCATTGAATCAAACACAGCTAGCTGACCTCTCTTCTCTTGACTTGTTTTTACCCTTTGTGTTGGAACTAGAACTTTTCTTACTTGATTTCTTCTCAATCAAATCCAATACCTTGCTTTTCTTCATCTCCTTTACAGTAGATAATGTTTATGTTCTCTTAATCATCTCAATTGACCCCCCAACTCAAAGCTTTAACCACTCTTGAAAATTGAAACTCTTGATTATTGGTTGAACAAGCTTTATTTGGGTTAGGAAAGGTGATTTGATGATGATTCTCTATATGGGTAAGATGGATTCTTCATGGATTGGTATGGATTTAAGAAATTGTAGGATGAATTTCTGAAATTTAAGCTTTTGATTCTTGGATTCAATGTGTTTTGGTATAATTTGGGTGGTTGAATCTCCTTTGTAATGAGGTGGAGAGAAGATTTGATGTGTTTTTATGATGATTGGGTAGTGTTTTGATGATTGGGGAAGGTTTGAATGAGCTTTAATGGAGTTGGGAGAGTTTTGGAGAAGAAAGAGAGGCTTAAGGATTAATAAATTCGGAATAATACCTAATATCCCTCTTTTATAAGCTTCAAAACAAAACTTTCTCTCTCCAGCGGCGACCTCCGGTATACCGGGTCTATGGTCTGGTATACCGGACCGATGATCATGATTTTTTTTCTTCTCAGCACAGAACCCGAGTCACCTACCCGTATTACGGGTTTTTCTTCTCCGCGGTATACCGGGGTTGAGGTCCGGTATATCGGACCGATGGTCAGATTTTTCCAAAAAATTTCGTTTTCTCCTCCCGAACTCGATTTCTCCAATACCTAAGCATCAAAAACACTAATACCTTTCTCAAATATGCAATATCGACTAAAATTAACTAAACTAAACATGAACTAAAAACCTAGAAACGTAAAAACATAAAAGAAATTACGGGTTGTCTCCCGTATAGCACTTTTGTTTAACGTCTTTTAAAGTTAGACGTGTTACCTCGATTAAGAATGACGAAATTTCCACCCCTTTCCTCTAATTCCCACGAACTTTTTAGCTCGATTCTTCATAATCATGGATGGTTCCATCCAAGAATTCGTGGGATGGGGTGTGTCTGGTGGTAACTCTATTTCATTTGTAGCATTACACTCCTCTGGCAATCCATTCATCTCTTCGGTTTCTAGACTTTGTTTGTTAGAAAGAATGTCCTTCATGAACTTACCATATTTTGACATTCTTGTGAGATCTTCTTCAAACGGGATGCTGATTTTTAACTCGTTCACCAAGTCAAGGAACTTCTTGAATTCTTTTTCATTGTTCTGATTTCTGACATGTGACGGGAATGGCAGAGGAGGAGGACGTGTGTTGGTTACCACCGGGCTCTCTTTCTTTTCATGTGTCTTCTCTGGGACACTTTTTTGTTCAATTACCTCTTCCACCTTGATTTCAATTGTTTCTTCAACCACTTTCTCAGGAATAGAGGTTGGTTCTGGTTCTACTCTAGGTGAAGGTAATTGTTTTCCACTTCTTAATTCAACTGCATGACAAACATTGTTTTCTGGAGCACTAGTATCACTTCGGAATTTCCCTTTTGCAAAGATTTGAAGTTTATTCACCATTTGTGACATTGTATGTTCAATATTCTTAA
Organism: Nemophila menziesii; assembly: GCA_029959085.1. Taxonomy (NCBI): domain Eukaryota; kingdom Viridiplantae; phylum Streptophyta; class Magnoliopsida; order Boraginales; family Hydrophyllaceae; genus Nemophila; species Nemophila menziesii. Next base: position 974,813 of record JARWIR010000055.1, on the reverse strand, counting down.
GCGCCTTGGATGAGTTTTCGCTTATTTGCTCATTTTTTCCATCAAGTTCATTATCTTAGCCATGCTTGAATTCAAACTCGAAGGTTGCTCTTGTATGGTTTGCTGCATTGAATAGGAAAGTGGTTCTTGATAAGCTTCATTATAAATGGGCGCTTCTTGATAGATAAGTTGTGGAGGATAATAAGATTGTGGTCGTGGTTGATAATAAGTCTGTTGATTTCCGACCCACTTGTAATTCTGTGGGGGCTGATAATCAGCGTAATTTCCTTGAGATTGATAATAACCATCATAATAATGGTTTCTTTGATAAGGTATTGGTGGGTCCTAGGGTGTTATAAAATTAGTGCGAAAATAAAAGGAACCACTTAACCGCAAGTGTACGGTTGTCCCAAGTAATATATGATAATCAAGTTCGTTCTCAGGGACGGATTAGGTTCAACCCAAATATTAATCAGATAGTAGAGATAATTGCTAAACAGAAAATAAAAGCTAAGAATTTTTGTTTGGTTTTTGGTAAATTAAAATTGCAACTAAAATAAAGACTAAAATTAAATTAACAGAAAGGAAATAAAGCAAATAAACGACTAACTTCAGATAAGAGAGATACTTGAGTCTCGCAAGGACTTCACCTAATCAATATAATCTATGATATGTTTAAGGGTAGAATTGGAATTATAATATTAGTCGGGACTCTAATATCTCCTAGCCCCCTGTCGGGTGGACCTAGAAGCTATCCTAAAGTATCATAAACACCTGTATGGTCGAATATGGCTCTTCAGATGATATGATTTTACCTCTTTGGCTATGTAACTAGTTAAGCCTGTCGGTCAATAACGGACATTACACGGGTATTACCTAGATCTGTATTCAAACCCCCCTGCCGGATGATCACTTCGCCACTAAAGTGAATAGCCAAAATACTAAAAGCTAATTCTAGTTGCGCGGAAAAGAATTAGTAATGAAAACAAAGTAATAACTAATATATAAAACTCAATCCTATTTAAATCTTAACAATCCCAAATTCAAAACATAGATGAATTAATTTAGGTTCATCCTTTTTATGCGATTCTCAAGTATAATGAAATTTAGCTCATAAGAAAATTAAAGACTAACATAAAAGAAAATGAATTCATGTTCAATTACAAGAAAGAAATAAATAACCTAAAGGGTTGAATGACTATTGTTGGAAGAACAGGATTCCTCCAGCTTCTAGCTTCTTCTCTCCTTCGTGCTCTGACTTGAAAACCTTAAGTCTCTTGTTTAATTCTCTGAAGTGTGTGAAAGTAGGAGGTTAAGGGGTGTATTTATAGGTGTTGGAGGACCCTAGGTCGAATTTACTTGGAGTGGAAGACAAGTTAAAGACTCTTAAATTCGTAGCTCTAAATTCTAGGAAATGTAAGATTTTGCTGCTGATTTGATTTGGTCATATCTTTTTCAATACTTATCCGTTTGAGAAGTTCCAATATATGAAACCACTTGTCTTGGAAAGAGCTTTCTATTGATGCAGACCACTCGTCCAGAATCCATGCTAATCTTTAATTATGAATTAATCTTTAAAACGTGGCTGGAATTTCAGATTCACAAGGCAGCTTTATCTTTTCCTTCTTTGAATAAATCTTTCCTAAATCTTCTTATTTCCATGTAAATCTTCTTTCCTTTAATCCTTTATCTTGAGTTGGTCTCTAAGTAATCACCATTTAACTTTTAAAGCTTCACATTAAATAAATAATTAAACCGCATATGCTTAAAAAGAATAAATCAATAAATCAAGAAAACAAAATAGGAAAGTGTACTCTAAAAATAGAAACTAGAGTAAAAATCATTTCCTAACACTCTAAAATACACTAAGACTTTATTATCACTTCTTCTCCTTGGATTGGTCCTTCATGAGATTCAAGAACCAATTAACTTTGCATTAAAAATAGTCAAATTTACGCACAAAAGCTCAGATTCTGCAAATAGTTAATTTCCAAGGGGAGAAAGTGCAATATGATCAAATAAGCCTAAAAGTCTATCAAATAAGTCATTTATTCACCTAAAAGGATGTCTCCAAGGGGCTAATAATTAGAACAAATCGGGAGACATCAAGACCCCAAACTCAAACCTTTGTCGTCCTGACAAAGTAAAATAAAACAAAGGATCTTTTAGGTGAACGCAGAAGGTAGAATCTAGAAAATAATCCCAAAGCAAAACTTAAAACAAATCTCATATAGTCTAATCTAGGAATTAATATACACCTACACTTATCATGCAAAATCAAATACAAAACAATATCAATCCAAAATTAATTTCACAATGCTAGAAGGTTACGCTTAATACTTATCTCAAGATGGTGGCTATAGGGTGTTCCTCGATCTTTACTTGCTTTGAACGCTCCACTTAGCATATTCCCTATTAACTCACTGTGCATCTAGGAATCATGAGGACTTTACGGTTTTAGCGTAGGCTGAAGGACGGTATGGTATGTATATTTGGTAAATTTGAAGTGAGCTTTTGGCTCTCTCCTCACTTACCATCAACAAACTGTCCAAGAGCTTGAGTTTACACTCGAATAACGTTCTCACTCAACCCAATTGACGCGCTTAATTAGCGTCCCCAAATTAATCCAATAAGCACTAAGGATGATTCACTTAAAAATTTCCACTTTGCCGGTCCGAATATATTTTCTTTTCAAATCATTTATTTTTTCTTTTCTTTTGTATATCCATGACTCTATTTATGATGTTGAGATATCATGCTATTTTTCATAGTTATGCCTATTCATAACTTGAGCTCGAAGCTTCTTTTCCATTCACTATTACCCCGGCAAAGGGTTACAATACAAAATCCTGTGAATCATCATCATATATAGCACAAAGCACAATTGATAAGCTCAAAAATCCCAACCCAATGTGAATTCCCATATAGTGGACCCACCACCCCAAACTCAAGCTCAAGACAGGAAGTCTCAGGATCGTGATTCAAGTGCGGGTCATATGGTCATGCCTAACAATCTAAAGGGATATTGGCTTATAATGTGGCGACAAAAGAAAGGCTTAAAGGCTAAAAATTTGTCTAAGAAGGATAAAATTAATTCAGGGATTGACAACCAAAAAGGATTCAAAGGGCTAACAAAGAACTGCCTCTATCATCTTCCTATTTACACAACTTGCCTCTAGTTCATACCTAAGTGGGTTCTCTACTCATTTAGATCTCACGTTCTACAAACCACCTATTATCCTTAAGCACAAGTTTACTTCTTTTGCATTGTTCATTAATTTTTCCTATCAATTATCTCATATTTGCATGCAATCAAAGTACAGTTTTACACTAACTCCTAAAGTCAACTATTTTCTATCATTAATTCATGAAAAGCATGCTTGATGGGGGCATTTAAAATTCTCTATAGTCAACGCAACTCTAAGACAAAAAATTGGGATGAGGCAACGAACCCCACCCCAAACTCAAAAGTGAGTCGTGTCCCCACGACTCGAAAAAGACTCAATAAAGCAATAAAATTAAACTACCTAAGTAGTGCCTACCATCAATTAAGAAGAAGAATTAGAACGGGGTACCTGGCCATGAAGATCCATCGTGTCCTCCTCCGAAGGGGAAGAATAATTATCAATATCCATATACAAAGTTACCTCTTCCAATGTTGACTTAATCTGTGTAATTTCCTTCCAAAGTGCTCCGATGTCTAGTCTTAAAAGTTCGAATTCTTGTTGCAAATTGCGAGCCCATGGAGGAAAACCAGAGTTAGTTTGAGAAGAAAAAGAACCTTGATCTTGAATTTGTGTCTTGTCTTTAGGCTTTGATGATACCCTCATTCGTGTTGTTAATTTCTTGTGTAGTGGTGGTGCAGGTGCCTTCTCTTCTTGTTTTTCTTCAATAGGCTCATCAAGATTGATGGCCTTTTCAATTGTAGAACCAGGCAAACTCTTGTTCTTCCCTAGGATACAACACTTCCTCTTGTAATCCATAGACATTGTTCTTTTTGTCATGGTTGAATTGACCCCAAACTCAAGTTATACCAAGGATAGAATAAAGTTAAGAAAACTTGGTATATCTTGAGTTTCTTGCTTGGATTAGATGAAGGAAGTTGGTTTCTTGACAAATCTTGGAAGAACTCTTGAAAGCTTGATGATCTTGGTTGTGTTTAATGGTGTTTTTTGATGAATTTGATGAAGATGATGTGTTTATGGAGGATGGAGGAGAGAGTTAATGATGTTAATGTGTTTGTTGTGGAGGTTTAATCAAGCTTCAAGGTGTTTTTATAGGGTTGGGAGCTGGAAAATTCGTTTGGAAGAGGCTAGGGTTTATCTCGTTAAGGTAAGAAGTTGACTGGGCCTTGATCTCTTCACAAACCGCCTGGCGCGGTGCATACCTGCGGTGCATGGGGTATACCGCGGGGGTACACCGCAGCGCTGTTGGTGTGAATTTCTTTCCTCTGCCTTATACCCGTGCTAGCACCCCGTGGCACGCGTTTTTGCCGTGCGGTGCAGGGGTGCGGTGCATGGGTAGTCCGCACGTGCTCCGTGAAAAAACCCGCGGTACATACCCCGTGACACGCGTTTTGGGCGTGCGGTGTAGGGTGCGGTGCACCGCGGCTACCAGCTTCTATTTTTCTCGCCTCTGGATAAGACTAGTGGTGCGCGACCTGTGGTACGGGTTTTTGGGCGCGGTACATCCCTGCGGTATATGGGGTACACCGCGGGGGTAGTTCGCACCAGAATTTGAGTTTCTCCAAGAATTTTCTTTGCGTTTCCTAGCACCCCAAACCCGATTCTTGCACCATTAACACACTACCCTTCTCATTTCTTTTAAAAGTAGACACTAAAACTCGACACTAACTTAGAATTATACACTAGGAATTGAAAAACTTAAAGCAATAAACTAATATACAATGAAATGGCTTTTGTTTAACGTCGTTAAGCTTGACGGGTTACCTCTCGCATCTATTCAGCTTCAAGGAGGTACATGACCTCCCCCGGATGTGGATCAACTCTGCGATTGGTATCCTCGCCTACATGGTAAAGTTTTAGACGATGCCCATTCACCATGAAGGTGCGTTGCTCGTCTGGATTTTCGATCTCTATTGCTCCATGAGGCGAAACTTTGGTCACCACGAACGGACCAGACCACTTTGATCTCAACTTTCCCGGATAGTTGCTGAACTTGGAGTTATATTTGAGGACCATCTGTCCAACTTTGAATTTCTTCTCACGAATGCGATTGTCATGCCATCTTTTCGTTTTTTCTTTATAAAGTTTAGCATTTTCATAGGCATGAAATCGGAACTCGTCAAGTTCATTCAACTTCATCATACGATTCTCCGCAGCTAAAGTTGGATCCATATTCATCTCCGCAATTGCCCAATAGGCACCCATTTCAAGTTCAAGAGGTAAGTGACAAGCCTTACCATAAACAATACGATACGGAGATGCACCCACAGGCGTCTTGAACGCAGTACGATATGCCCACAACGCATCATCTAATTTCATTGACCAATCCTTGCGTGTGGAACCAACTGTCTTCTCAAGAATGGATTTGATCTCTCGATTAGAGACCTCAGCTTGACCATTGGCTTGTGGATGATACGCGGTAGATACACGATGTCTCACACCATACTTCTCTAGAACTTTCTTCAGATATTTGTTCACAAAGTGTGAACCTCCATCGCTGATTATAACTCGAGGTGTACCATGTCTAGTGAAGATGTGTGACTTCAAGAATTTAATCACTACTCGCGAATCGTTAGTTGGTAGAGCTACAGCCTCTACCCATTTAGACACGTAATCAACAGCTAGTAAGATGTACAGGTTTCCGTTAGATGGTACAAAGGGACCCATGAAATCAATACCCCATACATCGAATATCTCAACTTCAAGAACATTATTACGCGGCATCTCGTCTCTCTTAGATATATTACCAGTAAACTGGCATCTATGACATTTCTTGACGTACTCATGACAATCCTTATGTAAAGTAGGCCAATAAAAACCGGATTGTAGTACCTTAGCAGCTGCACAGTCTCCTTTGAAGTGTCCTCCGTACGGTGAATCATGACAACCCATAATAATGGATAGAATATCTTTATCTGGTATGCATCTCCTCACCATCTGATCACTGCATGTTTTGTAGAGGAAAGGATCCTCCCAAAAGAATTGTTTAGCTCGGTGGGTTAGTCTCTTTTTCTCTTGTGAGGTAGCTCCTTGAGGAAAAGAACCACTCACAATAAGATTTGCAATATCCGCATACCAAGGAGTCTCTAATGAATAAACTGAAAACAAACTATCGTCAGGAAATTCTTCTCTTACCAACTCAGGTCCTCCGTTAGATTCAGAACCTTCAAGACGTGACAAATGATCAGCAACCTGATTATCACAACCCTTTCGATCCCGAATCTCTAAATCAAACTCTTGTAACAGTAAAACCCATCTAATCAACCTCGGCTTCGCATCTTTCTTCTCCATAAGGTATTTAATCGCAGAATGATCAGTAAAGACAACAACTTTCGCCCCAAGAAGATAGGAACGAAATTTGTCGAATGCGTATACTACAGCTAGTAACTCCTTCTCAGTTACGGTATAATTCACTTGAGCACTTGTAAAGACCTTACTAGTGTAGTAGATGGAATGAAATACCTTATCTTTTCGTTGTCCCGTAACAGCACCCATAGCGAGATCACTAGCGTCACACATAACTTCAAACGGAATCTTCCAATCAGGAGGTAATACAATAGGTGCAGAAATAAGCTTCTCTTAAATCTCGTTGAATGCCTTTATGCAAGCTTCATCAAAAAGGAATTTGGTGTCCTTCTCAAGTAAGTTGCACAACGGCTTAGAGATTTTGGAGAAGTCCTTGATAAAACGTCGGTAAAAACCAGCATGACCCAAAAAGCTTCTTACCCCTTTTACAGAAATAGGAGGGGGAAGAGTCTTGATTACCTCAATCTTTGCACGATCAACTTCCAAACCAGCACTTGAAACCTTGTGACCCAACACTATACCCTCTCGAACCATAAAGTGACATTTCTCCCAGTTCAAAACCAAGTCAGTCTCCTTGCATCTAATCAATACCTTCTCCAAGTTCCGTAAACACTCCTCAAAGTTATCACCAAACACAGAAAAGTCGTCCATAAATACCTCAAGTAAATCATCAATCATGTCCCAGAAGATTGCCATCATACATCTTTGAAAAGTAGCAAGTGCATTACATAATCCGAATGGCATCCTTCGGAAGGCAAAGGTACCAAAAGGACATGTAAAGGTTGTCTTGTGTTGGTCTTTTGGATCTACATAAATCTGATTGTATCCTGAATATCCATCCAAAAAGAAATAATATTCTCTACCAGCTAGCTTGTCTAACATCTGATCAATAAACGGAAGGGGGAAGTGATCTTTTCTGGTGGCCTTGTTCAACTTTCGATAATCCATACACACTCTCCAACCAACAACGGTCCTTGAGGGAATGGCTTCATTTTGCTCGTTCAAGATGGTAGTGATACCACCCTTCTTTGGTACGCATTGAACCGGACTCACCCATTCACTGCTAGCAATAGGATAGATAATTCCCGCGTCTAGCAACTTGATAACTTCTTTCTTCACCACTTCCTTCATAGCTGGCATCAATCTTCTTTGTCCTTCAACTGAGCGCGCGTTTTCATCGTCTAGAATGATTTTGTGTTGGCAATAGGAAGGACTAATACCTTTGATGTCAGCAATCGTCCAACCAATCGCCTCTTTATTAGCTCTCAGTATGCGCAACAGTTTGTCTTCTTGAGGACCTGTTAAATTAGTTGAAACAATAACAGGTAGAGTGTTGTTAGTACCTAAATACGCATACCTCAAGTGTGACGGAAGCGGCTTTTCTTCTAGTTGTGGGGGAGATTCGATAGATGGTTTCTTTTTAGGTGCGATCTCCCCAGGCTCTCGAAATGGCTCATAGGCGAGATGCCTATGTTTCATGTTTCCGGAGTTCAAAGCAGCTACAGTCTCGGTTAGTTCTTCCATCAATTCTGGTAAGTCAAGTGTTAGGGCTGCTTGCAAGGTATCTTTAAAATTCATACAATCAAACATTTCTTGCGTAGTCAAATCGAGTACATCCATTCGGAAACATTCTTCAGGGATATCTGGAAACTTCATGGCCCTAAACACGTTGAACTTTAACGTCTCGTCTTGGATTCGCATGGTTAATTCGCCGTTTTCTACATCAATAACAGTACGCCCCGTGGCTAGGAATGGTCGACCCAAGATGATGGGGACATTCCTATCCGCGTCGTATTCAAGAATAACAAAATCAACTGGAAAAATTAACGTACCTGCCTTGACGAGGACATCTTCGATTCGTCCCTCTGGATGAGCGAGGGATCTATAAGCCATTTGTAGGATCATGGAAGTTGGTTTAGCGTTTCCTATCTTCAGTTTTTCGAAAATTGACTTGGGCATCAAATTGATACTCGCGCCCAAGTCACACAAAGATTTTCCTTGCCACTCATTACCAATAGAAATAGGAATCGTGAAACTCCCAGGATCAAGTAGTTTAGGTGGCAACTTACTTTGGCATATAGCGCTGCATTCTTCTGGCAATCCTATCATCTCATTCTCACGGTATGGTCTCTTGTTGGTAATGGCTCTTTTCAGAAATTTAACGTACTTCGGAACATCGCGTATAGCATCTAAGAACGGAACGTTAATATTGAGACCACGTACCATATTCAAGCACTTTTGGTATTCTGCAATGTCTCCTTTCTTCTGAACTCTGGAAGGGAAAGGTGGAGGAGGACGGGTTTCTGTAACATCTTTTGATTTTGGCTTTTCCGGAATCTTCTCCACTTCAATTATTTCAGGTTCATCTTCTTTCTCTTCCACATCTTTTACCGGTTTCTCTTTCACAGTTGTTTCTTTTTCTTTCATCACGGGAAAAGGAGGTGGAGCGAGCTTCTTACCACTTCGAAGTGTCACTGCATTACAATCTTCTCTTTGCTTAGGTTCTTCAGTGTCACTCGGTAATTGTCCTTGCTGACGTTGATTTAATTTCTTATTTATCTGAGCCATTTGAGTTTCCATCAACTTAAGTGCTGCGGTGGTAGACTGTTGAATGTTGATTATTGTTTTCAAGGTTTGCTGAACATCTAATGCGCCTTCTTGAGGTTAAGCAGGTAGAGCTTTCTGATTCATGGTCTCGGTATAAGCATCTTGAGGAGGTTGTCTCTGAGCTTGATTTCCGTATGCTTGTCCACCTTGGTAGTTGTTCTGAGGTCTTGGTTGAAAGTTGTTTCCTTGGGGACGTGGTTGATATGCATAGGTTGGATTAGCAGCGCCATTTGGATTTGAATATTGGAAACCCGGATGGTTTCTATTCGGTTGATAACCTTGACCACTTGAGTTATAGTTTCCGCGGTTGGATACGAACATTACGGATTCTGGATTGTTTTGACAGGTCTCCCAATCATGATCTTGTGTACCGCAGTTAGAGCATCCATAAACTTCTTGTGTAACATTAACATCAGCTCTTCTGCTTGAAGCACTTTTTGCAACAGCTAGGGTAAGCTGTTTCAGTTGTTGCTCGAGTTTGTTTTCCATGGCGGCAAACTTTTCTTCAATTAATGCAATATTTCCACCTCGGACAGGTGTTCTCATGGTACTCCAACCTAGTTCATTCGTTACAGTTCGATTCAAAATAATCTTAGCATGGGCTGGTTGTACTCGTGAAAATGCACCATCACAAAGCAAGTCTAGATCCTTTCTTGAAGAGCCATCAAGTCCTCGGTAAAATATCTTCATCTGTTGAACTTTTGTGAGGCCATGATCAGGGACTCTTCTTAAACAAATCTGAAATCTCTTCCAACTTCTACCCAAAGTCTCGTCTTCATCTTGTTTGAATGAAGTGATTTCAACTTGCGCATCTAATCTCATATTTGTTGGGTAGTATCTATCGAAGAACGCAGTTTGTAATGCGTCCCATGTTGTAATTGTTCCGGGTTCTTGAGAATAATGCCACTCACTTGCTCCATCAATAACAAAGTATCTAAAATTAGCAAAATACATTTGCTCTTTAGTTACTCCTTGCGTAATATAAGAATCGCAAATTTGCATGAACTTCTGTACAGCACGGATTGGATCTTCGCCAGGTGCTCCTCGGAAATTGCCATAACTCTGAAACTGAGATAACATACCAGGATCGGGTCTGTATCTCGCGACATTAATATCTGCAGGGCCAATTCCGAGGGCAGGAGCTCGAAACGGAGCGTCTTCAGGGCCATTGATGAACCACGGATCATTATTTTGAGCAACAGGAGCAGCTGGAGGGTTGAGTTGTTGATTGTCAACTGGGTCTTCAGCCATTTTTTCTCTTGCTAATTGCTCCTCTAACTCTTTTGCTTTAGCGTCTCTCTTTCTTTTGTTTGCTTCTCGAACTAGGTTTTCGGAATTTGCAAGAATCACGATATCTTCACGCATAAACATAAACCTGTAAACCTGAGAAAGACAGACAACCCAAAGCGTAAAACTGAAAAATAAAACTAAAACTAAACTAACAATTAAACTACTAAAAGATTAACACCGGGGTCACACGCAACCGTCCCCGGCAGCGGCGCCAAAAACTTGGTGGGTCCTATGGTGTTATAAAATTAATGCGAAAATAAAAGGAACCACTTAACCGCAAGTGTACGGTTGTCCCAAGTAATATATGATAATCAAGTTCGTTCTCAGGGACGGATTAGGTTCAACCCAAATATTAATCAGATAGTAGAGATAATTGCTAAACAGAAAATAAAAGCTAAGAATTTTTGTTTGGTTTTTGGTAAATTAAAATTGCAACTCAAATAAAGACTAAAATTAAATTAACAGAAAGGAAATAAAGCAAATAAACGACTAACTTCAGATAAGAGAGATACTTGAGTCTCGCAAGGAATTCACCTAATCAATATAATCTATGATATGTTTAAGGGTAGGATTGGAATTATAATATTAGTCGGGACTCTAATATCTCCTAGTCCCCTGTCGGGTGGACCTAGAAGCTATCCTAAAGTATCATAAACACCTGTATGGTCGAATATAGCTCTTCGGATGATATGATTTTACCTCTTTGGCTATGTAACTAGTTAAGCCTGTCGGTCAATAACGGACATTACACGGGTATTATCTAGATCTGTATTCAAACCCCCCTGTCGGATGATCACTTCGCCACTAAAGTGAATAGCCCAAATACTAAAAGCTAATTCTAGTTGCGCGGAAAAGAATTAGTAATGAAAACAAAGTAATAACCAATATATAAAACTCAATCCTATTTAAATCTTAACAATCCCAAACTCAAAACATAGATTAATTAATTTAGGTTCATCCCTTTTATGCGATTCTCAAGTATAAAGAAATTTAACTCATAAGAAAATTAAAGACTAACATAAAAGAAAAGGAATTCATGTTCAATTACAAGAAAGAAATAAATAAACTAAAGGGTTGAATGACTATTGTTGGAAGAACAGGATTCTTCCAGCTTCTAGCTTCTTCTCTCCTTCGTGCTCTGACTTGAAAACCTTAAGCCTCTTGTTTAATTCTCTGAAGTGTGTGAAAGTAGGAGGTTAAGGGGTGTATTTATAGGTGTTGGATGACCCTAGGTCGAATTTACTTGGAGTGGAAGACAAGTTAAAGACTCTTAAATTCGTAGCTCTAAATTCTAGGAAAGGTAAAATTTTGCTGCTGATTTGATTTGGTCATATCTTTTTCAATACTTATCCGTTTGAGAAGTTCCAATACTCAAACTTCCAATATATGAAACCACTTGTCTTGGAAAGAGCTTTCTATTGGTGCAGACCACTCGTCTAGAATCCATGTCAATCTTTAATTATGAATTAATCTTTAAAACGTGGCTGGAATTTCAGATTCACAAGGCAGCTTTATCTTTTCCTTCTTTGAATAAATCTTTCCTAAATCTTCTTATTTCCATGTAAATCTTCTTTCCTTTAATCATTTATCTTGACTTGGTCTCTAAGTAATTACCATTTATCTTTTAAAACTTCACATTAAATATATAATTAAACCGCATATGCTTAAAAAGAATAAATCAATAAATCAAGAAAACAAAATAGGAAAGTGTACTCTAAAAATAGAAACTCGAGTAAAAATCATTTCCTAACACTCTAAAATACACTAAGACTTTATTATCACTTCTTCTCCTTGGATTGGTCTTTCATGAGATTCAAGAACCAATTAACTTTGCATTAAAAATAGTCAAATTTACGCACAAAAGCTCCGATTCTGCAAATAGTTAATTTCCAAGGGGAGAAAGTGAAATATGATCAAATAAGCCTAAAAGTCTATCAAATAAGTCATTTATTCACCTAAAAGGATGTCTCCAATGGGCTAATAATTAGAACAAATCGGGAGACATCAGGTATGAAGGAAATCGAAGCTGGATTATTCATGCAATTCTCCCACGAGTGATCTCTTGCTCCACAACTAGGACATGAAGGTGAGGTATGTGCTAGATTTACCCGAGCTATTTTTCGCGCTTGTTCTCGTAATTCCTCAAGTTGTTGGTTTAACTCTTTGAGCTTTAGATATTCTAAAGTCTCTTTTTGTTTTTCTGATTGAATCTGCCAACTTCTCTTGTTTTCAAGAACGTACTCCATAATTATATTAGCTTCTGCAGGATCTTATAATACGAAACTTCCCTTTCCTAACAAATATGCTCTCGCCTGAGACTAAAATCTGTAAAACAAAAACTAAAAAGAAAAGTGTAAAATAGAACTAACTGAAATATAAGCACTAGATAATTGCACAAGGACTAAGGATGTAGTCCCCGGCAGCGGCGCCAAAAACTTGGTATCGCCTAAGGTGTGATAAAAAGATGTATAAAATAAGTGCAAATAAACACCCTAAGATGAGCACGGTTCTGCAAGTATACAGATCGTATACAAGTTTTAATGAATAAGTAGAATTCGTTCCTCAGAGACTACGAAGGTTAAGGAGAACTTATGCAAATATTCAAGTGCAAATAATTAAGCTAGAATAATAATACGCAAGAGAAAAAAGAAAGATAGATTTTTATTTGATTTTCAATAAAGGAAAATTAAACTAACAAGCTAGAAAATAGAAAATAAATAAAAGAAAAGAAAAGAAAGGACGATATTATGAAAGTTAGCTTGAGTAAATAGCATGTAATCCCCACTAGTCTTGTCATTCTAAACATGTAAGGGTGAATTATGTAGTATTTCAATAATTGGTTCCAATTGCGCTAGGTAGTTTTAAATAGGGTTTACCTGTGTCAATAAGGAGTCCTAAGCAAACTGTTCCTGCAATTGGTAAATAGCAATACACTAAACCATGGTGATTATCTAGTTAGGTTGATTTGTCAGATCTAAACTGTACACTAGAAGTTATGTGCTAAACTTGTAATTAAACACCGTTGTCAATGGTGACCTAAATACTAGATGGTAATTCTGTATGGTCGCGATCCACAAGAACACAAAATATAAATCCAAACACATAAACAGAGAATAAAAACAATAATTCAATTTAAAACATAGAATTCCCAAATTAGAAAGATGTCAATCAAAACTAGGGTTCATACATATATGCTAAAACTCAAGTTATAGAAATTTAGTTCATACTAAAGAAAGAAAAGAAAAGAATTACATAATTGAAGGTTGAAGAAGACATGATTGATGCATAGCTCCTTCCAGACTTCTCTTCTTGTGTTGTAACTTCTTCCTGACCTTAAGGTTTGGTCAAGGATGATTTTCTAATGATAAGAGGCTGTATTTATAGTGTATAGGTTGACCTAATTCGTTTTCTTGAAGGAAAAGGTAAATATGGGCTCCTAGCCCAACTCAAATTCGTAGCCCAAAAACATGCAATCAGCCCCTTTTTCTTTTGGTCTTAACAGTTTCAATATTTATCCGATTGACGCGTATGAGTATACCAAATTCATCGTCTCGGAAAGATCTTCAACTTTTCTCTTGACCGTTTCTCCACATTCCTCACTGTTTTTAAGATATAAGCTGATTTGTGGTCGTAGGTGCAGAAATTCAGGATTAAGGCAACTTTTCCTTTTCCATGTTTTTAGCTTTTACTTCCTTATCTTCAATTTCCATGTTTATCTTCTTTCCTTTAGCTCTTTTAACCAACTTGGACTCTAATTAATTACCATATATCTCTAAAGCTTCACACTAAATAAATCATTAAACCCAATATGCTCTAAAAGCAATAATTAATTAATTTAAGATCCAAAATAAGAAAGTGTACTAATTCATGAGAAAATTGACCTATACTCTAATGAATACGCCTAAAATGATGTCTCCAACTACTAATAAATCATCACAAATGGGGAGACATCAGAAGATGATGATAGATTTTTTATCACTCACCGTCTGGCCCGATTCTTCACCGAACAAATCCATGATTTCATTAATTAGATCCACTTGACTCTTTAGCGCCTCTGCAAATAAGATTAGATCGCCTGGAATATATACATGAGAAATAGGAGGCCCTTACTTATGAATACGGATGGGATCCCATTCACTACTACTACACAAATTTTAAATTAGTATTGAGAGACGCTCTATACACATCACAAAAATATATGGAGAGAACGGGTACCCCTGGAGAATTCCCCTATATGGTGTGAACGCTAAAAGGCTCGTTGATCCAAAGAATCTGCTAAGAATTAGATCGCATAATAGAAAATATTAGTTTACCCAAGTCATAGGTAAAACACAATAGGAAATAATATCCTCGATAAACCTGAAACTAAGTTTATCATAAACCTTCTCTAAATCGATCTTGATCGCTATATAACCCTTCTTCCCCGTACATATGCATTCAGAAATCCACTTCTCTTACTAATATAATATTATTAGTAGTCGAGCGACCAGGGAGGAAGCTAGTTTAAGTTGGTCCAACTTTTTCTACCGGATGTGGCCTTAAATGGTTCACCATATATGTCATAACAAACTTAACCAACACATTAATAAGACTTATAGGACGAAACTGGCTAACCTTTTCTGGATCAGTAACTTTTGGAATTAGATGAACTAGTATCCCATTAAGTCTTGGGGAAATTTCCCTTTTCCAAATAACATCTCTAACCATGTCACAAACAGAACCGCCTACTGACTCCCATCATTTCTGATAAAAAGATGTGGAAACCCCAACGGGACCAGGCGCTTTTGTTGGATTCGGGTGAAAAACTACTAGTCGAATTTCCTCATCGTAAAATTCTTCTTCAAGTATACCTCTTTCGCCCTCCTCCAGGCGAATCATCAGGTGCTATAAACCCCTAGTCTGTAGTATATAGTATATGAAAAAAGGATTTCACTAACACCTAACCCGCATTTGGGTCTCTCACCCATTCCTTATTCTCGTCTCGGAGTTCAGTAACTCTCGTCGCCTCCTGCTTTATGATAGTGGATAAGTGATAAAGCTGTGTATTCTTGTCCCTTAATCGTATCCATTTTTACTTCGATCTCTGGAACCAAAGGATCTCCTCTTATTCCAAGACACTTAAATAATCATTTCTCAGTTGTTTACCGAGTTTTTAAAGAAAGGCATTATAAGAGTGTTGGAGCGAAGTTTGAATACCTCAAAGTCTTGCTAATAACAACCATTTTTTCTATTAACGTCACCAAAAACCTCTTTCTTCCATATCTGGATTCGGTCTTTTATTTATTTTTATATATTTTCCCCCATATCCTCCAGATTATTCTCCCATTTTCACTAATGAACCCCTAGAAAACACTGTCCATGTCGATTTGAAGCGAATCCGATTACTATGACACTTACGTGTCCCATATATACTCAAGTGAATTAAGAAAGGCGCATGGTCAGAGTGAGCTCGATCTAAATTTCTAACATAAACTTGTGGAAATAATGTTGGAAAGAAGAATTACCATAAGCTTGATCCAACCGCCTTAATATTCTTTGACCTATGTTCCGAGAATCGCACCATGTGAAGTGTGGACCCTTGAACCCCAAGTCCATCAACCTACATTCGTGCCTCCATTCCTCGAATTTCTCCATAATCCTCGTAAACCCTGGCATTCCACCTTTTTTGGATTCTTCTTTCCCCACTTGATTAAAATCCCCGACAATTAATCATGGAGTATTCTCATTCCAAAAATCTACTATAAACGCTTACCATAATTATGCCAGTTCAGACGAATTTGTCCTTGCATAAATTGCCAAAAATATTCACGGCCCACACACCGGGCTAGTAACCTCAATATTGATCGCTTGATTCCCTATCGAGAGAACTTGGATATCCACTTCTAAATCTGCTCAGATAAGCCATATTACTCATTTGTATGGCATTGCTTTTAACCGTGTTAAGTTCATTTTACCAATCTACGTATTATTTGTTTTTCTTTAGCCCTCCTAACCATCGGCTCAACAATTACCGTCAACCGAATCTCGTGTACTCTCATCAGTTCTCTAGCTACACGAACGAAGTTCTCAGACAACTGCTCCTTGACAATTCCAAACTAAAATATTTATTGGGAGGTTAAGACTCTCCCACCCATATACATTTCTAATTTGTGTACAGATTAAAAACAATTCCTTAGAAGGAAAAAACAAAGTAACTTATGTATAATCTATAGGAACATCAAATTCAGAATTTACCTCTCACTCTGCGTCTCCTGGACAACACTTTGCATTAATACATCTTCTGGTGTTTCTGAAAATGAAGGCTCGTTAAAGACGTATTTAATTCCATCGTCTGTCCACTGGGTTAATTAACGGGCTAGCCTGGGAATTCATAGGACTCGTCCTATCATAGCAACCCATTACTCCAACCTGTTGGTCAGTTTTACTAATATAAGCTACACCCATGGTTTTTGTAAATATTGAATCTCTTCGTAACTTTTGCACCCTGCCTATCAATAATTTTTTCTAACAAATCTCCCCTCAAATCTTTAGTCTAAATTTCCGGTCTTCCCAGACCCCTCAACAACTTTTGACCCTAGTAACCCCAGCTCAAAATTCACTTTCTCCATTGTTCTTTACCTTTACTAATGTTCTTCGACTGTCCATTAACCTGACCAAAGACCGGTGCAAAAACAATTTCTTTGACTGACGTAACAAGTGATTTTAGCTTTTCAAAGTCAGCCTCTTCAATAATTTTATGCCCCCCAGTTGATCCACTATTTTTCTTGTCCCTTTGGTTCTTATCACTCACATCAGGTGCCTGACCTTTCCATTTCAGTACAGCTCATTTCGAGACGTTTCTTAACCTTCCCATGTCATGTTCTCATCCTGTTTCCCCGTTTATGAATAACGTCTTGAATCTCGACCCAAGACCTTTACTTCCATTGTGTTTAACCCCGTTTAGACCTCCATTACCACGATTAGTATACCGGTTTCCCCTTGTATGAATTGTCATTCAGTCACCGTAATGTGGCTGTTCTAAAACTTCTTAACGTACTCCAAATGTTACATATGTTTGACCCTTGTCCTCGTTTACCACCTGATGTTTTATACTGAAGATGGCTTACTTAACGGACACTTCTCTTTCTGCTAACCAAACTTTCCGCATTAGAAGCATATCAAGTGCAAGTCCACGTATTCCACATTACAAGTCTCCCCTTTATTCGTTATCTTTGGTATTAACTGGTTATTAAGGTCTAGTTCAACAGCCAGACGAGCATAGTTTCTTCTCTTACGTGTCTTAGTTAGCGGATCAATTCTCACTATTTTCCATTTCAGGTCACCCATTTTTTCAAGAATGTGCAAAGTTTAATTATGCATACCCACGTTAGACACAGATAGTTGTGTCGTTATAGTGGTGATAGAGTCCAACTGCCTTAAACTCCGGTGTTCATTCCCAAACAATTAAGTAGTGATCATAAATCATCCAGGGATCCCCGACAAGCGCAAAATTTATATCCTCTTTGAAGGAAAACATCATCATAAAGTAACCATGCCCAATATCCACAAGTTCTAGTAAGCCTTTCAGGCTTCAGATTTGCCTCAATTTTTCCGCTAAATAATTGTATCACACTTTCGACCCTAGAAGCCTTACTACCACCGTATTACTCCATAGTTCAATGTCCTCAATGATTTATTCTCTATAACACAATACTTGTGGGTAGTCACTTTCCTCTAGTATTATATCGTCTTCTACCATCGAAGTAAAGTTTCCATCATCCAGGTTTTTTCTATCCTACACAGTGTCATTAAATTAAAGTCTAAAATGGTTGGAATAGTTCGGTTTATACCCGTAAGTGCAGCATGCCACCATGGTTCTTCTTAGGTGGGATTACTTGCAAGGAAGGTCTTACTATTGCCGCAGTAAACGTGAAACTTGGCTAACTAACTTCATTTTAACGCAAACGCTTGACAAGTCCGTTTCTTTCTCGCGCGCACGTAGGGAATTGCTCGTTAAATTATGTTGTTACCATGTTTACATCCTCCTTGGGGGTCGGACCGTTGATGTCTATTGCCGGAGTTATCGCCGACAACATCTCTGGAGGTGGGTCCATCGTTTAGAGGTGTAGCGGTCTTTTTATTTTTATTAATAGGAAACATTTATTTTATAATGCACATGCTTGACGAATGGTAACTAAAAAAAGTTTATTGTAAACGATAAATTATCTCTCTTGAGCCTTTTGACAGAATTCGTTATCGAAGGACCAATCCTGGGCCATAATTTTTAGGGTAATTAAAAAGCGGTGAATGAAATTGGTATCACTATTTACTACTCTCTACCTCCCTTTCTTTACCTTCGCCTTTCGCCTCTGTCTCTGCCTAGTTGAAGACTTTAGCCAATATGGTCCCCGAGAAGAGAAAGGTAGACAAAATCGAGATCTCTCTTCTTCCATCAAACCCAAGTTCTCTTTTTTCGGTTTTGAAAGCTATTATTCTTATTTTGTATAATACTAGGTATAGCCCGTGCCTTAAGGCACTTCAAAACATAAAAACTAAGACAAATTAAGATTAAGGTTAAGGTTAGGTTTAATGTTAAGTTTAAGGTTAAGTTAAGGTTAAGGTTAGGGTCAAGGTTAAGGTTAAGATTAAACTTAAGGTTAAGGTTAAGTTTAATGTTAGGTGAAGGTTAAGGATATGGTTAAGGTTAATAATTAAGGGGTTGAGGTTAAGTTAAGGGGTAAGGTTAGAATTAAGGTTAATGTTAATGTTAAGGTTAAAGTTAAGGTAAAGGTTAGTTTAATTTTAAGGTTAAGGTTAATGTTAAGGTTAATGTTAAGGTTAAGGTTAATGTTAAGGTTAAGGTTAAGGCTTTGGCTAAGGCTACGACTAAGGATACAGTGAAGGCTAAGACTATGGTTAAATTTCAAGTTAAGGTTAAGGTTAAGTTTAAGGTTGAGGTAGAGGTTGAGGTCAAGGTAAGAGTTAAGGTTAATATTAAGGTTAAGGTTTAAGTTTATGGGTTAAGGGTTAAAATCAAGCTTTTGGTCAAGGGTAAGGTTAAGGTTAATGTTAAGGTTAATTTTAAGGTTGAGAAATTTGGAAAGTTTTTGTAAAGAATGATTTTATATTATAAATTTAGGGTAAACGTTAGTATTCCGATATATAATATTAATTTTTAAAAAAATGTTTGATTAGTTCATATAATATAAACGATCTTGTAATAAAAGTAAATAAGAAAATATGCAATTAAGTTGTGATGCTCATTTGGTCATATTTTAATATTGAAAAAAATTTAAAAGTTAGGTGTATCCTATTTTATATAGATATCTTATTTTAGTAAAGGTAAATTTGAAAATTAAATAAGTATTAATTTTTTTTATGATTCAAATATACAATGCAAAACTTGGTCTTTTTATAGCAAAAATTGTTTTTCTAATTTATACATGATAGATGTTATGTAACATATATAGTTACGTTGAGTATAGAATGACACATATATTATTAAATATAGAATGCTTAAACGTGTCTTTCATGAGTAATCATCTTTCAATTTGATTTATCTGTATGTTTACATATGAGTTTATATTTAGATATATATATATTATTGAAATGACACTATTTTCTGAATACTATAAAATCCAAGATTGAAGGAAGTAAATTTGTCAATTACTTGAGTAAAATATGAGGTAAAACGGTAAGTATATATATGTTTTTATTTTATATTAATTAATTATGAGAAGAATATGGAAATTATGAGAATAATAAGGGGTTTTTAAGTATTAAGGTTAAGGTTTAAGGTTTAAGGTTTATGCTTTAAGGTTCATGGTTCAAGTTAAGATTAATTTTACAATTAAGGTTAAAGTTAAGTTTTAACTTTAAGGTTAGGATAAAGGTTAAAAAAGTAAAGATGAAAGTGAAGGTGAAAGTTAAATTTAAAGTTTAAGGTTTAAGGTTAAGGTTTAAGGTTCAAGGTTTAAGGTTAAGTTTAAATTTAAGGTAAATTTTTAAGCTTTAAGTTTAAATTTAATGTTGAGGTTAAGGTGAAGATGGAGATTAAGGTTTATGGTTTAAAGTTTAAGGTGTAATATCTAAGGTTATGGTTAAATATAAGGTTAAAGTTGATGTTAATATTATTGTTAAGGTTAAGGGTAAGGGTGAGGGTAAGGTTAACGTTAACAATAAGGTTAAGTTTAGTTTATGTTTAACTGTAAGTTGAAGTTTATGTTTAAGTTTAAGTTTATGTTTGTTTAAGTTTAAGTTTAAATTTACGGTTAAGGTTAAGGTTAAGGTTAATGTTAGGTTAGGGTCAAGGATATGGTTAAGGTTATTAGTTAAAAAGTTGAGGTTGAGCTTAAGGTTAAGATTAAGGTTAAGGGGTTAAGGGGTCAAGGGGTTAAGGGTAAATTTTAAGGTTAATGTTAAGTTTATGGTTATGGTAAAGGCTAAGGCTAAGACTAAGGCTACGGCTAAGGCTAGGGATAAGTTTAAAGTTAAGGCTAAGGCTAAGGCTAAGGTTAAGGCTAAGGCTAAGGCTAAGGTTAAGGCTAAGGCTACGGCTAAGACTAAGGCTAAGGCTAAGGCTAAGGCTAAGGCTATGGGTAAGACCAAGGCTAAAGCTAAGACTAAGGCTAACGCTGAGGCTAAGGCTAGGGCCATGGGCTAGGGTTAAGGAGAAGGTTAAAGTCAAGTTTAAGGTTAACCTTAAGGTTAAATTTAAGTTAGAGGTTAATATTAAGTTTAATTCAAAGGTTGAGGTTGAGGTTGAGTTTGAGGTTAAGGTTAAAGTTAAGGTTCAATTTAAGTCAGAGGTTGATGTTAAGTTTAATTTAAAGGTTGAGGTTGAGGTTGAGGTTGACTTTGAGGTTAAGGTTAAAGTTAAGGTTAAAGTTAAGGTTTAGGTTACGATTAAGAATTTGGGTTAAGGTTAGAGGTTTGCGGTCAGCGTGGATCAAATACGGAACTTTTATATGTCTAATGGAGTGGGATAAGGGACAATTAAGTTTTTATTAGAAAAAAATTAATGCAATTAATAGGAAGAAATTAATTAAGGGACCAAAGATGATCATGCTCGTCTTTTTTGTAGAGGGTCCAACCCGTTTAAAAAAAAGTATTTTATTATATAGATATAGAGATATAATGAATGTTAATGGTCAATTATCAGATTATTTAATTATTAATTATCTTTTAGGTGTTTTTTTTCTTTTTTTTGTCCAATTTAGGTGTTTATTAATGATAAATTTTTATATGATAGACATATATACATTTATTATCCTATGAATTCTATCTTGACTTTCTAATATTCTATAATTTTTATTGGATGAATCGATATATTTCTTGTCTTGAAAAATTCATTTTTATAAAGTTGAAATGTTTTCTTTCAAAATTATAAATGTTTTGACAAAGAAAATATAAGAAATAAAAATTCTTTAAATATTATAATGTAAAGTAATTTTTTTAATTTTATATTATATCTAGTTGAACTTTTCTTATAATAAATTTTAAAAACAATCTTAAATTTTTTAGTATTTGTAAATTTTAATAAAAATGAATAAATTTTATTTATATGAAAGTTAATTTGAATTCTTATAATTTTATTTATATGAAGGTTAAATAGATTTAATATATTCAATATTTTCATGCGTATGTGTATATAATAAATAAAAGAATGAGAAGAATGGGGGAATTATGAGAAGAATGGGGGAATTATGAGACAAAAGGGGGAATTATGAGATGAATGGGGAAGTTTGAGGATAAATAGGAAGAGTTAGGTTTCATTCTTTCAAAATTTACGCAATAATAAGAAAGGTCGATGATTGAATTGAGCTAAAAAATTTACATATAAACTATGTTGTAGATCTCCCCGCTTAGGCGTCAACTCCCCCCTCAGCCGCTTACGCCTAGTTGAAACTCTAGGCAATTTTTGCCTAGCGCCTTAGTCACCGTAGAATAGGCGCCTAGCCCGTCTAGGCGCCGATTAATGGCAAAAAATAGCCGCCTAGGCGCCGAATTAATGGCAAAACATGTTAGCATAGACCTTCTTGTTATTTTTCTTATTCTCGAGAATTCTTTAATTGATATTATAACTCAATATTTAGTATTTTTATATTTACTATAGTGTTATTAGATGAATTTTATGACTTAAATGGTTAAAATTTCTATAATTACTATATATATTACTAAATATACAAAATTACACAGCGGGATTCAAAACCGCATAATTCCTCCTAGGCCCCGTATAATCCCTCCTAGGCGCTAGGCCCCGGTCGGCCGCCTAGGCTGCGAAACCGAGATCTACAGCATAGCATATTAAACAAAAAATATTGACGATTCTCAAATCCTTAAGTGATATATAAAGAACATGAAAATTCTCTTTAACCACCGTGTTTTACCTTTGATCCTACATTTTTTCAGATTTTATTTAAGAATCTTTCTAATAAACCACGAATATATGTGACATTTTACAAAATGTATATAATTTTATATTTTAAATAACATGAAATATGTCTAGAAGTACTAAAAATTAGAAATTAAGAAGAAAAACCAAAAAAAAATCAAAAGAGGACCTTTTTTGTGTTTTCTCTAGTGAGTTTCCACCCAATTCCACATTAAAAAAAAAGAATAACATCCACAAAATTCCCATAGAGTTACTATGAATTAAAAAAAAAAGTGAAACATAAGCCATCCCTAATTTAATGAAACATTATGAATTTTTTATTGTGGAATGACCAACTGAAAAATATATCACTTATTAACTATGACCAACTGAAAAACCTAGCATAATTTTCAATTATGAATTCTCCATCTCATCTGGCACTTAACTGCTCCTCGGTTCACCTCATTCTTAATACAATACGATGAAACCATAACCCCATTTTGGTTCCACTTGAACATCCGTTATCATTCCGATGAAACCTGATTCTTCAAGTAGTGCTACATGAAATACATTATTCAATTTATGTTGTACCACTAATCCCTGTAGATTTTCCAATTTGAAAACCGGGACAGTTAAAACGGTTTATCACATTTCAACAATAAGAATATGAAATGCAATATATTTGGTCATTTCCCATAATACATGTACCAATGAAGAATTTCACCCAAAATTAGAAAGAAATTATAAACACTGATCAATCAAACTCAAATCTTACATGCCACCTTCTTGTACTAAAAGCTCAAAAACTTGAACTAAACCTCAAACTGCACGCCAGTGTATTGTTTGACTTGTATGATCCTCCGCATTTACATCTCCTACTTTCTGCAAATTATCATCATAATATTAACATTCAACTGATACAGTTTAGTGCAAATTCCAGTTTTTATCAAGCTCTTTACAGTTGAGATGAACAATTCTTCCGCGTGTATAGTTGAATAAAAACTTGTGAGACATATATAATACAATTTTTTAAATTAAAAGCATTTTCCTCCCAAAGGCAATATTAAAGATTTACATGACATTCTATCATACACTTCGGCCTTTGTGGGATAAACTTCAGATATATGAAGTGATACTATGAATTAATCACAATAACACTTCATATATTCTTGTGTACAAAAAACATATGAAGCTATTACAAACATCTGAAAAGATTTCTAGTTGTCCTTACTTCATATATCCTTGGTTACAAAAAAGTAAAAGATCTCCGGTTGTCCTTACTTCATATATCCCTAGTTACAAAAAACATATGAAATTATTACAAAAAACTGAAAATATCTCCAACTATCATTTTCATCATAATTTTCATCTGTAACCATTAAGAGATTCTTTTTTTAACATCACTCAAAAAATAAACATTTCTGATACTAACAACGTTAAAAAGTAACTACCTAAGTTTAAAATAATACCTACTTCGTAGATTTACCAATTTTTTCCAAATCGTCAAGCTATTAAAAACAAACAACAAAAGCTATCATCCATGATCCATCACAATACAAAAGAAAAATGTAGACCTTACAGACTTGAATGGATTAGGAGAATCTTCACGTAATTCAAGAATATAAGTAGCTCGCTTCACTTTAATACCCTTAAATCCTTTCAACTCTTCCATGTTGATTTCACGTTTAATTAGTGAGGAAAAATACAAAAGCAAAAGAATAAAAAATGTACTAATACTCACTTGCTAGTAGAAGTGAGGAACTTGAGATATTCCTGAACATAAGAGTTCTCCATGCGCGAGCTTTGCTGGCAAAATGATAATGGATTGAGGGTTAAGGTTAAGGTTTAGTTTAAGTTTAAGTTTAATGGTAAGGTTACGGTTAAGGTTAACGTTAAGGTTAATGTTAGTTTACGGTTTAAAAGTTAAAGTTTTAAGGTAAAGTTTAAGGTTAAATGTTAAGGTTAAGGTCATGGTTAAAGTTAAGGTTAAGGTTTAAGGTTTAAGGCTCAAGGTTAAGGTTAAGTCTTAACGTCAAGGTTAAGGTTATTTTTAAGGTTAAGGTTTTAGTTAAGATAAAGGTGAAGTTAAAGGTTAAAGTTAAGGTTTTAGGATTAAGCTTTAGGGTTAAAGGGTTAAGGTTAAAGGTTTAAGGGTTAAGTTTAAAGTTAAGGTTAAGGTAAAGATGAAGATTAAGGTTTAAGGTTTAATATTTAAGATGTATGGTTTAAGGATAAATGTTTAGGCGTTAAGATTAAATTTAAGGTTACAATAAAGATGAAGATTAGGGTTTAAGGTTTAAGGTGTAAGATTTAAGGTTAAAGTTAAGGTTAAGGTTTAAGATTTAAGGTTCAAGGTTCAAGGTTCAAGGTTCAAGGTTAAGGTTAAGTTTCAACATCAAGGTTAAGGTTATGCTTAAGGTTGAGTTTAAAGTTAAGATAAAGGTGAAGGTAAATGTAAAAGTTAAGGTTTTATGTTTAAAGTTTAAGGTTTAAGGTTTACGGTATAAGAGTTAAGGCTAAAGGTTTAAGGGTTAAGGGTTAAGTTTAAAGTCACGGTTAAGGTGAAGATGACGATTAAGGTTTAATGTTTAAGATGTAAGGTTTAAGGATATATGTTTAGGCGTTAAGATTAAATTAAAGGTTAAGATGAAGATGAAGATTAGGGTTTGAGGTTTAAGGTTTAAGGTGTAAGGTTAAAGTTAAGGTTAAGATTAACGTTTAGGTTTAGGTTAAGGTTAAGGTTAAATTTAAGGTCAAGGTTAGGGTTAAGGTTAAAGAAATAATAGTTAAGAAGTTGAGGTTATGGGGGTTAAGGTTCATTTTAATCCTATTCAACATTTGGTCCCTTAATCTTGAAAAATATATTGTCAATTCAAGTCATGAATAAATATAGTAAGTAAATTATACAGTGAAGGGCCAAGGCCGGTCCTGAAGGTAGGTTGAAGAGACGACCGCTTCGGGCCTCCGATTTTTTGATGTTTTTAGGGGTCTTCAACTTATAATATTTTTGCATAAAGGGGTCTCATTTTGCAAATTAGACCCCTGGAGGGAAACATATGCATGTAAAGGAAATATACCATTTACGTTAAAAGGTTTACCAAAAGGTGATAAGGCTTTATTTATCTGTGGTGATTAAGATATTCTACTAATTAAGTTTTCATGTCACAAAAAAATTAATTGAAAAATTATTATTATTATAGGAGATAAAAAAAGATATCACGTACCATTGTCATTATCATAATATTCATGTCTCAAATGAGATTATTTTTGTATATTATTTGCATTATTAGTATATTTCATCTTGTTCAATTTAGAAAATAAAAATAAGACTTATAATTCTTTATTTTAGAAAAAATATATAACTGGTGAGATAAATTTTTAATTTTTATTTTGTTAAAATTATACATATATGAATATAATAAATGAGAGAATAAAAAAAAGGAATTATTATATAGAACTTTATAAATCAAACGAAGCTTAATTTTTGAGAAGGATAAGGAGCTATATGGGGGATTTATGAGCTAAAAGGGGAATGAGGGAAAATAGGGAAAATTAGGTAAGTCCTATTATGTAATATATCACGGTTAAGGTGAAGATGAAGATTAAGGTTTAATGTTTAAGATGTAAGGTTTAAGGATATATGTTTAGGCGTTAAGATTAAATTAAAGGTTAAGATGAAGATGAAGATTAGGGTTTGAGGTTTAAGGTTTAAGGTGTAAGGTTAAAGTTAAGGTTAAGATTAACGTTTAGGTTTAGGTTAAGGTTAAGGTTAAATTTAAGGTCAAGGTTAGGGTTAAGGTTAAAGAAATAATAGTTAAGAAGTTGAGGTTATGGGGGTTAAGGTTCATTTTAATCTTATTCAACATTTGGTCCCTTAATCCTGAAAAATATATTGACAATTCAAGTCATGAATAAATATAGTAAGTAAATTATACAGTGAAGGGCCAAGGCCGGTCCTGAAGGTAGGTTGAAGAGACGACCGCTTCGGGCCTCCGATTTTTTGATGTTTTTAGGGGTCTTCAACTTATAATATTTTTGCATAAAGGGGTCTCATTTTGCAAATTAGACCCCTCGAGGGAAACATATGCATGTAAAGGAAATATACCATTTACGTTAAAAGGTTTACCAAAAGGTGATAAGACTTTATTTATCTGTGGTGATTAAGATATTCTACTAATTAAGTTTTCATGTCACAAAAAAATTAATTGAAAAATTATTATTATTATAGGAGATAAAAAAAGATATCACGTACCATTGTCATTATCATAATATTCATGTCTCAAATGAGATTATTTTTGTATATTATTTGCATTATTAGTATATTTCATCTTGTTCAATTTAGAAAATAAAAATAAAACTTATAATTCTTTATTTTATAAAAAATATATAACTGGTGAGATAAATTTTTTATTTTTATTTTGTTAAAATTATACATATATGAATATAATAAATGAGAGAATAAAAAAAAGGAATTATTATATAGAACTTTATAAACCAAACGAAGCTTAATTTTTGAGAAGGATAAGGAGCTATATGGGGGATTTATGAGCTAAAAGGGGAATGAGGGAAAATAGGGAAAATTGGGTAAGTCCTATTATGTAATATAGATATTATGAATGTATCTTCATATAAATATCTGGTCTTTCTTATTTAGTTAATGACTTGATTACAATCTGTTCCACGTCATATTAAATATTTTTTTTGAATATCTGGATTACAAGCAATTCTCAAATTTGTTTGATAATTTTTTTCGTTTCTATGTAATGACAGATGGGTGGTTCTAATAATGGTAATAATAGTTGTAAAAGGAAGATGAACAATGATGCAGGTTATTGTATCCCTGATGACGTCTTATTCATTATACCTTTGCCTTCCTGCAGATGTTCTTTACAATGTAATGAGGCTGGTTTGTAGATAGTGGTTTAACATAATCCAATCTTCTATTTTTATTTCTTCACACCTCAAAAAGTACCCAAATACCAACAACCTATGGATTCACAATAAGAGTATCAGTGCTCATGGTCGTGATCTCGAGGTGAAAGATGTAAACTTTCGGTTTGTTCATAGAATTAGTGGGAGTTGTAATAGCTTATTTTTCATAATTGGTCCTATAAAGCGCACAAAAAGGAACCCCTCTTATGTTTCAAATCTAGTTACAAAACAGTATTTGCCCCTCCCTCTATTTCCTGGTTGCCTTTTTACCAACATAGATGTTGTTTTGCATATGCAGCTGCTTCAAGGGTATACAAAGTGATGCATTCCTCAAACAGATGTTGTAAAATATTAAATGTAGGTGTTGATGAGGCATGTAGAAAGGTTGATATAAGTCAGTTAAGTGACATTGTTAAGCAAGTCATGAGATGTGGATGCCTTGGTCTCACTTTAAAAGGTTTCATTTATTGGTTAAAACAATTATCCCCGGTAATCCTTCGATTTGACATTGAAACCGAAACTTTTGGGGAGATTCATATTCCTTTTGAAATGAAAATTGATGGTCGTTCTTGTCTTATTGATCTTGGTCTTTTTTCGACGAAGAATTATGTTTGTTTGTGGTTGAAGAGGAGGTGACTATAAAGCCTTTATTTGAGTTTTGGTTGCTGAAAGATCCAGAAAATGAACAATGGGAAAAGCTATTTGATATTAATGTAAAGGTCCCAAGCCTATCAAACCATGTTTGTAAGTCTTTTCTGCCACTTGGCTGGTTGAGAAGTAGGGAGTTAATGGTGTTTTATAGGAAGTTCTTTTTGTTGTTCGATGCATAAGCAAAAGCAGAATTTATGGTTTACAATGTTAATATTGGACAAATTCATCAAACTGAAGTGATGAGAAATATTGCTTATTACCAGTGTTCTAAAAGGCGCTAGGCAGGCGGTCGACCACCTTCGAGCGCCTAGGCGGAGCCTAGACGTTTTCTTGCTAGGCGGTTTTGATATTTTTTTTAATTTATATAATTTTTAAAATAAATTTATATAATATCTTGTGCTAAAAAGTAATTTTTTTAATTTTTTTTTAGCTTTAGACCGCCTAGGCGCCTCTGGGTCCACCTAGGCGCCGCCTAAACCCGCCTAGGACCTTCTGAGACCGCCTAGGCCATTTCCGGAAGTTCAGCTACCTTCTAGCGCCTAGGAGCCGCCTAGGCCGATTTTTAAAACACTGCTTATTACTGGGTACTTGAATCTCATGTTCATGTTGACAGCTTAGTTCCATTGAACAACTTGTCCTTAGTTCTGACACCTGGACATCACACATGGGCCTATCAAAGATCTAGTCAAAAAATAACACGAGGGCTGATTTTTTGTCCTTCAAAATTGAAGAAGATGAAACATAATATAAGTCGAGGGTTGTTTTTCATACTACTCTTTTATCAACTATGGTTCACAAAGTAGCTATATATTCTTATTTAAATAATTAGTAAAGTAGCACTATAAACTTTTTTGATAATGTTGGTTGTACTAGTGACCCTATAACGCATTCAATATTTAATCCTAGCCCATTTGACTATCTGGTTAGTCAACACCTCCCGATTTAATAACACACACCAAACAACAATATATTATTTTGCATAAACCAACCCCCTTTCCGGGTGATAGTCAAGCTTACTAAACCCAACCCACTACTTGATCAATTTAAAAGATGAAAGTTAAATACAAATATATAATAAATGCAAACTACTCGATTCATTTCAATAGTAATATCCCAAACACAATAAACCATCATAATTCAAAAACTAGGGTTCATACATTAAGCGTTTCTCAAGCTAATATAAATTAAGTTCATAATGAATAAGATAAAAACAATGATTAAAGGTGATATAATCATGTTCGCTACGAAAAACTAATAAAGATAGAGCTAAGAATTACTGAAAACAGAGATGGAATGGTGCAACAATGGTGGGAACTCTTATTGTCTTCTTCTTTCTCTAATCCAGGCGCCTCTCTGCATTAAAAAGTGATAAAATACCCTTCTCCAATCCTAATTAGTGGTATTCATTTTATGGGTTGTGTTCCTTTTTGAAGTGGCCAAACCTAATTTTAAATACGTTTTACTCAAGAGTGACTAGTTTGAACCACGACAGCAACATTTAACATAACTTTTTCATCAACTTTGAATTGTGAACCGTAAAATCATACGCGTTCCTAACTTCAAATCCTAGCTGGATATGAAAGGGCTTCTCCATAATCGTCAATCGCGTGTGGAACCTCAAACAATACACTTTCTAAATCTGGCCAATACATGCTTTCATTTTCTAAAAGTGGTCGAATCTTCCTCTTTCTCCATAACCAAGGGGTGATCTTGTTTTCTTCACTTCTTATCATCGTCTCGGAGTGTCCTAGCATTCAAGTATCTAAGATATGCACACTTAACACACAAATTACACACAAAAACTCTAGAAATAGACTAACCACTGAAACAAGACAAGAAAGTGTAAAATATCAAATAAGTCCTAAATAACCCTAAAAGGATGTCTCTTGACTAGATTATTCTATCACAAAAGACGGGACATCAGATATCTTCACACCATTATCTCAAGTGTTGAATGGTCTTCCATCTCCTCGCTTGAGTCCTATATA
Source organism: Nemophila menziesii (assembly GCA_029959085.1). Taxonomy (NCBI): domain Eukaryota; kingdom Viridiplantae; phylum Streptophyta; class Magnoliopsida; order Boraginales; family Hydrophyllaceae; genus Nemophila; species Nemophila menziesii. The sequence continues at coordinate 944,523 of JARWIR010000055.1, read as the reverse complement.
AAGAGGACAACTGGCTATCATTTTCAACAAGTAAGACACAAGAGTGATACACTTAGAGAGTGAATTATAGAGCACAAAAAGAGTGAAATCTGTAGAGAAGTATCCGAAAAATCCCTTTGTGACTAAATATTGAGAACCTCTGCTGAATGGTCAAATCAAACTCGACCGAGACAAAATTTTGACCCACTGTTCCTAACATATCGAAGTTCAGTTCCAACGGTGTGATTGTCGTTCTAATGAGTAAAACTGAAGTTATACATTCATTTCAAACCTGGTAAGTTTGTTTGGTTTTGTGTATATAGTTAGTTGATATATTTGGTAATCCTCTAGTGTTGTCTAGAGAGAACGTAATCCCATTATTATATTGTTATAGTGGAGTACTTTGAGTCCTTGGTCCACCCGTGGTTTTTACCTTCGCTTTGGATGCTTTCCACGTAAATCTTTGTGTCCATTGCTATCATTTTTCTTGCCTATTCATATCTCACTAGTTGGAGAAAACGAGATCATTCTATTTCCGTTGCATTTATTAGAGATCTTTCCTAACAGAAAGTGATGCTTTAGTTGTTATCCAAGCTATCAAGTTTCCTACCAGCACAGTAGATTGGAGATCTCTACTGATCGTGAAAGATATTTGTTCGTTGGCTGACACAACTTTTCAGATTTCTATTAGATGACCCAGGAGATAAACAAATCAGGTGATTGATTAGGTAATTAAGAGTATTGCGGTGTCTAGTTTTTTTCTTTTTAATCAGGTGTCTAGTTTACCTTTTTATTACGTGTCTTTTCTCTTTTCGAATTTCCTTCTATTTTGTATTCTAATCCTAACAATATGTTTTTTATCTCAATTGTCTTTATGAAAAACAAAAAATACACCTTTGCCAAGGGATTTTTTTTTATTTTTTATTCCTTAATAAGTAAGAGGTGGGAGGTTGTTGAGTTAAAAAAAGAATGAGGATCAAAATGAAAATAAAACATCTCCTTCTACCGCCTTCATACTTCGAATTATAAATACTCTTTATACCGCCTGTAAAACCCTGCTCTCATTTTTTCTCTCAAAAAACTCAAACTTCATCTCAGATATTAGGTAATTATCAATGTAATCCAAATTTATATATCTCCAAATTATAATGTATGTTATTTGTATTGTGAGTGAACAGAAATGAGCAAGACCTGAGGAAATGTGTAGCAGACCTGGAACTCACAGATATAAAGTATGTGGGGCCCAAATACACCTGGACAAATAAATCAGCTGAGGGTGAAATGAGGGCGAGTCGCATTGATAGAACTTTATTAAATGAGAATTGGCTCAAGACATACCCTAATTCATCCCTTAGATTAGAATATCCTTACCTCTCAGATCATTGTAGTCAAATATTCAAGTTCTTAGATGTTGAAAAAAGAAGGAAATATCCTTTCAGATTCTACAACATTTGGATGGAACATCCTGAGTTTATTCCTCTGGTGAAAGAGGTTTGGAAAGTAAACTTTCAAGGGACTAAGATGTATATAGTAACAAGAAAGCTGAAACTCCTCAAAGAAAAATTGAAAGTTTTCAATGAAAAACATTTCAAGTTCTCTAGAGAAAAGATCAACAATCTCCAGAATGACCTGAAAGTAATTCAAATGGATAGACATCAGGGTAATATTGATGCAGAGCTATTAAAGAAAGAAAATGATATTATTCAAGAACTTACAATAGAGTTGAATAATGAGGAATCAATAGCCAAACAAAGATCAAGGGATAAATGGGTAGAATGTGGAGATCTCAACACTGCCTATTTTCAGAAGATAATGAGAGGTAGGAGAACCCAAAACAGTATATTTAATATTATAGACAAACAAGGAGTTTGTAAAACCGAGGAAAGGGACATATCTGAGGTCTTTGTTAATCATTTCACTGAAATCCTGGGAACAAAAAGAGAAAATGAAGGTCAGTACAGTGTCAATACCTTAAAAGTTATATTGAATAAGAATATAGAGGAAGAGGAAAGTCAAAACCTTATAAAACCCATCACTGAAGATGAAATTAAGAAGGCCCTTTGGTCCATTGATAGTAATAAAAGTCCAGGCCCTGATGGCTTTTCATCTGGCTTTTATAAAAAATGTTGGGACATAATCAAGGAGGATTTAATATCAGCAATCAGAAGTTCATTTATGGACTGTAAGATCCTGGGAGAAATCAACTCAGCAAATATCTCATTAATACCCAAGATAAACAATCCAAGTACACCTAAGGACTACAGGCCTATTGCCTGTTGTAATATCCTTTATAAAATTATCTCTAAAATAATAGCTAACAGATTGAAAGGGTCACTTCAAGGTGTTATCTCCCAAAATCAATCTGCCTTTATTACAGGTAGACTAATAGGAGAGAATATCCTAATTGCTCAAGACATAGTAAGAGGTTATACAAGAGCTAATATTTCCAAAAGATGTACCTTAAAATTGGATTTAATGAAAGCTTATGACTCAGTAGATTGGGGCTTTATTTTGAAGACTATGGAAGCTCTAGGTTACCCTACTACATTTATAAAGTGGGTAACCATGTGCCTCACAAGTACTTCATATTCTATTATAATTAATGGAGCCCCTCAAGGATTCTTTAGGGGTGAAAGGGGTCTCAGGCAGGGGGATCCTCTCTCTCCCTACCTCTTTGTAATAGGTATGGAGGTACTATCTCAAATTTTCAAACATATGGGACAAAAGAGTACCTTCAGATGGCACCCAAAGTGTAACAAATTAAAGATAAATCATCTAATGTTTGCAGATGATCTTCTAGTATTCTTTACCCCAACTGAAGATACTGCAAGATGGGTTAAAAAAGGGTTAAACTTGTTCTATAATCTATCAGGGCTGATGATAAGTGATAGTAAGAGCAATATTTTCTATGGGGGAGTAAATAAAAGAATTAAAGATAATATAAACTACTTACTCAACATACCAGAGGGGGAGCTGCCAATGAAATATCTTGGACTTCCTCTAATTACAGGAAGGCTAAGCCTTAATGATTGTAAACCATTAGTGGATCAAATGGCTAAAAGGATTGATCACTGGAGCTCAAGATATCTATCCTATGCAGGAAGAGTCCAGCTCATCAGGTCAGTTCTAGGTGGCATAGCTAGCCACTGGTGTAGTATATTTACCTTACCCAAGAAGATTATTAAAATGCTACAAAGTAAAGTAATGGCATTCTTATGGTGTGGTAAAAGTAAATATGAGGGGGGAGCTAAAGTCTCTTGGAGTACAGTATGTAAACCAGTTGAAGAGGGTGGTTTAGGTATAAGAGATTTGGAAATACAGAATAGAGTCTGGTCAATGAAGCTACTTTGGGGCTGTTGCCTTCCTAAAGAAACCATATGGTCTCAGTGGTTGCAACTAAATTACCTCAAAGGAAAATCAGTGTGGCAAATTGATATACCTACAGATTGTTCATGGGGCTGGAGGAAGATATTGAAAACCAGGAAGTGGGCTAAAAATCTATTCAAATACAAATTAGGGGATGGAAAAGATATTGCTCTGTGGTGGGACTATTGGCTACCAAATAACAAGACAGTAAATGAAATGAGCTGTAGTAACATGGCATCAGGGTATTATGTGGATAGTAAAGTAGGCCAGTTCATTCATAAGAAGAACTGGAAATGGCCTGCAAATTTAAGGTTTATGAACGAGCTTACTAAGAATATCATCATCTCAGGGGATAGAGATTCAATTAAATGTACCTGTACGAAAAAGGGGTCTTTTAAATTCGCAGAAATTTACGAAGCAGTTAGAGAAAAAGGTAATATAAACGAGTGGCATAAAATTGTATGGAAATCTAGAGCTTTACCGAAATACAAATTCATTCTCTGGTTGTGTAATTTGGATAGGCTACCGACAAAGCAACGATTATTAAGCTGGGGCACGATATCAAATCCCATATGTGAGTTCTGTAAGATACAAAGTGAAGATAGAAATCACCTCTTCTGGGATTGCTCCAATACGAGGCGAATTTGGGATTTTTGCAAAACAAAAGCAAAAATTCAGATTGGTAACAATGAATGGACAGATATAATTAAAGAAATAGGAAGGAAGAACACGAAGAAGATTGACAAAGAGCTTACCTTGTTAATGCTACCCATAGCTGTTCATACAGTGTGGGAAGAAAGAAATGAAAGAATATTCAATCAAAGGTTCTCCTCAGAAGCAGCGATTAAGGAAAGGATAGTAGATCGGTTGATTGAAAATATGACGAAGCTGAAGGGTTGTGAAAGTGAAGAGATCGAAGCCGCGATAAAGTGGTGGAGAGAGAATTAGGGTTCGGGAGATTAGATTTGTTGTACTTTCAATGGTACTTGAGGGTGTAATGTTTTTGTTAGTACTTAATATGTTTAGATAGCTTTGTCTTATTATGTCTAGTCAAGAGGTTGACTAATGTATGAGGTGTAAAACACTTATTTGTTTTGAAATAAAATCTAAAATGCTGCTGGCTTAGCAAAAAAAAAAAAAGAAATGAGCAAGAGGATGAAGCAACTTGGAGAAGAGATGGCCGAAGAAGAAGAGTCGGCTGAAGCTTTTGGTGAGAGTAAAGTTTTATATTTCAATTACTCTACTTCCTGCTACTTTTTTCAATTATGATGTTGATTTTGATTAGCATAACATAGATGTTTAGAGAATTCTGAATTTCTACTTCGTTATGATTTTTTTTTCTTTTGCTTTCTTCTACCCTAAATGTGATGTATAAGTGATTGATAGAATAATGTTGTGATTATAAGTGATGTATCTAATTCGATTTTGTGTGTGAATTTTTTTATTAATTTCAACAGTAATTTATCTCAGGACATATGAAGATTGAAGAAGTGAGCCAGCTAGTGGAGAGTAAAGAGATCAATACAGGAGAAGATTTGATTGCAGATATGTCAAACAGTATGTTGTATAATTTTTTTCTTCTTATATTCACATACGTTTAGTTCATCAGTGATTAGTGCTCTGTCTTTACTCAAATAATTGATCTGTTATATCTATATGTTATTTTGTTATATTTCTGAAACTCGATCATTAATTCATCTTAGTTGTAATTAGTAAATCAAATTCTTATTACTATGTATAAGCCACATGATATGCTCTTTAATTTTGTTAAGTAATTTGAGTATGTTATAGCTACATTAGGGAAAAATGCAGTGATTTATCTCTATAAGTGTAAGTTTTACACTTGCGTATTCACATAGAAGTATTGCTAGTCTTTAGTTTATAAGTGTGTTCTGTTTCTTTTTCAAATAACTGCTCTTGCTATATGATCTAGCGTCATACAATTTATCGCTTATAAGCCACATGATCTGCTCTTAAGTAGTTTGAGTATGATACACAGTGACTAGTTATGTGCAAGCCTAAGTGTTGTAAATACACGTAGTAAAACGTAACAAATCTTTGGCGAAAAATAGATCAAATAGATCTATTGGTTGAAAACACAAATCAAACCCAGAAAGATAAATGCAGAAATTAAAGAACACAAGGATATATCGTGGTTCAGCAATATGCCTACATCCACGTTGAAGCCACCCTCAGATGATGCCTCGCTTACTATATGAACACGATTACAACTTCAGATTACAGGATTTACAAGAATAGAACACCACAAGAGTTTCAGCGTGAAACCCTAAGAACAATCGAGAACTGCTACTCAATCTACAAGTATTTAAACTTGATAACACTATTCTAATTAACAATCTTTATAGATTAGATTGTTAATGATACAAAACCCTAACGATATCTGAAGAACAAGAGAGAGAAGAGAGCGAAGAGTCAAAGACGAGAGGATGAGAATAAGACCAAGTCTGAAGACTTTGGTCTTTTATATGGCCCTCAAAGGGTTTTAATCTGAACCGTCCAAAGTGACTACTGATCAACGCGTGAGATTAAATCTCATAAGTAAGGCGGTGCAAGTCATAACCCGAGAATTGGCCCAACCCGAAGCTGAAGTGGAATGCCAAGTAATATGCCAACTCAGCTAATTTGACCACTCTTTGACTTTACCAAATTATCAACAATCTCCACCTTAAAGTCAAACTTCACAATTCTTCATCATTAGTTGTCCTCCACGTGTTCACATAAGCTCAGCACCATCTGGTTGCTTCAAAAATAATTAAATCTGCAATAATTATTAAAACCACAAGTTAATAATTATAATTTATCAAAATCAGAAAAATAAAGAGTTAGAGAATGTTCAGCAGATTTAAGCAATGCTTAAATTTGCTAACTGTAACAATTTTTGTTCCCATATCTGCTGGATTATCTTCAGTCTTTATTTTCAACAATTTAATTCCTTCAGTAACAAGCCAAGTTCTAATAAAATGGAACTTCACATCTACATGTTTAGTTCTCTCATGGTACACAGGATTTTTACTTAATTGTATAGCACTTTGACTGTCACTAAATATAGTAGCAGTTGACTTAGTCAACTGTAATTCCTTAGTCAAACCTTGTAACCAAATAGCTTCTTTGAAACAATCACAAATAGCTACATATTCAGATTCAGTGGTTGATAAAGCCACCAAAGGCTGTAACTGAGATTTCCATGTAACACAATTATTCCCAAGTACAAAACAGTAAGCTGTAGTAGATTTTCTACTATCTCTATCACCAGCATAATCAGCATCCACAAATCCACACAACTCAAAAGGTACATCATACTTACCATACTGTAATCCAACATTTAAAGTGCTGCTAATGTAAGAAACTACCCACTTTAGAGCTGTCCAGTGTTCAGGACCAGGATTAGACATAAATCTGCTAAGTAGAGATATTGAATATGATAGGTCAGGCCTTGTACTTATCATTGCATACATAATAGAACCAATAACATTTGAGTAAGGTATGTAGCTCATTTTTACTTTCTCAGTATCATTCTGAGGACATTGAGTCTTACTTAGAATAAAATGCCCAGCTAAAGGCATTTCTACTTTCTTACAATTCAGATTCCCAAACTTCTCAACCAATTTTATAAGGTAAGGCTTTTGATGTAACTTGAGGCTACATTTATTTCTGTCTCTTTCTATAATCATACCCAATATTTTCTTGGCCTTTCCTAAATCCTTCATTTCAAATTCAGAATTTAGATTTGCTTTTAAATTATTTATACTCTGCAAAGAATTGCTAATCAGTAGCATATCATCAACATATAGTAACAAAAATATCACATTCTTTGAATCAGTGTTAAAGTATAAACAATTGTCATATGCACTTCTTTTAAAACCAAGGCTCAAAACAAAATTATCAAATTTTTTATACCATTGCCGAGGGGATTGCTTAAGTCCATATAAAGATTTTTGAAGCAAACAAACATAATCAGGATGTTTAATATCAAGAAAACCCTCAGGTTGTTTCATATAAATTTTCTCCTCAAGTTCACCATGTAAAAAGGCAGTTTTAACATCAAGTTGTTCAAGTTCTAAGTTATAACAAGCTACATAAGAAAGCATAACTCTTATAGTTTTAAATTTCACAACAGGAGCAAATATTTCATGAAAATCAACACCTTCTCTTTGTGTATAACCTTTTGCTACAAGTCTAGCTTTAAATCTAGGGGGATCAAAATCATTTAAACCCTCTTTTAGTTTAAACAACCATCTACAATCAACAAGTTTTTGTTCTGGTGGTTTTTTAACAAGAATCCAAGTTTGATTATCATGCAAAGATTTCATCTCTTCTTTCATAGCATTTAACCATTCATGTTTATCACTAGACTTAAGCACCTCACTATAAGTTTCAGGTTCAGAATGTATTACCTCAGAAGCTGCAATTAAGGCAGTATAGACTAACTCAGCATAAGAATACCTAGTGGAGGGTTTTGGATCCCTCTTTTCTCTATCTCTGGTCAACTGATAGTTTGAGAGACTTTGTTGAAGTGATTCTTGAAGATCCTCAGTTCCTGAGTGTGGCTCAGAGTTACCTGGCTGCTCAGATGGCTGAGGCTCTGAATTTTCTTCTTCAGTAGCTGGATCAGGATTGCTCTCATCATTTCCAGCTTGCAAAGGCTCCACCTCAAACTCTGTTCTATCAGTAGTGACCTGTTCAGGTGTAGTATCTGCCTTATTTGTGTCAATACCAAACATTCCATCCTTACTTAGCACATTCAAGCCTAATTGGCTCATATGGCCAAGTCTTAAATGCCACTTAACAGTAGCTGCATTATCAAGATTAGTACTAACAGAATTCATATCATTTTCAATACACATACCATCAAGAATGTATAGGCCAGACACTTTCTTTCCACATAGAACAAGTTTGTCATTTTTAAACACATTTATCACACCATTTGAAACTTTATAAACACAACCTAAATCATCTAAAACACCTAAAGATATAAGGTTTCTTTTTAGATCAGGAATCCATCTAACATCAGTAAGGATCACATTTTTACCATTATTCAGTTTCAAATTTATTTTACCAATACCAGCTACCTGACATGTATTATTATTACCCATATACACAGTTTCAACATTAGATTCAACTAAGTCCACAAACCAGTCCTTATTGGGGCTCATGTGAAAAGTACATCCAGAATCTAAAATCCAATTAGACTTACAGGCAATGTCTGAAACATTTAATACCTCACAAGTATCATCAATCTTATGGGGCATACATGCAATATTGGTTTCAATGTTATTATTGTTATTTTTGTTCTTAAGCGCATAACAATTCTTCTTAATATGGCCAGGTTTTCCACAATGATAACATTTACGAGTTTCCTTATTCTTATTTCCCTTAAATTTCTTCTTGTTCTTATTGTTCTTAGCATGCTCATGATTATCAGTTTTATGATTAACAAACAAATTATTTCCAACACGTTTAATATTCTTTAATTCAAGTTCCCTAGTTTTCAGAGAGGCAACAATTTGATCAAATGTAGGTATAACAGTAGAATATTGAAACGCATCTTTTACAACTTGATAAGAATCAGGAATAGCATTCAAAAGGATCATGCATTTAGAGGTCTCATCTAAAGCCATATCAGAACCTTTAAGGACAAGATTAAGTTTTAAAAACTCATCAACATTTTCATCAATTGTTTTAGAAGAATCCATTTTATACGAAAACAAATTTCCTTTCAAGAAAGCAAGATTAGGAGCAGATTGAGAAGAGTAAAGAGATTCAAGCTTACCCCATAAATCAAGTGCAGTATCTGCTCCATCTACTTTTCGTATTACGTTATCAGAAAGATTTAAGAACAGCAAATTATAAGCTTCTTCTCGTATTTCATTTGTTCTTTTCAGAGATTCTTCAGACCATTTTTCAAGATCAGGCTCAAGAGCATTTATGACCTTGTTGTGTGAAAGTAACACTCGCATTTTCTTCTTCCATACACTGAAATCGCCTTTTCCATCAAATACAGATATTTCAAGCCGTGTTGTTGCCATTCCTTAACTTCTGTATATAAGAAACAAAGAGAAACAACACATGCAACACACTATTAGGGTTAATTAAAACCGAAAAACCCTAGAAAATATTATTCAAGGATTTTAAGTTTTCGGAAAACCCTAGAGATTTTAGATCTGTGAGTTACAATACAAGATTAAGAAATTGTATTGTTTAGAAAAGATTTTCAGAAAATTTTAACACGCCAAAACACAGATCTGTAAAGATTAAGAACAAATCTTTTCTTAAAACGTTTTTAAAGATCGATTAAACAAAGCTCTGATACCACTGTTGTAAATACACGTAGTAAAACGTAACAAATCTTTGGCGAAAAATAGATCAAATAGATCTATTGGTTGAAAACACAAATCAAACCCAGAAAGATAAATGCAGAAATTAAAGAACACAAGGATATATCGTGGTTCAGCAATATGCCTACATCCACGTTGAAGCCACCCTCAGATGATGCCTCGCTTACTATATGAACACGATTACAACTTCAGATTACAGGATTTACAAGAATAGAACACCACAAGAGTTTCAGCGTGAAACCCTAAGAACAATCGAGAACTGCTACTCAATCTACAAGTATTTAAACTTGATAACACTATTCTAATTAACAATCTTTATAGATTAGATTGTTAATGATACAAAACCCTAACGATATCTGAAGAACAAGAGAGAGAAGAGAGCGAAGAGTCAAAGACGAGAGGATGAGAATAAGACCAAGTCTGAAGACTTTGGTCTTTTATATGGCCCTCAAAGGGTTTTAATCTGAACCGTCCAAAGTGACTACTGATCAACGCGTGAGATTAAATCTCATAAGTAAGGCGGTGCAAGTCATAACCCGAGAATTGGCCCAACCCGAAGCTGAAGTGGAATGCCAAGTAATATGCCAACTCAGCTAATTTGACCACTCTTTGACTTTACCAAATTATCAACACTAAGTTATGTAGTTAAAAAGAAAATCCTAAGTGAAAGCAGATCTTGCCTATGAAAAATGATATATGAACTGTATAAACTGATAATATATTGTTGAACATATGTAAATATCAGATGCTCTATGTGGACCTCCTGCTAAGAGAGGCATGCAGGAGAACATATCATTACTTCCAGAAGAATTAATGAGGAAAATATTCACTAGACTTCCTGTGAAGAAGATTTTTCAAATGAATACATTATCCAAGCATTGGAGTAACAATATTACTAAAGATAAAAGTTTTCTTGAAGAGTTCAGAAGGGCACAACCATATTATATGCTAACTCTGTGCCCTGAGGAGGTTCAAGAGGAAGGAGAGCATGTTGGATATTTCAGTTATCGAAGTGTAGATTCATTAGCACCTGTCGAAACTCAGGTAAATGTGAATTTACCAAGACAGATGGTAGATTTTGGAGATGTTAATGTAAGTGGACCGGTTAATGGAATACTTTGTATCTACGTTACTCAAAGAATATGCTTGTTGAATCCAACTACTCAACAAACCTTGGAAGTTCCTCAGGGTGAGGTAAAGAATTTATCGAACTACTCAATCGGATTTGGTTACGTTCCTGATAACGATACTTATAAAATTATTCGCTTTGGGCTGGATATGGATGATGATGATGAGTTGATTTTCCGGGCTGATATTTTTAATGTTACCTCAAGAACATGGACTGAAGTTAATATGGGCAATAGCTACCCACAGGAAATAGGAGGAGGACTTTCAGGAACAAATTACAGGAATATGTTTTGCTGGCCAACCATTCATAATGATAATCCTTGTGTGTTATCATTTAATTTTACTACTGAACGATTTGGATATTAACACTTTGAGATAGCTTTAATAATTTAACCTATTAGTCATTTTTACCTTTTAATATATGAAAAGAAAAGAAAAAATTGATGATGAATCCATAGGCGAGAAAGTGCATTTTAAAGTTACAAATAATTATTCAACAAAAAAAGTTACAAATGATATTCTAATTAATAATTGAAAAATTTGACATAAATTAAGATTGGGTTAGAATAAAAGTTGAAGGATATGAGATAATTTTAGTTAGAAGCGAATCATTTGTCCAACAACTTCTTTTTCAACCAAACGTTGACTCTCGCCTGACTCTTGAATCTTGATCGTTAATCTTCCCGCCAATAATATCTACACACACTTCTTGATATGTACACACAACTACATAATATACATATACATACATACAAGCTTTCTTCTCATAATATCTACACACACTCTCTCACATTTGCATAATCAACTTTCACTCTCCATAACATCTTCTAAGGCTTTAACCGTTTCCTTTCGAAGAAGAGAATATGATAACGTCAGCTCCGGTCATTGAAGCACCACCGCTTCCACCATTGCCGCCGATGCCTTTACCTCCACAAACAAACGAGGCGATTGAATTGGTGCCGCTATACGTGGGTGATCTGCACCCAGATGCCAATGAAATAGATTTGGTAGGCGCCTTTCGTGCAGTGGTTCCTGTAGCTTCCGTTCGACTCTGCAGAGATCGAACAAGATTCCCTTACAAGTCTCTTTGCTATGCTTACGTCAACTTCTTCTCTCATTCTGATGGTAACCCTAATCCCTCATATACATACATGCATTTACGTGAAATTGTTGTTGATTATTTCTTAAGTTGAAAAGTAGTGTCTAGGCTTTTTTCTAGCTTCGATTGAGATAATAATGCGTATTTCTTTCTTTCTTGGATTTCTCTTGATTGTAGATAATTTTGTTATATTTTAGGATTTCTTGACAATTTAATGTCTTGTGAGCTCTAATTTCGTTGCAAGAGTCGCAAGAAATGGTGAATGTCTTTGGATTTTGTTTGATTTTTTCAATTCTTTTGTTGGTCAATTCACAGTTAGTCCTTGATTTATACAAAATAGCAAATATTCCCTTATGTTTTACAATTAGCATATATACCCTGAGCTATACATTAACATTGCAAGTCCACCCCAAAACAGGGGTTAAATGCTATTTATCAACCCTAGTTTGTAGATGTAACAATCTCTTTGTATTCTGCTGTTCGATTAATTGCAATATATTTCCGTCATTAGGCAGAATTTCCACTTATACCCTTGTGTTTCAAGAAAAGGCAAATATGCCCGTGTTTCTTGTATCCAATTTACTTGATATATATGCTTTTCTTTGTGATGTTTCTGTTTTGATCAGCTTCTAAGGCTCTAGCTAGCCTAAACCACACTTACTTGAAGGGTAAACCCATGAGAATCATGTGGTGTAAGAAGGACCCTGAAGCAAGAAAAACTGGTATCGGAAATCTATTTGTTAAGAATCTGGATCTTTCAATCACAAGTGCTCGTTTAGAGAAACTATTCTCTGAGTATGGAACCATCGAGTCCTGTAAAGTTGCTGAGAAAAATGGAATTAGTAAAGGTTTTGGGTTTGTTCAATTCACTACTGAAGATTCAGCCATGACAGCTCTTGTTAGTCTTCATAACACCATGCTTGAAGGAAAAAGCCTGTAAGTTCGTTCAATCACAATCTATAATTAAACATTCATTCATTCTTCTTTTCTAAATTTAGATACAATTTCTTGTTCTTGTTCAGTTATGTGTCAAAGTTTCTGAAGAAAAGTGAGAGAAGTGGTACAAGTGGAGACGAAACATTCACAAACTTGTACGTGAAAAATCTTGATGATAGTTTAACTGATAATCTCCTTAAAGAAAAGTTTCAAGAACATGGGAAAGTTGAAAGTGCTGTTATAATGAAGGATCATGAAGGGAAATCCAAAGGTTTTGGATTTGTTAACTTTGCTACACATGAAGGAGCTAAGAAAGCTATTGAAGCCTTAAATGATACTAAAATTGGTAAGTAAATTGCTATATTGATGTTAAGTTTGACTTTGAGTGAGTTTAATTGATATTTTGTTGGTTATTTGGTTCAGGATCGAAGACACTATGTGTAGTGAGGGCACAGAAGAAAGATGAAAGGGTAGAAATACTGAGACGTGAGCATTTTCATTTACCTACATTTGATAAGGTAAATGAAGGGTTGGATCTGTTTGTGAAGAATCTGGATGAATCAATCGATGACACACAATTGAAATTAATATTCAATTGTTACGGACAAGTGACATCAGCAAAAGTTATAACTGATAATAAAGGTGTGAGTAAAAGATTTGGGTTTGTGAGCTTTATGTATGCAGATGATGGACGAAGAGCTTTAGCTTCACTAAACGGTAAGTTTTCATTGATTCGTAATCATATATATATATTTATGTATGTGTTTGTATGTATGTAAATATAGGATCGACTATTCGAGGAATGTCTCTATATGTAGCAGTGGCTCAAAACAGAGACAAGATTCATTTGCAATACCCAAATCCAAACACAGCTGCCTCGTTTTATAATTCTTCAAACTGTAATTTTCTTCCGTATCTTCCATACTTGAGTTCATCTCAGCCGCTCGTTTATCCAAGCTTAGGTGGACATGGACATGTCTCTGCTTTTCATCAAGTCCGTGGAACAAATCAATATGCGCCTGTTCTTGTAAGAAATTAAATATTAATTATTTATGTTTTGGGTTTAGTTTATTTAAATGAAGTGGTTTGTTTTTGTAGGCAATGAAAAGTGATCAGCAACAGCATAAGACACAGAATGGGAGGTATAAAAAAGTGAATGGGAAATGGCTAGTGAAAATGAACAGAAGCCATGGGAACGGAGGAGATGAAGCTGGAGGAAATAAGAAGAGTAATAATAATAATGTGGAGATTATAAGGCCATTAGTTGAGAATAATAATCAACACGAAGCTGCTGCTATACTTCCAGAAGAATTAATGAGGAAAATATTTACTAGACTTCCTGTGAAGAAAATTTTTCAAATAAATATATTATCCAAGCATTGGAGTAACATTACTAAAGATAAAAGTTTTCTTGAAGAGTTCAGAAGGGCTCAACCATATTATATGCTAACTCTGTGCCCTGAGGAGGTTCAAGAGGAAGTAGAGCATGTTGGATATTTTAGTTATCGAAGTGTAGATTCATTAGCACCTGTCGAAACTCAGGTAAATGTGAATTTACCAAGACAGATGGTAGATTTTCGAAATGTGATTGTAACTGGGCCGGTTAATGGAATTCTTTGTATCTACGATTATCAAAGAATGTGCTTGTTCAATCCAACTACGCAACAAACCTTGGAAGTTCCTCAGGGTGAGGTAAAGTGTATATCGAACTACTCAATCGGATTTGGTTACGTTCCTGAAAGCGATACTTATAAAATTATTCGCTTTGTGCTGGATGTGAATGATGATAATGAGTTGATTTTCCGGGCTGATATTTTTAATTTTACCTCAAGAACATGGACTGTAGTTAATATGGGCGATAGGTACCCACAGAAACTAGGAGGAGGACTTTCAGGAACAAATTTCAGAAATATGTTTTGCTGGCCAACCATTCATAATGATAATCCTTGTGTATTATCATTTAACTTTACCACTGAACAATTTAGATATTATCAACTGCCTGAGGAGGAAGGATTGATTGGAGATGACGATATTCATGGTCAGTTTATTCTCAGAGTGCGTGAGGATAACTTAGCATATATATTAAATCTAGTTGATGAGGAAGATGAGGATGATGAGGAAGATGAGGATGATGAGGAAGATGAGGATGATGAGGAAGATGAGGAGAGTCGTGTAATTGAATTTTTTACCATAGAGATAATTAATGAGATTGATACAGATTTTCTAGGCTCATTTGCTGTAATAGGTGGTGTGAATCAGGTGCTTAATTTTTGGAATGATAATCGGCTGCTTGTTTTTAGGGAATCAACGAGAAGATTGGAATCATTCGACTTTGAAGGTTTACTTCCTTAATCATAAATCTTTCCTTTCCGTATATTGCATCTATTTTATTGTTTCCTTGTTTAATTGTAATTGCCTCTGTTTAATTGGGTCCTTGTTTAATTGTGATTTTTACAGCTGTTTAATAGTTTCCTTGTTTAATTGTAATTGCCTCTGTTTAATTGTTTAATTGTGATTTTTGCAGCTGTTTAATAGTTTCCTTGTTTAATTGTGATTTTTTACACATTGGGAATTGTTTCCTTTTGTTTAATTGTGATTTTTGCAGGTGGAGAGATTAATAACGAATTTGAGATTTTGGGGTGCAAACAAGCTTTTTTGTACCAACCAACTTTGAACTTTGTTTAGAATGGTTAAGGTATTGCCTTGTTCTTTTAATCTGGAAACAAATTTATAGCTAGCCTTGTTCTTTTAATCTGGAAACAAATTTATAGCTAGGTGTTTCCTTCTTATATTGCAGGTGATGGATTAAACATGTTTGAGGCATTAGGGTGGATGATGCAAGCTTAACGAGTATTAATTCCTGGCTTTTCACAAGACTAGTCTTTTTCTATCTGCTAAAAAAGTAAAAAGTCCAAAATTAAATTGTAAAAAAACTCACAACATTATATCTTTTCCTTGTACAAAATATGCAAGAATGCAATTAAAACTATACAACTAATATAATAATGAAAAAAGGACTGAGTTGTAAATACTATTACTTTATACCAACTGTTTTACCCTTACCCATATTAAGTACAAAAACATCATCGTAAAGGTTTTGCTCATCCGAAAATCCACCAAACACAAACAAGTGTTTATCAAACGCAAGTGTAGTATGACCCGCACGAGGTGGCAATATTATACCCGTAGGATTAATCTTACACCAAATAAGCATATCTATTTAAACAAGAAACAAGAAAACAGATTATTGAAAATTGTTAAGAGTAAATAGTAATAATGTTTTTTACTGACCTGTATCGAGCATATGAATATCTGAGAGATAATAATCACGTGAATCTTCACAACCAATCACGATTATTCAATTCTTATAAGACGAAGCAGTATGACTATCACGTTTACTAGGAGGTGCACCTAAAGGTACAACTCTTTTCCATACAAATGTTTCAACATTTAATATGTAAAGATCATGATAATATATTTCACAGTTCAAAGTTTTCCCACAACCACCAAATATAAAGAGTCTTTTAAAGCTGCACTATGACCTTCACGTGCCTCAGGTGCTTCTCCTCGAACAGTTGGTGAGTAGAACATCATTAATTAATTAACGTAAATTGTCAGTTTTTTTACGAGGTTTTTAAGATTACTTACATGTGTCCAAAACGTGTAAATAATTTATAGGGTTTCTTCCATCTGTACCCCCGAATTGAAACAGATTCTCACCAACTGTTGTACATGAATGACTGTCACGTGGGACCAGGGGTAAACCCTGTGTTATAGGCTCGGTCCATATTCCATTCACTGATAAAGATTAAATGTTGTTAAAATAAGAAGCCTGAATTGATAAACAAACACTTACTCGTTACATATATGTTAGTTTCATCTTCTTGATTTCTACTAGGATAAACTTTAAGGAAATTTACTATGTTCGTAACAAATTTATAATGACAATTGTCTGGATTGGGAATATATGATAAATGACTAACCCCTCATTTTTAAACAAAAACCCCATTTTCTACAGTAAATTCATTCATATAGGTACCACAAAATATAGCCTTTAAATTTTTTCACAAAAGAAACGCAACACACAAAAAGGCCTAATTTATTCTTACCCATTAAATATAATTACCCAGAAAAAGAAGAAACTAAGAGATCAAATTTGAATCAAAACATGCAAGATTGCAACAACGCCAAGATTAATATACAAATTAAAGAAAGTAGAATATAAATGGCACAAGAAATTTGAAAAATTAACCCAGAAAAGGAAAATGTCTTACAAGTATCGAAGACATGAACTTGGTTGGTTTGACACTTATCTTTGCCATAGCCACCAACGACATAGAGAAGCCTTCCGCCACCAACAGCATTACAGGTGTGACCCCACCTCTTCCGGGCCCACTTCCGCCGCCTTGCATCTTTTCCCACCTCATTTTCTTCAATGGTGGTTCAAGAAAGTAGTAATCTATTTCTGGATTTTGAGGAAAAGAAATCCGAAATTTGGAATCTTGGGGGTTGATTTTGGTTTTTTTTTTTTTTTTTTTTTTTGGACGCGTTGATTTTGGTTTTTTGGGAATGGGGTTTTAAGCTTTCATGTAGTGAATGGAGTATATGAGGAAAATATAAAGTGTAGCCTAAAAAACTCGAACTTATGTATTAAATTTTAACTAAAAGAATTGTTCTAGAAAAGTCTTATTTCTATTTTTTTTTTGGGTCTGAAGAGAAATTTTTATTGTTCTTTTGTTAGGTACCGATCCATGAACATTCATACACCACTTTTGTAAATAAAACCACAATGGATACGAACGTATCGTTTTTTACATTTTTTATTAATTGTTATTAAGTCATTCATAGTTTTGTCCATGTAAAATTCTATGTGTGTAAGGACCCCTCTCGAACAATAGCTAAATGAGGATAGACCTATCTCGAACAATGGCGATATGGGTACAGGCCCAATTAGACCATCTCCAGCAGCTATGTGCATTTGGATGTACCCCTGGCCCAAACTAACTCTCTTCATAACACTAGGTTGTACCCATGGCCAAATAACAAACACAAATCATTTCTCACTTTATCGTTCTTGGGTTGTACCCATCAAGAACAAAAACAAAATAGAAATCTACTCATAGCATTGAATCAAAAAAACTAAAACAAAACTCTCCAGACTCGCTTAATTGGAACAAAAAACAACACGACATCTCTTCGCACTCGCGTTATTGGAACAAAGAACACAAACAAATCTGTCAAACAAAAACAAAAACACTCAGTATGGGTTGTACCCATGGAGATCAGAAAACAAAACAAAATCTTTTCACATTCAACAGAGCACAAAACAAAACGACATCTCTTCACATTGCAACAGAACACAAAACAAAACGAAATATCTTCTAACTCACCTCTAAAAGGGAGGGGACGGTTTTCTTAGCAGTGGACCAGTGGGTTGTACCCATGGCAGCGATTTTCTTGGGATGTACTCGCGGTTCGAAGTTGAGAACTGAGGTCAAGAATGGTCTGGTGGCGTTTTTCTGCAGTGGGAGTGCGAGTATGAAGAGATCTCTTCTAAAAATAGTTGGTGGGAAGAGATATGGTTGGAAGAGATCTATTGGTGGGAGGAGATATATTGGTGGGAGGAGATCTATTGGTGTTGGTTTTTTAGGCTTGATGATGGCCCATGAATGGCAGCAGCAGGGAAGCGAAAGAAGGTGAGGCATGCGGCGGTTATCTTGGCCTTGTTGATGGTGTGAAGGTGAGGCTTTGACGATGGTGGAGAATGGCCCACGAAGGTGGGAAAGTGGGGAGGTGGGATCGTTAGAGAGAAGAGAAAGGGAAGGGAGGGGATATGGTGGGATAGATAGAGAGGAGAGAGAGGGATGTGAGGGGATGGGATAGGATCCAATCCCTTAAAATAGGGTTTGTGTTTTTGTTTGGATTGTTTCAGTATAAGAAGAGGAAGGATGAGGTTTTTTTGTCTTTTTTTGGTTTTTAGTAACGATTTAATGGACTGATTGGGTTGGGGTCTTTGTAAGTATTATGGGTATGTATTGGGCCTTAAAAACTAAATGCCCTAGAGAATATGGCCAGTAACAAGTGTCACATAGTCTAGAGATTAATTTGGCTCTAAATGTTAGTTTTTGTTTTTATTTTCTTTATTCTTTAAATAAATTGTGGTTGTTTTCAAAAATAATTTCCTAATAGTAGTAAGATATCTTTTGTTTTAGTCAAAATTCTATTAGTAAGCTAACTATATGGTATTGTACATGTTCCTTAGACTAAAACAAAAAGTTAACTAATATTTTTTACTTTTTTTTTAGATTAATCAATTAACATTTTATAATACACATATCTAATATTAATTATTCAGCATATTGAAAAAGAAGGAAAAATAGTATCAGTAAACCCTAAGCAATGCCCACAACTCAAACTCCTTTGCACAGTTATATTGTTGATGGGTGATTTGATGTAAACCCTCTCCACTAATGATGTCATGGACGGGGAAGAAGGATGAGGTGCATACACGAATACTTAAAAGGGCGAAATCTTTTGTCTATATTTCGACGAATCTGATGCTCTCTCTGCCGAGACTGGAGTGGTGGTTCTCGTCAGCAATAAACAAAGTTGAAAACTCATGGTTAGTGAGAGTCGTAACATGTCAAAACATGGTCATTCCATTAATCACAGACAATGAGGAGATAGTGAATGGTGAGGTCGCGGGGTTATAATTTCAAGGATTTGTGGTGGACAGTGTGATTCATGAGGATGTCGATATTCCACGGGACTGGGAACAAATGACAAGATTTCAGAAGGCTTTGCAATATGTGGAAACACGGTAGTAATATGAGTATTAGGATATGAAGTGGGTTTTCAATATCGAATTACGAAAACCCGTCAAATTTGGAACCTGACTGGGATTTGAATAGGTGGATGTTGGACATGCTATCTCATGGAAAAATTTGTTAAACGTGGAGATTTCAACTTCGTGTCATCGGGGACTTATGGATGGTTCTTGATCAATCAACACGATTCAAATTCAAGATTAGATTAGCTTTGAAATGCACGAAGGAGAGTTTCTTCACTTAGTCTGATATAGAGGCTATAGATTGTTCATCAAGCCTAACTAGTATCTAATGATACATCTAACTACTCTCTATTAGTTCACTTGCTCCTATATCACATAACAAAGAATCATAAGGTCTTTAAGGTTGTGATGTTGGCTTAGGGACCGTATGATCGCATATTTGGATAATTTAAAGTGAGCTTTTGGCTCTCTCCTCACTAGCCATCAACGAATCTCTCTAGATCTTGAGTTACTCTCATAAACATACTCACTCAACCCAATGATTTGATGCACTAATTAGCATCCCCAATAAGCTAATAATATATATTTAAGATGACCACATAAAAATTCCACTTTGCTAGTCCAAATCATATAATATTTTTCAATTCAATTCATTTTTTATTTTATTTTTTAAGTTGGATATGACTCCTTTTTTGATGTGAGAGATCATGCTACTATTTTTACTCAACATATTTCTTTTCTTTTCAATATTTTATCTTTTCCTTTTACCCTGCAAAGGGTTAAAATATAAAACAGTGAATCATCAATAAGAGAAAAAGTACATAAGCTCAAAATATACCCAACCCAATAATGTTTCCCATAATATGAACCCACTACCCCAAACTCAAACTCTAAAACGACTGTCTAAGCATCGCGATTTGAGTGCGGGTCATATAGTAAAGTCCTAAAAAACTAAGGGGTATGACTTATAACATAGCTAATAAAAAGTCTTTAGAAAGTCTAGAAGAGGATGAGAAGGATATATATAAAATAATTTTGGACAACAAGCTAAAAGACAACAAGGGCTTATCAAAGACACTTTCTAAATTATGCAATTTCGTTACTTTCTCACCTCTAGCACGTTCATTAAACGGGTTATCAACTAGCTCAGATCTCACAACTTTACACACCCATCAAGGCGCTCAAAGATCAAACATACTTCTACGATATTGCTACTAATCTTTTCTATACTATCGATGTGTGTCTTCATGTTCATACTCTAAGCATATAAAGCAACTAGCTCATAAACAAGTTACTTACTATTATTAACTCACTAAGTTTATGCTTGTAAGCCATTAAACACAATCTACATCAAATTCCATCTATCAAAAATTTCAATTTCTTCCTAAAAATAGTAAATCACAAAAAAAGGAGATGAGGGACAACAAATCCCTACACCCCCAACTAAAAAATGAGTCGCGTCCCCACGACTTGAGAAAGACTCGATAAAAATTAAAAACTAACACAAATATTGCAAAATAAAAGAAATGGTAAGTAAGAAAAAAAATATACTCTCGAGACTTATTGCCTCACATCATCAACATCCAAGATGGGATTTGGTGGATCTTTCACGATATCGCGTCTTAATTGCTCCAGGAGTGTCAAGATGTGAATTAATTTGTGCCACATCATCGGCCAAGAAGGTTTGAGCTGATTTGACTTTATTCAATCGCTCATCTACCCTTTCTTACCAAACAAGATCCTCTTCTATTGACTTTCTCTTACGACAGACTTCTTCCGTTGGAGGCATCCTGATACATGATCCTCTTAGAACCGTCTTGATCCACACATTGTTGATATTCTTGCTCACTTTATACATAAATTTCTCATCCCCACCACGATCCACATTCTCTTTTCTCACTAGGAACGTTATCATTGTTAGGTAATTCACATTAAACAATGAGTGTGGAGCGGTTGCAAATCGCATCACCTCATCAAATATCAACTGTGCCACATCTACTTCTTCCCTTCTTAAAACACAATTCAAAAATATGTCATTTTTCTTACTTACATCCTAGGTTCGCGTGTTTCCAAAGGCGTTTGGTGGGAGAAAATTATGCCGAATTCTAGTATCGGGTTGAAGGTACTTGTAAGGCCAAGGTTCTTTCAACTCTCCTTTGTGTCCTCACATTTTTTCTTCATCCAACACATGCTAATAAAGTTGATTCATATCATAAGTCTAGATATTCTCCACCGCTTCTCAATACTTTCATGGTCCAACTAATTTCTTGAATTCGAAGTGATTTCGAATCTCTTCAACTGTAAAAGGAATTAAATTTCCTCGAACTGGAA
This sequence comes from Nemophila menziesii, assembly GCA_029959085.1. NCBI lineage: Eukaryota > Viridiplantae > Streptophyta > Magnoliopsida > Boraginales > Hydrophyllaceae > Nemophila > Nemophila menziesii. The sequence continues at coordinate 922,538 of JARWIR010000055.1, read as the reverse complement.
CACGACCTTCACTATCTCGACTAAAGAAAGCCTAAATAAAACTCGAAAACTAACTCCATACATAAAGTTAAGCGCCTCATCATGAATGTGGTCCAACCTAGTCTCTCTCCCATCTCTAGAAATCTCTTATAATCGCCTTCTCCAACTTCTTTTTCAAATATTTGTTCATGAGCAAGGGGTAAGTCGGGTAAATGTGCTTTTGCTAAAGCTAAAAAAGACTTAGAAGCTTCGCTAATCTCGGGTATAGGAATCTCGACTTGTAGAGGTTGTGGTGTTTTCTCCTTGAAAGATGTAATTTCTTTGCTCTTTGATTTCATCACTGCATGTTTTTCTATATTTGTTTGACTCGTTTTACCCTTTCTCTTTATTCCCAAACTTGCACCTTTCTTAATTTCTTTATTCTCAATCTCACCCAATAGCTTTCTTTGATTATTTTTCATCTCCCTAACACTAGATATTGTCTCCGTTCTTTTCTTCATCTTAATTTAACTCTAACTCAAAGATTTGAACATTATTGAAAATTTTACCCCTTAATTTTGGGTTGAAAAAGTGTTATTTGGGCAAGAAAAGGTGTAAGGATGATGATTCTTTATGTGGGTGTAATGAACTCTTTCTTAAATGGTATGTATTTAAGAATCTTGGAAAAAGATTTGGAAATTTTGGTTATGATTCTTGGAATCGTCGTTTTGGATTGATTTGGGTGTTTAAATCTTGTTTATTGCATAAAGGATTTGGATATGAATTTATGGTGATTTGGTAGTGTTTTGGTGTGAGGTGAAGGTTTTGTAGAGATTTAATGGAGTTTAGGAGGCTGGTGAAGAAAGAGGTAGAAGGTTTAGGCATTAAAAAGCAATATACATTCGCACCTCTTCTCCTTCTTTACGTAAGCGTCGTGTGGTACCCCGCGGTAGTGGTGCGATGTACCGCACCTAACTTCTGTCCATACCGTGGCACGGTTCACGCGTGCTCGACGACACGGTGATGTGATGTCTCAATATTTGTGATATATAATCTAGGTTTGATACATCATTTTAGGTGTATTTGATTAATTAATTAGGGATTTTTATCTAGGTATTTGATACTTTCATAATTCTTGTCTTTATTTGATGATTTATTAGTTTTAGAGCATATTTGGTTTAACTCTTGTGTTATTGTGAAGTTCTTGAGGTTTATGGAATATAATTGGATATCAAATCAATTTCTAAGAAGTTAAGGAAAGAAGATATGGAAGGAATCAAGAGATAGAAGGAAGTAGAGTTGAATTAGGAAAGGAAAAGCTGTCAAATAAATCTGAAATTCTGCAACTACGTCCACTAAAGTGAAGATAACTTCAAATCGGTTGGATTTTGGATGATCCTTTAAAGATATATCTTTCTTCTGTGATCGTTTCAATATAAAGTAGGCGAAAATCGGCCCAATAACGATGAAGATATGATCAAAACAGTGAGTAGTGTTTATCCTCTCTAATATTGTAGAAAACGAATTCGAGTTGGACTTGGAATCAAATTACTTGTCTTCCACTCAAGATTTAGACCTAGGGTCTCTTAAACACCTATAAATACACCATTTTATCATTGTAAACATGTCCTTGCTCAGTTCTAAACCTTAGATCAATCCTTAGTCATTCAAGAGAAGTAAGTTGACTATATGTATCTTTCTTTTAGTTTTATTCTTTCCAGCATGAACTAATTTTTCCATAGCTTGGGTTTTGCATATGTATAATCTTTGAATTCTATTTTCTTCTATCTAAGTTTGTTTGGGAAAATCCTTTTTAAATTGATTCTAGCTTCTTAACCTTTATATTTGTTTCATGTGCTTTGATTTATTGACCGTAGTTCTTGCTAGTTCACGAGTATAGACTTACCCATTAATAGTAGTTGGATGGTCACCCGTAAGGGGTGTCTAATTGTTGAAACACCACATAAACGTCTAGTGTGCAATAGTGATACAGAAGAATTTGCCTAATTAGATAGTAATTAGGGTTTGAGATTTAACCACCAATCATTGCGCACGGTCCCCTTACCTAAGTCTCCTTGTAATTGTAAGGTCGACACCTAACTCCACCCGCAAGGGGGTTAGGAGGAATATAGAATACTGGATACTTACTTTAAGAGCTTTAATCACCCTTATAACTAGTAGAAGAAATAGAAGGATAAGTGCATACAAGCAAACCTAAGTTATATGTCTCATCTTATTCTTACATTTATTATTTATTATCTTGTCTTTAAGTTTAATCATTATTCTCCACAATCATTCATATTTACTTTATTGTCTTTAGTTCTTTGCAACTAATTCTTACTACGCTTTCTTGTAATCCATTTGTATAACACATTAAGTCCCTGAGAACGAATCTAACTTATCATTAAAACTTGCACACGGCCTGTGATACTTGTAGTGAGTAATGTGTTTGGTTAGGGTGATAGTTCTTATCTTTTATATCATTATTTTATCACACCTCAACTGACACCAAGTTTTTAGCGCCGCTGCTGGCGAGATGTGTGTCATTAGCGTGTGGGTTAAATTTTAGTGTATTAGTTTTTAGTTATTTTTTCAGATTTACGATTTCTTTTTGTTTTTGTCTCTTTCATGTTCTATTGTATGCTCGAGGATCCCGAAAGTGTTTTCACGGCTTACAACAAACTCTTAAGAGAAGAGAAGGAGCAAAGAAAAGCCATGTCTAACCAAGAGGATCTAATTCCACCGGAGGATAATCTTAACAATAATAATAATAATCAAGGAATACCAATTCCTCCGGTATTACCAATTCCTCAAGTAGTAGTACCACCAGGAGGAGATGGCAGAAATATTCAACGTGACGAACAAGATCTCCCAGGTTTGGGAGCACCTTTTCGAGTTTAACCATTATGTTATCGTCCTCCAGTGATATAGAATATAAAATTCAGGCCCGATCTGGGTATGCTCAGTCAATTTACGAGTTACGGACACTATAGTGGTGCAGCAATTCAAGATCTGGTAAGAGCGATTCAAAAGTTTATGCAGATTTGTGATGCCTACATTACTCCTAGCATTACACGCGAGCAACTGTATTGTCATATGTTTTCGTTCTTCTTGATCGGAAGTGTTGGTGATTGACTAGATAGACAACCACCAAACACAATTAACACTTGGGATGAACTACAAGTCGTATTTTTTAACAGTTTTTATCTTATAGCATGAGATTAAAAGATCAGATGAAGCTTGCTTATTTTCGCCAAGAGAATGATGAAGAAGTAGGAGACACATGGACAAGGTTTCAATAAAAGTTAGCAAGATGCCCACTCCACGGTTACACCCCATCTTTACAGTTAGCTATGTTTTATCGAGGTATTAATGAAGAAAGCGAATTAAGGGTAGATAATATTGGAAGAGGAGGATTTGTGTCCATGGATCCTACAGAAGCTACAGAAGGTATGGAACGTATTATAGAAACATAAAGGAGATGGCCAATTTCATGAGAATCTATTACAAATACCAAAGGCACGCTTCTTAAATGCAAAAACTACTCAATCAGCTAAATTAACAACATTAGAAAATCAAGTCAAAGAAATAAAGCTTGAGATACAACAAAAACAACAAAACTTATCTCCAATATTACTCTAAAAATATTTTTTTCTTCAAGTGACAAATGGTGAGGAAGCGAAAAAAGCAAATATATCAAGGAAACTCATGATTGACCATTTGTACCTTGAATAGAATAAAAGGAGAGAGACAATTGATATAAACCCACATACATGCAAGAACCTACATTATAGACGTGGGTATAAATACATATACGTATAGAGACCTATAAGAAAAATATAAAAAAATAAGCAGTTTGGATATATCTCATCACCAAATTACACTTAATTTTCTAAATTTTAATTATTGAAAAGTGGAGAGAAAAAATCTTTTTTTTTTTAATACATGAGAGAGCCATTTTGGATTCGGAGTAAAATGACTCCAATGAAATTCGATCTCAGGACCTTTTTGTCTCTGCGAAGTAACCTAACCATTAGGCCAACTATCAATCTCAAAACATCTTATTTACGAAAAGAAATAGTAAAGTAAAATCACAAAATATTGCAAAATCACAATCTAATAATTAAGGTTTTTATATAACAAATAAGATTTTTTTTTTTTTTGATTTTTAACTCAATTTAAGAAAATAAATTCAGAAAAAACATGAGGAAAAATAATTGCAAAAACAACACAAGGATCGTCTTTGAATTAATTAATTTAAGGGTATTTGGCGAAAGATGCCTAATAAAAGTACCTAATTATTAAATTAAACCTTCAATGATTTATTTAATAAAAAAATACCTGATAGAAAACATTCTCTTTATATTTTTTATACCTTTACTATTCTTATTATTAAATATATTATTTTATTTTTAATATAATATTTATTTGAAATATTAAATAAATAATAGGGTACTTCTTCTACCACCACCACCACCATGTACTTAACCACCACTATAGCCACCACAACCATCACCACCTCCGCCACCTCCACCACCACAACCACCACCACCACCACCACCACCACCTACTACTAAATTCATCATACGCGCGCGTTTATGAAATTTTTTTAAAATCGTCATAACTAATTCTAGAAAAAATCAGAAAAATAAAAAATTTGCATTTTTGGATAAAGTAAATTAATATTTACGTCTATGATTTTTTTTTTTTTTTTTTTTTTTTGTTTATTTTTTCCGCAGAAAACATGAAATTCTATGTTTAAAACAGAAATTCACTGTTTGAAATAGTGATTTTTTTTCGCAGACACGGATTTTCATGTTTAAAACATGAAATTCCGTGTCTGCGAAAAGAAATCAAAAAAATTCAAAAAATTCCAAAATAAATCATATACGTAAATATTGATTTGATTTATCCAAATATATTAATTTTTGATTTTTTTATTTTTTTGATTTTTTAGAATTAGTTATAACGATTTAAAAAAAAAATTCACGGACGCGCGCGTGTGTTTATTAGTTTTTGTTTTGTTTTTTTCTAATTTCTTTTTTCTTTCCTTTTTAATTGTTAATTATAGGGGTAGTTTGGGGTGGGACTGTTTTCTAAAAAGTGCCTTATTTTAGGTACTTTTTTTAAATAGTTTTTTAATATGCAGTAATCTATAATTGACTCTTAATTTAATAATAAATAAGAAATGCGCTCATCTGAGAAGCACTTCCTTGAAGGAGCGTCTTTCCATTTATATATATAGAAAATTCTGGTGTTAGGGTTTGATATTGGGGATTTTTCTTCAATACGTTATAGACCATATTCTCATAAAGGATGAAGTTATGTGTGGGATAATACAAATTAAAAATGTAGCTATATTAACCACTAAATATCTCACAAGTGTCATAGGTCAGTTCTCATAATATATTATAAGTCGGCTCTAATAAAATGATTTAGGCTAGTTCTCATAAAATACATGTAACTTTCTCAAAAATGGTGTAGGTAACTTTTTATAAAGTGAAAATTAAAAAATAATGTTAATGTATTGAAGATTCTCACTGATAATGGAGATGGTAAGTTAAACACATCTTTTATGGATACTGGTTGAAAATTACGGGGATTCTCAATATCTTATATGGGTAGTGCTCTCGTGAATAACAGCCTTCTCAAGGAAGACCTGTCCCTCCCTCAGAAATTGCAGACCAGAATCAACCCCAAAACTTTCAGAAAATGCATTATAGTCCTTCTTCTTTCCCATACTATTGTCCTTTTTGTCTCACACTAAGTTTACCCATTACAACTCCTCTTTTTTGCCTCCCATGACCTTTGAATGTACCCCATTATTGACCTCCTGACATTCCACAATATAACCCTCACTAAGCATAATAGTTACCTCATCTGACCCAACATCATCCATCCCTTGTTTTGACTTACTTTCTATTTTACTCGCACGTTCAGGTGAAGGTCCCACCAATTCTCCATCCAATACTTTTTGTTTATCCGATTTAAAGAAGTCTCCTTCCAATCTATCAGTCAATGAATCTACCACCACATGCTGAAACTTATCACTTCCCATACCAGTACCAAACCCATTCTCACCAAGGGACAAACTTTTCTCAATAACAACACCTACAGTCAAACTCCTCTTCCTCTGTATGCCCGCTCCCACTACTTTCATCGTTATTCAGGGACGCAAGAATTTCATATCTCGATCCTATACTATGATCACTAATTGTACCATTTTTCTTTTTACTCAGTGTCATTCCACCTTTCTGACCTTGTCGTTGTGGTAAATATCCCCCACTATTCCGAGGCCTACCCCTCGCGCGATCAACTGTCATCCACTCGCCATAGACTGGAGTGTCCTTGTCAGCCCCATGTAAGACCTCTTTTCGAACATCATCTCTATTAATATTTCCGTTCCCATCCTCAACTCCCCACCTGAAACTCCACACTCTACTTTCAAATGTTTGAACTTCCCACAACCGAAACAAATGAGATGAAGCCCCTCATATTCGACCTTCTAAAGGTGATTCTGGATGCGAATAATCGGAACAAGTGGATTATCAAGATCTACTTCCATCGCAAGATCCATACACAACATTTTCCCTATTAAGTTTCCTATAGATGTAAGTATCTCTTCGATATAAGTCATTAGCGGTATCCATGACAAACGCACCCAAACGGTTGTTCTAATGACCGGTGCATCTTGGGGCATGAAAAAGGGATCCCAAGGGCGAAATATCGAATACCTATCAAGTATCTTCCACATACCACCACTCAAGGCTTTTTAGTAATCCTCAAAACTAGTAAACTTTGCCATGAAATATCCAAACCCGACTTCAACTAAATCCATATGCGCTTTCGGCGACCATATTTGACTCAACTTATTGTATAATATTTAAACCCGGTATGGCCTAGCAAACACAGTATAAGTGTATTTTGCCATACCTTGCATTCCCTACGTTTTTGGTCAGCTGTTCTTATCAACTGTGGATATGTAGTGTTTCCCATCGGAGTGTCATATTCCATGTCAAACCCACTGTTTCGCCTTCGGCCCCACTCTTTTTGTTCAATTTTACACTGGCATTTCCCACTACTTATCGACTATCGGCATTCTGAAATGTTTCTAGGAATGATCTTGCTCGACTTTCACTAACTTCGAGGGCTATAGTGCTTTGCCTCCCAGTTTGTCCATAATTCATTGTTCTCCTATAGAGGTACTCGCGAAAGGCGAATGAACATGAGTCCAATTATTCAGGTTAGATGGAGGAATACTTGATTTATCAGCCGCTGGCTCCTTCACATGGTTAGCATCACCCTTTAGCATAAGAACTCCGTTAGCCCCAGCGTTGTCAATAGAAAATGTTAGTTTCTCAATTACAATTAACAAAGGAGGAGTTGTATTTACATCCGCATCCGCGTCTTTATGAATAACACCATCACTCTTCGATTTTCACCAGCATCATCATTACCCCCAACGCCTTCTCTTCCCTCTCCCATCACTGGGGACATCTGTGTAGCTAAGGGTACGCTTCGACGATCGTTGCACCCCTGTCTCTTTATCAGCCTTAAGCTCCAACACCCCAATTTGGTTATCTCGTTGCTCGCTTTCCTCGAACACCTTAAGGCGTTCAGTAGATAATCATCGTACACTATTCGATTTACTCTTATATGTATTAATTTTAACACTCGGTGTAACAGGCAAAGAAATTGACGATTTTGGAACGGCTACCCTGCCGCGTCCTTTAATTCTGATGGCCAAATCTGGTAGCTGGGGCAGTTGGGGTGGCGGTAACCGCCTATTCCGCACCATCAGATGATCGTTAATTACCAAAAAAGGAAATAAAATTTTCAAGAAGGTAAGAAAGCCCAATTGGCATGGAAAGAAACAAATAAAAAGGCGTAGTTTATGTTTGACCAGGTATCGGGTCTAGAGAGAACAAAGTTTTATTTTTTGTAGTGGTATTGAGTCGTATGAAAGATGTGGACGTAATATAGTAAATGCTCTTAGGACCCATACTTACATCGACTTTCACAGATTCCATTACTTGATAATCTTCTTCCTAATAAAGCGACAAACACAAAAAGAAAATTATTTTATAAAAATGACAAACAAACAAAAAATATACCTTATTAGCTGCTAATTATCGTTAGTTTTAATCTACGGAGGAGTGCCTTTCAACCCGACAATATATATATGAAGAGGACGCTTTTTCGAATAGCGTTTTTATATAATTAAGGCTAATTAATTAATTTTTTGTCTTTTTGTGTTTGTTTGCAATTTTTTCCAAACGTTAATCCCGATTCTTTTAAAATTAAGTTAAAAAATTCAAAAGAATTTAATAAATAATAACATGAAATTTGAAAATGAAAAATAATTTTATCTGGCATGTTCAACTGGCCAGAGCCTTGTTAGTTCTTCGACACTTAAAGGGGAGGTACAGGATTTGAATCTCGTCCCTAACGGGTGTGTAAAATGAGAGGTACAAGACTCGAACCCATTGCTGAACATGAGTAACCTAGTTCTGATTTACCTAGGAATATACATGGGAGACATGTATATCCCGTGAGATTAGTCATGGTGCGCGCACGTTGGCCCAAATTATCCACATAGCAAAAAAGAAAACGTTTATGTGCAAAAGGTAATTATAGTAATTATTTAATTAATGTAAAATTTGTTTTTTAAATATAATTAATGGTTAAGATAGTAAGTAATAACTATTGAACCATCCTAGGATGAAGTTGTATTAGGTTTGATATCTCTTGTCGAAAGGCCCAGGCCTAAACCCATTAGGGTTAATTAAAAGTGGAAAATGGAAAAGGTATAACTATTTACACGACTCTCTACCTTATTGCCTCCCGCATTCGTCTCCCATTGGTGAAAACTTTGGCCAATATGATCTCCGAGAAGAGAAATCTAGACAAAACCGAGGTCTTACTTCTTCTATCAAACCCGTTTTTATGAATATATGATCTTTCTTATTTAACTTAGGTTTAAATTATTTGTAATACTTCATGGTGATTATTTTTGAATATTTGGAACTAATCTGTATTAGCAATCAATTATCCAACTTGTCTAATGATTTTTTCCTTCTTTTTGTAATGACAGATGGGTGGTTCTTGTAATGGTAATAATAGTTGTAAGAGGAAGATGATCAATCGTGCAGATTATTATCTTTCTTATGATGTCGTATTTATTATCCTTCTTTGCTTGCCTGCTGATGTTCTTTACAATGTAATGAGGTTTGTTTGTAAACAGTGGTTTAACTTAATCCAATCCCCTCGTTTTATCTCTTCACACCTCCAAAAGGACTCAAATACCAACTGCCTATTAATTCACCGAATGAGCATCAGTGCTCATGGTCGTGATCTCGAGATGAAAGACCTACACTTTCGGTTTAGTCCAAATGTTTGGGGGAGTTGTAATGGCTTGATTTTTGTAATTGGTCCGAAACAATACTTTAGAAATTGCTACTCCTATATTGCAAATCCGGTTACAAAACAGTATTTGCCCCTCCCTCTATTTCCGGGTCACCTTAAACTAAGTAGCGAAAGTATCCGAAGTATCCAAAGTAGTTGTTGGTTTTTCGAATATGCTGCTGCTTCAAGAGTATACAAGGTGATGCATTCCGATGGATCGAGATGTTTAATATTAACCGTAGGTGTTGATGAGGCATGGAGAAAGGTTGGTATAAGTAAGTTACGTGTCAGAGTCATGAAATATGCACGCAGTTATATTGCCCTAAAAGGTTTCATTTATTGGTTATGTCCGTTAGTCCGATATATCCTTCGTTTTGACATGGAAACAGAAAAGTTTGGGAAGATTCCTATTCCTTGTAAAATTATTAGGGATTCTGGTTTTCATTCAATGGAGAATTCTGTTTGTTTGTGGCTGAAGAAGTCGGATAAGAAATTATTTGAGTTTTGGTTGCTGAGAGATGTAGAAAATGGACGTGGAGAATGGGCAAAGCTGATTGATATCAACGTAGAGTATCAAAAACATTTACCGTCCATTCAGAGTATAACGCCATTTGGTTGGTTACGAAGCATGGAGTATTTGGTGTTTCATGATGAAGCAAAAGAAGAATTTATGATTTACAATGTGAATACTGGAAAAACTGAAGCGACGAAAAGAAAAACTCGTGATTGGAGGAGACGATTTTACGCTTATTTTCATGTTGACAGCTTGATTCCATTGAACAACTTGTCCTTGGGCATGACACCTGGACAAACACATAAGGGCCTATCAGAAGTCTACTCAAAAGAGAATATGAGGGCTCAGTTTGAGGTGTCAATAAAGGGTTGAAAAAACAGAATATGCAAGTCCAGGGTTCGTATGTTTCCGAAGCAGCTTACATGGAGTAGTTATTTAAATTAGTAAAAGTAGTTGTAAAGAATATTGAAACACTTTGAACTTTGTTATTTTTACTTGTTTTTTAAACCTTTTTAGACATGCTTTATTTTTTCTCTTCGATTCCCCTCTTCTCTGAGAACTTTGTTATGGTTGCTAAGATTCACCACACTACATTTATGGGGGAGCTTTTGGTGAAGAAAAAAGACCTATAGTAGTGTGGTTGTAGGTGCCTGATGGATGGTCTTAAGTTATAATAAAATGCAAATAAACTTTTTAACAATACTTTAAGATCAACGGATTAAAGTTCATTCATAGATTTAAACATTATAAATCTTATCAATGTTTAAGACAAATAAAGCTGAACTTTTAGTTAATTGAAAATGACATTTAGGTCCAACAACTTAAAAGATTGTGATACTTAATTAGGTTGTCCAATTGATTTTGTATAATATAGGAGTAATTTATTATATTATAATAAGTATGCAAACCGAAGCGGCCGAGTGTGGTTTAGGCTTACAATGTGAGATTTTGAGCCATCAGAATAGTGTACGATGAAATTCGGGTACAATAGCCTAATTCAGCCTGGCTACCGGACCAGTCCTACCGGTCCTAGGACCGGATCAGCCGGTTCCAGCACCAGGAACGGAGTACTCCAGCAGCACGAACCAGAACGAATCGGTCCACCTGATATCGAACCGGTTCTCATGTTTTTTAATTTTTTAATGGAACCGAACCGGAACCGGCCCTTTACTAATTTCTTATTCTTTTTATATATAAGCCCAAATCCCTTCATCTTCATTTCTTTGAATACATCTTCTTCATTTTGCTACCCACTCCAATCCAACGATGTACTCCACCACCTCAATTGGTCTTCAGTGAAGACTCTTCACCATGTGGATGGATTACAAGTTAAGTGATATTACTCAACCAGTGGCGGATCCAGAAGTTAAATTAAGGGGGGGCTTGAAATATATGGAAATTTGGGTGTTAACGCTTTACATAATTTTTTAAGGTAAAAAAAAGATACATAAACATATAACTAGAAATGTCAAAATACAAATATAAAATCCAACACTGTTACGTTGCTTATCTCTTTAATTGATGAGTTTACATGTTCCTAATTACCCATAAAATATGTAGACCGGCACTATTATATACATTTAATTTATATAGTATTATTAGTATTATATTAATATACCATATGTTATATTAATATCCTAACTTATAAATTTAAGGAATAAATCATCTATAAAAAATATACATTATAATTTTATTGGAGTAATGTAAATAATAAATTACTAAGTAATGCTATCATCAAACTCAAAATAGAGACATGTATAATAGAATTGCATATGTAATAAATTGATTTGAAAGTTGACAAATTTATAATTTAAATATAGTATATTAAAGAACAAAGTTTTATTTATAATGTTAAAGTATAAGAATAAAGTTGAAGTCTTATTCTTATTTTAAATTAAACTTATTAAAAATATAAAAAGCAAATGCTAAGTTTCGAACTCCTAACCTTTAGGATAAATTCTAATTTGTAAAAGCAATTAACCACTAAGATACAATCACTGATATGCATTCTAGAGCATGCACGTGTTATATAAATTTTCAACGGAAGTTAATTATTTTTCGAATCAAAATTATATTGAAGTATTTTAAATTTACGGGTTCAGGGGGGCTTGAGCCCCCCCTAGGACTAAGGTGGGTCCGCCCCTGTACTCAACCTTTTTAGGTTCTTTATTTGATTAATATTATTCAACCTTCTTAGGTTTTGTATTTGATCAATAATATTCAAACATATAAGTGTGCTTAAACCTCCATATTGAATATGGCTTAATAATCAATTGTGGGTTGGATTAAGTGTCTAAGGTTATGAATTTTGTCCCTTTGTTATTCGAAATTGGCTAAAATTGGTTTGTAATTGTGGATTGGTTATGAGGTGTGGGTTCTAAGGTGATTTATGCATACTATTAGTGCCCTATGTTACTTGCTTGTTGTGAATTTGATGATTCTAGCCCATGTGATATTCGAATTTGGCAAAATTAGTACTCTGTTGCTTGAAAAATGTTCTTTTGTACACGAATAATTGATTAATATGGTGGATGAGATATAATTTGTGGGGTATATGACGATTTATGCATACTATTAGTGTCTCATTGTATTCTTTTGTTTTGAATTTGTTGATTCTGGTACCCGTGATATTCAAAATTGATAATTAAAAATTGTGATATTCGAAATTGATAATTTGTAGTTTGAATTACTTGTCATGGTTTGATCTTTTTCTTAATTATTGTTTGTTTACAAACTACAATTTGGATTCTTTAAGTATGAGACCAAAGTTGCTTATTTATGCATAGTAAGTGATAGCAGGTAATAGGTATGCTTTTACTAGGACTTGTGTATCAATTTTTAAATGAATTCTCGTTTCTACAAATTTGAAGTCAGTTTCTTATCTTTTGTTTTGTAGAATTCAGTCTCTAAATGAAATTTGCTCTCGGAATAAGGTTTATATTGGAATAACTCCCTGTGATGTAATTCAATTGGAATAAGGTTTCCACTGTCCTTGCAGAAGATGGCCTGGAACGTGTTTTACCGTCATTTTGATGAGTTTTTTTTCTGGTTTGACCAGAATAGTTGACCAGATCTAGATTCGAATTTTTTTCTTTCTTTTTTGTTTTTGTCTTAATATAAGGTGTAATTAGTTATTTATTATTCTGATGTTGTGTTGTAAATTTGATAGTCATTTCTTTTAATAATAATCAGTTTTTTTCATTTTTTAGCATTACTCATCATTTTATAGCAATACTCATCATTTTTTGTAGAAACTCTGATGACCGGAAGTCGGAGATGGGTGGTCGGAGTTCGGTGGTCGGATGTCGGTAGTGCGTGGTCGGAGGTAGGTGGGCAGTGGAGATAGAAGATGAACAGTGACATTACTTTTTTTATCTTTTAGTGTTTGTAAGGGTATTTTAGTATTTGGTCATCTTTGAGATCCCTTTAAAGAAGTAAGATTCCTACTAGTTTGTTTGTGGCAGGAAAATAGTCTCCAAGACCCTATAGGTCAATCACCCTAAATATAAACGAGCGCTTCAAGGACGAGTTCAATCGGGTTTATTTACTTAACAACCTTAAATTAGAGTTTGAGTTTGAACTTGTTTATGTTCGAGCTGATCTCGAACGAGTTTTTTCTGAGCCGATGTCGATCTGCTCGCGAACGATTTGGTTCATTTACAACCCTAGTCACCAATACTATTTTTAAGGTATATATTTATCTGGAAATTTCTTTCATTCTATATTGGATGGTCCAATAAAAAGGTTAGTCTATCTTTTGATGACCCATACTTCATGTTTTAAACTTAAAATAATTAACTATAATAATTTTTTAATTAATCTAATGACACAAATCTTGTTATGATTTTAAATAGTTATAATTTATATATTTGGCTATCTAATATTAAATTGAAAGTTTTACCCTATTTGTTTTTTAATGCACATACTTGCCAAAAGGGAACCAGAAATAATTTTCTTTTTTTGTTCCATCAAGAAATTAACTCTCTTGGGCCAATTTGATAGAATGCGTCCTTTTCGGGTAATTAAAAGCGATAAATGAAATTGGTAATCACTATTTACTACTCTCTACCTGCCCTTTCGTTACCTTCGCCTTCATTTGTAAAAACAAAAGAAAAATACCTTTGCCTTCCGCCTTCGTCTTTGCCTAGCTGAAGACCTTGGCCAATATGGTCTCCGAGAAGAGAAAAGTAGACAAAATCGAGGTCTTTCTTCTTCCATCAAACCCAACTTCTCCTTTTTCAGTTTCGAATACTATTATTCTTATTTTATATAGAATGTATCTTCATATAAATATCTGATCTTACTAACCAAAAAAAAAAAAAAATCTTATATAATATAGGTTTAAATTAGTGCAATTTGTTTTACTTCATATTAATTATTTTTCTGTATTTCTGGAATACAAGCAATTATCAAATTTGTTTGATAATTTTTTTCGTTTTTATGTAATGACAGACTGGTGGTTCTAGTAATGGTAATAATAGTTGTAAGAGGAAGATGAACAAAGATGCAGGTTATTGTATCCCTGATGATGTCTTATTCATTATTCTCCTTTGCCTTCCTGCTGATGTTCTTTACAATGTCATGAGGCTGGTTTGTAGACAATGGTTTAACTTAATCCAATCCCCTCTTTTTATCTCTTCACACCTCAAAGAGTACTCAAATACCAACAGCCTATGGATTCACAATAAGAGCATCAGTGCTCATGGTCGTGATCTCGAGGTGAAAGTTGTAAACTCTCGGTTTGTTCATAGGATTTCTGGGAGTTGTAATGGCTTGCTTTTTGTAATTGGTCCTATAAAGCGCACTTCAAGTTGCCCGTCTTATGTTGCAAATCCAGTTACAAAACAGTATTTGCCCCTCCCCTTTATTTCCTGTGTGCCTTCACGAAAGTTGGTGTTCTTTTGGATATGCAGCTGCTTCAAGGGTATACAAGGTGACGCATTCCTTAATTGATGAATCCAATGAATCCGAAGAATTGAAATGTTTAATATTAACAGTAGGTGTTGATAAGGCATGGAGAAAGGTTGATATAAGTCACACTGCTAAGGATTTCATGTGTCGTGCTATCCATTGTCTTACTCTGAGAGGTTTCATTTATTGGTTAAATGAATTATCCCCTATAATCCTTCGATTTGACATTGAAACCGAAACTTTTGGGGAGATCCCTATTCAATTTGAACTTGTTCGTGGTTGTGGTCTTCTTTCAATGGAGAATTCTGTTTGTTTGTGGTTGAGGAGGAGGTGACTAGAAAGCATTCATTAGAGTTTTGGTTGCTGAAAGATCCAGAAACTGGAGATGGACAATGGGAAAAGCTGTTTGATATTAATGTAAATGGCCCAAGCCGTTTAAAACATGTTTGTGAGTTTATTCTGCCACTTGGCTGGTTGAGAAGCAGGGAGTTAATGGTGTTTTATATAGAGGCAAGAAAGGAAATTGTGGTTTACAACGTTAATACTGGACGAATTCATCAAACTGAAGTGATAAGAAATGTTCCTTTTGACTACTGGGGATTTATTTCTCATGCTCATCATGTTGACAGCTTGGTTCCATTGAACAACTTGTCCTTAGTTATGACACCTGGACAACCACACAAGGGCCTGTCAAAGCTCTACTCAAAAAAGAACATGAGGGCTGAGTTTAAGGCCTCGTTAAAGGGTTGAAAAAAACGAAACAGAATATACAATTCCAGGGGTGCTTTTCATGCTACTCTCTTATCATCTATATGTTCACAAAGTAGCTAGTTCTTAATTAAATTAGTAAAGCAGCACTATGAACTTTGTTGTTAATGTTGGCTGTACTAGTGAAACTTGAGAGTAAACTATGCTAAAGGTTCATTTTTTTTGCTCAAGAGTTCTTTATTACATTTAATTACTGATTTTGTAGGTAAAATGTGTCTTAGTGATAATATATTGCCGGAACTCACATCCGATTGCATCAGCTTAATTAAGTTTGCATAAATACATGAGATTGGTGTACATGGTTTGATTATGTCTTTCTTTCAGGTGTTTGTAGAAAATTACATAAAGATGACAAACATTTTTTTAACCTATACAAGATGGAAATAAATTTAATCAGAGTTAATTATGCCACGACCCTCCCATGGTCAATAGAGTTCTTCTATGTATGTAGCTGAAGGTTAGGTCGGACCGGTCAATTGAACTGGTAAATAACCGGACCGAATTCAAACCGTTAGCGTAGACTGGACTGGTGCACCTAAGCGGGATTTTATAAGTAAGGTTCAGATCTTGGCCAATAAAAAAATAAACCGCTACACAACCTGACCAACCTCTTATGAACCAAATCAAACCGTAACCCAAAATCGAAGCCCAACCTAGATTGGTTGTTAATATGTATATAACTGGATGGTCAGTGTTCATGATTTATATGCAATTCAAGTAACTTATGTCTCCTAAAATTTGAATTGCACTAAACTTATGTCTTTTAAACCTTAAATGTATTTCAAGTAACGTATGTCTCCTAAACTGTTAGAATTTAGAAACGCATGAAAATATGTTCCCATTTGACTCGTTTTCCTCATAATTTATTAACTTGTGTCATAGTCTATGATGCTGGCCTTTTTCTTGATCCTCCACCTCCCAAATTCTATTGTTTACTTCAGATCGTTGAGGCTTGAGCAACTATAGTGTTTTGAATCGGTTGATGATTACTTATATTTTTATTATCTTCAGATACAAATGATATACCATGTTTCTGGAAACGATTATATTAAAGTATAAAAAACCTATACACAGTATATCCACTTAGGCCCAAAGGTTTGCGGTGGTCTCTATCTATTTACTATTTTCTAGCTAATGTGTAACACATAATAGTCTACTGACATCTAAGGCATGTTAAAGATACTAGGTGAGTAGAATACAAAATATACGCCACTTAATCTTTTTTACAACCATCTCTTTTGTATAGGTTTTACATCTCATGGTTATATAGTAGCTCTAAAGACCACCTTCCATACTTTCTTTCTCCTATTCTTTCTCGTCTTGAGTTATTTTATCTATCTAAGCGCACTTAAAATGGTACTCATATCTTTTTTTATGCCAAACTGTTTTTCACTTTATTCCAAATGTCCCGTGCAAAACTACATTAAAAGAATAGACACTTGTTCGATTCAAAGTCCTCCACACACAACTTACAAAGCAGATCCTTCTAAGTAAATCATCTTATCCTTTTTCTGAAATCTCTCATGTATCGATACAATGATTGCATGACGGAAAATATCATAAGATGTTTATTATAATGCGAAACATTCACCACTAAGAAGATCGTTGTCGGTAGATAGTTCATTTGTGGAGGTTAACCATCTAGCCAAAATCAACTCACCACGTATATCACCAAGCAAAATTCCAATCTCATCCTTAAACTTTCATATTTGTTTCAAAATAGGCAAGTCAGTTTTCTTCACTTACCACGACCAAACCCTCTTGTTTTTCAATTATTCACCATGCATCCATCTTATCCAAATCGAATCTTTCTTTTCCATAACCTTTACATAGAAAGAGCTTTGTTCCATATAACTATATCTTTAAGCCCAAATCCACCTTCATCCTTTGGAGTAAATATTGCTTTCCATCTAATTTGTGAAGATTTTTCTGTCCCAATGAAAGTTTCTACAAATACTCGTAATACGTTCCTTTTTGGGAACCCATATAAATTTAGTGATGGAAGGATAATGAGTAAGAAGTTTCGATATAAATTAATAAAAAGCTATTTTTCCCACCGATGTGGGAGATTGGTATTATTACAAAAATCAAAGCTGTATTTTTGTTAGGAAAGTGTACACAATTATTCTCAAATATAGCATAAAGTGTTGATGTATGAATACACAGTTTCCCAGCTGTATTCAGATTGTAGATGCAACTCTGAGCTCAAAAAATCACCAGACAGATCGTTTAGCTCCAAGAATGTCATATTTTCTAAGTCGTATGAAATTAATTTACCAGGAATGTGAAACTGAAGCATCAAACACAGCTCTTCTTCAGGTATTTCTTCTTGTTCTACTTCTACTTCCCTTATGCTTCTTCTTCTCCATTGATGATCAAGATGCATAATTGAGAACAAAAATCGATCCATTGGTATACTATAATGTATCGCCACTCCACTTAAATCAACATGGTACTTAACAAACCATCCAGAGTAATCACTCTTCATCTCCATCACATCAAAAACATTCGTCCGAGCACCATAGATATGCACCATGTATAAGTACTCTCCTGATACACCAAAATATCCTAATCTCCTTCCATTTTCAGCTTTCCCTTCAAGAATTTCAGGCATTGGCATCTCAAGCAAAAGCTCTTGTTCAACATCAAATCGTAGTGATGAATCCATTTTTCTGCTCACCCAATGCAATCCACCATTCCAAAACACGCCTCGATTGAAAAGCAAAACATCTGATCTAATAAACGGCTTACCTGAATCTCGCCACACATTTTCATCAGAAGTATATATCTTTACTTGGTAATGGTATCTTAACACTTCAGATTTAACGACACAAACTATACGTATAAATGATGACTTAAAAGGATTAAACGCAATGTTGATCCCGTACACAAATTCACTGTCGGGTTGAGGAAGAGTATAATATTGCTTTGTTTCGGGTTGACAGATGTAATATATTCGTTCATTTCCATGGCAACGGAAGCTACTACAGAGGAGGAGACCATTGTTTGAATCTTGAATAAAGACTCCATGTTCATCTTCGATGAATGAAATGGAGAATTTGTACATGGCAGAATCATTATAATCTATGAATCTTAAGCTTGAATTCATCCTCCCGAGCACAGATCTCTGCACTAGAAGTCCAGAGACTCGAGAATCTGGGTTTCGAAGAGAGTATCTGGCGATGAATGTGGGATTTGAGATAAGATGATTCCACCATTTACAGACACTTCTTGATTTTAGCAGATGTTTTAAGGGTAGCCGGAGTATAATCTCGGTGATAATATCTTCGTTAAATTTGATAGAGGTCAATGCATGATTAAGTAAGAAATGTGTTCGCGAATTTATCGAATTTATCTGTTATATAACATATAGCTTTTGATAAGTGAACTAAACCAAGTAATTCAATCAACCTACCCTATTGATTGCCAAATAAAAGACTCATCGTCCCCACCATGCCCGATTTTTTGGTTGAGTTAATTGCACTATATATATATATATATATAGTTCCCTATATTATGCATAATTGTTCAATAGGCCCTAAATTATTATTTTTTGAATTAATTGCACTATCAGTCCCTATATATTGTACAAAATAACCTATACTTTATCATATAAACAACAAAATATTCCTAGAAACAAAATAAATTAAATATAAAAAAGATAAACTAAACAACTGAGGTGACCGAGTGAAAGTTTTGAAATTCTGGGGTAAAAAAAGAAAAAAAATAGGGGTAAAAAGAAACTTTCACGGAGCTTAGGGAAATTTTTAGGGGTAAATACATAATTCGACCAACCTACATATACTTTGCTCTTATTGATAAATGTTTATACCGGCATGGTATATGAGATTTTGTTAAAAGTTTAGCCGGTGATTGGTTAAAGTAGTAAGAAAACATACCTCCATGTTACTGTTGTTGCTATGTGGGTTGGAACTTTTTGCAGCAACTTCGATTCTTGTATATGATGTTTTCAAAGAAGATAGGTAACTAAAATTCTGCAGAGTTATATCGTATTGAATTGTCAAAGAAAAAAGGTTGACGACAGAAAGTAAGAGTCTACGGGATAGTCCAAGAATTTTTCCTAGAACTTTCAAAGAAGTTTAAGGTGCACAGTGCACCTTTTTTTTTTTTTCACGAAAAGATTACAAACAAACAAAATAGAAACAATTTAGGCGCGTGAAATTCTCCCCAAATATTAAAGATATGTGTTCATAACCTCGGTTGTTGCATAGTTGGTGACGGCATATCTTGATTTTACGAATAATAGGTCGATTTTGCCAACTAGATGTTAATGGTGGCTGAATTTCTTGAATAATTTTAAAGTTATCTAAGAAAACATTTTTACTAATTTTAGGAAGGTCGCAACACAGTTTACTAGCGTGAAGAATTACAAATACTTTCCTCAATTACTGACTGACATCTCATCTTCTTGTTATATACCACTTTCGGGATTGCTAATATATTAATCTGTACAATTTCTAATCCTGTTTTTTCAGCTATTTTAAAAGAAGTGTCGCACAAGAACGATATTTCTCATAGAGGAGAAGATATAATAATGCGAAATCCATTGATATCACTTCCCCCTCAGGAAACATCGTTCCAATTAACACTAAATAACTCATTAATTAATATGTTAGACATTGGGATAATCTCATTAACTTGAATACTAACCAATTTGGGGTGGTGGGCCCACTATTATGGGAATTTATTGGGTTGGGATTTTTGAACTTATCAATTGTGCGCGTTCTATATTTTGATAATGATTCACAGTTTATTTTATTGTAACCCTTTGCCGGGGTAATAGTGAATGAAAAAGAAGCTACGAGCTAAAGTTATGAAAAGGCATAACTTATGAAAAATAGCATGATATCTCAACATCAAAAAGGGAGTCATAGCTATACAAAAAGAAAAAAAAATGAATAAATGATTTGAAAAGAATATATATTCGGACCGGCAAAGTGGATATTTCTGAGTGAATCATCCTTAGTGCTTATTAGGTTAAATTGGGGACGCTAATTAAGCGCGTCAACTGGGTTGAGTGAGAACGTTATTCGAGTGTAAACTCAAGCTCTTGGACAGTTTGTTGATGGTAAGTGAGGAGAGAGCCAAAATCTCACTTCAAATTTACCAAATATACATACCATACCGTCCCTAAGCCTGCGCTAAAACCGTAAAGACCTCGTGATTCCTAGATACATAGTGAGTTAATAGGGAATATGCTAAGTGGAGCGTTCAAAGCAAATAAAGATCAAGGAACACCCTATAGCCACCATCTTGAGAAAAGTAATAAGCGTAACCTTCTAGCATTGTGAAATTAATTTTGGATTGATATTATTTTGTGTTTGATTTTGCATGATGTATGTGTATATTAATTCCTAGATTAGATTATATGAGATTTGTTTTAAGTTGTGCTTTAGGAATATTTTCTAGATTCTACCTTCTGCATTCACCTACAAGGCCTTTGTTTTTATTTTACTTTGTCGGGACGACAAAGGTTTGAGTTTGGGGTCTTGATGTCTCCCGATTTGTTCTAATTATTAGCCCCTTGGAGACATCCTTTTAGGTGAATAAATAACTTATTTGATAGACTTTTAGGCTTAATTGATCATATTACACTTTCTCCCCTTGGAAATTAACTATTTGCGGAATCTGAGCTTTTGTGCGTAAA
The DNA here is from genome assembly GCA_029959085.1 of Nemophila menziesii. Taxonomy (NCBI): domain Eukaryota; kingdom Viridiplantae; phylum Streptophyta; class Magnoliopsida; order Boraginales; family Hydrophyllaceae; genus Nemophila; species Nemophila menziesii. The sequence continues at coordinate 901,314 of JARWIR010000055.1, read as the reverse complement.
TTTGACTATTTTTAATGCAAAGTTAATCGGTTCTTGAATTTCATGAAAGACAAATCCAAGGAGAAGAAGTGAGAATAAAGTCATAGTGTATTTTAGAGTGTTAGGAATGATTTTGAGTCGAGTTTCTATTTTTAGAGTACACTTTCCTATTTTGATTTCTTGATTTATTGATTTATTCTTTTTAAGCATATGCGGTTTAATTATTTATTTAATGTGAAGCTTTAAAAGATATATGGTAATTACTTAGAGACCAAGTCAAGATAAAGATGAAAGGAAAGAAGATTTACATGGAAATAGGAAGATTTAGGAAAGATTTATTCAAAGAAGGAAAAGATAAAGCTGCTTTTTGAAATCTGAAATTCCAGCCACGTTTTAAAGATTAAATCATAATTAAAGATTGGCTAGGATTCTGGACGAGTGGTCTGCACCAATAGAAATCTCTTTCCAAGACAAGCAGTTTCATATATTGGAACTTCTCAAACGGATAAGTATCGAAAAAGATATGACCAAATCAAATCAGCAGAAGAATCTTATCTTTCCTAGAATTTAGAGCTACGAATTTAAGAGTCCTTGACTTGTCTTCCACTCCAAGAAATTCGACATAGGGTCTTCCAACACCTATAAATACACCCCTTAGACCTCATAATTCAGTACCTCTCAATAATCATTCAATATATACATCTTTAGAGAGAGCGTCAAGAGACGGAAGCAATAGCAGAAGCTGGAGAATCCTTTTCCTCCAACAACAGTTCAAGTCAATTCCTCTATCTAGGTTCTTATTTTATTTCTGTTATTAGGAACATGTATATTTTTAATTTCTTTATTGTTTTTACTTTCAATATGAGCTAAACCTTAATTACTTGAGAATCGTAATGGGATGAACCCTAATTTGTGTAATTCATGTATTTCAATTTGGGATTAGTTTCTAGTTTAATTTGAATTAGGTATTTCATATTGTTTCTTATTTTACATTAATTTCACTATCAATGAATTAGCTAATCGGAGATAGGTCATAGTAATTAAGCTATTCACTTTGGTGGGGAAGTGATCGCCTTGACGGGGGGTTTAATTACTGAACTAGATAATAAACGTAAGGTAGAAATTATTGATCCTGACGGACTTAGTTAACCTTATAGCCAATTGGGTAAAATAGTATTCATTCGAAGGTGGATTATAATCGCCCTGACGGGGTTTGTAACACCTAAGAATAGCTCCTAGGTCCACCCTGACGGGGGCTAGGAGATTATAGAGTCCCGACTAATATAGAAATATCAGTTCTGCCCTTAACGAAAGCATTAATTAGGTAAGTTTAGGTGATTCCCTAGCGAGACTCAAGTATAGCTCATATCTGCGTCTTAGTCCTTTAGTATTTATTTTCAGTAATTTATTTTCTTGCATTCTTAGGATTAATATAAAAACCAAACAAATATCTTTTACCTTTTATTTTCTGTATTCGCAATTATTACTATTTATCTGTTGAACACTTGGGTTATACCAGTCCAATCCCTGAGAACGAATCCGACTTATCGGAGTATTACTTGGACAACCGTACACTTGCGGTTCGTGAGTCCTTAATCTTTATCGCATTATTTTATAACACACCAGGACCCACCACCGCCCACCCGTTGTACCCGATCCAACCCAGCCCGAATATACCCGAACTGCACCCCCATCTGATCCATTAGGGTTTTAGAATTTTTTAAAACTTTGGGTCGGATTCCGGATTGGGCTGAGCCCAAATCACGGATATCCAATCCGATCCGACATTGGCCCAATAATGTTTATAATTTTTTTTATATATAACACATAACGTTTTACAAATGAAAAGGGCAAAAGCCTTTTCGTATCTTGAAGAGTCAAGCGTACGTCATACGCTTCAACTCTCCCATTCTTTCAAAAGAATTCTGACGCTTCATCTCTCTCTCTCTCTCTCTCTCTCTCTCTCTCTCTCTCTCTCTCTCTCTCTCTCTCTCTCTCTCTCCTATGAAATTGTTGTTATGTGGGAGAAGATTGACGAATTATGCAACTCTGATAATTAGGTTTTAAAAGAAATGGCTTTAAAAATGAAGACAAAGTTTTTGAAATATTGAGGAATAAATAGTATAAACATAATAATGTATGTTGCAGTTATACTAGATCCTAGGAAAAAATTGCATTATTTAACTTGTTACTTCAGATTTATGTATACTTCTACACATGCTACTCAATTACTTGCAAAGGTGAATGATGCATTAACAAGGTTTTTTGCAGTTTAAAATATAACAGCTGCTCCTAGTTCTGGTGGTTCCACTAGTTCTGGTCCTGAAGTGGCTCCCAATCAATCACTGCTTAGGTTTAGGTTTCAATCCTTTTTGGCTGAAAAATATATTTCAAAGGGAAATGAACTTGAAAGATACGTTAAAGAAGATGTTGAGGAAATGGAAAATTCATTTGATATTCTAGCTTGGTGGAAATCAAATTCTATGAGATTTAAATTTTTATCTGAAATGGCAAAACATTTCTTGGACGTCCTTGTTTCAACAGTTGCTTCTGAACCTGCCTTTTCCACATGTGGAAGGGTACTTGATCAATTTAGAAGCTCCTTATCCATTACTACAGTCGAGGCTCTGATTTGTACACAAACTTGGTTAAAGTATTCACATTGATCTTAATTCCTTTAAAGAATTAGTTGAACATTTGGAGGCTGAGTTAGGTATTATCTTGGTTTTTTTTAACTTGATAATTTATTTCACAAATTAGTCCCTGATGAATTCTTTCTTGACTTTACAGGTTATTCAGGTTTGGATGAGTTGAGTGTGACTCCAACAGAGTCCACTACAACTAAGTTGTAGTCAATAACCTAAGGTATAAAATCTATCTTTTTTAATCCACAAGTTACTGTAACGTGCATTTCAATATTGACTTTGCATCTCCCATTCAAATCTAATGGCCCATGATTACATAATAGTTAATACATATTGAAATTTACATGTATGATCCAAAACAGGATTGAATGGTTGAGTTGGCAACAATATTTGATTTGTTTTTGGTAATTTGCGAGTTTAAAAATTTATCCCTTGTCCCTAAGTTTTAAATAGACAATGATGAAATCTAATCTGAGGCTAATTCTAATATTTCTCTCCTCCTTTGTACTTTTTAGTGACAATTTGCAGGAAATATAATACTTTTGGAAGCAAACTTTTCAAGGAAATGCACCCAATTTTGTACAAGTATGCTATTTTGCACAGAAGAGGTTACAATTTTGATTATTCACATTGTAATGTATCTTGAAATGTATTGTATTTGTAATTCATTTAAGTTTTTAAGACTTAGACACTAATTTCGGTTTGTATTAATATTTCTACAAATTGTAAGTTTATATTTTAGGAAACTTACTATATATATAGTAAGTTTATATTTTGGGAAAGTTACTATAAATGGAAACTAATATTCTGAGTTAATGATATTTTTATATTTTTTTTGTGTTTGACTTTTTATTGACTAAATCCAACCCTAATCCGACCCAACCCGAAGTGACCTAACCCATAAAATCAACTTAAAAAATTTAGGGTTAGGGTTTTAATTAACATAATCCGAGCACCTCGGATTGGGTAAAGGGTATACCCCTACGGGTCGGTTAACTGACACGTGTGCAACCCTAATTGGAATTATAAATTGTTTTCAGTAATTGTAACTTATAGATTTTTTTTTTTACATTAAGTGTTGTAATTTCTATGTTATAAAAATAATTTTTTGCAAGTATTACATTTAATTTTAATTTCTATTTTTCTAGCATACTTAATGATTTACGACACATGCTCACTAATTTTATTTTTTTGAATACATGGGAGAGCCACTTTGGACTCAGAGTCATTTTAACTCCAATAAGATTCGATCCCAGGACCTCTTGGTCTCTGCGGAGTAACCTAACCACTAGGCCAACTATCAATCTCAATGCTCACTAATTTTAGATTATACTCATGGAATATCCTGAACATACTCTAAGTTTTTGTAGAGCACTCAGAGACTTGCTGAGGATACTCTGATAAATATCGTACTTTGCGATTTCCTACTCAGTGTCTCGTACTTAGTGAGTTGGTACTCGGTGAATCTCTGAGTGCACCCTGGTGGCAGTGGTAATGGTGGTTGGTGGTCGGAGATGAATAGTGTCAATACTCAGTAACTCACTAAGTTGGTGGTCCATGCCATTGTCACTTGTTTTTTGACCTAATGAGATTTTCTTTTATTTGAGGGTATTTTAGTATTTGATTACCCGTAAAATTAAATTGTAGCCTTTCAAAAGAAGATTTTCCTACACCCTCCTGTTAATGATAATATTGGTTTCCAAGACCTGCTAGGCCAATCACCCTAAGAAATGTCCTAATATTTTCATTATTATTAAAATACATCTAATAAAATGTCTTGATTATAATTATTCATTGAATAACAAATAAAACTTAAATATATAGAATTATAGAAAAAAAATATCTTGATATTTCAAGTAAATTATTATTTTAAAACATTTTATTAGTAAATGGTCAAATTTTTTACAACCAATGAAAGAAAAAGAGAAAAAAAATAAAGAACAGTCCACTTACAAATTTTCTTGCCAAGTATAAATCTTTACTTGAGGATGGTATGTGAAGATTTCAGAATCAATACAAACTACAAGGAAAAATGAATTGTAAGGATCAAACATAGTGTTGATTCTATATACAATTCTATATACAATTTTATTATTTGAGTTGAATACTCAGGGATTTATGGATTAAAAGACCGATTCTAAGGGCCTGTTTGGAAGTGCTTATTTTAGAGTAAAAAAGTGCTTTTGGAATAAAATTCAAATTTTAAAAAAATTGTTAAAAATAATTTTGAAATCTAAAATTATTTTAAGTGCTTTTTTCAAGAAGCACATATTTGGTGCTTCTCAAAAAAGTGCTTTTCAAGGTAAAAAAAACACTTAAAATGCTAAAAGCACTTTTAAGTGCTTCTCCAAAAAAGCACTTCCAAACGGGCACTAAATCGGCCTTTTATTAGAATATACTATATTAGGAGGAGAGTTTTGGGATCTTTGGAATGGGTTCCAATTTCTTTTAGATACAAATTTCTATATATATACATGACCAATTTAAAGCTAATGATGACCCACGACACTTAAACACAATCAGATCCGTTGGACTGGCGAACTTTATACCAAGGCCCAAAAAGCTGTTAAATCAAAAAGCCCATCAATGATAATATATATACCATCATTCTTTAGTTTTATAACTTATCCTTAAACCCAACACTATTGTAGGGTTTTCGTTTGTTATTTATCCTCAACGAAAAATTCATCAATTTTTGTTCAAAATTTTATCTTAAAAATGGAGCAACCCCTGAAGAACCAGCAACAATCAATGAAGGGTCCTCAACCCCAAACTCAGAAAAGGAAGAGAAAGCTACCAAGCCCAAAAGAGCTCGTATCCCACTACGAATCCCAGGGAATGAACACTGAAGAAGCATCTCTCAAGGCCATTGAAGATCTTCAAAATGTCCTCTTTAGAATGGTTACTTCCAAAGCTCGTAACAATAAAGATGATAACAGCTTGAAGAAACTGGAGGTAATCAACGCACGACTTGTCACCATTGATATGAAGCTTGATTCCAAACCTGGATACCCACAAATGTTGGCTATCGGGACGGTTTCTGGGGCTCTTGTGCAGAGTGTTGGGTCTGTTTTACCTCGTGTTGGTGCCGTTGTTTCTCAGATTTGGAATTCTGTTAGTAGAGTTACCAGTAATGTTGGCTCATCTGTTGATCGATAGGTGTTTGATATTTTGTTTACCTGCTTGTAATGATTATTGCTACTTGTTTTTAATATTATCTTTTGGCATTTCATTATGTGTTAATTTACTCGTATATACTTTTAAATTAAAGTAAAAAATAAGTTAGTTTGAGTTTCAATTGTTATTGTTAGTCAAATGTGGTCAAATTACTACACTGAATAAAATGTGATTAGACCAAGAAAGATGTAATATTCATCAATAAAATGTGGGGTTTTTTTTTTTTTGGAAAATTGTGGGTCTTCCAAAAATGTAGTGATAACTTTGAACCTAACATACTTGATATAGACATATAGTGATTAGAAAGTTTTGAAACTAAATTTTACATGAGTTAAAATTTCTTCAAATGCATTTAAAAAACTTTTAAATCTTAAATAAGCTAAGTGGCAATATGCTAGGCTCGTGTTTAGTCACGTACCCGAATAGGTTAGTTAAGATAATTAAGAACAAAACAATTCCTTCGGGAATAGGATGATTATGTAATAACGTTTATTTGAATAAAATAAGGTTTGGAACAAACAAAAAAAGCGGTCACCCGAACCATCTAGGCTTTCGAATATATGTATCATAGCCACTGTCTATCCGACTTATCCCATTCTTGACCAGTAAATTTCACCTTTTGATAATACTCGCCCACAATCAAGATTTTCTTTTTTAAATGTCCAAAAATGTTATCTTTGAATAATAAATTCCTTTGAGTACTTTAGCCGTCAAATAATATAATAAATTTTAATTAATAACAGTTAAATCTTCTACATTTTTAACTTCAGGGGTGTTATTGTATTTTTTTAATATATTATTTTCTAAGTTTTAAATATAAAAAGTTTAATCTTATCAAACTTTGACTACCTTGTTAACCAAAGGTACACCCAATCTAATTTTTACCCGAATAATGCTATATACCATATTTTTTCATACCATACTCATACAATCACCTTGCATGACATAATAATGAATTGTGTAAAATTTATTTTTTGAATCTAACATTATTCATTTCCATTTATATCATGCCATTGTAAAATTTATTTTTTAAATTTAACTTTATTTCATTTCTATTTATACCATGCCACATAAGAGAAGGACCGTATGAAACAGGGTGGTGTATAATATTACTCTTTTCACTCTTAAGACCATCTCCAGCAGATGCGGCATATTCAATAATACGGTATAAAATTCAAAAAATATAGTAAAAGAGCAATTTTGCTCTCTCCAGCAGATGCGGCAAATAGTGGGTCCTACAAACAACACACGGTATTTTTTTTTCTCCTTTATGCCTTCCTTTGCAATTTTTGGCACGACATAAATTCTAACGGCTATATTTATAGCCGTTGGAAGAATTGGTTATAAAAACCCTACACCCAAATCAAATTGAACAAACAGAAATCAGAAAATTGTAGAGAAAATCTAAAAGCAAAGATTGTTGAGAAAAGTGTTTGTAGGTAAAATTTCAATTTTTTCAATATTAATAACAATCTATGTTGTTTTTAAGGTTATAATTGCAAGAACTAAATACTTTACCTTGATTTGCAGAGTAATTAATTTGCAGAGATCTTCAAAGAAGAAAGCAGAATATACTGAGGAAGCCCGATATAAGGTTTGATTTTCTATTATATTTTATTATATTTAAAGAGATTGTGAAGTATTCGTTGTTTTTATTGCTTTAAAATATTAGAAGTAAATCTAGTTAGGAACTAAAATAGGGATATTTTTTTTTACATTATTATAATATTTTCTTTTTATTATTTGTTATGATATATATATATATAAAAATTTAATATAAAAAATATCCTTAAATATTAAATAAAAATAAGAGGTTATTGTTAAAAATATCCTCATAAAACTCTCTAATTGTTTTTTTGTGCCTTTGATAATCTTATTTATAAAAAAATGCCTAATGAAGTAATTATTTATAGAAAACATCCCCTTTATATTTTCAATACCTTTACTACCCTTATTATTAAATATATTATTTTATTTTAATACAATATTAATTTTTAAATATTAAACAAATAATAGGGTACTTCTTTTTCCTCCTCCACCACCACCACCACCACCACCACCACTACCACCACCACCACAACCACCACAACCACCACCACAACCACCATGTATGTAACCACTACTACATCCACCACAACCATCACCACCTCCACCACAACCACCACCACCACCACCACCACCTACTACTACTAATTCCATCGCACGCACGCGCGCGTCCGTGAATTTTTTTTTAAAAATCGTCATAACTAATTAAAAAAAAATCAGAAAATTAAAAAAATTGTATTTTTGAATAAAGCAAATTAATATTTACGTCTATGAATTTTTTTGATTTTTTTTGATTTTTTTGATTATTTTGAATTTTTTTGATTTTTTTTTTCACAGACACGGATTTTCATGTTTTAAACATGGAATTCCATGTTTTAAACATGAAATTCCATGTTTTAAACCGTGAAATAAACATGAAATTCCATGTTTAAAACATGTAATTTCGTGTCTGCGAAAAAAAAATTAAAAAAAAATCAAAAAAATCAAAAAATTCAGAAAATTCCGAAAAAAATCATAGACGTAAATATTAATTTGATTTATCCAAATATGATTTTTTTTGATTTTTTTGACTTTTTTTGAATTAGTTATGACGATTTTAAAAAAATTTCACGGACGCGCGCTGTGATTATTAGTTTTTTTCTTATTTTTTAATTGTTAATTATAAGGGTAATTTTGGGATGGGGCTGTTTTCAATAAATATTTTTTCCTAGGCACCTTTTTCTAAATAAGTTTTTTAATAGGCATCAATCAACAATTGGCTCTAAAAATAATTTAAGTATATATATATATATATATATTTAAAATATTTAAACTAATTGATAATAAAATTAAATATTATTATTTTCATTATTACTTTTCCATCTACCATCGAAATTGTTACCGGTCCAACCACTTTCTGAATCACCCATCTATACGTACAGCTCATTGATATTTACATGTATAGCCTATTGAGACAAACCATTGATATTTACACGTACAACCTATCGAGACACCCTATTGTTATTACTAGTACAACCCATTTGTATGTTTGTGTAACCCATTATTTTGCTATGTCAACCTACTTTATTTTGTATTGTCAACCCACTACTTTTTACTTACATCTTTAGTTCTTGATTTCTAACGGTGGTTTTATTTTATTTTATGCACATACATGTGCAGTTTTAAATATTGTTGATTTGATGATTCAAGAAAGCGATTTGTTTATTCGTAATAGAATAGGAAACATTATGAAATGTTTTAGTTATAGAATTGTGTAGTTATGAAATATTTTAGTTGTAAAATGTTACAGTTATAATATATTTTAATTATGAAAAGTAGTTTTTTTTATTACATAGGAGAGTCACTTTGGACTCGAAGTCATTAACTCGGTTTAGGGATGGAAGTGGTTATGATTTTAATCCGAAACCGACGGATTACCGAACCGAATAAAAACCGATTATGTAACCGTGGTTAAATCCGTTAGGGTTTGGTTTTAAAAAGTGAAACCGATGGTTAAAACCGTTAGGTTATGGTTTTAGATTAAAAAAACCCGAAAAACCGAAAATCCGTTGTATATATATATATATATTTATATATATAAATATGATTTTATTTTACCTATTAAAGGCTAAAGTCCATGTATTTCTGTATTTTGAAGTCCATCTTTCTTATATTTTTTTTTGATTTTTAATTACCAAAAGGCCAAAAGTCTCAACCCAACTATAGATAAGGATGGAAATGGTTATGGTTTAAAATCAAAATCGATGAAAATTTGAACCGATTAAAAATCGATTATGCAACCATGGATAAAACCGTTAGGTTATGGTTCTGAAAAATGTAACCGATGGTTAAATCCTTTAAGTTAAAATTTTAGATAAAAATAAAACCGAATAACCGAAAACCCGTTTATTATCATCTACCTTTGTATATTTTATAGTAATATAGATAAAAAAAGTATTTTCATATCTCAAAACTAAAATTTGAATATCAGAATTAACAAAAACGTTATTTAATTAAAGAGCAACATAATATTTTATATATTGGAGTTTTTTCATGTATTTGTGATCTTGTTTCAATATTTTCAATATACTTAGAGAGTTATAGTTTGGCATGTCACAAGAGAGAGGCAAGGTAAGGAATCCTACTGTGAGAGGGACGCCTCGCGAGCCAGGTTATGGTTAAAATCCGAAAAATCGTTTAAAAACCCGAATCCGAATTATTCGGATATGGTTTTGAAAAGTAAGTCCGATGGTTAAATCCGTTATGGTTTGGTTTTTGATAAATTAAATGGATATGGACATGGTTTTGGAATTTTTTGCAATAATCCGATCCGTTGTTATCCCTAACTCGGTTCGAACCTACACCACTAGATTAGATGACCAAAGCCCTGACCAGTAAGTTTTTTTTTCTAAACCCTTCCTCAATAACATATAATAAAGTTATTACAAATTTAACCTATTCGCGTAGGAATAGTTTCAGTTTTGATTATTTTAGCTAGCCTACTCGGGTACGTGTCTAAACACGAGCCTTGCATGTTGCCACTAAGCTTATACTTGGCTACCCCGTCAGCTAATCTATTCCTATAACGATTAATCCATCGAAAAATAGGTTAAAGTAGATTTTAGTTATATAATATTTTTCATTAATTAAAATAATAAAATATATTTTTGTTATTTATTTGAATTGGACTTGGTTAGAAGTATTGGGTAAATTAAAAAAAAAACATTTCCTTTTTTTTGTCAATTATTTTTTTTTTTTTTTAAAAAAAAAGAACATTTCCAAGTACACGGATTCCACAATCCTCTTTACCATTCGTCTTTTATTACATATATTTTAAAGTTTTGGCTCGTTCTCTTCTTCTCCATTTTCCCAAAAGAAGTGCGCTCACGTTGAATGAAAGAAATTTCCTGCCTTCTGGTTGCAGGTAGCTTACGGCATCTCCATGACTTTTGTCCGTTTAATCCACTCCAAGGTATTCCAAAACTTTCACTTTCTTTGTAATTGCAATTTAGTTTCCTGGATATTTCACTCTTGACTTCTCCACTTGACTTTCTGCTAATATTTCCACTATTTCTTTCATCGACATTTCCTAGAAATAAGCAATTGATTATTTCTATACCACCATAGCTATATAATTCTTTGCAAATAATATTATTTCTTGTATTCAAAATTGTAGGGGTGTAAAGGGCATGTTTTCTTACTTCTTGTATAGTTGTATTAGTTGATTGATACGAAAAATTCATGTGCTCGTTCTTTACTGGTAACCCTTTTTCAGTATATTTTCATTGCCATTAAATTATTTGTGTTATGTAACAGATGACTTCTGGATCAGATCTCACCATTAAGGAGGCATTAACCGCTACAAAATGCAACGATGATATTGTGTGTGAGATTCTTCTTAGGTTACCCTTAAAATCTTTAATAAAATCAAGAACTGTTTGCAAATGGTGGTCAAGACTCATTTCGGATCCAATATTCATTGCCAATTATTCGCTTCGTCACCCAGATCATCGTGTCTCTGGACTCTTTACACAGAAATTCTTCTTCTTAAGTATGTATCCAAATTCAAAGTTCATTAATTTTAATGGGCAAGAAAATGATACTTTCTCAGAATTCTCTCTTTCCTTCATTGAAGATAAAAATGGAGTCTGTATTCAACATTCTGCAAATGGTCTTCTGCTATGTAGTAGTTTCCGTTGCCATGAAAATGAACGAATATATTATATTTGTCAACCAAGAACAAAGCAATATTATACTCTTCCTCAACCAAAGAGTAAAAACGTGCACGGAATTAACATTGCGTTTGATCCTTTCAAGTCATTGTTTATTCGTGTAGTTTGCATTGTTGAGTCCGAAGTTTTAAAAGACCATTACCAAGTAAAGATATATTCTTCTGATGAAAAGTTGTGGAGAGAATCGGGTAAGCCCTTTGTCAAATCGGATGGTTTGGTTTTTAATCGAGGAGTGTTTTGGAACGGTGGATTGTATTGGGTGAGTAGAGAAATTGATTTATTGTTACGATTTGATGTTGAACAAGAGCTTTTGTTTAAAATGCCAATGCCTGAAATAATTGAAGGGAAAGGTGAAAGTGAAAGGAGATTAGGATATTTCGGTGTATCGGGAGAGCATTTATACATGGTGCATATTTATGGTTCTCAGACAAGTGTTTTTGATGTGATGGAGATGATGAGTGATTATTCTGGTTGGTTTGTTAAGTATCATGTTGATTTGACTTTAGTGTCCATACATTATAGACATCTGATTAATACATTTTCATTCTCGATTATGAATATTGATCACCAATGCAAAAGAAGACGAAGAAAAGAAATTTGTTATGCTTCACTAGCTGATGCCATGGAAGTAGCAGCTGCTGCAGAAGACGATGATGATGAAGATGAAGATGAAGAAGAAGAAGGAGTAATAGAAGAATCAGAATCAGAATCAGAATCAGAAGAAGAAGAGTTGTGTACGATGCTTCAGTTTCATATACCTGGCAAGATAATTTCATACAACTTAGATAATATGTCATTCATGGAACTTCAAAAGCTGTCGATTGATCCTTTGAGCTCATTGGATTTTCTACAAGGCGAGTATAGATGGGAAAGGGTGCATCCTTACACCAACACATTTTACTATATTTAAGGATTATATATATTGAATTGAATGACCATCATATGCGAATATTGAATTGATTCACTTTTTTTTTTTTGGATAATTGCTAGTTTTTTTTATACATGTTGAAAATCACAAAATTAACAGGAATTAGAAGCTGCTAAAATTTCTAACATAGATTAGTAATAGTGGTGGCTATTGAAATAAATGTATGTGTTCATTCTGTTGTTTTAATCAAACACCTGCTAATATTTTAAAACCAAAATCATGTCCGTATAGATTTATTTATCTATAAGAGCAAACAGTATAGCGATACATTTCATATATATAGTGGTCTAGTTGTGTATTTATTTACTTTTAGTTAATGACCCAAAAGGTTCTAGTAGCCTCTATAATGCTCAAAAAAGGTCCAGCTTTCAGTATTATATTTTAATTTTGTTGAAAATAATTGTAAGAAACAGGTTCTATAAAACAAAAAACCATGTCTTTTTTTCTCCCCCAAAGACAATTTTTTATTGATTTAATTAAAAATACCAAAACACTAATTTACACAAAATAAAACCACAAAAACATAGATCCTCCCCTAATCTGTCTAACATATTTCCCCTGTTTCAAAATGTCTATCTATTAATTAAAATTGTTGTTATAAATGTATGTTTATTTAAAATTTCAAAATATTTTTTCCTATTTTTTTCTACATTTATCTTTATTTAACTTTTTTACTTTTGACCTTTGATTTATTATTTCGTTTGATTCTCATTAGTCCCTACGCAAGACATTTGCTCCTATGATCCTATCAAAAGATACTTTGTAGTCACGTTTTAGTTTATCTTATTCTTTTTCAATCTAAAATCTTCTTAAAAAATATTCACTTTACTCCTATTTTTGTTACATAGAAGAGCCAATTTAACTCGAAGTCATTGAATCGATTCAAACCTGTACCATTTTACTTCTATTTTTTCTTGTCACGTTCCTCCTATTTTTTTTTTCATGTTCCTCCTATTTTTTTTCATGTTACTCCTATTTTTTTTTTTTTTGAATACTTCTACTTATATTGGAGTAGTGATTTTCTAAGAAAATTGATAAAGGTTAAGTTGTTTATATTTTGATTTTTAAATATGAATATATTTACATATATGATTTTATATGTTTTATAGTATTTATATTCTACATTACTAATATTATATAAATTTCAAATTACTAATCTATTAACAATTTTTTTCACTAAAACGTGATTTTTACATGTAAACACCTCATGTTCGATTAATACTGAATTACAAAATCACGTTATAAAAATTTCTTAACCAAATTCTTCCAAATAATTACGAACTTGAACAAATTTTGGATCATATTTTAATTGCTTTGGAATAGGAAGTCGGCCTCCTTTTTCTAACATTTTCTTTTTCATATGAGAAATTTAAAAATCATTAGAACCCTTGTTCTCCATAATCTCTTTCATGCATGATTGTAATGTTAAAATTATATAATTAGACTTTACAACTGGAAACTCTTCATACGCCTTCTTGACAATATTCACAAGATCATCAACAGTTTTAGGTGTTTCTTTGTATTGGAGGGATTGAATAGCACTAAAAAAATCCAAGATTGAGAACATTTAAATCTGGAGAGTTTGGAGGTTGACACATTATACGAATATCAAAAGAGTAAATGCCACTTAGGGTCTTGAACACACCCCCCTCTTCGAGTTAGCACCCCCACCTAGAGCCTCTTCTTACTAAAGACCTCAGAAACTTTTTAACACATGAACCCCAAAACCCCTGTTACCTTTCTACCCTCGTTTTATTTTTTCTTTTCCTATATATATTAATTTAGAAACCTACACATTATATTTTCAGATCAAATTCTCTCACTTCTCTTTCTTCCTCCAGCTCCCAAACCGCCACCACCACCACCACCACCACCACCACCGAAATGGCCGAAACCACCACCACCGAAATGGCCACCACCACTCTCCTCCCTCCTCCATACTCCCTCTTTTTCCGTCCAGCTTCTCCAACTCCAAACGCTGCCTGTTTTCTGCAGAACAAGGTCGGATCTAAGGAGCCTTGAAACCAGATCTCGGCTTGCTTGAACCTGCGTCTTCTCCGTCGTGAAACCAGATCGGATCTGCTCCCAAACCTGTTTACTGTTCGTGACCATCTCGGAGTTACTGCTCCACCAAACCTCCTCCATGGCTCGACGAGAAGAAGACCATGTCTCATGAACCAGATCTGCAACATTGAAGAAGTTTAGGTTAGATCTGTTCGTCGGTGGAAGGAGCTCCGTTGGCAAAGAGCTGAGCAATGGCTGCGCGAAGAAGAAAAAGAGCTGAGCTGCGTGGTGGTGGTTGCTCGGCGGCAGAAGCTCTCCCCGTCTTCACAGCGAGTTCTGCTTCGAAGCTTCATCTTCTTTACAGCATCCATGGCTGCGCGAATCTCCAGCGTGCTCCAGCAGTTCGTCGGTGGAAGTGTGTAGATCGGTGGAAGTGTGCAGAGCGGAGCTAGGTGGTGGTGGTCCTCTTCTTCTCCGGCGAGACGAGAAGGGAGCTCAGGTGTTTCGAAGGTGGCGGTTTGGGAAGAAGCAGCGAAGCAGCGATTTTTTTTTTCAGTAGGTTGACCAGATCTAGATCTGGTCAAACCAGATTGATTTTTTTTTTTGGCTTGTGTAATAAGATATGAAAATAATATATTTCTTTTAATAATACTCATTACTTTTGTTAAATAAATTGTTCTGTAATTTTTTTATATTAGTCATCAATTTTTAAGAGTACTCCGAGATTTTCTTAGAGTACTCCGCAATTTTTTGGCAGTCGGTGGTATGTGTTTGGATATATAGAGTACTCATTTAAATATATAGAGTACTCAGCAAAATTGTCAGAGTACTCAGCAAATTCTCGGAGTACTCTATGTTTTTTCCGGTGACCGGTGACTGGTGGTCGGTGGTCGGTGGTTGGTGGTCGGTGGTTGGAGGTCGATGGTAGGTGGTGGGAGGTTGGAGGTAGGTGGGTAGTGGTAGGTAGTGGAGAGAGAAACAGTGACATCACATCTTTTGTCTTTTAGTGTTAGTAAGGGTAGGAAAGACTATTGTAAAAAATGAGGTCCCTAAGAAGAACAACTTTCAAGACACTACTCTATAGAGAAGAAATAGTGTTTCCAAGACCCTATATATAATTCACCCATATCAAAATATCTTGAGTAGCTGCTTGGAAAAATTCAGGATCATTACAATCAATATGTGTTCTTGCATGATCTCATTGAATATAAATTGGATTCCTTGAGTCTTGCGTCGGCCATTTCTCTATGATTGCAGAAAGGACTTTTTCAATCAACCAAGACCTTATAACATCTCTTTGATCCCCAAGCTTTGTTTTCCATGCTGATTCAATCTGGGGTTCGGAGTGGAGGTTTGTTTTTTGTGGTTGATAGGTGTAATGCCGATGGGTGGTTGGTGGTTGATTGGTGTATTGCCGGTGGGTGGTTGGTAGCTGATTGGTGTATTGCTGGTGGGTGGTTGGTGGCTGATTGGTGTATTGCCGGTGGGTGGTTGGTGGTTGGGCGATGTGATGGTGGCGGAAAGGCGGTTCAGACTATGGTGGGTGGTTGGTGGCTGAGCATTGTGATCTTCTGATGGTGGTCGGACTTCACATAGGGCAGCAGTGATAATGGAACCCATTTTTCAATCGATTTTATTTTGTTTTAATTTTTGTTTTAATTTTGGATTATTTTTGATTTAATTTTATGTATTTATAGGTTAGAAGATTGTAAAGTACCAAGAATACCTTGTTAAAAATGGGTAATGTTTTTTGAATCAGAAGAATATTTTTTAATTAACAAAATGGAGCACATGACCTACACGTGACCACTTAATGACAATATTTAACGATTTCTGTTAGAAAGGGGTAAGGAGTCATGAAACGAAATTCGAGGGGGGCCCGGTACCAAAAATATTCAAGGAGGTAAACTGTCAATTCGCCCATAGTATGGGGGTATTGGATGTACTACTCATGTTTTATTTATATAATATTGTAATTATGGATATTTTAGTTAACAATATTTTGAGACAATTACCAATACCACCCTAGGAGGTGTTGATATTGACCTTAAAAGTCATATATAATATAAATGACATAATAGACAATAATACCTTTGAATTTTCCCACCAAAAATTTTCCGGCCAAACATTTTCCCGCTAATTTTTTTCCCACCAAAATTTCTGGCCAATTTTTTTTTAACCAAAATTTTATATTGTTATTTGGAGGAAAAATCCCACCAAATATATTAGTTATTACTGATTTTAATATTGTTACCGATATGATATCTATTTTTAATGATCAGTAGAAAAGAAACCTCTGCTGCTGATGTAGTTGATCCACCAATATCAGCTACTGAAAATGTACCTTCTACACACATCAAATGTGTGTTAACATAATCATAAATTAAAAATTATGTCAATATTGCTTAGTAAAACATGATAATAAATCTCATATTCATTTGGAATAACACCATCAGCTTTTATTTCAAGCTTTAGGTGTGAATTATGCATCATAATATCTCAATCAACGTTTAATGATATATTATAGTACCACACAACATATAATTATTCTGAAGTTCAACCAATATATTACACAATGTAAGAAAAATAAACAAATCAAATCTGGAGTTTCGCAAACTATAATATACTTTAATATGTTACCCATCTGTACGAGAAAATAATAAAAATAACATCAAACTCAGATTCAAGACTTTTCCTCAGAGGATCCTGCAATTAAACATTAATTTTGAATTAGTATAACAATTATTTATATTAAACAAACACATATCAAAAAATTCTATATATCAACTCACCCGTAAAGCATCATGCCATAATGAATATTCCACCCCCACCCCACCCCCTCTACCCTAAAGAGATCACATATCTATCAAGAACACGAGTTAGTAAATTATATCCAAAGTTATACTAAATATGTAATTTTCCTGAACTAGACATTGTCAAAAGTTCCAAATAGACCTACAAAGACTACTTACTTGCACGAGTCATAAATATCTGAAATTCGCAACAAAATAAACAATATTAGTAGCTTCATCGACTTGTCCCTATATTATGTATAATATTGCACTATAGGTCCCTAAATTATGTATGGTGATTGACAGGTTCCTATATTATGTAAAAAATGCACTGAGGCCCCTATATTATGTAGAAATTGCACCATAGGTCCCGATATCATATAAAATTGTATTGCAGGTCCCTATATCATGTAAAAAATATACAGTAGTACCTGGCTTGTACAATTGCCTCTACAGTCCTTTGCTCTTGTGGACTTAACTGACCATTACTCGTGTCAATACATCTTTTCACCTAGGGTATATTTGAACTTAGTGTAAACCACAAGGGGCAAAAACAAAAATAAAAAACTGGTGTAGATCAAATACCTTCCCATCTGCAACAATTACAAGAACATGGTATTGCCCGCAAATCTCATTGAGAAGATATTCTACCTATAAAAGTATAGAAACTAAATTAATTAAATAAATATATAATTTACATACTAGTACAATTAACAGAAAGCTACTTACATCAAATGCATTTGGAATAAAAAAGTGATTATTTAGTGGGAAAAATCCCACCAAAGTAAGTTATTATTTGGTGGGAAAGATCCCACCAAATTGCATTTGTCCCTTTTTACTATCATTGCAATATTTGTGCTATTCATTGCACTATAGGTCCTTATTTTATACACAAATTACATTACAGGTCCCTATATTATACAAAAATTACACTTCAGGTCCCTATAGTATAAGTCATATATTTAAATATTATGATATATATATATATATCGATTCCATTAGCATCTACAGAAATAGCTCTTTCATTCTCCGATTCCTAAATACCAATAGGAGATGATTTTAGCTCAATTTGGGTTGACCAGGTACACTCAAATTACCTTGGAGTGTAGGAAAAAACTACAACACCTTACCTTGATTGAGTCATACCTATATGATTTTTACTAGAATTATCGAAGCTTGAGCCGCATCTCTAATTTGTGTTTCACGCCTTGGCCTCCTATCAACTATTGAAGTCCAGTTTGAGGCACACCTTAGCCTAGAACATTCACATACAACTCTATTGATATAATCACGTTCCATATCATTCAAGATTTTACCTAATTAAATTCATTAGAACCCTAATTGAATCCTATTGCTTCATCAATGGAGGAGAAAAGGATAATGTTGTGGATATATTTTGGAGGAGAGATCCGAAATAGCATGGTGGTGGATGGTAGTGGCGCGACAAGAGAAAAGAGAATCGCGCCTGATGTCTTGGAGGGGAGGCGTGGGCTGTGATGTTATCGGTCGGAGGTCGCGCTCGAACATAGATGTGTAGAATAGCAGTGGTGATGATGTCTCTGATGTTATCGGTCGGAGTGGTGGTGATGATGTCTCTGTTGACGGTGGTGGTGGCGATCGCAAGGGAGTGTTTTGTTATGTCTGGATATATTCTGATGACCCTATTAATATATATTTGATTAATTAAAAGAAAAAAATAAAACAGGAGCAGAAAAGGAACATAAATTTTTTTGGGGACTTTTATGGGGATTATTAAACTAGGGGATGGGAGAGGAAGGTTATTTTTAGATTTGGAATGTAAATGGTAATAATTCCAAATATATTAGTTATATAATATTTTTTATTAAATAAAATGATAAAAGATATTTTAGTTGTTTATTAGAATTGGACTTGGCTAAAATTATTGAATAAATAAAAAGAAACATTTCCAAGTATTTATTCTCGTCCAAAATCCTCTTACCCGGATTGGACCCCTACATTCGTTTTTTGTTACATGTATTTTTAGAGTTAGTCTTCCACACACGGGGTGTAGGTACACGCCCTAAAAAAAGATTTAGCAATTTACCATCCTACCCTTGAATTTTACTTTATTTTGTGGGAGCTCTATACGAATTCTAAATTACCGTTCTGTTCATAGTGTAAATTTTTGTTCTAATGTCATTTTACTATTTTACCCTTCATGGTTGTTTGTTATTTTTAGTTCTACCTTTATCACTATTTTTTTGTTCACCCGATATATGTAGTGTATTTTGTTGTTCTCGGAAGAATAATTTGTGAAAAATATTTCAAATATATAATATACACGTGTCACACATGCGGAGTTTTGATTTTCTTTTTACTATATAAAAAAAAAAGACAAGTTATTGCGCGGCTCGAGATTAAGTAAGGTCACTTCTGTCGTTTCCTCTGCCGTAGCTGGTTTCTCTCTCACAACTCACACTCCATTGACGCTAGCAGAAGGTAGATAGCATAGGATTCGAGCAGGTAGGTGATGTTTCTTGTACACAATCCATCTCCATTGTCTCCATCTCCATTGTCTCCATCTTCGTTGTCTCCATCTCCATTGTCTCCATCTCCATTGTCTCCATCTCCATTGTCTCCATCTCTATTGTCTCCATCTCCATTGACAACTGTTATTTCATTGTATGGCAGGAAAATTTTCTATCAGTGGGTATATAGTAAAGCATAAAATGGTTAAAAAGCGTGGAAAGAAGATTAAAAGCAAAGGGTAAGTTTTTATGTTTAGTCTGTTACTTTTCATGAATGATAAGAGTTTAATCCACTGTTTGAATTTTGGTGTTAGTGGAGCACCACCAGTAAGAGACCCAACTGGGTTTCCTGTACCGAAGAACGCTGCTGAGTTTTCCGCGTAAGTGGATTAGTTTAAAGGATTAGGTTTCAAGATTCAGGGTCTTGAGTCGAGAATCTAAAACCATTGTGTCTCTGGTTTAGGGATATTATATTAGGGTATACTACTTACTTAGAAAGTTATGCGGTTTGCTATTTAGGTTTAGAGATTTACTGTATATGGTTTTGGGTCCTTGTTTGAGGGATAAGGTCATACGGTTAAAGGTTTATGTATTCGGTTATATGTCCTAACTAGTTTGATACATATATATTATCGATCTAATAGTAATTTAATATATTGATAACAAAAAAACTAAAATATAGTAAAGACGATAATTCAGAAATACAAAATAATACATTACAAGCAATAACTAACCATTTGAAGACATTCTTCTTGCTCATTCCTCAACCGATTCAAAACTTCTACACTATGAAACTCTTGAAACTTCAAGTGATACAATAACTTTGGATGGTTTTTCCTAACTCCTCACAACTCTTCCTTTTATAGGCGTAATTCTACATCCATCATTTATTACGACAACTCGTAGGTGGTTGAAAGGTCATTAAATATTTACTAAATTATCTACCTACCACATCACAATCACCTATCCCGTTAACATTAATATCTTTACTAACTACAAAAAGGTACACAAATTACATCAACACCACTTCTAATATATACAATTTTAATTCAAAAATTAATCTAATTGGTTAATCCGATCCGATTAAAACCCGATTACATAAAATAAACTCTAACATATACAAAGTTCATTAACCATACCTACCACATCACAATCACCTATCCCTTCAAAATTAGTATCTTTACTAACTAAAAACAATACACAAAATATATCAACACCACAACCAATATATACAATTTTAATTCAAAAATTTACCTAGTAGGTTTAATCCATTCCGATTAAAACCTAATTACGTATAATAAACTCCAAAATAAAGAAAAAATACACTAAATACATCTATTTCAAAACTCTAACAGCTTGCATGTGTCCTATATAGTAATCATCACTAAAAGACAAAACAAAAATTAGCAAGTATAAAGGAACGAAAAAATACACTAAAGCTATATATTTTCAGAACAAAAGAATACACGAAGTCTTTAATAAAAAAGGTCAATCCACTGAGAGAGTCTTCAATACAACAAAAAGATGTCACATCAAAGGGGTAGCAGATAACTTTTCATAAAGTTGTGTCACATCGTTGATATATTTTTTCATAAATTCCGTGACATCAGTATAACTTTTCATAAAGTTAAAATAATAAAAAAAAATATTAATGTACCGAAGAATTTTCCCAAACCACTTGCTTCGATGTGACATACTATTATAATACAGTTTAATGAGAGCATGACACGTGTAATTTTTTATTTATTTAAAAAAAAATCGTTGACTTTTGGAACAGAAATTTAGCCTAACATTTTTTTTGAACTAAAATTTGCACTAGAACCGTCAATTTTAAATAGTGTCGGAACGAAAAGTATAATAAAATAATAATTTAATTACTATTCAGCCGAATAAAAAAATAATAAATATACTAATTATTAACATGACAATCCATAATCATTACATACAAGGGTAATATAGTTTTTCTGGAAAATCATTAAATAATATTAAAAAATGGACAGATCACAACGGGCCACGTCATCTCCTTCCCACCACGTGGTACTCTCTCCTTCACGCGTAGGTACATGGCATGTATGGAAGAAATTTCCATATTTTTAAGTTTTGGTCGGTTCTCTTCTTCTACATTTCCCAAAAGAAGTGCGCTTACCTTAAATGAAAGAAATTTCATGTCTTCTTGTGGCAGGTAGCTTACGGCATCTCCATGGTTTTTGTCCGTTTAATTCACTCCAAGGTTTTCCAAAACTTTCACTTTCTTTCTGATTGCAATTTAGTTTCCTGGAAATTTCACTCTTGACTTCCCCACTTAACTTCCTGCTAACATTTCCACTATTTCTTTCATCGACATTTCCTAAAATTAAGCAATGGCTTAATTCTATACCATCGTATCTATATAAGTCTCTGCAAATAGTTTTATAACTTAGTATCCAAAATTGTAGGGGTGTAAAGGTATGTTTTCTTACTTCTTGTATAGTTGTACTAGTTGATTGATAAAAAAAATTCATGTGTATAGTGCTTGATCTCGTTCTTTTTTGGTAACCCTTTTTCAATATATATTCAAGTGAATGTACGGGGAAATCCTTTGATAAATGGTTGTTATATATGCATTGCCATTAAATTATTTGTGTTATGTAACAGATGACTTCTGGATCAGATCTCACCATTAAGGATACCGCTATAAAATGCAATGATGATATTGTGAGTGAGATTCTTCTTCGGCTACCTTTAAAATCTTTAATAAAATCAAAAAGTGTTTGCAAATGGTGGTCAAGTCTCATTTCGGATCCCATATTCATCGCCAATTATTCGCTTCGTCACCCAGATCATCGTGTCTCTGGTCTCTTTACACAGAAGTTCTTGTTCTTAAGTATGTATCCAAATTCAAAGTTCATTAATTTTAATGGGCATGAAAATGATACTTTCTCAGAATTCTCTCTTTCCTTCATTGAAGATAAAAATGGAGTCTGTATTCAACATTCTGCAAATGGTCTTCTGCTATGTAGCAGTTTCCGTTGCCATGAAAATGAACGAATATATTATATTTGTCAACCAAGAACAAAGCAATATTATACTCTTCCTCAACCAGAGAGTAAAAACGTGTACGGAATTAACATTGCGTTTGATCCTTTCAAGTCATCATTTATTCGTGTAGTTTGCATTGTTGAGTCCGAAGTTTCAAGAGATCATTACCAAGTAAAGATATATTCTTCTGATGAAAAGGTGTGGAGAGATTCGCTTACGCCCTTTGTCAAATCGAATGGTTTGCTTTTCAATCGAGGAGTGTTTCAGAACGGTGGATTGTATTGGGTGAGTAGAGAAATCGATTTATTGTTACGATTTGATGTTGGACAAGAGCTTTTGTTTAAAATGCCAACGCCTAAAATTATTGAAGGGAAAGGTGAAAGGAGACTAGGATATTTCGGTGTATCGGGAGAGCATTTATACATGGTGCATATTTATGGTTCTCAGACGAGTGTTTTTGATGTGATGGAGATGATGAGCAATTATTCTGGTTGGTTTGTTAAGTATCATGTTGATTTGACTGTAGTGTCCATACATTATAGACATCCGCTTAATATATATTCATTCTCGATTATGAATATTGATCATCAATGCAAAAGAAGAAGAAGAAAAGAATTTTGTTATGCTTCACCAGCTGCTGCCATGGCAGTAGCCACCGCTGCAGCAGAGGCTGCAGCAATTATTCTAGGATATCATGACTATGATGAAGAAGAAGAAGAAGAAGAAGAAGAAGAAGAAGAAGAAGAAGAAGAAGAAGAAGAAGCAATAGAAGAATCAGAATCAGAAGAAGTAGAAGTAGTAAAAGAAGAAGCAGAAGAAGAAGAAGAATTGTGTACGATGCTTCATTTTAATATACCTGGCAATATAATTTCCTACAACTTAGATAATATGTCATTCATGAAACTTCAAAAGCTGTCGATCGATCCTTTGAGCTCATGGGATTATATACAAGGCGAGTATAGATGGGAAAGGGTACATCCTTACACCAACACATTTTACTATATTTAAGGATTATATATATTGTCACATTCCTATGAATCCCATCTTTGTTGTTACACCAACAAACTCTGCTAAAGTGGTTACCCACCTTTGTCTATGAGACTTGGATATATTACTCTAATCAACACCAAAAGCTTGGTTCGACTTTGTCTTTGTCGCTTTTTCAAGCCCTAATGGACCGTGCGGCAATATCTGACTCCCCACACTTGTTCAAAGAAGGGTGGTAATCACTAATAGCATTTGTAATTTAACTTTATGAACTGAATGTACTCTTTTTGAGCTATGTGCTGGTTCACTTTTTGACTTTTTTGGTCTTTTTACTTATTCTCGTCGAACTAATTCACTTTTGATATGAACATCCTTGCTGTTGTATTCGCGTTTTCCTTGTACTTTTGAATGTTTAATGATTATAACTTGCACTACCCTATGAATCAAAATTTATTTAAGTTAAATTTTATTGTACCTAATATTTTATTGTATTCCCTAGCATGCCTCCTTTGTGCTCTCGCACACTCAACAATACCCGAGAAAAGATCATAAAATTTGAGGGTGGCGGGCAAAGATTATCAAGAGATTACAGCATCAAGTGCACAACATAGATTTTGAAATGTTTACCAATTATTGTTTACTTTTAAGATGGAAAATAATTTCTTAGCATAATCAGAATTGTTCATCAACTATGGTAAATAGAAGAAAATTAAAGCATGCTACAGGCTTCATATAAAACCTTCCAAACGTTCAGTAATCAAACGATATATTTTTCGTTTTTACGAACCAACCATATAAAACTATATAGCTAACATATATATGAAAATTCCCAAAATGAGCAACTGCTGAAGTTATATGCTCATGTCTGCAGTTTTAGCTTCTATAGCCTCCCTGTCATGATAAAATAAAAATAAAAATGGTTAATAATCAAATGCCCAAAAAAAAAAAATGCATAACGTTCCATACTTCAATGCCTTTTGAATATCCAAATTGGTAGGGTCCAGCTTTTGAGCAATAGAGAATGAATTTGCCGCCTCTTTATATTTCTACACACATCAATATATAAGTTAGTATAGATTGAAGGGTATATGAGTCATTATTTAAGAAACAGAAAAAGATTGGTACATACTTTCATAAGCATCCACACTTCACCTTGACGATAATGTCCCTTTGGCCACTCTGGACTCAATCTAACGGCTTCCTTAGCTTCATCTAAAGCATAACTTGTTTTATTCAAACGAAGAAAACACAAACTTTTATTACTGCGTATTTTTGCATCCAATGGATATCCCCTGCTTGCCTAAATAATAAATATAATTATACTTAGAAAGTAATTAATGGTAAATTATAAAGTAAAAACTGTAATTATTACCCTATTGTACCAATTTACTGCAATCCAATACTCCCCTTGATTGAACGCTTCTGCAGCTTTGGATTTTGCCTCTTGGGCAAACTCTTTCACCGTCACATTAATCTGTAGTCAATTTCCATTAAATTCACATCTTAAATAATATAAATTAAATAAAATAATTAACCTTTTCTAAAGCTTCTTCGGAGTTAACATATTCCATAACTCCATCAACACTCCAATCTTGAATATATGAAATTGGAGTAGTAAGTGGAAGTAAAATCTCCATTGCCTTCTTATCTTTACTTATTGCTCCAGCCATCTCCAATGGTGTTAAACCCATCTATCATCAAATTTTAATTTAAAATTAAATTACAAATTAAAATAATATATACGAAAAGAAACTCACATAGTTTACAAAGTTTGGATCTGCCCCTGCTTTCAACAAATATGTAATTATTTCAACTTTTTCTGAAGTAGCTGCAGTGTGAAGAGGCGTGGCACCGTAAAAATCAAAGTTTGGATCTGCCCCGGCCTAAAACAATTTACCATTTACGTTAAAAAAAAAGTAAAAAAATAAAAGAAACAAACAACACAATTGTACGATACCTTAATGAGAAGATCTGTGCACTTAAGTGAACTATAGCTGGCCACTATAATTGGATTGCTGAAACTATTCAATGGACAAATCTGCATAAAAGGTCAGAGTCAGAGAAAGTCAACACGTAAAAAGTTACTTAAAAATATTCATATTCACTCACATTCGCGTTGTTTTGTAGAAGAAATTCAACAGCTTCATGATCACCTGCAGCTGCAGCACGTGTTAATGGTGTTCCTTTAGACGAGACGGCTTCAATATCTGCACCTTTTGATACGCATTGTTGCAGAAAATCTTTACCTCCTTCTGGAATATATAAACCAAAATTATATAAAACAGAAATGAAAATTAGCTGAAATATTGTACAAACCATGCATAACAGCAAAATGTAAGGGAGTAAAATCATCGTTATTGGATAAGGTCACACTCGCTCCATTCTCCACAAGATATAAAGCTGTTTTGCGATGATTATTCTCAATTGCACGATGCAAAGGAGTGTCACCTACAAAACCATATGATAAGAAAATTATTGAGATTAAGTTAGATCATAAAGAATCAAAGATAAGGAAGATCTACGCATATAATTAAATAACATACCATCTTCAGTTTGCAAATTAATATCAAACTTCAATATCGTGATAAGATACTTGCATATAAATGTGTGTCCTTGTGCAGCGGCTGAGTGTAGTGCTATACAGCCTGGGTGGTCCCTCAGTTTTGGATAATTTCCGTTTCCATCATCTAATTTTGCGACCAATTCTTACAAAAGAAGAACAAATTAGAGTATAACGTTTAATCACAAAAAACAGAGGAAAATTAAATCATACATCACAAACAGGAATGTTGTTCTGTTAAACTGAATGTTATGCAAAATAAGGCAGATATACTGTTTGAGTATATACATCAACGAAATATAACAAATCACCATTCCAGTGCGAGCAGAAGAAAGAGAGAGAAAAAAAATGTTATTATTAAACAATTTTCTAGCTAATATTAAAAAAAAATCGTTAGAAATTTGAAAAAAGTTAAAATAAACACGAAAAAACGTGTAATACATTTATCCGCTTATTAAACTCTAGCTGTCAAGCATATGTTCAACCAAAACAAAAAAGGTCAAGTACAAACGGAGGGATTAATGATGCAATTTTGTAAAACTTGAGGCTTACTCTTAAGCTTTTTCAATTCACCACGAGCAGCAGCACGAAGAAACTTGTGAACGGTATCTGCAGTTTTAGGAGTAAGAATCAATATGAAATGTAAACCTACATAAGAACAAAAACAAATTAATCATTAAAAAGAAGAAGTAATAAATCAAAAGTATAATATAGACCTGAAGAAGAAGATGCAGAGTCCATAGTTTTTACTTCAATCTAGGAAGAAAAACAAAAAGTGTGTGCAATGTATGAAGAAAATTAAGAAACAGATCTCATAATGGAGGAGTATTTGATATGCTTAAATGGTGCAAGTGTTTGGGAAAATATTTACTCTACTCAGCTTTTATAATTTTGTTAGTCGTGATTTAATCAGATTCTGTTAGGCCCTTAAATAGACCTCTCGAGTAATGGAAATGGAAAACGCGCTTAATAAATAAAGAAGTTGGAGTGACCAAAGTTGGAGTCCCGGTCACAGTTTTTCTTTCAGAAAAATATTATATCATAAAGTAAAAAAAAAAAGAAAAAAAAAAAGTTTTCCGTATTTATTTAGCAGCTTTAGTTATTTATCCTTGTCTAAAAAAAAGTTATTTATCCTGGAACAAAAAGAAGGCTATTTATCCAATTTTTTAATATTTACTCTACTCAGCTTCTATAATTTTGTTAGTCGTGATTTAATCAAATTCTGTTAGTCCCTTAAATAAACCTTTCGAGTAATGAAAATGGAAAACACGCTTTTAATATTTTGTTGTAATTAATTTTGGAATTTAAGTTGGAGTGACCAAAGTTGGACTCCGGTCACAGTTTTTCTTTCGGAAATTTTTTTATATCATAAAGTAAAAAAAGAGTTTCCGCACTTATTAGGTAGGTGTGGTTATTTGTCCAATTTTTTAAATTTTAATAAAGAGGGACTAATATTATTTATTATTTTATTAATGGAAAATTATTATATACAGTAATAAGTACGTTTTCATAAAGTAGTTATAAAAATATATATTTTTTTTATAAGAGTATACCTAAATTTTATGAAAATAAACCTTATAAAAAAGATATTAGCTTTTAATAATGACATAAAACTCATGTAAAAGATATAATCTCATATGATATAACTAATTTTTCATCAAAATGGATTAAATGACTATTACCGTATAGAATAACCTCCTTTTATTAATATCAAAATATTTTTTTCAATATTTTTTTAATTAAATAATAAAAAAGATATTATAATAAATAATTTCATGCATATGATATAAAGGTAATTGTATAACAGGACAGCCTATTAATTTTTTTTTTTTTGGATCAAAAAGTTGGACAGAGGGAGTAGATTATTATCGAAGTAAATGGTCTATCTTCCAATGGGTCAGCTTTGGATTTGTCGTGATTTTTTTTTTTAAGTGTAATTGGTTTTACATTTAAATTAAAATTTGGGGTAAACATGAATTGTGAATTTTATTGGTGAAGCGTTATATTTTGGGCTCATGAAAACAAGAGAGAAGGTCATACATAAGGCTAGATGGTGTATTGAAGTGTTTCATTAGTGTCGAATGTCTTATTGATTATCGGTAAAGAGACATTCGAGTGTGTGAAAAAAAAAAAAAAAAAAGACATTCGAGTGTGATGGCCTAAACCATGATGCTCATGTGTTCATACACCTATATATATCTCTTAGTTTTGTGGTGTTTTATTTGATAACAAAACTTCTTCCTTGCTTATATTACGTGGGTTCATGTTTTAGTCAAAGATATTGGATCAAATCAATGAAATCAAATTCATGAATAAGTAGTTGTTTTGTGGTAACAAATTGTTGAAGCTCAGCAAATCGAATTAATCAAATCAAACACAATGGCTTTAGAGAGATAAAGAACCGTTTCTGCTTTAAGGGACTATGGAAAGTTATTATCTTTAAAGCTATGGTTATGCTTCTGAATATTATACCAACTATTAATCAATTCTGGGATACAAAATAATGTCTTAGCAAAATCAGAATTGTTCGAAGAAAATGAAAGCATATAGCTAACATATATATATATATATAAAAATTCCCAAAATGAGCAAATGTTAAGCATGAAATAGCTCAAGTTCATATGCTCAATGCTGCAGATTTAGCTTCTATAGTCTCCCTGTCATGATAATACAAAGCAGATGGTTAATAATTGAATGTGCAAAAAGAAAAAAGAAAAATAAAAATTGCAGAGAGATGCATAAAGTTCCATACTGCAATGCCTTTTGAATATCCAAATCGGTAGGATCCAGCTTTAGAGCAATAGAGAATGACTTTTCCGCCTTTTTATACTTCTAAACACATTAATATTTAAGTTAGTATACATATCATTGAAGGGTAGACTAGTCATTTAGCAAACAGAAAAGATTGGGGCATACTTTCATGAGCATCCACACTTGGCCTTGACGATAATGTGCCTTTGGCCAGTTTGGCCTCAATTTAACACATATCTTAGCATCAGATAAAGCATAACTTGCTTTATTCAGATGAAGATAACACAAACTCTTATTACTGTATACTGTTGGATCCAATCGATCTATCGTGCTTACCTACATAATAAATTTATATTTATAGATAGAAAGTAATTGTATATAATCAAGTAAAAACTGTAATTTTTACCCTATTGTACCAATCTGCTGCTTCCCAGTACTCCCCTTTCTTGAACGCTTCTGCACCGTTGTATTTCGCCTCTTGGATAAACTCTTTCACCGAGCGCATAATCTGTAGTCATATCGCATTAGATTAACATCTTTAAAGGATAAATAAACTGAATTACAAAATTAACCTTTTCTCTAGCTTCTTCTGATTTGACATATTCAATTACTCCTTCAACACTCCAATTTCGAATACATGGAATTCGAGTAGTAACTGGAAGTAAAAGTGAAACTACCTCCTCATTTCCTCTTATTACTCCAGCCATTTCCAATGCTGTTAAACCCATCTGTCATCAAATATGAATTACTAATCTAAAATTAAAAATTAAAAATTATACGAAAATAAACTCACATAGCCTACTATGTTTGGATTAGCCCCTGCCTTCAACAAATATGCAATCATTTCAACTTTTCTTGCAGCAGCTGCAGTTTGAAGAGGTGTGGCACCGTAAAAATCGATGTTTGGATCAGCCCCAGCCTAAAACAATTAAAAAAGAATTTAAAATAATTAAGTAAAAAATAAAACAAACCACACGATAGTTTGATACCTTAACGAGAAGCTCTGTGCATTCAACTGAATTACAGCAGGCCACGATAATTGGAGTGCTGAAAGCTTTATATTCAGAAATCTGCATAAAAGGTGAGACTCAGAAGATTCAAAGCGTAAAAAATTAATGAAAAATTCTCATTTTCACTCACTTCCGCGTTATTTTGTATAAGAAATTCAACAGCTTCATGATCCCCTGCAGCTGCAGCGCGTGTTAATGGTGTTCCTTCACCCGAGACAGATTCAATATCTGCACCTCTTGATAGGCATTGTTGCAGCAAATCTTTACCTCCTTCTGAAAATATAAACCAAAATTATATATATATATATATATATATATATATATATAAAACAGAAATGAAAATTAATTAAGTAGCTGAAATATTGTACAAACCATATGAAGCAGCGAAATGTAAGGCAGTGCAATCATCGTTATTAGATATGGTCACACTTGCTCCATTCTCCATCAGATATGAAGCTGTTTTGCGATGATGATTCGCAATTGCATGATGTAAAGGAGTGTCACCTGCAAAACCATATGATAAGAAAAATATTGAAATAAAATTAGATCAGAAATAATTAAAGATAAGGAAGATCTAAGATATGATTAAATAACATACCATCTTTATTTTGCAAATTAATATCAAACTTCAATATCGTAATGAGATACTTGCATATAAATGTGTGTCCTTGTGCAGCGGCTGAGTGTAATGCTATACAGCCTGGGTGGTCCCTCAGTTTTGGATAATTTCCTTTTCCATCATCTAGCTTTGCAACCAATTCTTACAAAAAATAAGGAAAAAAGAAATATAACGCTCGATCACAAAAACAGAGGAAAATTAAATCATACAACACAAACAGGAAAATTGTTCGGTTAAATCGAATGTTATGCAAAATAAGGCAGATATACTGTTTGAGATTATACATCAACGAAATATAACAAATCCACCCTTCCAGTGCGAGCAGAAGAAAGAGAGAGAAAGAAAATGTTATTACTAAACAATTTTCTAGCTAATATTAAAAAAAAAAAAATCGTTTAAAATTTGAAAAAAGGTAAAATAAACACGTAGGTAAAATACATTTATCCACTTATTAATCTCTAGCTGTCAAGCATATGTTCAACCAAAAGAAAAAAGTTCAAGTAAATCTGCCTATTTTGTACAAACGGAGGGATTGATGTTGCAATTTTGTAAAACTTGAGGCTTACTCTTGAGCTTTTTCAATTCACCACGAGCAGCAGCAAGAAGAAACTTGAGAACGGTATCTGCAATTTTAGGAGTAAGAACAAACATGCATACATAAGAACCAAAAAAACAAATAGATCATTAAAAAGAAGAAGTAATAAATTAAAAGTGTTTTATAGACCTGAAGATGCAGAGTCCATAGCTTATACTTCAATCTAAGAAGAAAAACTAAAAGTGTGTTTAATGTATGAAGAAAATTAAGAAACAAATCTCTTAATGGAGTATTTGATATGCTAAAATGGTTCAAGCTTTTGGGCAAATATCTACTCTACTCAGCTTTTGTAATTTTGTTAGTCGTGATATGATCAGATTCTGTTAGTCCCTTAAATAAGCCTCTCGAGTAATGGGAATGCAAAACACGCTTTTTATATTTTGTTGTACTCAGTTACTTTTGGAATTTAAATTGGGGTGACCAAATTTGGAGTCCAGGCACATTTTTTTATTTAGGAAAAATATTTATATTATAAAGTAAAAAAAAAAGGTTGTTCTGCGCAATTATTTGGCAGCTTTGGATTAGTAATAGTGAAGATTATATTTTCGAAGTAAATGGTCTATCTTTGAATTGATAGTAAAATCTGTTTCCTTTTTTTGAAATTGTAAAAAAAAAGTTTGTTCTGCGTCATAACGTTGCCTTTTGTGGCCTAAAAGTTGTTATTTTTAATGGTCAAATTAGGAGTGAGCAAATAGACCGTTCGATTCTTTCAGTTTGTGAAAATCCTGTCTATATAACTTGTTTTCACGGATTTTGAACCTATAATTAAAATGCCAAGATTAATATTGGTCGTCTATTTCTTATATAAAATTCCTGTAAAGTTGATATTTTTAATTAAAATTATAATAATTAATATGAAAAGTATGATAATACTTTAACAACATTAATTAAGTTAATAATTTATTTGATTAGTTAAATAGATTTATAATATTCTTTAAATATTACTTTTTAATTTCTAAAATATATGAATTCTAAATTTCTAGATATTCGATAAAATCTTAAGGTACAACGACGAGGTTTGATATTATTCAATTGAGTCAAAATTGGTCCTAAATTTCATAAATTTATCTAATTATCATGTATGAAAAATAATATCTAAGATTTTACATTATTAAATACCTATCAAAAAAATAATTTAATTTATCTTCAGCAATTTGTATTGTTATTCAAAGATAGATCTTTAATATTAATAATATATAAATATATTAAATTAATAGAGACTCGTTTAGTCCGAATTCGGTTCAAGTCCGCCAAAAACCTATCAGAAACCTGTCTTTAAAAACCTGTTAGACCGAACTGCTATAAAACCTGTTAGACCGAATTGCTAAAAATAGCGACCCACTGTCAAATGGGTTTGGATCAATATACTCGCGGGTTTCGGGTCTATACACACCCTAGGTCAAACTAATGTCAAATGTAAATTAAAAGTTGACAGATAAATATACTATTTGTGGTGTAAAAGTTGTTTGATCTAATGGGTCAAACTAATGTCAAGTGTAAATTGAAAGGGGATGATAGATATGATAGTAGGATCGCGAAATCAAAGCATGTATAAAAACATATTTAAAAACATATCCCGAAACACGATTGTAAATCTTGTTAGTGAAGTGTTATATTTGGTTGTCGGTAAAGAGACATTTGAGTGTAATAGCCTAAACCATGAGGCTCATGTGTTCGACATTCACGGCACATACACCTATATATATATATATCTCTTAGTTTTGTGGTATTTTGATTGATAAAATACTTTTTTCTTAGCTTGTATTACATGTGTTCATGTTTTAAGTCGAATAGCAATGAAATCGAAGTCATGAATAAGTAGTTGTTTTGTGGTAACAAATTGTTGAAGCTTCAGCAAATCAAATAAACAAAATGGCTTTAAAGAAGACGAAGAAGAACCGTTTCTTCACCGAGGGACCAAGTAAGTTACTCTCTTTAAAGCTTACGTTTATGCTTCTCTTTTAACAACATCAAGTCCACAACGTAACATTTTGAATTTTTTTACCAACTATTAATCAATTTTAGAATACAAAATAATGTTTTAGCAAAATCAGAATTGTTGGAAGAAAATGAAAGCGTGCTACAGACTTTATATAAAAACCTTCCAAACTTTCAGTAATTAAACCATCCAAAAGCATATAGCTAACATATAATATATAAATTCCCAAAATGACCAACAGCTCAAGTTTATATGCTCAATGCTGCAGTTTTAGCTTCTATAGCCTCCCTGTCATGATAATTAAAAGGCCATGGTTAATAATTAAATGTGAAAAAGAAAAAAGAAAAAAGAAAAATAAAAAACTTGAAGAGAGATGCATACCTCAATGCCTTTTGAATATCCAAATTGGTAGGATCAAGCTTTAGAGCAAAAGAGAATGACTTTTCCGCATTTTTATACTTCTAAAGGCATCAATATATTTAAAGTTAGTATAATTAAAGGGTAGACAAGTCATTTAGCAAACTAGAAAAGTTTGAGCATTTACTTTGAAGAGCATCCAAGCTTGACCTTCACGATAATGTGCCTTTGGCCAGTTTGGCTTCAATTTAACACATTGCTTAGCTTCATGTAAAGCATATCTTGCTTTTTTCAGATGATAAAAACACAAACTCTTATTACTGTATACTGTTGCATCAAATGGATCTCCCGAGTTTACCTACATAATAAATATATAATATATTTATAGATAGAATAGAACCTAATGGTAAAATATTAAGTAAAAACTGTAATTTTTACCCTATTGTACCAAACTACCAATCTGCTGCTACCCAGTAGTCACCTTTCTTGAACGCTTCTGCACCTTTGGATTTTGCCTCTGGGATAAACTTTTCCAACGAGGCTATAATCTGTAATCATATCACATTAGATTTACATCTTAAAGGATATAATATTGAATTACAAAATTAACCTTTTCTCTAGCTTCTTCGGATTTGGCATATTCAATTACTCCTTTTACACTCCAATTTCGAATACATGGAATTCGAGTAGTAACTGGAAGTAGAAGTGAAACTGCCTCCTCATTACCGGTGATTCCTCCAGCCATCTCCAATGCTGTTAAACCCAGCTGTCATCAAATTTCAATTATTAATCTAAAATTAAAAATTAAATTATAAATTTATATAATATATACGAAAAGAAACTCACATAGCCTACTACGTTTGGATTTGCCCCTGCCTTCAACAAATATGCAATTATTTCAACTTTTTTAGCAGCAGCTGCAGTCTGAAGAGGTGTGGCACCGTAAAAATTGATGTTTGGATCAGCCCCGGCCTAAAACAGAATTAAAAAAGAATTTACCATTACGTAAAAAAAATGAAAAAAAAACAAAGACAGTACCTTAACAAGAAGATCTGTGCACTCAAGTGAATTATGGCTGGCTACAACAATTGGAGTGCTGAAACATTTAAATGAAGAAATCTGCATATAAGGAAGGTCAGACTCAAAGAAATTCAAAGCGTAAAATGTTTGTGAAAAATTCTCATTTTCACTCACTTCTGCGTTATTTTGTATAAGAAATTCAACAGCTTCATGATCCCCTGCACCTGCAGCACGTGTTAATGGTGTTCCTTTAGACGAGACAGCTTCAATATCTGCACCTTTTGATAAGCATTGTTGCAGCAAATCTTTACCTCCTTCTGTAAATATAAACCAAAATTATATAAAATAGAAATGAAAAATAGTTAATTAGCTGAAATATTATACAAACCATATAAAGCAGCAAAATGTAAGGCAGTGCAATCGTCGTTATTAGATATGGTCACACTTGCTCCATTCTCCATCAGATATGAAGCTGTTTTGTGATGATGATTCACAATTGCATGATGTAAAGGAGTGTCACCTACAAAATCATATCATAAGAAAAATATTGAAATAAAATTAGATCAGAAATAATTAAAGATACATCAGACAAGGAAGATCTAAGATATAATTAAATAACATACCATCTTCAGTTTGCAAGTTAATATCAAACTTCAGTATCGTAATGAGATAGTTGCATATAATTGTGTGTCCTTGTGCAGCTGCTGAGTGTAGTGCTGTACAGCCTGGGTACTCCCTCAGTTTTGGATAATTTCCTTTTCCATCATCTAACTTCCCAACCAATTCTTATAAAAGAATGAGAAAAAAAGAAATATAACGCTCGATCACAAATATGGAGGAAAATTAAATCATACAACACAAACAGGAAAATGGTTATGTTAAATTAAATGTTATGCAAATAAGGCAGATATACTGTTTGAGAATATACATCAACGAAATATAACTAATCCACCATTCCAGTGCGAGCAGAAGAAAGAGAGAGAAAGACCAATACTCTAGCTAATATTAAAAAAAATTAGAAAAATGTTAAAATAAACACAGAAAACAGTGTAACACATTTACCCATCTTTTAAACTCAAGCTGTCAAGCATATGTACGACCAAAACAAAAAAAAAACTCAAGTATATCTGCCTATTTTGCACAAACAAAGGGATTAATGTTGCAATTTTATAAAACTTTAGGCTTACTCTTGAGCTTTTTCAGTTCACCACGAGCAGCAATATGAAGAAACTTTTGAACGGTATCTGTAATTTTAGTTGTCAGAAATCAGAATCAACATGCATACATGTATATACATAATAAATCAAAAATATTTTATAGACCTGAAGATGCAGAGTCCATAGCTTTTACTTCAATCTAGGAAGAAAAACTAAAAGTGTGTGTAATGGAGTAAGAAACAAATCTCTTAATGGAGTGTGATATGCTAAAATGGTGTAAGTTTTTGGCCATAATATTTACTGTACTCAGCTTTTGTTATTTTGTCGGTATATGATCAGATTTCTGTAGGTCCCTTTGTGAAACTTCTCGAGTAATGGAAATGGAAAACACACTTTCCTTTCGAAATTGGAGTGACCAAATTTGGAAGCTTTTGAACAAAAAAAATAAAAATAAATAAAAGAGCGACAAATTTGGAGTCCGATCATAGTTTTTCTTTCCGAAAATTATTTAGTATTATATATTTATTAGAGTAAATAACAAAAAGAATTGTTCTCAGCAATTATTTTGCAGCTTTGGATTGTTCGAAACTAGACTACTTTCGAATCAAATGGTCAAAAAATTCAATTTGTTTAGTTAGTAGGCACCTCCGCGCAATAAAAGTCTTTATGTTTTGGGGGAAACGTGATCGATGAGTTTGAAACTCTAGTATTGATAGGAATGATAACGATTTATTATTGTGCAAACATATCAAAAATCATAACTAGAACTGTAATTATCTATTTTATTAAAGGGTTTTAATTCAAAAGGCCATAACCAAAATAACTTTCTTTCTAAGGTCCAGCCTATTTCACTAATAATTCAAGTCCAAAATACTCTTTAGTGGGCTACGTTACAATTTAATGGGCTGGTTGTCAAACATTCTATCAAACAACTATTGGGTTACAAAAAATACATTTAAGACACACAAAAGCTCACACGGCATCTGCTCCCCATAAACTCCATTCTCATCAGCGTATCACTTCTCGCTAAATAAAAGGCTTGCAACTGTCACAAAATGGACATTTTAGGTGGATGAAATTGACCAAGTAACGATTTGTGCAGGTGAGCGACTTGGTTGGGAAGAGATTTCACCATCAGAATCAAAGCAGATCATCCCCATCATCATGGAGGGCTTGTGGGCTCATTGACAGAGAAGACTGGAACAAACATCTACAACCCGGTTGATGGCGTGCTGGGCTCTGTACAAACATTTGGTGGGCTTCTGTACATACATTTGGTGGGCTCTGTACAGCCATTTGGTGGGCTCTGTATAAATATTTGGTTAAAATGATGGATACACATATTTTAAGCAACATTCGCAGATTTGCCCATGATAAAGATCAATATTTAGAGATTAAAAATGACTTACATTCACAATACAAGTGTGACCAGTAACATTTGAAACCACTACTCTCCAAGCATCATTAGCTTCACGAGCAGAAGAAATCCAAAGCTTCACTTCCCATTCCAAACACCTAATTGATGCATTTTCACACCAACTGAACCACTAATCTCATGTGCCATTTCTTCCAATATTTTCTCCATTGCACTTTCTTCATTCCTATGATTTATCTCAGCTCTCATATCTACAACCCGGTTGATGGCGTGGTGGGCTCTGTACAGACATTTGGTGGGCTTCGTACAGACATTGGTGGGCTCTGTACAAATATTTGGTTAAAATGATGGATACACATATTTTAAGCAACATTTGCAGATTTGCCCATGAAAAAGATCAATATTTAGAGATTAAAAATGACTTACATTCACAATACAAGTGTGACCAGTAACATTTGAAACCACTACTCTGCAAGCATCATTAGCTTCACGAGCAGAAGAAATCCAAAGCTTCACTTCCCATTCCCAAACACCTAATCAATGCATTTCCACACCAACTGAACCACTAATCTCATGTGCCATCTCTTCCAATATTTTCTCCACTGCACTTTCTTCATTCCCATGATTTATCTCAACTCTCCTACACTATAAATCATCAAAGTTAAATAAAAATTGGATCAAAAAGAGTTGTGGTCGGATTTGTGGATGGGGCCGCTGCTACTTGTTGTCCTGACAGACACTCTCGCACAGTGATCGGTGGCGGCAGATTGTGATTGGATTTGTGGAGAGGGGGGCTGCTAACTGTTCGGAAAGTGGTGGTTGTGTTGGTGGGAATGAACGGGCATAAGATGTGGTGGTTGTGTTGGGTTGTTTCTGTGATGTGGAGGTAGGAGGTGATGGAGATGGTTTGGGTTGGCGGAGGTTTGGCCATGGCTGGAAAGGGTTTGCTACATAGGGTGGGGAAAGATCTAACTGGTCAGAGAGTGGCGGTTGTGTTAGTGGCCCGAACTGACAGAAGGAGTGGCGGTTGTGTTGGGTTGATGCTGTGATGTGGAGGTCGGAAGTCAGGGGGAGGGGTTGGATTGGCGGCGGTCTTCAAGCATTGGCCATGGCTAGTGAGAGAGGGATAGAAGAAACCCCTATTTCTCTTGCGTGTATAAATTAGAAAAGAATGGTTTTAGTGTATAAAAAGAGAATAGGGTTATATTGGGTATATCATAAGTCTAAAAATAAAATTTGGACCTTATTCATCTAAAATTTTGGGTTGGACTTCTTAAGACACAATTTTTTGGGTTCTGGACTTAATTAGAAATTATCTCTTTTATTAAAAATCATAACCTAATGGTTTTAATTACTGGTTACATTTTTCAGAACCGTACCATTTGATTTCTGTTTTTTAAACAGTTTTATGGTTTTTAACCATAACCAAGTGATAATTTTGTAATCATATTAAAAATTAATAAAATAAGACCAAACATATACGAAAAATATCCATAAATCACCAGGGTATACACAACATTGTGTTAGTCTTCGATTAAGTTGGACATTTATTATTTAGTTGGTCAATTCTACTATTAGATTTTGGTTTTATAATTTCAATTGATCGTTAATGGATCGTGTTCCAACCTTTCACGTATATGATCTAGCAACGACAATCCGGTTGGCTAAGTGTTGTAAGCTATACCTTGCGACTCAGTGCATCGGCAACCTTGTTGTCGTCTCCAGACTTGTACTCCAACACAAAGTGAAACTCGCTAAAAATACTTGTCACCTTTCTTAGTTTGAGTTAACTCGTTACCACGTTGTCCTCACAACAAATATTGTACCAAACAAGTAGTATCTCTATGTTTTAAAGCAATGAACTACTGTCGTCATCTCCATCTCGTGCACATAATACCTTCATTCTTCCTCGTTTAACTTGCGACTATCGCAAGCTATGTGTTGTCATATAGTCCCTCGTTTAAGTTATTTTTATGTGACAAATACTTAGTTAATTAAGTGATCAAATCTCTTCCTATTAGGTGATTATGCTACCTTCTCGAATTGCATTTTTTCATCAAAAACAACTTTGATAAAATCCATTTTCTATCTCCTTCTCATAACTTGTGTGCTTGCATTTCTTATCCTATGTGAAGTTCTCTATTCCTATTATACTTTAACTTCATTTATATTCTTCCTAGCTCACATAAACTTCACATGCTTTTTATTTCACCTTCATAAATTGAAAACCTTTTCAAAATCACAATATCTAAAAGGTATTCCTTGTTGCATAAAAATGAACTAAATTATTTTTCTACTTGCCGCTAGTTCATCCTTCTTTCTTATATCAAGATCATGATCATTTTGTTCAATGTAATGCCTTGTTAATCTTAAGTTATACTAACATTCATTATAGGATCTCTTATTGTAAACTCTTAAAAAGCATGATGCCCAAAGATTTCCACAACCTGAACGAATGTTCATCAAATCACGATAGAGCAAAGCAAGGAACCAATCAATCCATGGGGTTCTAATTATTTTTAGGTCTCTTAAGTCGATTAACATGATCAAATACTTCAAACAAACTATTTCTTATATATTATCTCTCTTTCTTTATCAGGAAATGAATAATGGATCAAATGTACACTTTTCCTCGATAGGGGCTAGATTTCTTGAAGAGGTTTTTAAAGAGGTAGGTTATATGGATGTTGTCGTAGTTCCCAACCTTTAATATAAATATATTCGTGAAGTTTTTTCTTGTATACACATGTGTATAAACTCTATACGACTATTTATCAAAGTGGTGTCGATCTTTTAAGATTCAAGGCTAGGAGTCAGACTAATTATTCAACAACCGAATCAAGCCACATATAAAAAAATGTCATCGACCCCTTAAGATATAAGAATATGAGAGCGGCCTATATATTCAACGACCTAAGAACGTTGCATGTTAAAACTGCTACCGATCTCTTAAGATTCAAGACTAGGAGATTGGCCTGGTTATTCATAGACCTAAGCACGCCACATATCAACATTGTCGGCAATCTCTTAAGATCCCAAGATAGTTGGCCAACTACATATCAAAACTTCTTTCTAAACTCCAAGGATCATCTCCTAGGGGCCGACCAATGGATCTCAACCTAAGAAAGTCATGGAAAAAAACTTTTTATTGAAACCATAAGATCATCTACTAAGGTATAGACAAATAATTCAATCCAACCTAAGAAAGTCGCAGATAAAAATTTCTTCCCAAAAACCTAATTACCACCTACTCGGGATTTGGTCAATAACACAACAACTAAATTATGACTGTTGTTGATATTTCTTCCTTTCCAAAGTAAAAGGGATGTCAGGGAACACCTATCTATTTCTTACATCATAAATGATAAACAACTAATTTAAGGAAATGTATAAAGAAATAAAGGCTATTATTCATTTAAACATTAAAGTGATTACAACTACAGAGAAAAACTGATATTTGGGAAATACTAGGTTAGACCGATTGTCAGCCAAAAGTAAATTAAAAAAAATCCTACAAAAAAGTAATCCGGAATTGGCGTTTTACATGGGTAACTGAGGGAACTACCAATCGGGTGGTCAAGGATATTAATATGAGAATTATAACAACCATCACAGTTTCTAATAGTTGAATTCTAATGGGATCGTAAGTCAAGGTAATGCTTACAAAGGAAATCCGTATCAAGCTCATTCACTAAGAAAGTCAATATCAAGGAGGATAAGCTACAGCGGAAACGACTCCGATCTCGCCGCCTGCTGTTCATCTCCAGCAAGCAAATCACTTCGAAGAAGCGAGAAGAGGCGAGAAGCAATGCGAGATCCATGGCATCGGTGGTGATGACAGCTTAAATGAGTTCGCTGGTGTCGGCTTCGGAGTCGCTGCCATGGAGAAGAAGAAGAAGCTGTGAAGCTCCTGCGTGAGAGCCTCGATGAAGAAGAAGAAGTTGTGAAGACGGCGGGCCTCTCTTCAACGCCGAACAGCTCGTGCAGTGGTGGTGGTGCTCGGCAGTTTTTGCCGGAAAAACTGAAAGCCATGGGGGGCTGCTAACGTGAGAGAGAAGAGATATGAGAGTAGATGAGAGATGAGTGGATGGAAATTACACAGATTGAGTCAACATTGGAAGAGGTAACTACGAACATGGACATTGATAATTACTCCTCTTCTTCGGAGGAGGACATGATGGATCTTCATGGCCAAGTACCCCGTTCTAATTCTTCTTCTTAATTAATGGTAGGCACTAGGTAGGTAGTTTAGTTTAATTTTATTGCTTTATTGAGTCTTTTTCGAGTCGTGGGGACACGACTCACTTTTGAGTTTGGGGTGGGGTTCGTTGCCTCATCCCAATATTTTGTGTTTTACATGCTTTCAATAAAATTAATCTTAGGGTTGCGTTGACTGTAGAGATTTAAATGCCCCCATCAAGCATGCTTTTCATGAATTTATGATAGAAAATAGTTGACTTTAGGAGTTAGTGTAACATGCACTTTGATTGCATGAAAATATGAGATAATTGATAGGAAAAATTAATGAACAATGCAAAAGAAGTAAAATTGTGCTTAAGGATAATGGGTGGTTTGTTGAAGGTGATATCTAAATGAGTAGAGAACCCACTTAGGTATGAACTAGAGGCAAGCTGTGTAAATTAGAAGATGATAGATGCAGTTCTTTGTTAGCCCTTTGAATCCTTTTTGGCCTTCTATCCCTGAATTAATGATATCCGTCTTAGCCAAATTTTTAGCCTTTAAGCCTTTCTTTTTTTGCCACATTATAAGCCAATATCCCTTTAGATTGTTAGGCATGACCATATGACCCGCACTTGCATCACGATCCTGAGACTTCCTGTCTTGAGCTTGAGTTTGGGGTGGTGGGTCCACTTTATGGGAATTTACATTGGGTTGGGATTTTTGAGTTTATCAATTGTGCTTTGTGCTATATTTTGATGATGATTCACGGGTTTATATTGTAACCCTTTGCCGGGGTAATAGTAAATGAAAAATAAGCTACGAGCTAAAGTTATGAATAGGCATAATTTATGAAAAAATAGCATGATATCTCAACATAAATAAGGGAGTCATAGCTATACAAAAGAAAAAGAAAATTCATATGAATAGAATATATAATTGGACCGGCAAAGTGGAAAATTTTAGGTGAATCATCCTTAGTGCTTATTAGGTTAATTTGGGGACGCTAAATTGGCGCGTCAAATGGGTTGAGTGAGAACATTATTCGAGTGTAAACTCAAGCTCTTGGACAGTTTTTTGATGGTAAGTGAGGAGAGAGCCAAAAGCTCACTTCAAATTTACCAAATATACATACCATACCATCCATAAGCCTAAGCTAAAACCGTAAAGACCTCGTGATTCCTAGATGTATAGTGAGTTAATATGGAGTATGCTAAGTGGAGCGTTCAAAGCAAGTAAAGATCGAGGAACACCCTATAGCCACCATCTTGAGATAAGTAATAAGCGTAACATTCTAGCATTGTGAAATTAATTTTGGATTGATATTATTTTGTGTTTGATTTTGCATGATATGTGTATGTGTATATTAATTCCTATATTAGACTATATGAGATTTTTTAAAGTTATGCTTTAGGAATATATACTAGATTCTACCTTCTGCGTTCACCTAAAAGATCCTTTGTTTTTATTTTACTTTGTCGGGACGACAAAGGTTTGAGTTTGGGGTCTTGATGTCTACCTATTTGTTCTAATTATTAGCCCTTTGGAGACATCCTTTTAGGTGAATAAATGACTTATTTGATAGACTTTTATGCGTATTTGATCATATTGCACTTTCTCCCCTTGGAATTTAACTATTTGCAATTTCCGAGCTTTTGTGCGTTAATTTGACTATTTTTAGTGCAAAGTTAGTAGGTTCTTGAATTTCATGAAAGACCAATCCAAGGAG
Source organism: Nemophila menziesii (assembly GCA_029959085.1). Classification (NCBI taxonomy): domain Eukaryota; kingdom Viridiplantae; phylum Streptophyta; class Magnoliopsida; order Boraginales; family Hydrophyllaceae; genus Nemophila; species Nemophila menziesii. The sequence goes on along the minus strand of JARWIR010000055.1, from coordinate 858,248 downwards.
GAGAAGTGAGAATTAAAGTCTTAGGGTATTTTAGTGTGTTAGGAAGTACTTTCACTCGAGTTTCTATTTTTAGAGTGCACTTTCCTATTTCTATTTCTTGAATTATTGATTTATTCTTTTTAAAGCATATGTGATTTAATTATTTATTTATTGTGAAGCTTTAAAAAATATATGGTAATAACTTAGAGACCAAGTCAAGTTAAAGAAGTAAAGAAAATAGATATACATTGAAATAAGAAGATTAAGGAAGGATATATGCAAAGAAGGAAAAGATAAAGCTGCCTTATGAATCTGAAATTCCAGCCACGTTTCAAAGACGAGTCCATAACTTAAGATTGGCTAGGAATTTGGGCAAGTGGTCTGCACCAATGGAAAGATCTTTCCGAGACAAGCGGTTTTGAATATTGGAACGCGTCAAACGGATAAGTATTGAATGAGATATGACCAAAACAAATCAGTGGTCTATTGAAGTGAATCGAATAGTGGTCTATTTACGGGTAATTATCAAGGTTGGTTTCGTGTGCTAATTTAATCTCTACAAAAACAATACATGGGTAAATGAATATGGTCAGGGGAGAGGTGAGGTCTGGGTTCAGTCGTCGTACTGTGATAAGGATAAAATTTTAAGTAAATCTGGATTTATAAGAATTGAGAATTGGAAGAAGGATAAGGTTAAGTACTATGGAAAGAGGAAAGAGGGGGAAGATCGTAATATTCATAGACAGCGGAGAGGGGCAACATATTGCTTCACGAACTCTTTACAGAGGAACAGAAGAACCGGTGGAGGAAAAGGAGTTGATTGGGTGTTTTTTACACTAAAGAACAGGCTTTACGGTGGTGTACGATTCACTACAACAAATAGAGAGAATAGGATTCAGATTTCTCAATGCAGAGTACAAGTAATTCACACTCTCAATCTGTATAGACCTCAAGGAGTGGATGTTGAACAATTGAATAGGAAATGTATTATGAGGGTAGGGGGGATAACAAATAAGAAGGGAATTAAGGTTCTTTACTATTCCTATCGGTGGATTAATCAGATGAAGAGGGAATGGATAAGTGGGTTAGTGGAGTAGACGTGGGGTTTTCAGCAAATGATAAGGCTAAAATAATGATTACTAGTTGTAGGAGTTGGCAAGCATGCAGGAGCTTTGATATGTACAAGGACAACTTTCAACTTTACAAAGAACCTTCCACATTCTGCATTAAACGGTGCATCGGTAATAGAGTACACGTGCTACCTTTTCACACTATTTCTACTGATTTATCTTGGTTCTTTGAACGACAACTAGATAGAAGGATCAATATTACTATCCACCTGTTTTTACAGCTTATCGAGGTAAGTCTCTTGACCTACCTATTTAACAGTGAACTTGATCATTTTACCCTCACATCATCTCATCTCTCTTTCATTCTTCTGCTTAAACACGTTCACACTTTATCTCTCTCGTTTCCGTCCTTTTTGAGAAGTGATTGCAGGAAAATGGCGACTTTAAATCGGCATGCATTACCTACTTTCAACTTAATGAAGCTAAATATGCTGACTTTGGAGTTATACATCTGGACATTTAAGTATAAAGTGTTGAACATCTTATACCGGAGGGTACTCTCAAGGTGCGTATTATGGGTGACGAAAAAATCAATATTAATGGATTTAGGCGATGGATACATGATAGGTGGCAGGTTAAAGGTACGGTACACATAACTGAGGTAAGTAAGAACGTTTTCACTCTTCAAATTGTTCACCAACAAGAGTTCGAGAGACTATGGGGCTTGAGACCTGGTAATGTCATTGGGTACCACGCCGCCTAACCAAAGGCCATGGAGATTTTGATGGTACCTTTACAGAGTCAAATTACTAAGCAGCGTGGATCCAAGCGGAGGGTTTGGCTTTCATTCAAAACACAAGTAGCACGATTAAGAATATCACTTGTTGCTTTACTGATCTGGAAGAGATTGATTATCCAGAATCCACAACAGAAGAGATATGCACGTTACGTTTTCGCGTTAAATTTTGAGTTTCAGATCCGCTACCACCATGTTCTTATGTGAGACAAGAGGACAGTGTTGCGTGGGTTACGTTTAAGTATGATAATGTAGGGGTGTTTTGCTTAGAATGTGGCAAGCTTGGACACATGCGTCGAGCATGTCCTGATCCTCCAAGCAAGGAAGAAGTATAAGTTATTGACCAAAGGTATATGTCTTGGGGAGTTGACAACGTTATTAAAGAAACACTTGATGCACCGCTGTATGGAATACGTCATCGCAGAGGTCAAAATTTGGGCCTTTCATCACGCATTACTCCTGGAACCGATTTGAGGATGAGTCTCCTTCACCACCAGCTGATAGGGACAGGGAGAACAGAACCAAATTTTGCAATGACAGACCTGAAACTGGAAGACCATCAAGAGATGATGGAGACTCAGATTCAGACCACCCTGATGATGATAGAGAAGGTAATAGGAGAAGGCATGCAATTGGTACACTCCAAGAAGCAATTAATCAGGCAATTCAAAAAGGTAATTTTGAACGAATTCAGTGTACAACTATCATTGTGAGCTATGATGAACAGGTCAATGACAAAGAACAGTTGAACCATGATTTGATTAAGGAACTTAGTGAAGTGGAGATTCAAACAGCTGTGCAGACAATTGCAGATGTGGCAGGTCAACAGGATCAGGAAGGTCAGTCTACCATGAGTTCACCATTTAAGCGAGACTTGGAGGACATGGAGACTGATGAGAATCAGAACAAACAGAAAAGACAGAAGATTGTGAAGCATAGTGCGCAAGGTAGTCGGGAGAAGGCAAGAGTGGAGGCTATGATGAGGAAGCAACAAGGCAATATTGCGGGAAGTAACAATGAACAATTAAGAAACATCGATTTTGCAAAATACTATGACGTTGAGGACAGTGATACAGAAACAAAAGATGATAAAAACTATAATGGCAATATTTTTGTGCAAGTTGAAGTTTGAATGCTACGGATACTGAATAAGACAGTGAGATTGAACGACAGTTTGCAAGGCTTGTGGGGTCAGTTAGGAAGCGTGGAGGGAGAGGAGTTCGCGGTGGCATAGGAGGAAGAGGTCGCGGACCCTTGGGAAGGGTCGTAGGGGGGAAATGATCACACTCTTCTAGAACTGTCAGGGGATAAGGGCCCCCTTGACAGCTCAGGTTTTGAAAGCCATGGTGGAGGAGTTCAAACCCACCATCGCTTGTCTTTGTGAAACCATGCTTCATGAGAAGGATTCCCCTATAGTGGTTCGAAGTCTAGCTTTTGACAATTTTTTCATAGTAAATCCTACTAGGACCGAGGACCACTCGGGAGGCTTTCTTCTGCTATTGAACAATAATATTACTATTACTATTTTGTATGCTGGCACTCATTATATTTCTCTTAATATTAAACTTTTGGACTTTTCGTATTACGTGATTTTTGTACACGCTCAAATTTTTTTACAACGATCGTTTACAATTGTATAAGGACATTACTAATAGGTTACAAGACTCAACTTCACCTACACTTATTATGGATGATTTTAATGATATTACAAATGCAAGTGAACGGCTTAGTTCATCACCTCCTAATTTTCAGCAACTTTTGAATTTCAATAATTTTATTGCTAACAATGAATTGACGCAACTTAATACCTCATGATGCTTCTATACTTGGTCCAACAGACGAACATATCATACCTTGGTGAAATCTAAGATTGACAAAGTATTTGCAAATCTGGAGTGGATAAGTAAGCATCACATGCTAATTTATTCATTCCTCCAGCTACGGGTTCGGACCATTCCCCGATCATTCTGTTTCCAGAGGGTAAAGGTAAGAAACGTGAACGTCACTTTAGATTTGAATCTAATTGGGTTAAACACGAGGATTGCTACGGGATAATTGAAGCGGCTTGGGGGATACCTTTGGATTCAACAACGGTACTTAATATTCCTACCAAACGGACAAATACAACAAGGGCACTTACGGAGTGGAGTAAAAGGGTTTTTCCGAACAACAAAAAGCAGATTAAAGAGATGGAGCAACAATTAATTACGGTTTCAAACCAACCAAGTACGGAGGAGTCACACAGTAGAGAATTATATCTTCGAGAATAGATCAAATATTTCTAGAAACGAGAAGAGATATATTGGTTTGACAGGTCCACGCAGCAATGGCTCCATTACGGTGATAAAAATACCAAATTATTCTTTGCACTCGTGTCACAGAGAAGGAACTGGAACTGGATTACAACCATCCAATCAGCAACAGGAGATTGGATACAGGAGGAAACACAAATTATGTCACAATTTAATAACTTTTATCACAATTTATTAAGCAGGAAAGATGAATCGATATGTACGGAGGCTTTGTGATGCATTACAACACAAGTAACAACACAAATGAATGATGCACTGACAACCATTCCAGATTTCAAGAAGTTGAAGATGCGGTGTTCGGTATGCACCCAGGGAAGGCACCAGGTCGAGATGGACTCAACGGAAAAAAAAATTCAGGAATTTTGGCCCATTATCAAGATTCATGTTTATCACATGGTAACAGACTTCTTTTTACACAATACTTCACTTGCTACTTTGAATGAGACGTTAATCACTCTTATTCCGAAAGGGGACATTCAGACAGGGGTTGGGGATTATCGGCCTATTTCATGTGTAAATTTTATTTACAAAATTATTTCAAAGATTCTTGCTACAAGATTAAAGAAAATTATGAATTTGATAACTTCACCTACCCAAACGGCTTTCATCAAGGGACGTGCGATTCAAGATAACAGTTTAATAGCTCAGGAAATATCCTTTTTTATGAAGCGTAAATTGGAAAACCAGGCTCACTATGGGGCAATTAAATTGGACATGGCTAAGGCTTACGATCAAGTTAGGTGGGATTCTTTAAGAATATTAATGGAAAAAATGGGTTTCTCACAAAAGTGGGTGGATTGGATTTGGAACTGTATATCTACGGTTACTTTTCAACTCAATTTTAATGGGGAAAGACAACCCAGATTCACTCCAGGAAGGGGGCTCAGACAGGGATATTGGTGGTCCTTTGTGTGTTCTAAAATAAATGCAAAAGTAATCGAACCATAACCGCAAGTGTACGGTTGTCCCAAGTAGTAATAAGTGATTCTAGGATCGTTCGCAGGGACGGTTTTGTTTACTACAATGCTTATCGAATAATGAATGGTTGCACTTATGAAAGCAAGTAAAAGATAATATGATTGATTGTTTGTTTTTATTATTTCTAAGTAATGAAAGACTAAATGGAAAATGCAATTAAATACTAAGACGCAAGTAAATAAATGTGAAACGCAAGTAAGAGAAGGTAGCACTTGAGAACGCAAGGGATCCTCCTAATCCTATTTCATAACCTATGCTGTTTAAGGGTTAAATTGGTCAATTACAATGGTTGGGATTCTAAATTCCTTATACCCCCGTCAGGGTGGACTATAAGGCTATCCTAGAGCGTCACTAGTCCCGTCAGGGTAAATATGATCCACTTTTAGATGTTTAAGTTAATTACCACATTGGCCCTAAAATTAGCTAAGTTCGTCAGAATCAATAGCTTCTATTTTAGATTGAATAAATATTTCCGTACCTAAACCCTCCGTCAGGATGATCCACATGCCACATATGTGGAATAGCCTAGATACTAACACCTGTTCTTAGTTAGCTACTCTAAAAACAGTAAATAATCTCAATTTATCGAAAAGAGTAAAAATCTCAATCTAATTTAATTTAACAGAAACCCAAATTCAGACATAGAAATTCAATAGAATTGGGATTCACCCATAAAGCATTCTCAAGTACTATATAAGATTTAGCTCATGCTAATTAAAAAGAAAACTAAATTAAAAGAAATGGAATTCATAATGTATTACAAAATTAAAAATAAAGAAAACCTAATTTCCGGAATTGGATTTGGCTGAGAATGGAGATATAGACTCTCTTCAGCTCTATAGCTTCTTCTTTCTTCCTTCTGCTTCTGCTCTCTGATGTTTTAATTTGTAAAAAGTGAATTGTATGAAAAATAGAAGTCAAGAGCTCCTTTTATAAGCTAAAATTCGGAATAGGCCTTGGACCTAATAATAAAACACTAATTAAATGTCCAAACCCAATTTCTAAGCCCAAAATCCCGTAACTGCTGCACCACCTCCACTAAAACGGCTCTAGCCGCTTCGTTATAACTCCGATTGACCTGGAATCACTTGCAAAAGTTCAGTAACTCAATAAGGAATAGATTTTCTTCAAAGGTCAGCGGCTAAATCATCTCTTAAGTGCCTTGAAATCAGCAATCTTTGGCCTGTTTTACAGATTTGCAGCTCTAAAATCAAATTCTTTCGGGATTTATCTTCAAGTCTTGACTCCATATTACGATCTTTGACTCTCTTCTCGGATTCCATTCCTAGCTAATATTTAAAACCTACAAAATTTTCACTAAAATACACAAGATTACGCGCAAAAGTTTAATAAATCAAAAATACTAGAAATAAAATAGAAATTTCGGATTATTGCATTTTTAACTCAAAAGTCTATTAAAATATTCAAATAAACATAAAAATGATGTCTCCCAAGGGTCGAAAATAAGAACAATTAGGGAGACATCAGATATCCTATCACCCCTTCTGTTCTCTTTACTTACAGAATCTTTAATTACGCTTATTGAACATAAAGTTGATACATGTCAGATCAAAGGAATACATATCACACGTAATTGTCCGGTTACTTCTCACCTTCTTTTTGCAGATGACTCCCTGTTCTTTGTTTCACTAGATGGACAGGATATTGAAGAATTTCACGTGTGTATTGATACTTACTGTCGAGGCTCGGGACAAAGGGTGAACTTTTAAAAGTCGGCAATCACCTTCAGCAAACGGACACCTGATAATTTGCGGCAACAGGTCAAGAATAGATTACAAATCAAAGAGGTGAATGACTTAGGGAAATACCTCGGGATTCCACTTTGTTAAAACGCTCAAAGATTGAAACCCTGCAATGGATTGCAGACAAAGTTTTTAATAAAGCCCAAGGATGAGTGGCTAAATTACTATCGGAAGGAGGACGTGAAGCATTTATAAAGGCAGTTTTACAAGCAATTCCTACGTATGCAATGTCTATTTTTTCCTTTCCAATTGTTTTTTGAAGGAAGCTTACGTCGATCATTGCTCGTTTGTGGTGGAATTCTATGGAAAGGCGACGAATACATTGAATGGAATAGGAAAAGATGAAAGCAGCAAAGGTTATTGGTGGTATGGGTTTTTGAGATATTAAGCGAGCAAATACTGCTTTACTGGCACGACAAGCTTGGAGGCTGTTACAGTTTCTAAACTCATTGGTCGCTAGATTACTCAAGGGGGTTTACTTCCCACACCAGGATTTTTTACATGTGAAGCTAAGACAGAGTAGATCTTGGTTATGGGCAAGCTTGATCGAAGGGCGTGATCTATTGCTGGAGCATGGAATCATTCAGATTGGAAGTGGGGAATCAACCAGAATTTGGGAAGATAAATGGTTAATGTCAGGAAGAATTAAAGATAAACCAACAAACGTGACGACCACAATAGTTGACCAATTAATGCATGATACAGCGTACAACTGGAACTGGGCCTTAATCGACCCAACCTTACCGGAACCGGTAAAGGAAGAGTTTTACCAGACACCTATTTTGGACAGAGAAGCACATGACAATTTTACTTGGCCATATTCAAAAACAGGAATTTACACTACCAAATCTGGTTATACAACATTAACGAAGGAATATTTTGGAAACATCACACATACATCATCACAGGTAGCACTTCGCACCTCAGATCTGTGGACGACAATTTGGAAATCAAACGTACCATCGAAAGTTTAAAATTTTATATGGAAAGCATGTTGGGACATCCTCCCAACTAAACTTAATTTGTACCATAAGAAATGCAGTGAAGACTACTACTGTACTTGGTGTGGAGAGGTCACGGAAACATGCTCACATTTACTGTTAAATTGTAATTTTTGTAAACAGTTTTGGCTCGGATCAGCATTGCAAATTCGAATACCGGAAGACGAACCACATAATATTGGGTGGATTGCTCGGATGATTGATAACACCGATCAATCCGTGTGGGACAAAAGAATTGTCACTGCTTACATATTACTACTGATGTGGAATATATGGAAACAAAAAATGAAATGTTTATATGAAACCAGCATACCACACATTAATACGGTATTACATTTAACGCGTGTCACTATGAATGGTTTATTTGGACAGGACTGGAGTCAGACCCAACCTCTTACAGTAACAGGCGTGGAACAACAACATCGAGCATCAGCAGATCCAGAGATCCAGAGGATGTTCAACTGATGTTCACATGTGATGCCTCTTTTAAATCAAAATCTGAGCAAAGAGGGATAGGGATTGTTCGTAGAGAAATTAACTCTGGAGACACACAAGTCCTTTCAGCACTGATCTTGGCAGATTCGTCAACATATGCAGAAGCAAAGGCAGTTTACGAGACTACAAAACTAGCGTACAGGGATACAGGTCGAAAGATTATTATATGCTCGGATAACCTTGAAGTAATTCAAAGTATTAAGGAGTTGCCAGCAGCGTGGTGGAAGATCCAACCGTTCGTTAGGCAGATGCAGCAGGTTGCGGAAAGACATGGACTGATGTTTTTCAGTCAGTTTCCGAGACGCCTTAATGGATGGGCTGACAAAGTGACGCGTAACGCTAGACAACAGACGTATGAGAGGGATCACGAGAATACGTTGGTCCTCAGTTTTGGTAGTTTGGGCATATGTGATGATCGCACCAGACTCCTTTGTACGGCTGACAAAAAAATATAAAAAAAAATAGATGCATAGTTTTTAGTAAATATGTATTTTATTAAGTATTTTTATGAAATAAACTATTAAATTATTGGAGGTGGTTTTTAACTCTTAAATATTTTTATGAGCCAATTATAGATTAATGCCTATTAAACTTATTTAAAAAAGGGTGCATAGAATAAGACACTTTATAGAAAACAGCCTCATCCCAAACTACCCCTATAATTAACAATTAAAAATAAAAATTAGAAAAAAAACAAAATAAAAATTAATAAACACAAGCGCGCGTCCGTGATTTTTTTTTAAAATCGTCATAACTCATTCTAAAAAAAATAAAAAAAAAATAATAAATTTTTTATATATTTGGATAAAGCAAATTAATATTTACGTCTATGATTTTTTTCGGAGTTTTTTTAATTTTACGATTTTTTTCGGAGTTTTTTGAATTTTTTGATTCGGAGATACGGAATTCCATGTTTTAAACATGTAATTCCATGTTTTAAACATGAAATTCCATGTTTTGAAATACTGATTTTGTTTTCCGTAGACACGAAATTCACTGTTTAAAATATGGAATTTCGTGTCTGCGGAAAAAAAATAAAAAAAAAATAATTAATTTGCTTTATCCAAAAATGCAAATTTTTTAATTTTCTGATTTTTTTTGAATTAGTTATGACGATTTTAAAAGAATTTCATGGACGCGCGTGTGTGATGAAATTAGTAGTAGTAGTAGTAGGTGGTGGTGGTGGTTATGGTGGTAGAGAAGGTGATGGTTGTGGTGGCTATAGTGGTGGTTAAATACAAGGTAATGGTGGTGGTGGTAGAAGTATCATATTATTTGTTTGATATTTAAAAATAAAATAATATATTTAATAATAAAAGTAGTAAAGATATAAATAATATAATGGAGATATTTTTTATAAATAATTGTTCTATTAGATATTTTTTTATTAAATAAATTATTGAAAACTTAAGAAAATTATTAAAAAGATCTGAATGCTTCTCTAATTACCTTTATTTTTATTAGACATTTTTTAGGAAAAAAGAAAGAAAAAAAAGGAGGCGTGGTTTCCATTTCTATAATTACTGGATAAGACAAAAGCCAGAGTAGAGTAAATATTTGCCGAAAAACTTACACCATTTTAGCAATCTTAGCATATCAAATACTCATTTCGAAGTCTGTGTCTTCATTTCCTCAAACATTACACACGCTTTTAGTTTTTCTTCCTAGATTGAAGTAAAAGCTATGGACTCTTCATCATCAGGTCTTTTAAAATATTTTTTATTATTACTTTTTTTTAATGATTTATTTGTTTTTGTTCTTATATATGTAATACATGTATGCATGTTGATTCTTACTCTTAAAATTGCAGATACAGTTCAGAAGTTTCTTCGTGCTGCTGCTAGTGGTGAACTGAAAAAGCTCAAAAGTAAGCCTCAAGTTTTACAAAATTGCAACATTAGCCCCTCCGTTTGTGCAAAATAGGCAGATATACTTGATCTTTTTCGTTTGGGTTTAACATATGCTTGAGTTTAAAAGTGGGTAGATGTATTACACGTTTTTCTGTGTACACTTAACTTTTCTAATTTTAAACCAAATTTTTTCAATATTAGTTAGATAATTATTTAGTAAAAACATCTTTTATTTCTTTTGCTCTTTCTTCTGCTCGCACTGGAATGTTGGATTTGTTATAATTTTCGTTGATGTATATACTCAAACAGTATATCTGCCTATTTTGCATAACATTCAATTTAACAGAATAATTTTCCTGTTTGTATTGTATGATTAATTAATTTTCCTCTGTTTTTGTGATGGAGCGTTATATTTCTTTTTTTTCTTATTCTTTTGTAAGAATTGGTTGCAAAGCTAGATGATGGTAAAGGAAATTATCCAAAACTGAGGGATTACCCAGGTTTTACAGCACTACACTTAGCAGCTGAACAAGGACACACAATTATATGCAAGTATCTCATTACGATACTGAAGTTTGATATCAATTTGCAAACTAAAGATGGTATGTTATTTAATTATATTTTAGATGTTCCTTATCTGATGTATATTTAATTATTTCTGATCTAATTTTATTTCAATTTTTTTTGTATGATATGGTTTTGTAGGTGACACTCCTTTGCATCATGCAATTGCGAATCATCATCGCAAAACAGCTTCATATCTTATGGAGAATGGAGCGAGTATGACAATATCTAATCACGAGGAATCTACTCCCTTACATTTTGCTGCTAAATATGGTCTGTACAATATTTCAGCTAACTAATTAGTTTTGAATTTTGTTATCGTACAATCATGGCTTATACATCATTTTTGTTTATTTACAGAAGGAGGTAAAGATTTGCTGCATCAATGCTTATCAAAAGGTGCAGATATTGAAGCTGTCTCGTCTAAAGGAACACCATTAACATGCGCTGCAGCTGCAGGTGATCATGAAGCTGTTGAATTTCTTCTACAAAACAACGCGAATGTGAGTGAAAATGAATATTTTTCAATAACTTTTTACGCTATGAATTTCTCTGACTCTGACCTTTATGCAGATTAATCCTGTTAATGCTTTTGACATTCCAATTATGTTGGCTAGCTATACTTCACTTGCGTGCACAGATCTTCTTGTTAAGGTATCATGTGATTTGTTTCTTTCACTTTTTTTTTTTTTTAAAAAAATTAATGGTAAATTCTTGTTTAATTGTTTTAGGCTGGGGCTGATCCAAACATCTATTATTACGGTGCCACACCTCTTCATTCAGCAGCTATGTCAGACAAAGTTGATATTATTGCATATTTGTTGAAGGCAGGTGCAAATCCAAACGTAGTAAGCTGTGTGAGTTTCTTTTCGTATAAATTTGTAAATTAAAATGTAAAATTGTTAGTTAATAATTGATGCCTTGTGATGACAGTTGGGTTTGATACCATTGGAGTTGGCTGGAACATTTACTGGAAATAAGGAGGCAGTTTCACTTCTAATTCCAGTTACTACTCCAATTTCATGTATTCAAGATTGGAGTGTTGAAGGGGTAATGGAATATTTCAACTCTGAAGAAGCTAACGAAAAGGTTATTTTTTTTTCTTCAATTTATATTCTTTAAGATGTAAATTTAATGTGTTATGAGTACAGTTTATAGACTGGGAGAAAGAGTTTGTCCAAGAGGCAAAATTCAAAGGTGCAGAAGCGTTCAAGAAAGAGGACTACTGGCTCGCAGCAGATTGGTACACTGCGGTAAAAATTGCAGTTATTACTTGATAATTTATCATTACTTTCGTCTATACAAATATATATATTTTATTATGTAGGCATGCTCGGCAGATCCATCAGATGCAACATCATTCTCTAATAAAAGTTTGTGTTTTCTTCGTCTGAATAAAACAAAATTTGCTTTACTTGATGCTAAGGAATGTGTTAGATTGAGGCCAAACTGGCCAAAGGCACATTATCGTCAAGGTGAAGTATGGATGCTCATGAAAGTATGCACCAATCTTTTCTGTTTGCTAAATGACTGGTCTACCCTTCAATGATATATATGTATATACTAACTTAAAATATTGATGTGTTTAGAAGTATAAAAAGGCGGAAAAGTCATTCTCTATTGCTCTAAAGCTGGATCCTACCAATTTGGATATTCAGAAGGCATTACAGTATGGAACTTTATAAATTTCTGTTTTTTTATTATTTTTTATAATTCAATTACTAATCATTATCTTTTATTTATCATGACAGGGAGGCTATAGAAGCTAAAACTGCAAACATAAGTATATAACTTCAGCAGTTGCTATATAGATTTGGATGGTTGGTTTGTAGATACGAAAAATTTACCCAAGAGTTCATCTTCATCAATATTTTGGGTTGATTACTGAAAGTTTGGAAGGTTTTGTATAACGTTTGTTCTGATTTTGCTATGACATTATTTCCTAATATGAACATTTCAAAATCTTATGTTGTGTGCACTTGATATTGAAATCTTGACCTAAATTCTAATACATATTATCGCAATCAAGTCACATCCGAGCATGGTGGTAAAATAGTTTAGGAATTTTACAGTAAGTTTTATGATAGAATGAATCTCAATATTTCTAAACAAAAAGATTGGTGTTCTATGGCACCGTTACATATACACTATTTACAAAGCTGTAATTAAAAGAAATATGAAATGGTTAGAAAAGAAATTAGCATATGTACTTATTCCGTCGATTATTGTCCAAACATGTATCCATAGATATGCATATGTAGTCCTATATAAATGTATTTTACATTTGCAATGGAAGTCTAAGAAAAGCTTAAAATAACCGTCTTTACCCTTTGAATCTACTTGATAGGAAAAGACGATGTACATACACTTTTCATCAATGTTTTGAACAACAATTTCTTTTTCTTTTCCGTACAACTTAAATCGAAGCATGTGACAACATTCTTTGATATGAATATATCAATGGTCCCTTTCCTTCAATTCTTCAATCTTCTCAAAAGCCTCCTTCATATCCCATCTCTTTTCTGGATCCTCTTCACAACATGCAGCTCCAATTTTTCAAAAGCTTTAGCATTTCATCTTCACAATTCTCTCTGTTTCCCATTTCCTTGTCGTAGACTTCTATGCTTTCGTCTCTAATAATTGGATTGACCCATCATGCTAAATTCGAAGCACGTTGTGCAACATAGTTTGCCGGTAACTTACCTGCACACAAGGACAAAATGACATACATCACAAGTGTGTGAGGAAGAAAAGTAGATGGTAAGGTCAAGATTTTTCAGGTAAGCTCTTGCAAATGATGTGTGTCCAAGCCTTGAAATCCATTTGTCTAAATATTGAGTTGAAACTGTAGATGAAGAAGGTAAGGAAGGTGGTGTGTGGAGATAGTACAATCCCTAACTCTCAATGCAACCTCAGTCACCTTTTTTGTCAATTGATCCTGTAAAGAACAATATTTTGGGAAAAAGATACAAACATGCAAGAATTATTGGTTAGTTTTGAGATAGAAAGGAGATTGTATTTAAAGATTGGGATACACTGAACATTAGGAATCAATGTAGCAAGACTTGATTGAATGCCTACGTATTGAGTCTTTTACAACTTGTCCATTGGTAATATTATATGTATTGAAACAGGTGTTTAAGGGGGGAAATATATAGTAAAGGTGAGCCTATAAGGATGATGTATCTTGATCAATGGAAACATGATGAACAATTGACGATGTTGGGATAGAAGTCTGAAAAGTGTGTGATAAGGCCATCAATTTACTGAACTCTTTTACTGTGAATGAATAATTAAAGATTCATCATTGTTGATCAATAGATTGATTGTGTTTTATTAATTTGTAAAATTTCTTGTTTTATTAATTTGTAAAATTCAAAGGATAAAATATAATGCATATAGTCAAATGTCTATTAAGTAATACAATTTATCTAATGACTTGATTAAGAAGCTATAACAAATAAACTAATTAAATTAGTATAAACGAATTCAGTTACTATAAGTTTGTTATTTGCATGAACTTTTGGGCAAGTGTATCTTAAAAAGGAAAATAATTACTATCAATCCAAAGCTGACCATACCATTGGAAGATAACAATTTTTTTTAAAAGTGATCTGATCAATCTAAAAGAGCCAAATAAATGCGGAGAATAACTTTTTTATTATTTTTTACTTTATAATATAAATTTTTCCGAAAGAAAAACTATGACCCGACTCGAAATTTGGTCACTCGAATTTTAATTCCAAAAGATAACTCTTAACAAAAGAATAAAAGTGTGCTTTCTGATCATATCACGACAAACAGAATTACAAAAGCTGAGTAGAGTAAATATTTGCCCAAAAACTTGCACCATTTTAGCATATCAAATTCTCCATCAAGAGACTCGATTCTTGATTTTCTTCAAACATTACACACACTTTTAATTTTTCTTCCTAGATTGAAGTAAAAGCTATGGACTCTGCATCTTCAGGTCTATAAAATATTTTTGATTTATTTGTTTCTGTTCTTATGTATGTATACATGTATGCATGTTGATTTTTACTCCTATAATTGCAGATAATGTTCACAAGTTCCTTAGTGTTGCTGCTCGTGGTGAATTGAAAAAGCTCAAGAGTAAGCCTCAAGTTTTACAAAATTGCAACATTAATCCCTCCGTTTATGCAAAATAGGCAGAGATACTTCGGCTTTCTTGTTTTGGTTGAACATATGCTTGATAGCTTGAGTTTAATAAGTGGATATATGTATTACACGTTTTTTTGTGTTTATTTGAACTTATTTCTATTTTTTAACGATTTTTTTAGAATATCAGCTAGAGTTATTTAGTGAAAACATTTCTTTCTCTCTCTTTCTTCTGCTCGCACTTTAATTGTGGATTTGTTATATTTCGTTGATGTATATACTCAAACAGTATATCTGCCTATTCTGCATAACATTCAATTTGACAGAACAATTTTCCTGTTTGTGTTGTATGATTCAATTTTCCTCTATTTTTGTGATAATTCTTTTTTTCTTATTCTTTTGTAAGAATTGGTTGCGAAGTTAGATGATGGAAAAGGAAATTATCCAAAACTGAGGGATTACCCAGGCCGTACAGCACTACACTCAGCAGCTGCACAAGGAAACACAAATATATGCAAGTATCTCATTACGATTTTAAAGTTTGATATTAATTTGCAAAATAAAGATGGTATGTTATTTATTTATATCTTAAATCTTCCTTATCTGATGTATCTTTAATTCTTCCTGATCTAATTTTATTTCAATTGTTTTCATATGATATGGTTTTGTAGGTGACACTCCATTGCATTGTGCAATTGCGAATCATCATTGTTAGCATATATTTAGGCAAAGAATATTATATTCATTTAGAATATTCTTAGCCTTTATTATTGTTATATATATTTAGATAGATAATTGTAATTGATTTAACATGCTTGAATTAAGGGGTAGAATAATATAATTGCTAGAATAAAGATAATAGAATCATGTAATTAAGGGTGATTGAATCATGTGATTACTAGAATCATGTGATTACTAGAATCATATCATGACTGATTTCTTACCTTGTAATTACTCCTATATTTTGTATATATAATAGAGAACTCTCATATGGAGAGGTATTCAATCCATTTGACATGGTATCAGAGCTTTTCCTCTAAAATAGAGTTCTTTTTTTTTTTCTTTGTCAAAAGAGTGTTGTTTTAGTTTTCAGAGATCAGTGAGGTCATTTGTGTGGTGTAACTTTTACATCAAATTCAAAATTCGGGGGAGTTTTTTTTTTTCTTTTCACAATGTCTTCTGGTGATTCTTTTGGGGTGCGTTTTACTGGGAAAAATTATTCTATTTGGGAGTTTCAGTTTCGTTTATTTGTTACGGGAAAAGAATTATGGGGTCAAATTGATGGCAGTTCTCCTGAACCTAAGGATCCAACAGAATTAGCCAAATGGAAGGTTAAGGATGCTCGTGTTATGTCATGGATTTTAGGTTCTGTCGACCCTCTTATTCTGCTGCATCCAATCATATGACTCCATCTTCTGATACATTATGCAATGTTCGTCCATATATTGGTTCATCCCAAATCCAAGTAGCTAATGGGAGTCATTTAGCTATAAATGCAATAGGAGATATCAATTCTTCATTTCAAAATGTTTACATAGCTCCTGGTCTATCTAATAATCTTATATCAGTTGGTCAATTAGTTGATAATAACTGTGATGTCCATTTTTCTCGTGATGGTTGTCTTGTGCAGGATCAGGTGACGAGGGAAATACTCGCGAAGGGGCCTAAAGTTGGCAGACTCTTTCCACTACAATTTTTTACTCGTAATTTGTCTTTTGCTTGTATGTCCATTAATAAATCTAGTGAGGTGTGGCACAAACGCTTGGGTCATCCAAACTCGGTTATTTTGTCTCATCTTTTCAATTCTGGTTTGATTGATAATAAAAATCAAGATTCTAAGTCATTATCTTCAAATTGTTCAGTATGCAAACTTGGTAAAAGTAAGACTCTATCTTTTCCTTCTTTGGGTAGTCGTGCTACTAAATGTTTTGACATTATCCATAGTGATGTGTGGGGAATTTCTCCAGTCATTTCTCATAATCGATATAAATATTTTGTGACATTCATAGATGATTTTAGTCGATATACTTGGGTTTATTTTCTTAGGGCTAAATCTGAGGTCTTCCAGGTTTTCCAAAATTTTGTTGCCTTTATTGAGAATCAATTTTCTACATGTATTAAAACCTTAAGGTCAGACTCAGGTGGAGAATACATGTCCCGTGAATTTCACAATTTCTTACATAGCAAGGGAATTATCTCTCAACGCTCTTGTCCATACACTCCTCAACAAAATGGGGTAGCCGAACGAAAAAATCGACACCTCTTAGATGTTGTTCGCACTTTATTGCTTGATTCATCAGTCCCTTCAAAATTTTGGGTAGAGGCGTTATCTACAGCCGTTTACCTAATCAATAGACTTCCTTCTCGGGTATTAAACTTTGAATCTCCATATTACCTCTTGCATCATCACTTTCCTAGCTATCTTAATCTTTATACTTTTGGTTGTGTTTGTTTTGTTCATTTACCTTCTCATGAACGTAACAAACTATCATCACAATCTGTTAAATGTGCTTTTTTGGGTTATAGCATTCCTAGTAAAGGTTATATTTGTTATGATTCATGTGCTAAAAGAATTCGTATATCTCGCAATGTTGTTTTCTTTGAGAATCAATATTTTTTTCCTACATATGTTGAGTCATTACCTGAGAAAACTATTCTGCCAAATTTTGATGATATGCTTCCACTTCCTAGTCGGTTTAAACCTGGACATGTATATACTCGACGTCGGTCAACTTTACCCCTTCAAGAGGATGATCCCCCATCTGAAACTGTTGGGATAACTTCTCCAGAGATTGAACCGACATCCGAGACAGATTTGATCAACTCATCCATGCCTCTAGAGCCTGGTCCTCGACGATCTACTCGTGTCAAACGCCCTCCTGAGCGGTATGGTATTTCTGAAACATCTTTTAATACTACTTTGTCATCTATTTCTATTCCTACATGTTTTTCACAAGCTGTTAAGCATGAGTGTTGGAGAAAGGCAATGGATGAGGAACTCCAAGCTCTCCAAGACAATCACACATGGGATTTAGTTTCGTGCCCCTCTACGATTAAATCCATTGGTTGTAAATGGGTTTTCTCTATAAAGCTCCGGTCTGATGGGGAACTCGAAAGGTATAAGGCACGATTAGTGGCTCTTGGGAATCGACAAGAATATGGGGTAAACTATGATGAGACATTTGCACCGGTTGCAAAAATGACTACAGTGCGTACTATTCTTTCTATCGCAGCCTCCAATTGTTGGCCACTTCACCAAATGGACGTAAAAAAATGCTTTTCTCCATGGTGACCTAAAAGAGGACATTTACATGACTCCGCCTCCGGGTTTGCTTCCTACTCCTTCTTCTAAGGTATGTAAATTAAAGCGGTCACTCTATGGGTTAAAACAAGCTCCTCGGGCATGGTTTGACAAATTTCGATCTACCTTGATCCGTCTCTCTTTTATTCAAAGTGAATATGACTCTTCTTTGTTTCTATGCAAGACTTCAGTGGGAGTTGTTATCCTTTTGGTATATGTAGATGATATTGTTATTACTGGAAGTAATTCCACTATGATTGGTCAACTTAAGCAAAATCTTCAAGCTTCATTTCATATGAAAGATCTTGGTTCTCTTAAATATTTTTTGGGTCTGGAAGTACATACTGATTCGTCAGGTATATTCTTAAATCAACGCAAATATACCCTGGATTTAATTGAACTAGCAGGTCTTCAAGATTCGCCTTCAGTGGATACACCTATGGAGGTTAATGTAAAATATCGAAGAGAAGAGGGTGATCTTCTTACCGATCCTACTATGTATCGACAATTGGTAGGAAGTTTAAACTATTTAACCCATACTCGGCCTGATATATCTTTTGCTGTTCAACAAGTTAGTCAATTTATGCAAACTCCACGTCATCTACATTTAGCTGCTGTTCGTCGTATTATTAAGTATCTTCGAGGATCAGTTGGTCGTGGGATATTTTTTCCGACTGAATCTCCGTTGCGCCTTATTGCTTATAGTGATGCCGACTGGGCCGGATGTCCTGATACTAGGAGGTCAGTCACAGGTTGGTGCATGTTTCTTGGTGATTCTTTAATATGTTGGAAAAGTAAGAAACAAGCTCGTGTTTCTAAATCTTCTACTGAATCTGAATACCGAGCAATGTCTGCTGCATGTTCTGAGATAGTTTGGCTTCGTGGGCTTCTTGATGAACTTGGTTTTCCTCAAGAAGGTTCTACTCCTCTTTATGCTGATAATACTAGTGCCATTCAAATCGCTACAAATCCTGTTTATCATGAACGTACAAAACATATTGAAGTAGATTGTCATTCTATTCGAGAAGCTTTTGACACTTGTGTTATATCTCTTCCCCATGTATCTACCACACTCCAGATTGCCGATGTCTTCACCAAGGCATTAACACGTCAACGCCATCAATTTCTCGTGGGCAAATTGATGCTTCTTGATCAACCAGCATCAATTTGAGGGGGGATGTTAGCATATATTTAGGCAAAGAATATTATATTCATTTAGAATATTCTTAGCCTTTATTATTGTTATATATATTTAGATAGATAATTGTAATTGATTTAACATGCTTGAATTAAGGGGTAGAATAATATAATTGCTAGAATAAAGATAATAGAATCATGTAATTAAGGGTGATTGAATCATGTGATTACTAGAATCATGTGATTACTAGAATCATATCATGACTGATTTCTTACCTTGTAATTACTCCTATATTTTGTATATATAATAGAGAACTCTCATATGGAGAGGTATTCAATCCATTTGACAATCATCGCAGAACAGCTTCATATCTTGTGGAGAATGGAGCTAGTATGACCATATCTAATAACGAAGATTTTACTCCCTTACATTTTGCTGTTATGCATGGTTTGTACAATATTTCAGCTACTTAATTAATTTTAATATCTGTATAAATATAATTTGGGTTTATTTCCAGAAGGAGGTAAAGATTTGGTGCAACTATGCCTATCAAAAGGTGCAGATATTGAAGCCAACTCGTGTATAGGAACACCATTAACACGCGCTGCAGGTGCAGGGGATCGTGAAGCTGTTGAATTTCTTCTAGAGAACAACGCAAATGTGAGTGAAAATGAGAATTTTTCATTAATTTTTTACGGTTTGAATTTCTCTGACTCTCACATTTTATGCAGGTTTGTCCAATTAATGGTTTCAGTAATCCAATTACTGCGGCTTGCCATAATTCAGTCGAGTGTACAGAACTTCTTGTTAAGGTATCTTACTCTGTCGTGTGGTTTTAATTTTTTTTTTTTTTTTTTTTTTTACGTATTGGTAAATTTCTTGTTTAATTGTTTTAGGCCGGGGCTGATCCGAACTATGATTTTTACGGTGGCACACCTCTTCATTCAGCAGCTGCTTCAGGAAGAGTTGATATAATTGCATATTTGTTGAAGGCAGGTGCAAATCCAGACACAGTAAGCCATGTGAGTTTATATAAATTTGTAATTTAATTTTTAATTATAGATAAAAGTAATTTGAATTTAATTACAGCTGGGTTTAACATCATTGGAGATGGCTGGAGCATTTAGTAGAAAAGAGGAGGCAATGTTGCTTCTACTTCCAGTTACAACTCCAATTCCATGTATTCAAAATTGGAGTGTTAAAGGAGTATTGGAATATCTCGAATCCGAAGAAGCTATAGAAAAGGTTATTTTTGTAATTCAATTTTATATCGTTTTAGATGTAAATCTAATGCGATATGACTACAGATCGTAGCCAATATGAAAGAGTTTAACCAAGAGGCGAAATCCAAAGGTGCAGAAGCGTTTAAGAAAGGGGAGTATTGGGTTGCAGTAAATTGGTACAATAGGGTAATAATTACAGTTTTTACTTTATAATTTACCATTAATTACTTTCTAAGTATGTTATATATATATATTATGTAGGCAAGCACGGCAGATCATACTGATGCAAAAGCATACAGTAATAAAAGTTTGTGTTATCTTCGTTTGAATAAAACAAGTTATGCTTTACGTGAAGCTAAGGAAGCTGTTAGATTGAGGCCAAATTGGCCAAAGGCACATTATCGTGAAGGTGAAGTGTGGATGCTCATGAAAGTATGCATTAATCTTTTCTGTTTCTTAAATGACTCATTTACCCTTCAATGTATATTTATACTTAATTATTTATGTGTCTAGAAGTATAAAGAGGCGGAGAATTCATTCTCTATCGCTCAAAAGCTGGACCCTACCAATTTGGATATTCAAAAGGCACTGAGGTATGGAACTTTATGCATTTCTCTGCAAGTTTTTTTTTTTTTTTTGGGGGGGGGAACTCAGTTATTAATCAATTTCCTTTTCTTTTATCATGACAGGGAGGCTATAGAAGCTAAAACTGCAGCTATGAGCATATGAGTTCAGCTGTTTCATGCTTAGAAGTAACTAACATTGGTAATTTTAGGGGTTTTGATGGTTTGTTCTTAGAAACGAAAAAATTATCCAAGTATACATCTTCATCAATATTTTGATCTGATTAGCACGCTTTTATATACAATCTGTAGCACACTTTCGTTTTCTTCAATTTAACATAGTTGATGAACAATTCTGATTCTGCTAAGACATTATATTCCATTATATAAATATATATCAAAATTGTCTAATATTAGCTTTAAAGAGAGTAACTTTCCATGGTTCCTTGACAATCTTTGCCTGTGACCTTTAGATGGGATAATCTTCCTTTGGTAAATGGTAATGATAAGTGCACCAAAGCAAACTAACAAGGCATGCTATCCGAAAGGGTATAGAGTTGGAAAACGATCTTGAGGGATCTTTAAGCACTGATTTAAATGCTTTATTTTTAGCTTTTTGTAATGCCATGTTTATTTTATTTTTTTTAGCACTTGCAACGAATTATATTGGGCAAATAGTCGTTTATACTTGCCCTTTATTTTTCCATATTACATGTAAATACTCAAATCAATGTCATCTTTTAACAAAAATAAACAGAACAATGCAAGAGTTGTCAACCAAGAATAATAGAAGTATATATCGAGGTCATATCGCATAGTTCCATATCAAGTAGAACAAAGTCAACCGTGATAGAATCGTCTATGCTACGACGTGGATGCTGACTAAGAGTTCCCTCGATCGACCATGTGAGAAAAACCTTGATGCACGACTAAGGTCCGAAAATCCATTAAACATATGACCGAGGAAATACACCCCATTTCGCCTCCACTTGGGAGTACTGCCCCACGACAAGAGCCCCGTACAAAGATTACGACAAAAAATCAATCTGGTATACTGGGATTTCGTTGTCTATAATATCTATATAATACGCCTAAATAAGGTTGGTAATCTACACTTCCACCGTTCATTATTTTGGTCAGGTCTAATTCCATATATTTCTCTCGGTCTTCGGCCTCAAACTGACTTGATCGCCGGAGTACCAAGCACACCTCTATGTTGTCCTGACCTATCTGATTTCTGGCCTCTCGACTTGGCTGAGGACAAAGATCCAACACGAAGATCACCAAGAATAGATATTGAAGTCCACTCGTTGATATATTTCCAATAAGAGCCAACTCCGAGCAAAATTTACCAAGACAATCAGAATTAGAGGCACCACCATCGGTTATACCAAATATCGAGATGGAATCACTCTCAATAACAAAGAATTGGGTCCCTAGAGAGACGACCATGAACCTCCTGTCAGTGACGAGCAATATCTCGCTCCCCCAAAAGTATAGATAATATTTTCCAACCATTTGTTTGCAAAGGTCAACATACTCCACCCAGGAATGGCCCAACAATTTTAGCGATTAAGACGACAAACTCTGGAGCAGCAGTCACGATCGTCGATGAAACCATAGCAGAAGCCCTCCATCAGCAGTGTTCAAGGCAATTCAGTCCAACGAAGCAAAAGTGCGTACACAAGAGAACCTATGAGATTGGATAATTCAATGTATGAAGACCAAGATCAAAGTAGAAACGAATGCCAAGAAGACTACCTACAAAGAGAAACTTTAAACGACCATCAACAAGGACTAGTAACTGATTAGATGTCAGTAGTCAATTTGGTGAGCCCATGTACCTGGACAATACTCGACGCTAATATGTCGTGCAAATTCAAGCCACTGACCATCTCCACTTTTGACGGTTCTCAAATTTCAATACCCATATCAACACCTTCTGAAGATACGTAAAGTTCATTACATGGTCGGACACTATATATAGTCGAGCTTTATCATCAACTCTGTCTGGAAATACTCAGTTATGGTATTCTAGATTAGAGTCGCACCCCATCAAAACCTTCATCCAGCTCGCGGATAAGTTACGTGATTGGTTTTCGAATAGAATGATCGTGCAAACAAATTCCTCTTTACTCGTCCTCATCCAAAGAAAATGAGAAAGTTTACAATCCTTCATAGACCGTTTCATTGAAATTTCTTACAATATAGAAGATTTAGACCGAAGTATACTTTATTATACTTTCACTCCAAAATGAACTAACTACGACTTTCAAGTCCATTTGGCCTCCTGACCCTATTATAGCCTTCCAGACATTTATTACAGGCTCATAGATCTTCATGAAGGAGAAAGAGATTCGAGTAACATACACGATAGAGTCCAAAAAAAATAAGTCTCCCCTAACAAGTGCATACATCGAGCGAAGCAAAAAAAGATTAGCTACAATGAAGAACAAAGGGATTGTGTTAAATCCAATAATTTCGGGGAAGAGAAAGCATTCATCACCGAAGAAGATTCAATTGGACCCGTCATGGAATTGTAAGCTAGGTAAAGTTACCATATTCCTCCTCGGAAAGAAGCCGCTCAACAAACACAGAGACGGACAAGGGAAAGGAACCACCACCCGGACAACTTATCCGAAGGAACAATCTCGAAGTAAACACTTGTCGGGTTGTGTCTTGAAGTCCAAGTGAATGTCTCAAATAAAATTGGAGAGTAATAAAGAGATTTACTTGACTTGAGGCGCAAGTAATGATATATTAGGAAATTAAGAGACTTTTTCACCAAGTAGTGTATCCTATATATATGGGGTTCCATATTTTATAACTTTTTTGTATCATATTCCACCCCACACAAAGGGTTGGGGTTGGATATATACCGCGGTTGTCTGAGGAGACCAACACATAGAGTGTGAGTTATACACTTGTGAGAAAACATAAGAGTAATTCGTGTAGGCCATAGAAAAGGGTTGTTATTCTTGTTCAAGGTATTCTGTATATCATAGTGAAACACTGTGAATCTTTGTGGATGTAGGCAATTTTTTGAACCACTCTTGTTTCTCCATTATTTTTTGTCATTATTTTCTCTATTTTCATTTGATCTACGTTGAAAATCAACTGGTATTAGAGCCTAAGGTGAGAGATTGGGCAGATCAAGGAAAAGGCTCAACATTGTTGTGTTACGAAGAACGCTTAGTGGAGACCACGAAGGAGATGGGGAAATGGGTCAAGTTAATGATCATGCAGGTTTGTGTTGCATGGTTTAAACTATTTCCATATGTGTGATTATGTGCTTTGCGGTGTATGTGATGCATGGTGCTTTGGAGGATCTTGTTGGCTAGATTGAGGTGAAGATCCCATGTATCGCATGCATTGACCATATTTGTATGAGGGTTCTCCCAAGGTTAATGGAAGGTTCAAACTGATGGATGAGTCATATGAAAAGAGTTCATAAAAGCTAATGATCGAGTTTCTAAGTGTAGACGGTGTAACAGATGAATATTGATTTCAAGGGAGGATTGACATTACGTAGATAGATAGAAGGTTCTCATATGCTTCTATGGAGATTATTATCAAGCAAGGGCTCTAGAATGAGAAAATTTTGGAAGAGGTTCAAGTTTCTATCATGAGAAAGGTCTCTAAGAACATGAAACCTTATCATGACCTGATTAAAAGTTTATCTGGAATAAGTTTCTAACCATCGAGATACACCAATCTACCCATGGCTATAGGACCAGGTGAGTAATCTAATAACATACATTCACTTTGTCATCTTGAGATGTGAATCAACATATCGTGAAATCGTTAGCAAACGACTCTCAACAAACTACAATATAAAGTTTCAACTTTTCCTCTCACAATAAAATTCCCGATACCAGGCGGAACCACGGTTGTCCAAGGAAATCAAATGTTAGCTCATGAATGTTATTTAAATTTGCTTGGAGGCCAAATATGTTCATGGTTAGATTACATAAAGGACTCCCTAAGACCTGATTTTCCATAGATGTACCATAAGGGACATTGGATAATAAGACATGATGCCTAAAGATGTCCACAACCTAAACGAATGTTCATCAAATCCCGATAGAGCAAAGCAAGGAACCGATAAATCCATGCGGTTCTAATTATTTTTAGGTCTCTTAAGTCGATTAACATGACAAAATACTTCAAACAATCTATTTCTTATATATTATCTCGCTTTCTTTTTCAGGAAATGAATAATGGATCAAATCCCCTCTTTTGTACACTTTTCCTCGATAGGGGTTAGATTTCTTGAGGAGGTCTTTAAGGAGGTAGGTTATATGGATGTTTTCGTAGTTCCAACCTTCAACATAAATATATTTGTGAAGCTTTTTATTTTATACACATGTGTATAAACTCTATACGACGATTTATCAAAGTGTTGGCGATCTTTTAAGATTCAAGGCTAGGAGTCGGACTAATTATTAAACGACCTAATTTAGCCACATATAAAAAAATGTCATCGACCCCTTAAGATATAAGAATATGAGAGAGGCCTATATATTCAACGAACTAAGAACGTTGCATGTTAAAACTGCTACTGATCTCTTAAGATTCAAGACTAGGTGATCGGCCTAATTATTCATAGACCTAAGCACGCCACATATCAAAATTGTCGACAATCTCTTAAGATCCCAAGATAGTTGGCCAACTACATATCAAAACTTCTTTCTAAACTCCAAGGATCATCTCCTATGGGCCGACCAATGAATCTCAACCTAAGAAAGTCATGGAAAAAAACTTTTTTTTGAAACCATAAGATCATCCACTAAGGTATAGACAAATAATTCAATCCAACCTAAGAAAGTCGTGGAAAAAAACTTCTTCCCAAAAACATAATTACCATCTACTCGGTATTTGGTCAACGACACAACAACTAAATTATGAACGTTGTTGAGATTTATTCCTTTCCAAAGTAAAGGGCATGTCAGGGAATACCTATCTATTTCTTACTTCATAAATGATAAACAACTAATTTAAGGAAATTCATAAAGAAATAAAGTATATTATTCATTTAAACAATAAAGTGATTACAACTACAGAGAAAAACTAATATTTGGGAAATACTAGGTCAGAGCAATTGTCAGCCAAAAGTAAATTAAAAAAAAATCCTGCAAAAAAGTAATCCAGAATCGGCGTTTTACATGGGTAATTGAGGGAACTAGCAATCGGGTGGTCAAGAATATTAATACGAGAATTATAACAACCATCACAGTTTATAATAGTTGAATTCTAATAGGATCGTAAGTCAAGGTAATGCTTACAAAGGAAATCCGTATCAAGCTCGTGCACTGACAAAGTCAATATCAATGAGGATAAGTTACGGTAATTCAGCTAATGGATTTAAGTCTTTTCACTTCACGTCACGTAGTATTAAATCCAAGGGGAACATATATAGTACTATTTGTCATTTTTCCCGGACAATCAAGCCTCGAGCACATCACTAGTCGATCTAATCGATGAGTCACATAAGTGTTGAGCACCGCGGGCAGCAAATTGTTACCCACATCATGATTCCCTTTTCCATCTCTCCCATCTATGTAAAGTACGATTAACGACACTGCTTAAAAACAGGGTAAGTCTCTATTGACAAGGGTGCAAATAAACTGTCTTGACCTTCAGACAACAATCGTATGTGTTGTAACTACCAGACGATCATATTAGATGGTTACCAAACTATATAGGCTATTTATAAAAGCGGGTGTGGTGATTGGATTCATTCTATCTCTTATACAGCGACCTCCTTAACTTTTTTTACAACTTTTTTTCACAAGATTACATATATGGAGCTCCATCATAGCCACTAATGACTTGAATATTAGAGTGTCAAAGCTCCCATGCTAAACCACTTGTTTCTAACACATGTTACTATTGTAGCCTCAAGTAGACCGAAAAAAGTTTTGTCCAAATGTGACGTGGTTCTATTACTATACCACTGCCACCATATCAACAGATCAGACAGATTTTTCGCTTTATATTTTGACATCCAATTTATACCCATATCCGCCTCTCGTTATATATGAATATGGTAATATCCAACATTCATATAAAGTATTTTCACACATTATCATAAGTAGTAACTACCTAAAAAAATGCCTCGTAGACATGAAATATTATGTCACAAGTATCATCAAATCCAACGAGATGATCTCCACTTTACGCGTGCGAAGTCCCTCTTGCCTACCATCATGAACCCAAATTGAAATGCATGCAACTCGGTATATATCCAATTTTTCCGAACATGGGCCAGCAAAACCACACTGATGTCTCCCTATTTGTGATATATTAATCTAGGTTGGAGACATCATTTTAGGTGTATTTGATTAATTAATTATGGATTTTACCCGTATTTAGATATTTTCTTATTTCTTGTCTTGATTTGATTATTTATTACTTTTAGAGCATATTTGGTTTAATTTGTGTGACAATGTGAAGCTCTTAAGATTTATTGAACATAATTATATACCAAATCAATTCTAAATAGTTAAGGAAAGATGATATGGAAGGAATCAAGAGATAAAAGGAAGTAGAGTTGAATTAGGAAAGGAAAAGTTGTCAAATAAATCTAAAATTCTGCAGCTACACGTCAACTAAAGTGAATATAAATTCAAATTGGCTGTGAAATTTGACAAGCCTTCAAAGAGTGAGATATATCTTTCTGCTTCGGTCGTTTTGATATAAAGTGGGCGAAAATCGGCCCACTAACGAAGGAGATATGATCAAAGCAGTGAGCAGTGTTTATCCTCTCTGATATTTTAGGAAACGAAATTGATTTGGAAAAGGATTCCAATCACTTGTCTTCTACTCCAAGATTTCGACCTAGGGTATGTATAATCTCTGAATTCGTTTTTCTTCTATCGAAGTTTATTTGAGAAAAACCTTATTAAATTGATTCTATCTTTTTAACCTTTATATTTATTTTATGTGCTTTGATTTGTTGACTATAGTTCTTGCTACTGCACGAGTATACACTACCCCATTAATAGCAGTTGGATGGTCACCCAGAAGGGGTGTCTAATTATTGAAAAACCACATAAACTTTTAGTGCGCGGTAGTGATCCGGAAAGGCTTGCCTAACTAGATAGTCATTAGGGTTTGAGATTTAACCATTGATCATTGCGTAGAAACCCTTTACCCAAGTCTCATGGTAATTATTAGGTCGCCACCTAAATCTACCCGGGAGGGGGTTAGGAGGAATATAGAATCCAGGCTACTTACTCTAAGAGCTTTAATCACCCTTATAACTTGTAGAAAAAATAGAAGGATAAGTGCATAAAAGCAAACATGAGCTATATTTCTCATCTTATTATTACATCTTTTATTTTATTGTCTTGTCTTTAGTGTAATCATTATTCTCCACAATTATTTATATTTACTTTTATTGTCTTTTAATTCATTAAGCTAATGCTCATTGCGCTTTCTTGTAATCCATTTGTATATCACACTAAATCACTAAGGACAAATCTAACTTATCATTACAACTTGCATACGGCCTGTTATACTTGCAGTGAGTAACGTGTTTAGTTAGGGTGCTAGTTCTTATCTTTTATACCATTATTTTATCACACTCCAACCGACACCACACACAAAAAATTATAATTTGTTTTTTGAGATATGCCTTTATACATGTTTGATAGTCGTACTATCATAGTTACCGTTCACATATAATTTACACTCATATTAGTTTGACCCAAATAACTTTTAGACGATAAAATCAAACGCCATGTTGTGTAACCCCAAAGTCTTAATTTAAATGTAATTTTTGTTAAAAATAAAAAAATAGATTTTATTATTAGTCTAAGGGCCCTTTTGGAAGTGCTTATTTAAGAGTAAAAAAGCGTTTTTAAGTGCTTTTTTTAAGAAGCACCTATTTGGTGCTTTTTATAAAAATATTTTTCAAAGTTTAAAACACTTTAAACACTTTTAAATGTTTTTTTCGAAAAAGCACTTCCAAGCGAGCGCTAAAGCTAACCATTTGATTAGAAACTAATCTAGTTATGATCAATCCAAAACTGTCAAATAATTACCAAAAACAAAAAAGAGAATTTACTATCAATCCAAAGCTAACCATTTGAAAATAGGGCCTCAATTTGTAATTTCCTCTGTCCATACTTACTCAAGAACATCTACAAAAACCGAGTAGAGTAAACTTAAACAATTTGAGCAATTTGAGCATATCAAATACTCATTTTGAAGTCCTTTTCTTCATTTCCTCAAACATTATTGCATAACACACACACTTTTAGTTTTTCTTCCTAGATTGAAATAAAAGCTATGGACTCGTCATCTTCAGGTCTTTAAAATATTTTTTGTTTATTACTTTTCTTTTTAATGATTTATTTGTTTTTGTTCTTATGTATATATACATGTATGTGTGTTGATTCTTACTCTTACATTTGCGGATACAGTTCACAAGTTTCTTCGTGTTGCTGCTCGTGGTGAACTGAAAAAGCTCAAGAGTAAGCCTTAAGTTTTACAAAATTGCAATATTAGTCCCTTTGTTTCAGCAAAATACGCAGATATACTTGATTTTTTTTTGTTTTGGTTAAACATATGCTTGAGTTTCAAGAGTCGGTAAATGTATTACACGTTTTTTTTGTTTATTCGAACTTTTTCTAATTTAAACCCAAAATTTTTCAACATTAGATAGAAATTATTTAGTAAAAACATTTTTTATTTCTTTTGATATTTCTTCTGCTCACACTGGAATGTTGGATTTGTTATATTTCGTTGATATATATACTCAAACAGTATATCTGCCACATTTGATTCAACAAAATCATTTTTCTGTTAGTACTTTGTTTTGTGATTGAATGTTATAATCTGTTTTGTTGTTCTTTTGTAAGAATTGGTCGCAAAGTTAGATGATGGAAAAGGAAATTATCCAAAACTGAGGGAGTACCCAGGGTGTACAACACTACACTCAGTAGCTGCACAAGGACACACAATTATATGCAAGTATCTCATTACGATATTGAAGTTTTATATTAATTTGCAAACTAAATATGGAGGTATCAACGTTATCTGACCTAACAAAAATGTGAGGCTCATCTCGATCTAAAAATCATCCAGCCATTGGAGAAAGGAGGTTGTTTCTTCGATAACACTGCACGAGCTGTTCGGCGTTGAAGAGAGGCCTGTCTTCACAGCTTCTTCTTCATCGAGGCTCTCAAGCAGGAGCTTCACAGCTTCTTCTTCTTCTCCATGGCAGCGACTCCGAAGCCCACACCAACGAACTCATCTGAGCTGTCACCACCACCGATGCCATGGATATCGCATTGCTTCTCGCCTCTTCTCGCTTCTTCAAAGTGATTTGCTTGATGGAGATGAACAGCAGGTGGCGAGATCAGAGTCGTTTCTGCTGTAGATCGAAGTCCTCGAAGCTCCGGTGTAGCCATGGCCGAACCACATCGGAGGTGCAGCCATGAAGGTTGTTCGAGATCCAAGTTGTTCCTCTCGCCGACGAAGACCACTGCTGCTGCATCCAAGCCGCTCTCTTGCTGTTCGAGGTCTGTTCCAGTTCGAGATCCAAGCTGTCCTCCTGTAACTGCATTGTTGTTGCTCGATCTGCCATTCCAGCCTTCTTCGTGAAATAACTCCGGCGAATGATCTTTTGCTGGTGGTCCTTCGTTGCAGTGGTGCAGTTTTTTTGATTTAGCGTACATTGTACGCTTAGAATAGGTTTTTTTTCCAAATCTGGTCAAACGAATTTAGATGGTTTTTTATTTTTTTTTATTAGTTTGATTGTTTGGTGAAATTAGATAGGTTAGTTAGTCTTTTTTAATTTTTTAGCTAGTCTATTTTATTCTTTTGTAAATTGTAATAATGGATTGTAAAGTGATTTTTAGTTTTTATTTAAGTGAATAAATGATTATTATGACTATCTACTCTTTGCTTTTGAACATTACTCATCCTTTTTTAGCCATACTCATCATTTTTGAATAATAATCATTATTTTTATTAATACTCATCATTTTTTATAGAGTAATTCTCATCATTTTTTTTATGAGTACTCATCATTTCGTTTACGAAACTCATCAAAATTTCCGAAACTCATAGTTTTTTCCGAAATTCATCATTTTTTCCGGTGTCTGGAGGTCGGAGGTAGGTGGGTAATGGAGAGAGAATATGAACAGTGACATCACTATTTTTGTCTTTTAGTGATTGTAAGGGTATTTAGTATTTGGTCATCTTTAAGGTCCCTTTAAAGAAGTAAGATTAACACTAGTTCCTTTAGACCCAAAAACTAGTTTCCAAAACCTTATAGGTCAATCACCCATAATAGTATACTGAATATCTAAAATTAAAAGCCAAATACTAGAATTAACCAACTTAATAGTAAATGTTCAATTTAATCAAAGACCAACACAATTTTGTAAATACCTTAGTGATTTATGATGATTTTTCGTATATGTGTGGTATTGTTTATTAATTTTTGATGTATGTATAAAATTATCATTTGGTTATAGTTAAAAAGCACAAAACCATTTAAAAACCGAAACTGAATAGTATAGTTATGGTTTTGAAAAATATAACCGATGATTAAAACTGTTAGATTATGATTTTTTTAAGAAGATAAATGGTAACCGTTATAATTTTTTATATTTTGTAAAAAACCGAATCCACATTGTGCATCGACTTCATCGATTATTTTTTTTTGAAAAACATAGATTTTTAAGAAAGACGAAAAACTTTTATTGCTCCAAGCCTTGCTTGCTATTAAATAAAATAAAATTAAAATTTTCATTTGATTCGAAAGTAATCTAGTTACCATTCATCAAAAGCTGCCAAATCATTGCGAACTTTTTTTTTAGAAATATATATACTAAATATATTTTTCGGAAAGAAATACTATGACCGGACTCCAAATATGGTCACCCCTATTAATTAATTTTTTTGTTCGAAATCATCCAAATTTGGTCACTCCAATTTCGAAAAAAAGGTGTGTTTTCCATTTCCATTACTCGAGAAGTTTCATAATGGGACCTACAGAAATCTGATCATATACAGACAAAATAACAAAAGCTGAGTAGAGCAAATATTTGACCAAAAACTTGCACCATTTTAGCATATCACATACTCCATTAATTAAGAGATTTGTTTCTTAATATTCTTCATACATTACACACACTTTTAGTTTTTCTTCCTAGATTGAAGTAAAAAGCTATGGACTCTGCATCTTCAGGTCTATAAAATATTTTTGATTTATTACTTCTTCTTTTTAATGATTTATTTGTTTTTGTTCTTATGTATGTAAACATGTATGCATGTTGATTCTGATTTCTGACAACTAAAATTACAGATACCGTTGAAAAGTTTCTTCATGTTGCTGCTCGTGGTGAACTGAACAAGCTCAAGAGTAAGCCTAAAGTTTTATAAAATTGCAACATTAATCCCTTTGTTTGTGCAAAATAGGCAGATATACTTGAGTTTTTTTTTTTGTTTTGGTCGAACATATGCTTGAGACCTTGAGTTTAAAATATGGGTACTAATTTTTTCCAATTATTTTTCAATATTAGCTAGAGTATTGTTTAGTAATAGCATTTTCTTTATCTCTCTTTCTTCTGCTCGCACTGGAATGGTGGATTAGTTATATTTCGTTGATGTATATTCTCAAACAGTATATCTGCCTTATTTGCATAACATTTAATTTAACATAACCATTTTCCTGTTTGTGTTGTATGATGTAACTTTCCTCTGTTTTATTGTTCTTTTGTAAGAATTGGCTGCAAAGTTAGATGATGGAAAAGGAAATTATCCAAAATTGAGGGACCACCCAGGCTGTACAGCATTACACTCAGCAGCTGCACAAGGACACACAATTATATGCAAGTATCTCATTAAGATATTGAAGTTTGATATTAATTTGCAAACTGAAGATGGTATGTTATTTAATTATATCTTAGATCTTCCTTATTTTATGTATCTTTAATTCTTTCTGATCTAATTTTATTTCAATTTTTTTTGTATCATATGGTTTTGTAGATGACACTCCTTTGCATCGTGCAATTGCAAATCATCATCACAAAACAGCTTCATATCTGATGGAGAATGGAGCAAGTGTGACCATATCTAATAACGATGATTGCACTGCCTTACATTTTGCTGCTTTATATGGTTTGTATAATATTTCAGCTAATTAACTATTTTTCATTTCTTAAATATCATTTTGGTTTATTTCCAGGAGGAGGTAAAGATTTGCTGCAACAATGTCTATCAAAAGGTGCAGATATTGAATCCGTCTCATGTGAAGGAACACCATTAACACGTGCTGCAGGTGCAGGGGATCATGAAGCTGTTGAATTTCTTATACAAAACAACGCGAATGTGAGTGAAAATGAATATTTTTCACAAACTTTTTACGGTTTGAATTTCTCTGACTCTCACCTTCCTTATATGCAGATTTCTTCATTTAAAGCTTTCAGCACTCCAATTATTGCAGCCAGCCTTAATTCACTTGAGTGCACAGATCTTCTTGTTAAGGTAGTGAGGTTTGTTTTTTTCACTTTTCTTTTTTATGTAATGTTAAATTCTTTATTAAATGTTTTAGGCAGGGGCTGATCCAAACATCAATTTTTACGGTACCACACCTCTTCTGACTGCAGCTGCTGCTAAAAAAGTTGAAATAATTGCATATTTGTTGAAGGCAGGGGCTAATCCAAACGTAGTACACTATGTGAGTTTCTTTTTGTATAATTTAATTTTTAATTTTAGATTAATAATTCAAATTTGATGGCAGCTGGGTTTGACACCATTGGAGTTGGCTGGAACATTTACTAGAAATACGGAGCCAAATAAGGAGGCAATGTCGCTTCTACTTCCAGTTACTACTAGAATTCCATGTATTCAAGATTGGAGTGTTGAAGGAGTAATGGAATATCTCGAATCTGAAGAATCTACAGAAAAGGTTAATTTTGTAATTCAGTTTATTTATCCTTTAAGATGTTAATCTAATGCGATATGACTACAGATTCTGCGCTCTGTGAAAGAGTTTATCCAAGAGGCAAAATCCAAAGGTGCAGAAGCGTTCAAGAAAGGTGACTACTGGGTCGCAGCAGAGTGGTACACTAGGGTAAAAGTTACAGTTTTTACTTAATTAATTACTATAAAAATTATATATTATATATTTATTATGTAGGTAAGCACTGGAGATCCATTTGATGCAACAGTATACAGTAATAAGAGTTTGTGTTTTTTTCATCTGAAAAAGGCAAAATATGCTTTATATGAGGCTAAGCGATGTGTTAAATTGCGGCCAGACTGGCAAAAGGCACATTATCGTAAAGGTCAAGCTTGGATGCTCATGAAAGTAAATCCTGAAACTTTTCTAGTTTGCTAAATGACTTGTCTACCCTTTAATTATACTAACTAAAAATATTTATGCGTGTAGGAGTATAAAAAGGCGGAAAATTCATTCTCTTTTGCTCTAAAGCTGGATCCTACCAATTTGGATATTCAAAAGGCATTGAGGTATTTATGCATTTCTCTGCAAGCTTTTTTTTTTTTTTTTTTGGGCATTCGATTATTAACCATCTCCTTTTATTTTATCATGACAGGGAGGCTATAGAAGCTAAAACTGCAGCATTGAGCATATAAACTTGAGTAATTGGTCATTTTGGGAATTTATATAGTAATATATATAGTTTTGATTACTGAAAGTTTGGAAGGTTTTATATAAACTCTGCAGCACCTTTCATTTTCTTCCAACAGTTCTGATTTTGCTAATACATTATTTTGTATTTTAAAATTGATTAATCGTTGGTAAAAAAACTTCAAAATGTTATGTTTTGGACTTGATGTTGTTAAAAGAAGCATAAACGTAGCTTTAAAGAGAGTAACTTTACTTGGTCCCTGAGTGAAGAAACGGTTCTTCTTCGTCCTCTTTAAAGCCATTTTGTTTATTTGATTCATTTGATTTGCTGAAGCTTCAACAATTTGTTACCACAAAACAATTACTTATTCATGACTTTGATTTCATTGCTGTCCGGCTAAAACATGAACACATGTAATACAAGAAGGAAAAAGTTTTTTATTAATCAAAACACCACAAAACTAAGAGGTATATATAGGTGTATGAGCTATGAATGAACACATGAGATGGTTTAGGCTATCACACTCGTATGTCTCTTTATCGACAACCAATAAGCCATTCAACCCTAATGAAGCACTTCAATAGTGGTTCCTCACCATCTCGCCTTATCTATGGCCTTCTTTCTTAAATACATGAGCCCAATATATAACGCTTCACCAACAAAATTTACAATTCGTGTTTCGGAATATGTTTTTATACATGCTTTGATTTCGTGATCGTACTATCATATCTACCATGGACTTTCAATTTACACTTGACATTAGTTTGACCCATTAGATCAAACAACTTTTACACCACAAATAGTACATCTATCATCAACTTTTAATTTACACTTGACATTAGTATGACCTAGGGGTGTGCACGTTAACCCACGCGTATCGACAAAGTTCGATCCGGGCCCATCTAACAGCGGTTCGGTCTAACGGTTTTTGGCGGGTTTTTTAAAATAGGATTTTGATAGATGTTTGGCGGACTTGAACCAGGTTCGGGATAAACGGGTCTCTATTAATTTAATATATTAATATATTATTAATATTAAAGAGCATTCATATCTCTTTGAATAATAATACAAATTGCTGAATATAAATTATATATTTTTTTTACAGGTTTTTGAAATTTTTACTTACATGGTAATTTGATGAATTTTAGGATTAATTATGATTCAAATACTAACAAACTTTGCCGTTGTACCTTAAATTTATTGAATATTTAGTCTAAAAATTAAACAGTAATATTTAATATATATTATAAATCTATTTAACTAATTTAATAGGTTATTAATATAATTTAATTAATGTTGTTAAATATTATCATATTTTTCGTATTCATTATGAGGTTATTGTTGATAACCTCCTCATTAAACTATCTAATTGTTTTTTTATGCCTTCAATAATTTATTTTATAAAAAAATGCCTAATGAAATAATTATTTATACAAAATATCCCCTTATATTTTCCATATTTTTACTACCCTTATTATTAAATATATTATTTTATTTTAATAAAATATTAAGTTTTAAATATTAAACAAATAATAGGGTACTTCTTCCACCACCACCACCACCACCACCACCACAACCACCACCACAACTACCATGTATGTAACCACCACTACATCCACCACAACCATCACCACCTCCACCACCACAACCACCACCACCACCACCACCACCACCTACTACTACTAATTTCATCGTACGCGCGCGTCCGTGATTTTTTTTTAAAAATCGTCATAACTAATTCAAAAAAAATCAGAAAATTAAAAAATTATATTTTTAAATAAAGCAAATTAATATTTACGTCTATGATTTTTTTTGAATTTTTTGAATTTTTTTTCGCAGACACGAATTTTCATGTTTTAAACATGGAATTTCACGTTTTAAACATGGAATTTCATGTTTTAAACCGTGAAATAAACATGAAATTCCATATTTGAAACATGAAATTCCATGTTTGAAACATGAAATTTCGTGTCTGCGAAAAAAAAAAATCAAAAAATTCAGAAAATTCCGAAAAAAATCATAGACGTAAATATTAATTTGATTTATCCAAATATAATTTTTTTTTAATTTTTTTGATTTTTTTGATTTTTTTAGAATTAGTTATGATGATTTTAAAAAAAATTCACGGACGCGCGCGTGTTAATTAGTTTTTGTTTTGTTTTTTAATTTCTTTTTCTTTTTTTAATTATTAATTATAGGGGTAATTTGGGATGAGGCTGTTTTCAATAAAGTATCTTATTCTATGTACCTTTTTCTAAATAAGTCTTTTAATAGGCATCAATCAACAATTGGCTCATTGATTATTATAATTTAAATTAAAAAGTGTCAACTTTAAAGTAATAATATATAAAAACTGTTTTGAAAATATATATGTATATAGCGAACAAAACCTGGATTAAACTTGGCATTTCTCGTATAGGTCCAAAATCCGTAGAAACCGACGGTATGAATCGGGTTTTCACGAATCGGACGGGTCGAGCGGTCTATTTGCTCACTTCTAGTTTGACCCATTAAATCAAACAACTATTAGACCACAAAAGCCAACGTCATGTTTTGCACCCCAAAATTTTAATCTGAATGTAAAATGGATTACAATTTCAAAAAAAGAAACAGATTTTACTATCAATCCAAAACTGACCATTTGAAGATAATACCATTTACGAAGATAATCTAGTTACTATACCAATCCAAAGCTGCCAAATAATTGCTCAGAACAAACATTTTTTTACTTTACAATATAAATATTTTTCCGATAGAAAAAATGTGCCCGTACTCCAAATTTGGTCACCCCAATTAAAATCCCAAAAGAAAACTACTCCAACAAAATATAAAAAGCGTGTTTTCCATTCCCATTACTCGAGAGGCTTATTTAAGGGACTAACAGAATCTGATCATATCACGACTAACAAAATTACAAAAGCTGAGTAGAGTAATTATTTGCCCAAACACTTGCACCATTTTAGCTTATCAAATACTCTATTAAGAGATTTGCTTCTTAATTTTCTTCATACACTACACACACTTTTTGTTTTTTTTCCTAGATTGAAGTAAAAGCTATGGACTCTGCATCTTCAGGTCGATAAAATATTTTTGATTTATTACTTCTTCTTTTTAATGATCTATTTGTTTTTGTTCTTATGTATGCATGTTGGTTCTTACTCCTAAAATTGCAGATACCGTTCACAAGTTTCTTCTTGCTGCTGCTCGTGGTGAATTGAGAAAGCTCAAGAGTAAGCCTCAAGTTTCACAAAATTGCAACACCAATCCCTCCGTTTGTACAAAATAGGCAGATTT
Source organism: Nemophila menziesii (assembly GCA_029959085.1). NCBI lineage: Eukaryota > Viridiplantae > Streptophyta > Magnoliopsida > Boraginales > Hydrophyllaceae > Nemophila > Nemophila menziesii. The sequence continues at coordinate 820,189 of JARWIR010000055.1, read as the reverse complement.
ACTTGAACTTTTAGCTTTTTTCAGATATTTTAACGATATTTTTTTAATATTAGCTAGAGTATTATCTAGTAAAAACAATTTTTCTCTCTCTTTCTTCTGCTCGCACTGGAATGGTGGACTTGTTATATTTCGTTGATGTATATGCTCAAACATTATATCTGCATATTTTGCATAACATTCGATTTTACAGAACAATTTTCCTGTTTATGTTGTATGATTTAATTTTCCTCTGTTTTTGTGATCGAGCGTTATATTTCTTTTTTTCTTGCTCTTTTGTAAGAATTGGTTGCAAAGCTAGATGATGGTAAAGGAAATTATCCAAAACTGAGGGATTACCCAGGCCGTACAGCATTACACTCAGCAGCTGAACAAGGACACACAATTATATGCAAGTATCTCATTACGATTTTAAATTTTGATATTAATTTGCAAAATAAAGATGGTATGTTCTTTAATCATATCTTAGATCTTCCTTATCTGATGTATCTTTAATTATTTCTGATCTAATTTTATATCAATATTTTTCTTATCATATGGTTTTGCAGGTGACACTCCTTTACATCATGCAATTGCGAATCATCATCGCAAAACAGCTTCATATCTGATGGAGAATGGAGCAAGTGTGATCATATCTAATAACGACGATTGCACTGCCTTACATTTCGCTGCTTCATATGGTTTGTACAATATTTCAGCTACTTAATTAATTTTCATTTCTGTTTTATATATATATATATATATAATTTTGGTTTATATTTTCAGAAGGAGGTAAAGATTTGCTGCAACAATGCCTATCAAGAGGTGCAGATATTGAATCTGTCTCGGGTGAAGGAACACCATTAACACGCGCTGCAGCTGCAGGGGATCATGAAGCTGTTGAATTTCTTATACAAAATAACGCGGAAGTGAGTGAAAATGAGAATTTTTCATTAATTTTTTACGCTTTGAATCTTCTGAGTCTCACCTTTTATGCAGATTTCTGAATTTAAAGCTTTCAGCACTCCAATTATCGTGGCCTGCTGTAATTCAGTTAAATGCACAGAGCTTCTCGTTAAGGTATCGTACTATCGTGTGGTTTGTTTTCTTTTTCACTTAATTATTTTAAATTCTTTTTAAATTGTTTTAGGCAGGGGCTGATCCAAACATCAATTTTTACGGTGCCACACCTCTTCAAACGGCAGCTGCTGCAAGAAAAGTTGAAATGGTTGCATATTTGTTGAAGGCAGGGGCTAATCCAAACATAGTAGGCTATGTGAGTTTATTTTCGTATAATTTTTAATTTTTAATTTTAGATTAGTAATTCATATTTGATCACAGATGGGTTTAACAGCATTGGAAATGGCTGGAGTAATCAGAGGAAATGAGGAGGTTGTTTCACTTTTACTTCCAGTTACAACTCGAATTCCATGTATTCGAAATTGGAGTGTTGAAGGAGTAATTGAATATGTCAAATCCGAAGAAGCTGGAGAAAAGGTTAATTTTGTAATTCAGTTTATTTATCCTTTAAGATGTTAATCTAATGCGATATGACTACAGATTATGCGCTCTGTGAAAGAGTTTATTCAAGAGGCGAAAAACAACGGTGCAGAAGCGTTCAAGAAAGGGGAGTACTGGGAAGCAGCAGATTGGTACAATAGGGTAAAAATTACAGTTTTTACTTGATTATATACAATTACTTTCTATCTATAAATATAAATTTATTATGTAGGTAAGCACGATAGATCGATTGGATCCAACAGTATACAGTAATAAAAGTTTATGTTTTCTTCATTTGAAAAAAGCAATATATGCTTTAGATGATGCTAAGGAATGTGTTAAATTGAGGCCAAACTGGCCAAAGGCACATTATCGTGAAGGTCAAGTGTGGATGCTCATGAAAGTATGCCCCAATCTTTCTGTTTCTTAAATGACTCATTTACCCTTCAATACTATGTATACTAACTTGAATATTGATGCGTTTAGAAGTATAAAAAGGCGGAAAAGTCATTCTCTATTGCTCTAAAGCTGGATCCTAACGATTTGGATATTCAAAAGGCATTGAAGTATGGAACTTTATGCATCTCTCTGCTATTTTATTTTTCTTTTTACTTTTTGCACATTCAATTATTAACCATCTGCTTTGTATTATCATGACAGGGAGACTATAGAAGCTAAATCTGCAGCATTGAGCATATGAACTTGAGCTATTTCATGCTTAACATTTGCTCATTTTGGGAATTTTTATATATATATATATATATGTTAGCTATATGCTTTCATTTTCTTCGAACAATTCTGATTTTGCTAAGACATTATTTTGTATCCCAGAATTGATTAATAGTTGGTATAATATTCAGAAGCATAACCATAGCTTTAAAGATAATAACTTTCCATAGTCCCTTAAAGCAGAAACGGTTCTTTATCTCTCTAAAGCCATTGTGTTTGATTTGATTAATTCGATTTGCTGAGCTTCAACAATTTGTTACCACAAAACAACTACTTATTCATGAATTTGATTTCATTGATTTGATCCAATATCTTTGACTAAAACATGAACACACGTAATATAAGCAAGGAAGAAGTTTTGTTATCAAATAAAACACCACAAAACTAAGAGATATATATAGGTGTATGAACACATGAGCATCATGGTTTAGGCCATCACACTCGAATGTCTTTTTTTTTTTTTTTTTCACACACTCGAATGTCTCTTTACCGATAATCAACAAGACATTCGACACTAATGAAGCACTTCAATACACCATCTAGCCTTATGTATGACCTTCTCTCTTGTTTTCATGAGCCCAAAATATAACGCTTCACCAACAAAATTCACAATTCATGTTTACCCCAAATTTTAATTCAAATGTAAAACCAATTACACTTAAAAAAAAACATTACGACAAATCCAAAGCTGACTATTGGAAGATAGACCATTTACTTCGATAATAATCTACTTAGGGATGGCAACGGATCGGTTTTTTACAAAAATTCCAAAAACCATAACCATAACCGTTTTTATAATTGAAAACCATATCCTAACGGTTTAACTATCGGTTTCATTTTTTAAAACCATAACCGTATTGTTCGGTTTCGGTTTTTTAAACGGTTTTGCGGTTTTTAACCATATTCAAATGATAATTTAATAAATATATTAAATTTCATAAAATAAAACCACACATATAAAAGAAATCTACAGGGTTTATAAAAAATTGTGTTGACATTTGATTAAATTGCATATTTATTATTTATTTGGTTAAATCTAATATTTTAATTTTGCTTTTAGAATTTCAATATATCTAATTTAACCTAAGTTATTATAAAATTTGAAAATATATATGATAAAAAACGGTTTTTGGTTTTTCGGTTTTATTTTTATCAAAAACCATAACCTAACAGTTTTAACCATCGGTTGCACTTTTCAAAACCATAACCTAATGGTTTTAACCACAGTTATATAATTCGGTTTTTAATCGGTTCGGTTATCATCGGTTTTGGTTTTTAACCATAACCATTGCCATCCCTAAATCTACTCCCTCTGTCCAACTTTTTGGTCCAAAAAATAATAATTAATAGGCTGTCCTTTTATACAATTGCCTTTAAATCATATGCATGAAATTATTTATTATAATACCTTTTTTACTATTTAATTAAAAAAATATTGAAAAAAAATATCTGGATATTAATAAAAGAAGGTTATTCTATGCGGTAAAAGTGATTTAGTCACTTTATAAAAATATATCTATTTTTGTGAAAAGTTAGCTATATCATATGAGATTATACCTTTTACATGAGTTTCATGTCATTATTAAAAGTTGATATCTTTTTTATAAGGTTTATTTTCATAAAATTTAGGTATAATTTTATAAAAAATATGTATATTTTCATAACTACTTTATGAAAACATAATTACTGTATAGAATAATTTTTCATTAATAAAATAATAAATAATATTAGACCCTCTTTATTAAAATTTAAAAAATTGGACAAATAACCACACCTACCTAATAAGTGCGGAAAATCTTTTTTTACTTTATGATATAAAAAAATTTCCGAAAGAAAAACTGTGACCGGAGTCCAACTTTGGTCACTCCAACTTAAATTCCAAAATTAATTACAACAAAATATTAAAAGCGTGTTTTCCATTTACATTACTCGAGAGGTTTATTTAAGGGCCTAACAGAATTCTGATTAAATCACGACTATCAAAATTATAAAAGCTGAGTAGAGTAAATATTTGCCCAAACACTTGCACCATTTTAGCATATCAAATACTCCTCCATTATGAGATCTGTTTCTTAATTTTCTTCATACATTGCACACACTTTTTGTTTTTCTTCCTAGATTGAAGTAAAAGCTATGGACTCTTCATCTTCATCTTCAGGTCTATATGATACTTTTGATTTATTACTTATTCTTTTTAATGATTTATTTGTTTTTGTTCTTATGTAGGTATACATGTAAGAATGTTGATTCTTACTCCTAAAAATGCAGATACCTTTCACAAGTTTCTTCGTGCTGCTTCTCGTGGTGAACTGAAAAAGCTCAAGAGTAAGCCTCAAGTTTTACAAAATTGCAACATTAATCCCTCTGTTTGTACTTGACCTTTTTTGTTTTGGTTGAACATATGCTTGACAGCTAGAGTTTAATAAGCAGATAAATGTATTACACGTTTTTTCGTGTTTATTTTAACTTTTTTCAAATTTCTAACGATTTTTTTTTAATATTAGCTAGAAAATTGTTTAGTTTCTCTCTCTTTCTTCTGCTCGCACTGTAATTGTGGATTTGTTATATTTCGTTGATGTATATACTCAAACAGTATATCTACATATGTTGCATACCATTCGATTTAACAGAACAACATTCCTGTTTGTGATGTATGATTTAATTTTCCTCTGTTTTTTGTGATTAAACGTTATACTCTATCTATTTTGTTCTTCTTTTGTAAGAATTGGTTGCGAAGTTAGATGATGGAAAAGGAAATTATCCAAAACTGAGGGAGTACCCAGGCTGTACAGCATTACACTCAGCCGCTGCACAAGGACACACAATTATATGCAAGTATCTCATTACGATGTTGAAGTTTGATATTAATCTGCAAACTAAAGATGGTATGTTGTTTAATTATATGCGTAGATCTTCCTTATCTTTGATTCTTTCTGATCTAACTTAATCTCAATATTTTTCGTATGATATGGTTTTATAGGTGACACTCCTTTGCATCGTGCAATTGTGAATCATCATCGCAAAACAGCTTTATATCTTGTGGAGAATGGAGCGAGTGTGACCTTATCTAATAACGAGGATTTTACTCCCTTACATTTTGCTGTTATGCATGGTTTGTACAATATTTCAGCTAATTTTCATTTCTATTTTATATATATCTATATAATTTTGGTTTATATTTCCAGAAGGAGGTAAAGATTTGCTGCAACAATGCGTATCAAGAGGTGCAGATATTGAAGCAGTCTCGTCTAAAGGAACACCATTAACACGCGCTGCAGCTGCAGGTGATCATGAAGCTGTTGAATTTCTTCTACAAAACAACGCGAATGTGAGTGAAAATGAGAATTTTTCATTAACTTTTTACGCTATGAATTTCTCTGACTCTGACCTTTATGCAGATTTGTCCATTGAATAGTTTCAGCAATCCAATTATAGTGGCCAGCTTTAGTTCACTTAAGTGCACAGATCTTCTCATTAAGGTATCGTACTATTGTGTGGTTTGTTTCTTTTTTTTTCGCTTTTTTTTTTTAACGTAATGGTAAATTGTTTCAGGCCGGGGCTGATCCAAACTTTGATTTTTACGGTGCCACGCCTCTTCACACTGCAGCTACTTCAGAAAAAGTTGAAATAATTACATATTTGTTGAAAGCAGGGGCAGATCCAAACTTTGTAAACTATGTGAGTTTCTTTTCGTATCTATTATATTAATTTGTAATTTTTAATTTTTAATTTAAATTTGATGATAGATGGGTTTAACACCATTGGAGATGGCTGGAGCAATAAGTAAAGATAAGAAGGCAATGGAGATTTTACTTCCACTTACTACTCCAATTTCATATATTCAAGATTGGAGTGTTGATGGAGTTATGGAATATGTTAACTCCGAAGAAGCTTTAGAAAAGGTTAATTATTTTATTTAATTTATATAATTGAAGATGTGAATTTAATGCAAATTGACTACAGATTAATGTGACGGTGAAAGAGTTTGCCCAAGAGGCAAAATCCAAAGCTGCAGAAGCGTTCAATCAAGGGGAGTATTGGATAGCAGTAAATTGGTACAATAGGGTAATAATTGCTTGCAGTTTTTACTTTATAATTTACAATTACTTTCTAAGTATAATTATATTTTAATTATGTAGGCAAGCAGGGGATATCCATTTGATGCAAAAATACGCAGTAATAAAAGTTTGTGTTTTCTTCATTTGAATAAAACAAGTTATGCTTTAGATGAAGCTACGGAAGCCGTTAGATTGAGTCCAAAGTGGCCAAAGGGACATTATCGTCAAGGTGAAGTGTGGATGCTTATGAAAGTATGTACCAATCTTTTTCTGTTTCTTAAATAATGACTCATATACCCTTCAATCTATACTAACTTATATATTGATGTGTGTAGAAATATAAAGAGGCGGCAAATTCATTCTCTATTGCTCAAAAGCTGGACCCTACCAATTTGGATATTCAAAAGGCATTCAAGTATGGAACGTTATGCATCTCTCTGCAATTTGTTTTTTTGGGCATTCAATTATTAACCATTTTCTTTTATTTTATCATGACAGGGAGGCTATAGAAGCTAAAACTGCAGACATGAGCATATAACTTCAGCAATTGGTCATTTTGGCAATTTTCATATATATGTTAGCTATGTAGTTTTGGATGGTTGATTCGTAAAAACTAAAAATATATCATAGTTGATTACTGAACGTTTGGAAGGTTTTATATGAAGTCTGTAGCATGCTTTCATTTTCTTTGATTTACCATAGTTGATGAACAATTCTGATTATGCTAAAAAATTATTTTCCATCTTAAAAGTAATCAATAGTTGGTATGTTGTGCACTTGATGCTGTAATCTCTTGATAATCTTTGCCCATGTACTAAAAGTGGATTCTGTGTCAACAATTAACACTAGGACTCTCTAGCCATTAATGTCAACATCGAGAACCTATCAGAATTAGCCTCCACCATTCTAACCCATCAAACACCTTACTACCACCCCCAATGTCCTCAAGTAGGTATATATCTAACTCGGTCTTACCCCGAGAGGTTTGCGTACCATCATGGTAAGATTTAAATTCCAATGTCATATAATTTTGAGGATCAAAGAGGGCAGTAGGAGCATCGTATGCAGAAGAAGAGTCTTGCCCTGTTTCAACCCTGATCAAAACCGGATTTTCTATACTCTCAAAGACATTTTCCCAAATCATCTACATTTGGCAAGTCCTAACCTATTTTGACAAGATACTCGGAGAACTTCTTATCATACTCTAACATATGTTTAAATGCCACCTCGTATTTAATGGCCGCTTTAAGCATCAAAGTGTACGTACACCGTCTTTTCCTTTCAGGTAGATTCAAAGGGTAAAGACGGTTATTTTAAGCTTTTCTTAGACTTCCATAGCAAATGTGGAATACATTTATATAGGACTACATATGCATATCTATGGACACATGTTTGGACAATAATTGATGGAATAAGCACAATGCCAATTTCTTTTCTAACCATTTCATATTTCTTTTAATTACAGCTTTGTAAATAGTAAACTGATGACTCTGACAAGTATATGTAACGGTGCCATAGACCACCAACCTTTTTGTTTAGAAATATTGAGATTCATTTTATCATAAAACTTACTGTAAAATTCCTAAACTATTTTACCACCGTGCTCAGACATGACTTGGTTGCAATAATATGTATTAAAATTTGGGTCAAGATTTCAATATCAAGTGCACAACATAAGATTTTAAAACGTTCATATAGGAAAATAATGTCATAGCAAAATCAGAACAGACCGTTATACAAAATCTTCCAAACTTTCAGTAATCAACCCAAAATATTGATGAAGATGAACTCTTGGATAATTTTTTTTATATCTACAAACCAACCATCCAAATCTATTATATATAAATTCCCAAAATGAGCAACTGCTGAAGTTATATACTTATGTTTGCAGTTTTAGCTTCTATAACCTCCCTGTCATGATAAATTATTAGTAATTGAATTATAAAAAATAAAAATAAATACAGAAATTCATAAAGTTCCATACTGTAATGCTTTTTGAATATCCAAATTGGTAGGATCCAGCTTTAGAGCAATAGAGAATGACTTTTCCGCCTTTTTATACTTCTATACACATCAATATTTAAGTTAGTATACGTATCATTGAAGGGTAGACAAGTCATTTAGCAAACAGAAAAGATTGGTGCATACTTTCATGAGCATCCAAGCTTCACCTTGACGATAATGTGCCTTTGGCCAATTTGGCCTCAATTTAACACATTCCTTAGCATCACGTAAAGCAAATTTTGTTTTATTCAGACGAAGAAAACACAAACTTTTATTAGAGAATGCTGTTGCATCCAATGGATCTACCGAGCATGCCTACATAATATATATATATTTAGAGAGAGAGAGAGATAGAAAGTAATAATAAATAATGAAGTAAAAAGTGCAATTTTTACCGCAGAGTACCAATCTACTGCGAGCCAGTAGTCCCCTTTCTTGAACGCTTCTGCACCTTTGAATTTCGCCTCTTGGACATACTCTTTCGCCAAGGCTATACTCTGTACTCATAATAACACATTAAATTTACATCTTAAAGAATATAAATTAAAGAAAAAAAATAACCTTTTCCTTAGCTTCTTCAGAGTTGAAATATTCAATTACTCCTTCAACACTCCAATCTTGAATATATGAAATTGGAGTAGTAACTGGAAGTAGAAGTGAAACTGCCTCCTTATTTCTAGTTATTGCTCCAGCCAACTCCAATGGTGTCAAACCCACCTGTGATCACAAGACATCAATTATTAACTATTAAAAAACAAATTTATACAAAAAAAGAAACTCACAAAGCTTAATAAGTTTGGATTTGCCCCTGCTTTCAACAAATATGCAATAATATCAACTTTTTCTGAAACAGCTGCTGTATGAAGAGGAGTGCCATTGTAAAAATAGCTGTTTGGATCAGCCCCGGCCTAAAAGAGAATTAAACAAGAATTTACCATAACGTAAAATAATTAAAAAAAAAAACACGATAGTATGATACCTTAATGAGAAGATCTGTGCACGCAAGTGAATTATAGCTTGCATACATAATTGGAGTGTCAAAAGCACTAACAGGATTAATCTGCATAAAGGTCAGAGTTAGAGAAATTCAAAGCTTAAAAAGTCTCATTATCACGCACTTTCGCGTTGTTTTGTAAAAGAAATTCAACAGCTTCATGATCTCCTGAAGCTGCAGCGCATGATAAAGATGTTCCTTCACTTGATAGGGCTTCAATATCTGCACCTCTTGATAGGCAAAGTTGCAGCAGATCTTTACCTCCTTCTGGAAATAAACAAAAATGATGTATAAATTGTACGAGAACAAAATTCAAAACTAATTAGTTAGCTGAAATGTTGTACAAACCATATTTAGCAGCAAAATGTAAAGGAGTAGAATCCTCGTGATTAGATATGGTCACACTTGCTCCATTCTCCATCAGATATGAAGCTGTTTTGCGATGATGATTCGCAATTGCATGATGTAAAGGAGTGTCACCTACAAAATCATATGATAAGAAAAAAATTGAAAATAAAATTAGATCAAAAAGAATTAAAGATATATAAGATAAGGAAGATCTAATATATAAATAAAATAACATACCAGTTTTAGTTTGCAAATTAATATCAAATTTCAATATCGTAATGAGATACTTGCATATAGTTGTGTGTCCTTGCTCAGCTGCTGAGTGTAATGCTGTACGGCCTGGGTAATCCCTCAGTTTTGGATAATTTCCTTTACCATCATCTAGCCTTGCGACCAATTCTTACAAAAGAGCAAGAAAAAAAGAAATATAACGCTCGATCACAAAAACAGAGGAAAATTTAATCATACAACACAAACAGGAAAATTGTTCTGTTAAATTGAATATTATGCAAAATAGGCAGATATATTGTTTGAGTATATACATCAACAAAAATTATAACAAATCCAACATTCCAGTGCGAGCAGAAGAAAGAGCAAAAGAAATAAAAGGTGTTTTTACTAAATAATTCTCTAACTAATATTGAAAAAGATTGGTTTAAAATTAGAAAAGTTAAGTGAACACAAAAAAAACGTGTAATACATCTACCCACTTTTGAAACTCAAGCATATGTTAAACCCAAACGAAAAAGATCAAGTATATCTGCCTATTTTGCACAAACGGAGGGGCTAATGTTGCAATTTTGTAAAACTTGAGGCTTACTCTTGAGCTTTTTCAATTCACCACGAGCAGCAGCACGAAGAAACTTCTGAACTGTATCTGCAATTTTAAGAGTAAGAATCAACATGCATACATGTATTACATATATAAGAACAAAAACAAATAAATCATTAAAAAAATAGTAATAATAAAAAGTACTTTAAAAGACCTGATGATGAAGAGTCCATAGCTTTTACTTCAGTCTAGGAAGAAACACTAAAAGCGTGTGTAATGCTTGAGGAAATGAAGACACAGACTTCGAAATGAGTATTTGATATGCTAAGATTGCTAAAATGGTGTAAGTTTTTCGGCAAATATTTTACTCTACTCGGCTTTTATCTTATCGAGTAATTATAGAAAGAGCCAATTGTTGATTGATGCCTATTAAAAAACTTATTTAGAAAAAGGTGCCTAGGAAAAAATATTTATTGAAAACAGCCCCTTATAATTAACAATTAAAAAATAAGAAAAAAACTAATAAACACACGCGCGCGTCCGTGAAATTTTTTTAAAATCGTCATAACTAATTCAAAAAAAATCAAAAAAAATTATATTTGGATAAATCAAATTAATATTTACGTCTATGATTTTTTTCGGAATTTTCTGAATTTTTCGATTTTTTTTTATTTTTTTAATTTTTTTTTCGCAGACACGAAATTCCATGTTTAAAACATGGAATTTCATGTTTGAAACATGGAATTTCATGTTTGAAACATGGAATTTCATGTTTATTTCACGGTTTAAAACATGGAATTCCATGTTTAAAACATGGAATTCCGTGTCTGCGAAAAAAAAATTAAAAAAATTCGAAAAAATTCAAAAAATTCAAAAAAATCAAAAAAAATTCATAGACGTAAATATTAATTAGATTTATTCAAAAAAATTTTTTTTTTAATTTTCTGATTTTTTTTGAATTAGTTATGACGATTTTAAAAAAATTTCACGGACGCGCGCATGTGATGGAATTAATAAAGGTATAGAAAATATAAAGGGGATGTTTTCTATAAATAATTATTTCATTAGGCATTTTTTTATAAATAAGATTATTGAAGGCATAAAAAAACAATTAGAGAGTTTAAGGAGGATGTTTTCAACAATAACCTCTTATAGAAATGGAAACCACGCCTTTTTTTTTCTAAAAAAATGTCTAATAAAAATATGTAAGAGTTAAAAACCACCCCCAATAATTTAATAGTTTATTTTACAAAAATACTAAATATTTTTTTTATACCTATAATATTCTTATTATTAAATATATTAATTTATATTTAATATAATATTTATTATTTAATATTAAACAAATAATGTGGCACCACCATCACTTTAGAAAACATAATTTTAGGTTTAAATTGGACTTAGTTAACATATTAAGAGTTGTATTTTGACATAATGCACATTCTTCATTAATTCTAGTACTATTTCCATTTTTAGAGCTTTTGTGCATTAATTTGTTTGTTTAGTGTTCTTAGGTACATGGATGCTAGGAGGCATCAATATGAAGAGAAACGATGAAGATTCAAGTCCAAAATCAAGAAGAGGCGTTAAAGAAGCAAAATAAATCATTTTAGTAGAGGTGGAAAAGTTGTAGAAACTGTAAAGTCGTCACTTGTCTCCCGTCCCGAGCCAATTTAGTTGAAATTCAAACTTAGTGGTTCAAATACAACAGATTGGCCTTGAAGTCAGTGGAATTTGAGATGTATAATCAGCAAATTTGGATTTACGATGTAAAAGTTATGGCCAATCTACTGAAGTGGTGCAGTGCAGTTCCGAATTAGTTAAAACGAGTTGAACCTTTTGGACTCTCCAAAAGGGCCCATATGACCTATGAAACGACCTAGACCTCTATATATAGCTTTTATTTACTGGGAAACACACACAATTCATATCATAGAGAAGCTAATACGCCTAGCAGCTAAGGAAGGGAAGGAGGAAGGGCTTGCAACAACAACTCCACAATTCCTAATCATGCAATGCTCGTTTCATCATTTATCTTAGAGTAATATATTTATGTTTTTAGGTTAATTATGAATTCCTTGGTTTTAGTAATTTATTTTCAGTATTTTAATATGGGATAAACTAATTTGTGCTTGAGAATTGCATAGTGTATGAACCTAAGTTAATTAATTAATGTTTTCAGTTTTGGGATATTTTTAGTATTTAAATAAATAGCCCTTAAATTCACGTTGATTATATCTTTATGCCTTAAAACTATTCATGCCCTAATCGGGTATAGGATAGTGATAGTAATTAGATTGTCGCCGGGGAGGGGGAGATAATTGCAGACCTAGGATAAAAGCGCTTGTTACAAGTCAATGAGTCGGGAGGCCTTGACTAACCAAGTAGTCAATACGGTAAGAACAAATTCGTCCAAAATCAACTTGGTTCACCCAGGAGGGGTCACTAGAGGTGGATGATTGCGTTCTATTCACCCTGGAGGGGTTAGGAAGATACTAGAATTCTGAGTAGCGTAGAATGACTAATTTGCCCTTATGTCTAGAAACATCTAATTAAGCAACTTTGGAGATTCCCAGCAAGGATCAAGCACTATTCTCTCATATTGCTATACTCTTCTTAGTTAGTTTGCAGTTAGTTTGCAGTTACTTTTCAGTTAATTAATATTTTCATTACCAGTTACTTAATTTCGTCTTTTAAATTATTAGCATATTAGTTTAATCTTTAAGAAAACCAAATATTCATATTTTATATTATTGTCTTCGCAACTAAACCGCGATTCTCTAAACACAATTGGCTCAAGTTTGCTAGTTCCTGAGAACAAAAACCCTTTATTTACCCACTTATGTTACTTGTCAACGAACCCCGTTCACTTACGGGTGATGCAATGTCCTTGAATTTTATGCGTTATTTATCACACCCACTGGACCGACAATGGGTATAGGAATTTGAAGAACCGTCAAAATAGGGATATATATCCATGCAATCACTATGGGGAAGTGATTAGATAAAGCAGAGACTTAAATTAATGCCTATCTCATGCTTTAATTGCCTATTCTTATCTTGATTAATAATATTCTTATGGGTGATATTTGCTATTATTACTTATTAGTCAAACCATTTTATAGCAATCCACGCATTGTTTTGTCATCTAAAATTAGGATAATGTTCGCCTAAAGTCTATATTATTATTGATGACTAGTGATAAAGTAATATATCTTGAAGTAATCTTATGATGAAGCCAATATTGGTAATGTTACTTGCAGATTCAAGGAAGAATGGAAATAATGGAAAATAAGGGGATGATAAGGCCAAAGGGATGAGATTGAGAAGATGAAAAAGATTGTGCTTGGAGCTAGAAGAAGATGAAGAATATATGCTTGAAAGGATGCTAAGAAGTATATGATGCAAAGGAGATGGATGATGCAAAGAAGATGGATGTGAGCTTGAATAATTAAGAAGAATACAAGAAGTAGAGCATCAGTCGTCCAAAGAGCTCAAAGGCAAAATATCTAATGTGGTCAGCTAAAGTAGATGAAGAAAGATGAGAAGATCGGATCTCTGAAACAAAGACCAGGTAAAATTTCTAAATCCATTGTAGATTGGAGATGGGAAGAAACAAAGAACATACCTCTCTCTTCAAGACTGGGAAGAATAACCAAACCTATTGAATATTAGAGCTGAGAAGAAGCTGAATTTCGGACCTCCAAATATAAAACTAGGAGGATCGCCTAAACCTATTGGAGAATGGGTTGAGAAGACAAAGATCAGACCTAAAAATTCTATCTAAAATTTTAAGATAGGACATCTTAAGGTTAAATCTAACAGATTAAAAGGATACAATGGATTCGTTTGTGTATTATATGTCAAAGAGTAGTTTGATCCATATCACCGAGTATCCGACCCAAAAGACACATACATCCTCAGATTCAGTAAGTATCCAACCAATGAGCGACGTAAGGACAAATATGTTGGAGGAGTTCTGTGTATAAATAGAGACATAGTGTTACAATAGAAAGTGGTTCTTTCTCTCTACAAATCCAAAGCTTATCCAATCTATATTTAAAAAAGTCTCAAAGCAATATCTCTTACATATTTATTTATTTATAGCCTAAAACACCTTTTAAAATCAAATCATATAAGATTTTAGTGGCTAGGCTAGGTAGATTAGAGGTTGATCATAAAACTTAATATTTTCTCTTGGTCTAGTGAAAATGGTGTTCTTCGATAGAATAGACAATGGTGATATAAAGCTAATTCAGAAGAGACACATATGTTGAAGGCTTCATAGAGTGTAAGGTGGTTGATTGGAGTAGATGTTCTACTAGTCCTTGTGTGTTGATACATTTGAGAAGGCTTCATGGTCTTGTGAAGTGTTGCATCAGAGTGGAGATTGTCCTCTTGGTTTCCAAGTTTTTGCGACAACACTAGTGTGGTCTTTCGAATGAGTTTCTGAAGAGGGTGTAAAAGTTTGTGGTCTTGTTTTTAAGAGATACCAAGAGTTATAATGGAGGAGGTTAAAATACCAAGGGTGCTCATACCTTAGATTGTGGAGTAGGGAAACCGAACCACTCTAAATCATTGTTTGTCTTATCTCTCTAAACTCTTTACCTATGTGCACGACATTAGTTTAACTTTGCCTACATATTACATATATCTATAATTAGATTATTGCATGGTTGGTGCTTTTAATTTGTTTACTTGATCTTAGATTAGTGTTCATCATAGAATAAATCTACATAGTGTTTAATTGAGTACTTATACTCATATAGCCTATATCTAGGTGTTGTTATAGTCACTCTATTTAAAGTCCATAAAGTTTGGGTTTTTAGGTAGGATCAAGTAGTTTGATTTCAAGTTAAAAATTAAATCTGCATTGCCCATCCACCCTCCCCCTTTCCCCACTCTTTTAGGACACTTTATTAGGTTCCTGAATCTATATGGGAAATTCCTCAATTGTGAAGACAATGATAAAGTCAAGTCTAAAATTAAACTTTATCTTACGTCTCTTACTTCTGTTAGGTTCGTTATTATTGATTTTCTCTAAGTTGGGAGAATGTAGAGTAAAAGGCAAATTATCACTAACATGTGTATTAGTACTAGTTTGTAAACCATAACTAGAAGGTATAAATGCATCAATACCAACATGCACATTCCTTTTCAAAGTGAATGTGTCCCGATATAAACAATATCTATTCGGAAGTGTTTATTTTAGAGTAAAAAACGAGTTTAGAATAAACTTTAAAATTTGATAAAACTATTAGAAATAATTAGGAAATCTAAAATCATTTTATGTGCTGTTTTTAAGAAGCACACTCAGGGATCGTGTGGAAATACTTATTTTAGAGATAAAAAACGATTTTAGTATAAAATTTAAAATTTTAAAAAATTATTTTAAGTGTTTTTTTCAAGAAGCACCTATTTGGTGCTTCTCATAAAAGAGTTTTTCAAGATAAAAAACTCTTAAAATGGTAAAAACACTTTTAACTGCTTTTCAAAAAAAACACTTCCAAACGGGCACTCAGTGTCCGTTTGAAAGTGATTTTTGGAAAAACATTTTTATGAGAAGTATCAAATATGGTTTTTTTTTTTTAAAAAAAAGCACTTAAACTAATTTTAGATTTTAAAATTATTTAAATTTTATTCTAAAAGTATATTTTTACTTTAAAATAAGTCTTTTTAAACGAGCCTTCATAATAGTATATTTTAAGATAAAATACTTTTAAAATTTTAAAAACATTTTTGAATGTTTTTCCAGAAAACACCTCCAACGGGCACTTAAGTTCAGTAACTAGTAAAGTTATTATCTAAAGTTAATAACATATCATGAACATTACTTGTAGGTATAAATTTAGGTTCAGTGATAACTTTTTAAAAGTCAAATAATCCAGTGTTGACCATTGGAATATGACCATTTATAGCGAAAATAATCTACTTACTATTAAATTAAGGGCCCGTTTGGAAGTGCTTATTTTAGAGTAAAAAAGCGCTTTTGGAATAAAATTCAAAATTTAAAAAAATTATTAAAAATAATTTTGAAATCTAAAATTATTAAAAGTGCTTTTTTCAAGAAGCACATATTTGGTGCTTCTCAGAAAAGTGCTTTTCAAGGTAAAAAAAATTCTTAAAATGCTAAAAGCACTTTTAAGTGCTTCTCCAAAAAAGCACTTCCAAACGGGCACTAAATCAAAGCTGCTAAATGAGTGCGAAAAGGTTTTAAACTCTAGGATTTAAATTGGTTTCCGAGAAAATGTCCGCTCCCCAAATTTTGTCACTCCAATTTGATTTCCAAATATTAAGTAAGTTAAAAATAAAATAAAATTGTGTATTCTATTTCCGTTACTGGACAAGTTTAATTAAGAGACGTACAAAATTAATCATATCACGACAAACAATATTACAAAAGCTGAGTAGAGTAAGTATTTGCAGAGAAACTTACACCATTAGTAGCAATTTTAGTACTCTGCTAAGAGGAGGGCTGTTTCTTCATTTTCTCAAACATTACACACTTTTAGTTCTTCTTCCTAGTTTGAAGTAAAATCTATGGCCTCTTCATCTTCAGGTCTTTAAAAGATTTTTTGTTTATTACTTCTTCTTTTCAATGATTAATTTGTTTTTGTTCTTAACATGTGTGCATGTTGATTCTTACTCCTAAAATTGTAGATACCGTTCAGGAGTTTCTTCGTGCTACTGCTCGTGGTGAACTGAAAAAGCTCAAGAGTAAGCCTCAAGTTTTACAAATTGCAACATTAGTCCCTCCATTTGTGCAAAATAGGCCGATATTGTTGAACTCTTTTGATTTGGTTAAATATATGCTTGAGTTTACATGTTTTTTTAAAACTTTTTGTAATTTTAAACGATTTTAATTTTTTTTTTATCTCGAGTCTTATTTACTACTAACATTTTTTTTAAAATTGCCTCTTTCTTCTGCTCGCACTGGAGCTTATGCTCCACCAGTTTATTTTGGTCCGGATTTGTTATATTTCGTTGATGCATATACTCAAACACTATATCTGCATATTTTGCATAACATACCATTTCACGGAACCATTTTTCTTTTTGTGATGTATGATTTAATTTTCCTCTGTTTTTGTGATTAAACGCTATACTCTGTTTTGTTCTTCTTTTGTAAGAATTGGTTGCAAAGTTAGATGATGGAAAAGGAAATTATCCAAAACTGAGGGACCACCCAGGCAGTACAGCACTACACTCAGCAGCTGCACAAGGACACACATTTATATGCAAGTATCTCATTACAATATTGAAGTTTGATATTAATTTGCAAACTAAAAATGGTATGTATCTTTAATTATTTCTGATCTAATTTTATTTCAATTTCTTCTTATCATATGGGTTTGTAGGTGACACTCCTTTGCATCGTGCAATTGCGAATCATCATCGCAAAACAGCTTCTTATCTTGTGGAGAATGGAGCAAGTGTGACCATATCTAATTACGAGGATTACACTGCCTTACATTTTGCTGCTTTATATGGTTTGTATAATATTTCAGCTTATTAACTATTTTTCATTTCTAAATATAATTTTGGTTTATATATCCAGAAGGAGGTAAAGATTTGCTGCAACAATGCTTATCAAAAGGTGCAGATATTGAATCCGTCTCATGTGAAGGAACACCATTAACATGCGCTGCATCTGAAGGGAATCATGAAGCTGTTGAATTTCTTCTGCAAAACAACGCAAATGTATGTGCGTTAAATTCTGATTTTTTTTCACTTTATATTTCTCTTGACTCTCACCTTTTATGCAGATTTGTCCAGTTAATGGTTTCAACACTCCATTAATGGCAGCTAGCTTTAATTCACTTGCGTGCACAGATCTTCTTGTTAAGGTATTGTACTATCGTGTGGTTTGTTTCTCTCTTTTTTTTTTTTTTTACTTAATGGTAAATTGTTGTTTTAATTGTTTTAGGCTGGGGCTGATCCAAACATCAATTTTTGCGGTGCAACACCTCTTCAGGGAGCAGCTGTTTCAGGGAAAAGTGAAATTGTTGCATATTTGTTGAAGGCAGGGGCAAATCCAAACGTAGTAAGCTATGTGAGTTTCTTTTCATATAAATTTAATTTGTTAGTAAATTAATAATTGATTATGTTAAAAAGCTGGATGTGACACCATTGGAGATGGCTGGAAGTAAGGAGGTAGTTTCGCTTTTATTTCCAGTTACTAATCGAATTCCATGTATTCAAAATTGGAGTATTGAAGGTTTATATGAATATTTCAACTCCTCAGAACCTATGAAAAAGGTTATTCCTTTATTTAATTCAATTAATATCCCTTTAAAATATGAATTTAATGCAATATAACTACAGGGCATAGCCTTGTTGAAAGAGTTTGTCCAAGAGGCAAAATCCAAAGGTGCAGAAGCATTTAAGAAAGGGGAGTACTGGCTTGCAGTAGATTGGTACACTAGGGTAATAATTGCTTGCAGTTTTTAATATATAATTTACCATTAATTACTTTCTATGCATTACAAGGCCAAATATATATTTATTATGTAGGCAAGTAGGGGAGATTTATTTGATGCAACAATATACTGTAATAAGAGTTTGTGCTTTCTTAGTCTGAATAAAGCGAGATTTGCTTTAAGTGATGCTAAGGAATGTATTAAATTGAGGCCAAACTGGCCAAAAGCACATTATCGTGAAGGTGAAGCTTGGATGCTCATGAAAGTATGTGTGAATCTTTTCTGTTTCTTAAATGACTCATCTACCCTTCAATCTATACTAACTTAAATATTGATGTGTGTAGAAGTATAAAGAAGCGGAAAATTCATTCTCTAACGCTCTAAAGCTGGATCCTACCAATTTGGATATTCAAAAGGCATTGAGGTATGGAACTTTATGAATTTCTGTTTTTTATTATTGTTAATAATTCAATTACTAACCATTGTTTTATTTATCATGACAGGGAAGCTAAAACTGCAGACCTGAGTATTTAACTTCAGCTGTTTCATGCTTAGCCGTGATCAGATATTTGCTAATTTTGGGAACTTTTATTTATATATAATATATGTGTGTGTGTATGGAATTTCTCATATTCATCAATATTTTGGTTTAATTAGTGAAAGTTTGGAAGGTTTTATATGAAGTGTGTAGCATGCTTTCATATTCTTCGGTTTACTATTGTTGATGAACAATTCTGATTTTACTAAGAAAGTATTTCTTATGTGACTTTCATGCTAAATGAGAACTGACTTTGATGTGGTTCATATTTACCTGGACACCACTAGAATATTTTAAATATTTCTTGAATATAATAGAGACTAATAGAATATTATAAAATAGATTAAATTTTATTTTTAAGTCATTATGTATGGCTTAAAATTTAGTCCAACATATATGAATATTAAATTCAATTTTATTTACTTTATTAGAGGTAATTAGAGATAAATGACTACTTAATTAAGTCACTAATTTTTTTAAGTCTCTAATTTTTTTATTTAGAGATAAAGACCTAATAGAATAATTATTTATAGAAAACATCCCATTTATATTTTTTATACCTATACTATCCTTATTATCAAATATATTATTTTATTTTTAAATATTAAACAAATAATAGGGTACTTCTACCACCACCACCACCACCACCCCCACCACCCCCACCACTACAGCCACCACAACCACCACCACCTCCACCACCACCTACTACTAATTTCATCACACGCGCGCGTCCGTGAAATTTTTTAAAAATCGTCATAACTAATTCAAAAAAAATCAGAAAATTAAAAAATTTGCATTTTTGGATAAAGCAAATTAATATTTACGTCTATAATTTTTTTTTTTTTACTTTTTTTAGATTTTTTGAATTTTTTTATTTTTTCTTTCCGCAGACACGAAATTCCATGTTTTAAACAGTGAATTTCGTGTCTGCGGAAAACAAATTCCTTATTTCAAAACATGGAATTCCGTGTCTGCGAATTAAAAAATTCAAAAAATATCAAAAAATTCAAAAAATTCCGAAAAAAATCATAGACGTAAATATTAATTTGCTTTATCCAAATATATAAATTTTTTATTTTTTTGATTTTTTTTAGAATTAGTTATGACGATTTTAAAAAAAAATTACGGACGCGCGCGTGTGTTTATTAGTTTTTGTTTTATTTTTTTCTAATTTCTTTTTCTTTAATTGTTAATTATAGGGGTAGTTTGGGATGAGGCTGTATTCTATAAAAAAATCTTATTCTAGGCATCTTTTTTTAAATAAGTTTTTTAATAGGCATTAATTTTATAATTGGCTCATTTTAATATTTATATATTTTTAGGTCATTATATAATGAAATTATGACCCAAGGGGTTTTGAACACCCACCCCCTAGTCTTAACCTAACTCCCTTCTTTTGTTCTTCTTATTAGGGACCTCAATAAGATTTCAACACTAAAAGCTAAACTCTCATTTACAAATTTACCTCTTTTTGTTTTTTTCAACTCTATATACTAAATATTTGTTTTAAAAATCCCAAAAACCATTCCCGTCACCATTATTTCTCTCTCTCTCTCTCTCTCTCTCTCTCTCTCTCTCTCTCTCTCTCTCTCTCTCTCTCTCTCTCTCTCTCTCTCTCTCTCTCTCTCTCTCTCTCTCTCTCTCTCCCCTCATATCTCTTCCACCACCACCCAACCGACCTTCTTTCCGGCAAACACAAATCCGCTGGCCGGAGAAGACCACCATGAATGCAGCATCTCCTCCGTCTCCAATGAGTTCAAACCGTCGTGGATCCACCTCCATCATCTCCTCTGGCGAGAGGAAGAAGAATCGAGATCCGACTACGCCAAGATCCAGCTGCGAGACTTGAGCTCCGTGCGAACCAGCTCCTAAACAGCTCAAGGTGAAACAGCTGCTTCTCGAGCGCTGCAGATCTGAGCGCTGCTTCTCGAGTGCTTCTCGAAGTCGTTCGTTGCAGCAGACTGGAGTCGTCCTTGCTGGGGATAGAAGTCGTCGAAGCTCTGTTGATAAAGCGCGCCTCTCGTCGGTGCTTCGCTCCAGCTCCAGCGCCGCGCGTTGCAGATCTGTTCGTTCCTTTGAGATCTGCAGTGCAGTTTTTTTTATTCAGCGTACATTGTACGCTTAGAATAGGTTTATTTAGTTAGTCTATTTTAATTTTTTAGCTAGTCTATTTTGTTCTCTTGTAAATTGTAAAATGGATTGTAAAGTGATATATAGCTTTTTAAGTGAATAAAGGATTATTTTGACTATCTATTCTTTGTTTTCTCATCATTTTTTTAGCAATACTCATTATTTTTTTAGCGATACTCATCATTTTTTAAAATACTCATCATTTTTTTTCCAGAAACTCATCATTTTTTCTGGTGGTCGGAGGTCGATGGCCGAAAGAAGGAGGTAGGTGGGTAGTGGAGAGAGAAGATGAACAGTGACATCACTTTTTTTGTCTTTTAGGGTTAGTAAGGGTATTTTAGTATTTGGTCAGTTTTGATGTCTCTTTAAAGAAGTAAGATTCCCACTAGTTCCTTTAGGCCAAAAAACTAGTCTCCAAGACCCTATAGGTCAATCAACCTTATATAATAGAGACTAATAGAATATTAAAGTAATTTAGACATTTCAAAAATTATTCTTAGTGAAGTTATTCATCCATCTAAAATATATGAATTATAATTAATGAAATGACTTTGACATCTTTGAATTCGTTTGGCCTAAAAATATTTTTAGGCCATTCGTAATGGCCTATTTTTAGTATTTGCTCAATAGAATATGTAGAATTTGGTAGAAACTTTTAGAAAAATAACATTAAAGAATAGATTCTATATCATTCAGTTGTAGTATAAATAGAAGAGATCATCGACTTTAACACACTCAACTCATCAAGCAATGCAAAATATTCTTCTTTCAAGCTCTTTCTTACTCTCTTAACTCGATCGCATATCACCACACTTATAAATCATAGTTTAGAGCATATTTGGGCATTCTATCATGTTAGCAACTCATTGTGGCCATACTTGGTGATAAGGCAACCTTTCCTTAGTAAGACATTAGGGCCTGTCTAAATGCTGCACGTTGGTTCTAGTAGCTTTTTATGGAGTCAAAACACTAGTTGCGTGACAAGTGGTAGTAGAGTTTATGTTCGTCCCTACGTGTGGTTGTAAGATTCTATGGGGACAATGGCTTAAGAGTCCGAGATGTTCCATGGTGATAACACGAATAATGTGAAGGAACATAGGAGAAAGACTCGTGCTAGATCTAGTATTGCGTGGGTCTGCTTTGATGAAAGGCTTTCTAAGCTAGACCGTAACTTAGCAGAGAACGGGGTGTTGACCGAGGAGGTGGATGAAAAGGCGAAGAAATGGAATGACACTGAGTTGTTTGATGAGTCACTATATTGGAGGATGACTGTAAGGTTCTTATTGAGGAGACACTTACCATGGTGAACGTTTTTGTTAGCACGGTAGAGTAACAGTTGGAGACCGTTCAAGAGCTCGTCATGGGGATGATGAACGAGTTGAAGGCCAACTTTGAGACGTTGAATAGTGATGTAGACTTGTGCAAGGTAGCGGTGAGGAGGATAATTTTGAACGCTTCTATGGTAGTGCATAAGATTGATGTTCCCAAGTCAAAGATGTTAAGTGGAATAAGAGTTGTCAAGGACTTGGAGAACTTATTGTAGGGAATGTACCAATACTTTTTGGCTTCAAAAATTAATGATGATGGCACCTATCGCACTTGTGGAGATAAAGAGATAACTTCAAGAACTAGATGGAGGTATGATAAGACCATCTAATTCTTACTTTTCAACACGTGTTTTGTTTTAAAAAAAATTGGATGGTTTGTTGAGAATGTATGTGGACTACTGTGCACTTAAAAATATCACTATCAAGAATAAGTGCCCGATTTTGTTAATTATGGAGTTGTTCGACCTACGTGGAGGGCAGCGTTATTTTCAAAGATAGACTTGCATTCTGGATATTGGAAAGTTTGTTTGGTAGAAGAGGATGTTAGGAAGACAACATGTGTGACGAGTTATGGGGCCTACAATTTTTTTATTATGCGTTTGGACAAACAAATTCACCAACTACTTTTTATACGCTTATGAACAAGGTTCAACCATTATTATTTCTTAGGCATGTTGGTGATGGTGTACCTAGATGACATTGTTGTTTATAGTTTGATGTTGCAATATCATGTGGGGAATATGAGTCGAGTATTATAAATTTTTTAGGAGTTTGAGATATACATCAAGTTGGATAAATGTAGCATCGCACAAGAAAAGGTGAGATTTCTTGGGCATATCATCGACAAACTCACACTCTAGATGGATGATGCCAAGGTTTGTACTATTTGAGGTAGGAAACCACCAAAAAGAGTTCCCCAACTAAGATCATTTCTTTGCTTGCTAAAATTTTATCGGTGTTTCAATGTTTCATCAAAGGCAAATCAAACACTGCAACACCTTTGGCAGAGCTCCTCAAGAAGAACAAGAAGTGTACATGAGATGGAAAAGGTCAAGGGGGGTTTGATTCTTTATAGGTAGCTGTGACTGAGAAACCTATGCTTTTTTTATCATACTAAACCATTTGAGGTACATAATGACACTTCTGACTTTGCTATAGGATAAGTATTGATGCAGGAAGGCCATTTCATCGTGTAAAGTTCTAGAAGGGGGTTAATAGGACACTAAACTAATCAATGCCTAATTAAAATGTAAAGACTCCTAAATCAAGGTTAATTAAACCTGAAGAGAAAACTCTCAAACAAGGATACTAAGACGTGTTCAAAATATTTGGCTAGAGGCGAAAGCTTAGGCTAGGATGTGCTTACGACAGGTAGATAATTATAATACTAAGATTAATCAAGCTAGGATAAAAATAAAGGTACTTAAGACAAGAAACAACAGAGTCCAAGGAAAATAATAAGGAGATTTATGTGCATAACAAGGAAACACATACAAATATTTGCCTAGCTTGTATGTGTTTCCTTGTAATAGATCGAATCAAAATGCTTCCTTCATAAGAGTTGTACAATAATATATCCTACAATAAATGTTTGTACAACTCAAGAGTAACAAGGAAACACATACAAATATTTGCCAAGAAAGGTGTGGAGTGAGAATCATGTGAATTATAGAAAAAAAATGTTATTGATCTTGATTCAAGAAAGAAGGATGAACCTGTGGCAAGTAGAAAAAAGACTTACGCACTAAGAAATACTGGTAGGAAAAAAGGTATGATAAAATAACGAATAAATAAAGTAATAAAGAAGACACACCTAAGACAACTACAATAAACTCTCCGCAAGTCAACAGATCGTTTGCAAGTAATGTGTAAGTAAAACATATATTAATCTTAAGGACTACGAAAGTAAGTGTAATAGCGTTAATACAAAGTGAACTAGAAGAATATGATAAAATAATACGCAAGACCCTAAATATTTTTTTTGTTTTTATGACTCTAAAACAATTAATTATAAATAAACTAAGACTCAAAATAAAAGACAAGAGAATAAAATACTAAAGAGAAGCCGTGTGAGAGTTTAGCTCGAGAACTAGCAAGTGATCCCCACTAGCCTTGTTCTACGTTTATTGTCTAAGGGAGAATTGTGTGATGTATACGCAATAGCCGTGATTCTAACTTCCATCAAGGTAGACTTAAGAAGCAACCTCAACACTATCAGGGGACTTGAGTAAGCGGACCCTGCGCAATGTCAGTGGTTAAATTAAACCCTACTGATTATCTAGTTAGGCAAGCCCGCCAGGACCAATACCGCACACTAGACGATTATGTAATAATAGTATATTGAAATTCTAAGACTAAAATCCAAATACTAGAATTCACCAACATAATAATAAATGTTCAATTTAATCAAACACCAACACAATATATTCCGTATATGTGTGGTCCTATTTTATTATTTTTTTATATATTTATAAAATTACTCATTTGGTTATAGTTAAAAAGCACAAAACCATTTAAATAAGCGAAACTGAATGATGCGGTTATGGTTTTGAAAAGTGTAATCGATGGTTAAAACCGTTAGGTTATGATTTTTATGAAATAAATGGTTACAATTATGGTTTTTATTTTTGCAAAAAAACTGAATCTACACTGGGATTCGAACTTATCGATCGGTTTTTTTGGTAGACGGGTTTTTAGAAAAAAAAGACGTTTATCGTCTGAAGGTGCTACTAACTAAATAAATTAAAATTTATGACCATTTGATTCAAAAGTAATCTAGTTACCGTCCATCCAAAGCGGCCAAATAATTGCGGAACAACATTTATTTATTTATTTTACTCTACTATTCTCCCAGTTCTACTAAATTTGTCCACTTAGCTTTTCACATATATTAAGAAGAGTAATGATATATGTCACCCCTTTTCATGTCACCCTTTTATCACCCTTACAAAATGCATCCACCATTACAAAAATACCTCTAATAAAGTATCTTAATATCTTAAATATGTATTGGAAATATAGATTTCAATATTTTAATAAGGGTAATAGTGGAAAAAATATCAAAAAAAGTGTCTTGAACTCCTAAGTGAACTTAGTGCCTGTTTGGAATTGTTTTCAGATATTTAAAAATATTTTAGACTCTGAAAAGTATTTTTAGGAAAAGCATCAAATAGGTGCTTATGAAAAAAAAAGCACTTAAAAGTGATTATAGATTTTAAATTATTTTTAATAATTTTTTAAAATTTTATTTTTATTCTAAAAATATTTTTTTATTTTAAAATCAGCACTTTCAAACGAGCTCTAATTTTAATAAGTAGACCATTTCAATAAAGGAGAAGTATATATTTTTAGTAGGGGTGAGCATGGTTCGGTTCGTCTCGGTTTTTGGCCAAAACCGGAACCGAACCGAATATTTCGGTTTTTTATAATTTAATAACCAAACCGGGTGATTCGCATTTGGTTCCACATTCGGTTTTTGTTTCCGAATTTGTTCGGTTCGGTTCGGTTTTGGTTTCTCTTCGAATTCGGATGCTTGGTCAATAATATTTTCACCCCATTTCTTGAAATACATTGTCCAATAGAGACTAATATTCCAATACAATTATGCTACTATTACTTTTGTCCATGTATGCTATTAATATATCAATTAAATATAATTTTATAATCTAAAAATACTTATCTTAATTTACAATACTACAATAAATTTAAATCTACTACTTCCTATTTCATACAATCATGATTTATAAAATCAATCAAGTAATAAATACTTATAATCTTAAGTGATATAAAAAAAAATTCTTACTAATAGCACCATCGAATAGTATAACTAAAATCTCACGTAGATGATAAATTCTTAACAAAAGTTTTTTTCACATAATTCTTATAAAAGAAGTTCACACAATCCCTATTTTTTCCTTCGTTAGTTCGGTTTTTGTTCGGTTTTTTTGGTTCGGTTTTTAGGTAGTAAACCGAACCGAACCAAAAAATTCGGTATTTGAAAAATTAAAAACCAAACCATTTGGTTATTCGGTTTCTGGTTATTTTGGTTCGGTTTTTTCCGATTTTTTGGTTCGGTTTGGTTATTTGGTTCTCATTTGCTCACCCCTAATTTTTAGGAAGGAAAAACTATGACCGGACTCCAAATCTGGTCACTCCTTTTTTTATTTTATTTTTGGTTCGAAAGCATCCAAATTTGGTAATTCCAATTCCGAAAGAAAAGTGTGTTTTCCATTTCCATTACTCGAGAAGTTTCATTAAGGACCCACACAAATTTGATCACATCACGACAGACAAAATTACAAAAGCTGAGTAGAGTAAATATTTGGCCAAAACAAACTTGCACCATTTTAGCATATCACATACTCCATTAATATTCTTCATACATTACACACACTTTTAGTTTTTCTTCTTAGACTGAAGTATAAGCTATGGACTCTGCATCTTCAGGTCTATATGATACTTTTGATTTATTACTTCTTCTTTTTAATGATTTATTTGTTTTCGTTCTTATGTATGTATACATGTATGCATGTTAATTCTTACTCCTAAAATTGCAGATACCGTTCACAAGTTTCTTCATGTTGCTGCTCGTGGTGAACTGAAAAATCTCAAGAGTAAGCCTCAAGTTGTAAAAAAGTGCAACATCAGTCCATTTAATTGTGCAAAATAGGCAGATATACTTGAGATTTTTGTTTTGGTCGAACATATGCTTGACAGCTTTGAGTTTAAAAAATAGATAAACGTATTACACTTTTTTCTGTGTTTATTTTAACTTTTTTCTAATTTTTAACAATTTTTTTTAGTATTAGCTAGAGTATTGTTTAGTCATAACATTTTCTTTCTCTCTATTTCTTCTGCTCGCACTGGAATAGCAGATTTGTTATATTTCGTTGATGTATATTCTCAAACAGTTTATCTGCCTAATTTGCATAACATTTAATTTAACAGATCCATTTTCCTGATTGTGTTGTATGATATAACTTTCCTCTGTTTTGTTGTTCTTTTGTAAGAATTGGCTGCAAAGTTAGATGATGGAAAAGGAAATTATCCAAAACTGAGGGATTACCCAGGCCGTACAGCACTACACTCAGCAGCTGCACAAGGACACACAATTATATGCAAGTATCTCATTACGATATTGAAGTTTGATATTAATTTGCAAACTGAAGATGGTATGTTATCTAATTATATCTTAGATCTTCCTTATATAGTGTATCTTTAATTATTTCTGATCTAATTTTATATCAATATTTTTCTTATCATATGGTTTTGTAGGTGACACTCCTTTGCATTGTGCAATTGTAAATCATCATCGCAGAACAGCTTCATATCTTATGGAGAATGGAGCAAGTGTGACCATATCTAATAACGATGATTGCACTGCCTTACATTTTGCTGTTATATATGGTTTGTACAATATTTCAGCTAATTAATTAATTTTCAATTCTGTATTATAATATAATTTTGGTTTATATTTCCAGAAGGAGGTAAAGATTTGCTGCAACAATGCCTATCAAAAGGTGCAGATATTGAAGCTGCCTCGTCTGCTGCAGGAACACCATTAATACGCGCTGCAGGTGCAGGGGATCATGAAGCTGTTAAATTTCTTTTAGAAAATAACGCAAATGTGAGTGAAAATGAGAATTTTTCAGTAAGTTTTTACGCTCTGAATTTCTCTGAGTCTCACGTTTTATGCAGATTTCTGCATTTAGAGGTTTAAGCACTCCAATAATCGTAGCTAGCCATAATTCACTTGAGTGCACAGATCTTCTCGTTAAGGTATCGTACTATCGTGTTTTATTATTTTTTTACGTAATTTTTAAATTCTTTTTTAATTCTGTTTTAGGCCGGGGCTGATCCAAACATTAATTTTTACGGTGCCACACCTCTTCACACTGCAGCTGCTGCTAAAAAAGTTGAAATGATTGCATATTTGTTGAAGGCAGGGGCTAATCCAAACATAGTAGGCTATGTGAGTTTCTTTTCGTATATATTATATAAATTTGTAATTCAATTTTAAATTTTAGATTAATAATTGAAAGTTAATCACAGCTGGGTTTAACAGCATTGGAAATAGCTGGAATAGTCAGGGGAAATGATGAGGCAGTTTCACTTCTACTTCCAGTTACTACTCGAATTCCATGTATTCGAAATTGGAGTGTAAAAGGAGTAATTGAATATGTCAAATCCGAAGAAGCTAAAAAAAAGGTTAATTTTGTAATTCAATATTATATCCTTTAAGATGTAAATCTAATTTTATAGGACTACAGATTGATGCCTCGTTGGAAAAGTTTATCCCAGAGGCAAAATCCAAAGGTGCAGAAGCGTTCAAGAAAGGGGAGTACTGGGTTGCAGCAGATTGGTACACTAGGGTAAAAATTACAGTTTTTACTTTGATTATTTACCATTACTTTTTATCTATAAAATATTTATATATTTATTATGTAGGTAAGCACGATAGATCGATTGGATCCAACAGTATACAGTAATACGAGTTTGTGTTATATTCATCTGAACAAAGCAAGTTATGCTTTATCTGATGCTAAGATATGTGTTAAATTGAGGCCAAACTGGCCAAAGGCACATTATCGTGAAGGTCAAGCTTGGATGCTCTTCAAAGTAAATGCTCAAACTTTTCTAGTTTGCTAAATGACTTGTCTACCCTTTAATGATACTAACTTTAAATATATTGATGCGTTTAGAAGTATAAAAATGCGGAAAAGTCATTCTCTTTTGCTCTAAAGCTTGATCCTAACAATTTGGATATTCAAAAGGCATTGAGGTATGGAACTTTATGCATCTCTCTTCAAGTTTTTTATTTTTCTTTTTTCTTTTTTCTTATTCGAATTCAATTATTAACCATGGCCTTTTAATTATCATGACAGGGAGGCTATAGAAGCTAAAACTGCAGCATTGAGCATATAAACTTGAGCTGTTGGTCATTTTGGGAATTTATATATTATATGTTAGCTATATGCTTTTGGATGGTTTAATTACTGAAAGTTTGGAAGGTTTTTATATAAAGTCTGTAGCACGCTTTCATTTTCTTCCAACAATTCTGATTTTGCTAAAACATTATTTTGTATTCTAAAATTGATTAATAGTTGGTAAAAAGATTCAAAATGTTACGTTGTGGACGTGATGTTGTTAAAAGAGAAGCATAAACGTAGCTTTAGAGAGAGTAACTTTACTTGGTCCCTCAGTGAAGAAACCGTTCTTCTTCGTCTCTACAAAGCCATTTTGTTTATTTGATTCATTTGATTTGCTGAAGCTTCAACAATTTGTTACCACAAAACAACTACTTATTCATGACTTCGATTTCATTGCTATTCGACTTAAAACATGAACACATGTAATACAAGCTAAGGAAAACGTTTTTTATCAATCAAAATACCACAAAACTAAGAGATACATATAGGTGTATGTGCTGGTGAATGTTGAACACATGAGCCTCATGGTTTGAGTCAAATTTCTCTTTACCGACAACCAATAAGCCATTCAACCCTCATGAAGCACTTCAATAGTGGTTCCTCACCATCTCGCCTAATCTATGGCCTTCTTTCTTGTTTTCATGAACCCAAAATATAACGCTTTACCAACAAAATTCACAATTCGTGTTTCAGAATATGTTTTTATACATGCTTTGATTTCGCGATCATACTATCATATCTACCATCAACTTTCAGTTTACACTTAGACATTAGCTTGACCCATTAGATCAAACAATTTTTACACCACAAATAGTACATCTATCATCAACTTTTAATCTACACTTGACATCAATATGACCTAGATTGACAAAAAAAAAAAAAAAAAGACATTAACATGACCTAGGGGTGTACACGGACCCGTAACCCGCGGGTATCTACAAAGTTCGATCCAAACCCATCTAACAGCGTTTCCGTCTAACGGGTTTTTGGCGGGTTTTTAAAAACAGGATTTTGATAGATTTTTGGCGGACTTGAACCGGGTTCTGGCTAAACGAGTCTCTATTAATTTAATATATTTATATATTATTAATATTAAAGAGCATTTATATCTCTTTGAATAATAATACAAATTGCTGAAGATGAATTTCTTTTCTTTTTTTTGACAGGTTTTTAATAATGCAAAAATGCAAAATCTTAGAAATTATTTTACTACATGGTAATGGTAATTAGATAAATATATGAATTTTAGGATTAATCATGACTCAAATAAATAATTAAAAACTTTGTCATTGCATCTTAGATTTATGGAGTATTTAGAAATTTAGAACACATATAATCTAGAAATTAAAAAGTAATATTTAATGAATATTATAAAGAGAAAATTACTCAAGGGGTCTTGAAGACACCACCTCAAGACCCAACAACACCGGGTGAATTAGCTATTCTTACTAAAGACCACAACAAAATTTTTATACTACATTTCAAAATGCCAATTACTATCTTACCCCCTTTTGTTTTTATTATCCTATATATACTATTTTTAATCACAAAATAATTAAAACCCTAAAACACTTCCCTCTCTCCTCTCTGTCTCTCTCTTCTCTCTCGCAGCTATTCCTGTTACTAATGGCAGCCATGGCTGCTGGAATCTCAAGCAAAGAATGCTCAATAAAAAGAGGGAAGACCTGTCTTTGAGCGGAGATCTACTTTCCGTCCTCGAACTCAAAACAAACATCTGTCTGCTAGAGAAAACCTGGAGAACAGTGTTCTTCTAGGGGACGTTGAAGAAGACCTGTCCGCCGATGACCGCCGCTAGGATCGAAGCTTCAAGATCTGTCCGTTCATGACTATGCGCCGCCTTGCTCCGTTCGTTCATGGCTTCTCCGGCGAACGAGGTATGCTCAGTAACTCGGATCTAAACAACTCGATCTTCAAATATTAGCTATTGTTAATTACTTGCTATACTGTTATTAAATTGAAATCAATTTTAATAAGATTGACTCGTATTATTGAATAGTTTGTTTCTTATAATATAGGTAGCAGTTGAATGAAAATCATACTATAAGCTTTTTCTCATAGTATGGTTGTAATTACTATTGGTGTAAGCATAGCTGTTGCATCAAAATAATTAATATTTTAACGTGAGTGAAACATGAGTACCACATTTAATGCGATTATTGAGTTTTAATTTTTGGGTACTTTGATTTAATACTGCTGGTGTGGGTTTATGGTGAATGTATTTTTTTTTCTTTGTCCCTTTGATTTTTTGAAGAATGAAGAGTATCGGTAATTGTTTCACTGTGATCTTTTGTATTTAATTTTCTAAATGTATGAGAGAAATGATTTTCGTTATAATCAAACAAACTATTGATATTATGCATGTTTTTTAATTGTCTTTTTCTCCTTTATGTAGGTACTTATCCAAGATGCTTTTATTACTCTGATCTCAACTTTGATGCCTCTGATCACCAATTAGTTTTGCATATCCATTTTCATGAAGTCATCTTGTTGAAAGAGCAAAAGTAGCCGAATATTTCATACTGCAAATTTTTTTGTTCAAATTTTCCTGGATGAGCATATTGCTTTTTTTTTGCTTTTTCTTTTTCTGCATAGTGCTTTTTTTTTTAGTTAGTTGTTCAATAATGGAGTAATGTAATTTTTTTATGTATTAATTTTTTAAATTATACAAATAAATATAGATTTAATTTCTATAATTGCTATGCAACCGTTTTATATTTGTCTAAATGCTTTAATTGCTTTAATTACTTTAATTGCTTTAATTACTTTAATTGCTTTAAACTCTATACTTTTGTCTAACTGCTCAGCACTTTTACTGATTATACGAAAAATGCTCAGCACTTTTACTGATTACACGAGCATGCTCAGTATATTTACTCGATAAAAAAATTCGAATAATCAGCAAATTTTTTTGATACTCAGTACTTTTTTCACGCTCAGTACTTTATGCTCAGTACTTTTTCCATGCTCAGTTCTTTATGCTCAGTACTTTTTCCATGCTCAGTACTTTATGCTCAGTACTTTTTCCGGCGGTGGTCGGTGGTGGTCGGCGGTGGTCGGTGGCCGGAGGTCGGAGCTGGAATTATTAATAGTTAATGACAGAGGAGAGAGAAAAATTAATAAAGGAGGAGAGAGATTAATGGATATGGAGGAGAGAAAGTAATGGTAATAGAGGAGAGAGAAGAATCTATTTTTTTTTGTCTTATATACACTATAAGGGTAGTAAAGGTATTTGTCAATTTTGAGGCCTCTAAGTAGAACAGAGAATCCACTTGGTTCCTATATGGTTCTAAGATGGTCCCCAAGACCCCTTGAATAATTCACCCTATTATAAATCGATTTAACTAATGTAATAGGTTATTAATATAGTTTAATTAGTATTGTTAAATATTATTATACTTTTCATATTGATTATTATAATTTTAATTAAATAGTATCAACTTTACAGGAATAATATATAAAAATAATTTTGAAAATATGTATATATAGCGAGCAAAACCTGGATTAAACTTGGCATTTTCAATATAGGTTCAAAAACCGCAGTAACAGGCTGTATAAATCGGGTTTTCATGAACCGGACGTGTTTGAGCGGTCTATTTGCTCACTCCTAGTTTGACCCATTAGATCAAACAACTTTTAGACCACAAAAGCCAACGTCATGTTCTGCACCTCAAAATTTTAATCTGAATGTAAAATCGATTACAATTTCAAAAAAAGAAACAGATTTTACTATCAATCCAAAGCTGACCATTTGAAGATAATACCATTTACGAAGATAATCTAGTTACTATACCAATCCAAAGCTGCCAAATAATTGCGCAGAACAAACTTTTTTTTACTTTACAATATAAATATTTTTCCGAAAGAAAAAATGTGCCCGGACTCCAAATTTGGTCACCCCAATTAAAATCCCAAAAGAAAACTACTCCAACAAAATATAAAAAGCGTGTTTTCCATTCCCATTACTCGAGAGGCTTATTTAAGGGACTAACAGAATCTGATCATATCACGACTAACAAAATTACAAAAGCTGAGTAGAGTATATATTTGCCCAAAAGCTTGAACCATTTTAGCATATCAAATACTCCATTAAGAGATTTGTTTCTTAATTTTCTTCATACATTGCACACACTTTTAGTTTTTCTTCTTAGATTGAAGTATAAGCTATGGACTCTGCATTTTCAGGTCTATAAAACACTTTTAATTTATTACTTCTTCTTTTTAATGATCTATTTGTTTTTGTTCTTATGTATGCATGTTTGTTCTTACTCCTAAAATTAAAGACACCGTTCACAAGTTTCTTCGTGCTGCTGCTCGTGGTGAATTGAAAAAGCTCAAGAGTAAGCCTCAAGTTTTACAAAATTGCACAATTAATCCCTCCGTTTGTGCAAAATAGGCAGATGTACTTGAGCTTTTTTTGTTTTGGTTGAACATATGCTTGACAGCTAGAGTTTAATAAAGTATAATCTAGTAAAAAGATTTCTCTCTCTCTTTCTTCCGCTCGCATTGGAATGGTGGATTTGTTATATTTCGCTGATGTATAATCTCAAACAGTATATCTGCCTTATTTTGCATAACATTCGATTCAACAGAACAATTTTCCTGTTTGTGTTGTATGATATAATTTTCCTCTGCTTTTGTGATCGAGCGTTATATTTCTTTTTTTCTTATTCTTTTGTAAGAATTGGTTGCAAAGCTAGATGATGGAAAAGGAAATTATCCAAAACTGAGGGATTACCCAGGCCGTACAGCATTACATTCAGCAGCTGAACAAGGACACACAATTATATGCAAGTATCTCATTACGATTTTAAAGTTTGATATTAATTTGCAAAATAAAGATGGTATGATATTTAATTATATCTTAGATCTTCCTTATCTGATGTATCTTTAATTCTTTCTGATCTAATTTTATTTCAATTTTTTTTTCCATATCATATGATTTTGTAGGTGACACTCCATTGCATTATGCAATTTTGAATAATCATCGCAAAACAGCTTCATATCTCGTGGAGAATGGAGCAAGTATGGCCATATCCAATAATGAGGAATCTACTCCCTTACATTTTGCTGCTTTATATGGTTTGTACAATATTTTAGCTAATTAATTAGTTTTGAATTTTGTTCTCGTACAATCATGGCTTATACATCATTATTGTTTATTTCCAGAAGGAGGTAAAGATCTGCTACAACTTTGCCTATCAAGAGGTGCAGATATTGAGTCCGTCTCGTCTGCAGGAACACCATTAACATGTGCTGCAGCTGCAGGAGATCATGAAGCTGTTGAATTTCTTTTACAAAACAACGCGAAAGTGCGTGATGATGATACTTTTTACGCTTTGAATTTCTCTAACTCTGACCTTTATGCAGATTATACCTGTTAATGCTTTTGACATTCCAATTATGTTTGCGAGCTATACTTCACTTACGTGCACAGATCTTCTCATTAAGGTATCGTACTATCGTGTTTTTTTGTTTTTTACGTAATGGTAGTAAATTCTTGTTTAATTGTTTTAGGCCGGGGCTGACCCAAACATCAATTTTTGCGGTGAAACGCCTCTTCATTCAGCAGCTATTTCAGAAAAGGTTGAAATTGTTGCATATTTGTTGAAGGCAGGGGCAGATCCAAACGCAGTAAGCTGTGTGAGTTTCTTTTTGTATAAATTTGTAAATTAAAATGTAAAATTGTTAGTTAATAATTGATGTCTTGTGATCACAGGTGGGTTTGACACCATTGGAGTTGGCTGGAACATTTACTGGAAAAGAGGAGGCAATGTCGCTTCTACTTCCAGTTACTACTCCAATTTCATATATTTAAGATTGGAGTGTTGAAGGAGTATTGGAATATCTCAACTCCGAAGAATTTAAGGAAAAGGTTTTATTTATTTTCTTCATTATATATCCTTTAAGATATAAATATAATGTGTTATGACTACAGATTATAGCCTCGGAGAAAGAATTTGTCCAAGAGGCGAAATTCAAAGGTGCAGAAGCGTTCAAGAAAGGGGACTACTGGCTCGCAGCAGATTGGTACTCTGCGGTAAAAATTGCACTTTTTACTTGATAATTTATCATTACTTTTTTTTTTTTTTTAGATAATCATTTATCATTACTTTCTATCTATATAAATATATATTTATTATGTAGGCATGCTCGGCAGATCCATCGGATGCAACAGCATTCTCTAATAAAAGTTTGTGTTTTCTTCGTCTGAATAAAACAAAATTTGCTTTACTTGATGCTAAGGAATGTGTTAAATTGAGGCCAAACTGGCCAAAGGCACATTATCGTCAAGGTGAAGCTTGGATGCTCATGAAAGTATGTACCAATCTTTTTCTAGTTCTTAAATAATGACTCATCTACCCTTCAATCTATACTAACTTAAATATTGATCTGTGTAGAAGTATAAAGAGGCGGCAAATTCCTTCTCTAAAGCTCTAAAGTTGGATCCTACCAATTTGGATATTCAAAAGGCATTACAGTATGAAACTTTATGCATCTCTCTGCTATTTTCTTTTACTTCTTTCTTTTTCGCATTCAATTATTAACCATGGCCATTTATTCATCATGACAGGGAGGCTATACAAGCTAAAACTGCAGCATTGAGCATATAAACTTAAGCTGTTGGTCATTTTGGGAATTTATATATATACATATTAATATTAGCTATATACTTTTGGATGGTTGGTTTGTAGATAAGAAAAAATTATCTAAGAATTCATCTGCATCGATATTTGGGGTTGATTACTGAAAGTATGGAAGGTTTTATATAACGTCTATTCTGTATCACGCTTTCATTCTCTTCGATTTACCATAGTTGTTGAATGATTCTGATTTGCTATGACATTTTTTTCTATTATGAAATTAATTACTAATCGGTTAACATTTCAAAATCTTATGTTGTGCACTTGATATTGAAATCTTGACCCAAATTCTAATACATATTATCGCAATGAAGTCACATCCGAGCAACAGTAAGTTTTGTGATAGAATGATCTCAATATTTCTAAACAAAAACGTTGGTGTTCTATGGCACCGTTACATATACTAGTCAGAGTTATCGATTTACTATATACAAGCTGTAATTAAAAGAAATATGAAATGGTTAGAAAAGAAATTGGCATATGTACTTATTCCATCAATTATTGTCCAAACATGTATCCATAGATATGCATATGTAGTCCTATATAAATGTATTCCACATGTTCTATGGAAGTCTAAGAAAAGCTTAAAACAGCCATCTTTACCCTTTGAATCTATTTGAAAGGAAAAGACGATGTACATACACTTTTCATCAGTGTTTTGAACAACAATTTTCTTTTTTCTTTTCCGTACAACTTAAATCGAAGCCTGTGACAACATTCTTTGATATGAATATATCAATGGTCCCTTTCCTTCAATTCTTCAATCTTCTCAAAAGCCTCCTTCATATCCCATCTCTTTTCTGGATCCTCTTCACAACATGCTGCTCCAATTTTCAAAAGCTTTAGCATTTGACCTTCACAATTTTCTCTGTTTCCCATTTCTTTGTCGTAAACTTCTATGCTTTCGTCCCTAATAATAGGGTTGACCCATCCTGCTAAATCCGAAGCACGTTGCGCAACATAGTTTGCCGGTAACTTACCTGCACGCAAGGACAGATTCAAAAATTTATTTATCGTGCAAAAATTACTTACAAAAAAGAAAAACTATAACCTATAACAAAATGCTTACTTGTTATGATCTCTAATATCAATATTCCAAGACACCAAACATCGGTTTTCTTTGAGACTTTAACACTTTGAGCGTATTCAGGTGATTTGTAAGCGACAAGAAGCTGACTAACTTGTGCGGTGTTGACTACAGGGGCGAGTGCGTAATCCATCATGAGAGGATTAAAGTCTTTGTCTAACAAAACATTTGAAGATTTTAAATGGCCATTGGAAAGTGGTAGGCTTGGTAACTCATCTTGTAGAAAAACCAATCCCTTTGCTACTCCTTTCACAATCTTCAAACGGGTTGGCCAATCAAGTACAGGCTTTTCTTCTGTATGATTACCTGGAAAAAGAAAAAAAAAACATAATCAAGTTTCACAAATAGAGGAGATGAAACATATAGCTACCAAAAATTCATTGAACATACCATGAAGACGACCAGCCAAACTGCCATTTATAACATAATCAGATACCAACAATTTCTCTTCTTTCCTGTAATAATAAGCAACAAGAGGCAACAAATTAGGGTGTCTAAGTCTTCCTAATCTTCTCATATGTTCATGGAAATCCTCTCTTCCAACATTTGTCATTTGCTTAAATCTTTTTACAACCACGGCTTGACCATCCAACAGTACTGCCTTATACGAAGAACCGAAATTTCCACTTCCCAATACTTCGGCTGATGCACGCAAGAGATCTTGCAAGTCAAACCTTTCTCTATCTTCTCTCACAAACGATAATTTCCCTGAGTCAGCTTTTCTTGCTTTTGCAGACACTTCAACACGTGGAGCGGCTTCAACTACTTGAACAGCTGTAGGAGACATGGTCTTTTGAGTGTATGTAGCTGTCTCATCTATTTCTCTTTTCTCTCTTTTGCTGCGATAGCATACGAGAATAATGAGAATGAGCGCCACTAAAGCTATCAAAACGCATATCACGATTATGATTATCTTTAATATAGATGTTTTGTTGCTCGTGGTTTGGTTACTAGGTAGGCCAGGGGGTGAAGATGGATCTACAAAGTCATCATCTAGAGGAGTTCTGAAGGTACAATCACCACCCAGAGGTGGACCACAGAGACCTTTGTTGCCTGCATCAAATCAATATAATAATTATTACTTTCGTAAAAATGAACGAGAAAAAATCATTTCTGGCCTCTTTAAGATTCAAGAATCACGGTTTCAATCAAAATAAAGAAAGAAAAGGACAATAAAGATACCTGTGAACGAACTTGGATCCATGTCCGTCACACTTGGTGGGATTGGACCCTCAAATTGATTGTTAGAGACATTAAGCGATTTGATCCCGGACTGAAAATTTGGTATTTGGCCGGTAAATTGATTGTTTTCAACATGCAATTCCAAAAGCTTAGGTGTAGAGAGAGAACTTGGCAATTTCCCGGTAAACTGATTGTTCGCTAAATATACTTTCTTTAGAGAAAGCATTCCAGTAAAAGCATCATCAGGGATTTCACCTGAAAATCCACTATTAGAAAGATATAAAGATTTCAATGCTCCAAGTTTTCTCCAATCAGGCATTGGACCATGGAAACTATTATTCATGAAGCTCAAACCCCTCAATGTTGGAATATTAACAAGAGAATCCACATCTATTTGTCCAGAAAGAGTCATATTTTCGAGTTGTAAACCCCATATTTGTCCGTAGGTACAAAGGACACCTTTCCAATTTGAAACACCACCGAGACATGGTGGGGTAGAAGTATTCCAAGATGAAAGCTCATTTGTATTTACGAGGCTGGTTTTAAATTTCAAAAGGCTGTCAACAATGATATCTCCATCAACAGTTGAGGACAGAATCAAGAAAGATAACAACGCTACAAATGGAATGGCAATTGCAGATGACGATGAAGATGAAGCTAGGCCTTGGCGCACAAATGGGGCTCCATGCGCCCCCATATGTATGCTTTTGACCTCAAACAACGAAAGCCAAAAGAAAAAGATTTGTAGGATGTATGAATATGAATTGTGGCGGCATGTGGGGTTAATAGTACTATTTTCGATGTTGTTCTCTTTCTTCTTTCTGTTTTTTTTCTGTTCTTTCGTTGAATTTTTTTTCTTCGTTTGTTACTTGGTGTGTGTTTTTTTCTTTTCCTTAATTTTTGGGTGGTGAAAAGAGGCAGAATTCGTGAGAGAACGAGGGGATTCTGCAAGAGAAAAGCCCGAAAAATTTAGTTTGAAGTTGATGAGAATGAATAATGCCAGCACAGTTTGGTCAATGGTCATGCTTCAAGGAGAACTTTTAGGACAACCTTTGACTCAGAAAGTAAGTTAATTTTCACAACCTTTGACCAAAAAATACGAATTGACCACTAATTTAATTAATTTTTGTGATGGTATACACTATATAGTATTATTCGTTGAGATTTTAATTTCTAAATAATAAATATTATCTATGTCATTTTTCTATGTACAATATATTATACACAATTTTTTTCATAATAAAGATAAATGCACAAAACACTCTGCTAGTTTTAATTTTCTTTTGCCACGGTCTTTATTTATTCTCCTACAAAAAACATTATATATTTGGGTCTTTCTTTTTTGTCTTATTAATCACATCCGCTATTAACCTTTTCTATTTCTTCCAACATTTTACATGTTTATATTCCATACTTCTAAACTATATGATATAGCTGTATAACTGAAAAAAAAAACTGTCATATCCGTGATCTCCAAAAATGACTAGATATATAAATATCATGATTTTATTAACAAACTATTGAAAAATTATATCGAAGCATGGAATCAAGGAGCTACTTGTTACTTCAACTCTTTCCACCAAACTTTATATCGTATTCCATATTTCAAAAAGGGCAGTTACTTTTGTCACAATTTAATACTTCCGAACTAAATTGCAAATCCTTGACTTTTACTATATTATTATAAATCAAGTTCTTTATCACATGCCTAACACTGAGAATGATATGCCTTCAGTAAGTATTTCTTTAGCTCTTTAGAGTTTTTTTATTACAAGGGAGGTCAAAAGACCGTGGTATAAACGCCTACGCGCTAATATTATTTGCTAACTCCGGGGAGTAAATAAGTCTTGGATATTTCCATCCCATCTTCTCCTTTGTAAGTGTCTTCCAAACGCCTTTTGGTGGCTCTACGAACAAACAATAATCTTCCATTTGTCTCGCACCTAGCCTGGCTAACCAATCCGCACAATGATTTGCCTCTCTAAGGATAGTCTTTTTCTTGAATCTCGCATTTCTTGATAAAATTACGCTGATTCCATTCACCCGGCAAGAGGCAGGCCCTCTATCAATTCTGGGTTGACTTAATGCTACCATCACCTCGCTAGAGTCTATTTCGGCTTGAAGATCCTCCATCCCCATGTTCTCAGCAAGTACTAGTCCTTCATATAGCGCCGCTAGCTCCGAAACCACCACTAATGATCATGCCACCTTCAACAAGAAGCCCTTCACCCAGTTGCCCTCTCCATCCCTAATTAGACCTCCTACTCCAGCTATATTTTGCCCATCCTTCATGCTGCCATCTGTATTGATCTTGAAACCATTATTCGGCTTGCACCATCCTACTAGATCCACGTGGGCCTTGTTCTTCAAGCTTCGAAACGGTTGCAACCTCCAAGCTTTAACATAATTTGTGGCTATGAGCTTTGCTCTACTGATTAGGCTTTCGCTTCTCTCCGCCCTCTTGTCTTTGAAAATCATATCATTCCTATGCAACCAAATCACACCTATTAGAGCCACAAAAAATAAGTTCCAAGGAATACCTGCAAAAAGCCCTGTTTCACGAAGAATTCTGTTTCACGAAGAATTCTGTTCCACCAACGTGCCGAGTCCAACTGCAGATTAATTGCATTGGAGGTCCCTGAGGTCTGGTTCGATTGAGAGGACCCTTCTCCCACTTGTAATGGCCCGTTGCTGACTCCATTCCACGTCTCTACTTCATTTTCCAATGATACAAAATTATTAGTACTTCCGAAAAATTGCACATAGGTCCCTGATATCCGGGAGGCCGCAAAACTAACACAGAGCTCGTCCAGCTCGGACTCCATTCGAAAATTCCCCTCCCCACCAGGCTGTACAACTCTTCGACCAAAAATCACTTCCACCTCCCGATTCACGCCACTTGTGTCCCTATTCTCCGAATCCCAAAACCGCCCCTCACCACCAGTTGCACACTCCATCTGGATTCGCTTCCGCAACTGCTTAACAATCCGACAGTCTCTCATTAAATGAATTGCACTCTCCCTGTCTAGGCCACACCATATACATCTCTCGTCAACACTCATTCCACGCCTGATTAGATTCTACCCAGTTCCGAGCTGCTCATGAGCTTTTATTGCATTCACTGTCATTTACCTTTTTAATCTATTATTTATATTATTTGCATTTTAGTCATTTAGTAAAAACCCAAACAAACTTATCCTATTTTATAATTGCATTACAACTTTACTCTATTACACAAGTTGAGCATATCTACTACATCCCAAGTAGTCCCTAAGGAACGATAGCTCTACTCTTATCATATTTTTACTTAGCAATAACCCGTACGCTTATGGGAGTCCTAGTTTTGTTGGTGTTAGTTCTATATTATATTTATATTTCACTCGAAACGCCACCAATTACACTCCTCGTTCTTTTGTGGGTTCTCAGTATTGCTTGGTAATTGACCTTGTGGCCTCATGCTCAA
This sequence comes from Nemophila menziesii, assembly GCA_029959085.1. Lineage (NCBI taxonomy): Eukaryota > Viridiplantae > Streptophyta > Magnoliopsida > Boraginales > Hydrophyllaceae > Nemophila > Nemophila menziesii. The sequence continues at coordinate 778,069 of JARWIR010000055.1, read as the reverse complement.
ATGATTAGCAATCTGAGATACCTGATTCTCTAGCATTTTAAATGCCGCAGAGTGTTTATTCATTCGCTCATTGTTGGACTTCCAGAGCTCTTGGTTGGACTTCAAATTCTCTTGATTTATAGTCATAAATGAGCTTAAAGTTTGGACTATAGAGTTTGAAGCACCTTCTTGCAGATATTCGGGAAGTGCCTTTTGAGAGAGACTCTCACAATAAGAATATTAAATGGGCCTTTGGCCTCCTTGGTATTGATTCCACGGTATTTGATGATAATTTTGTTCTTGGGGGCGTTGTTGATAATTTTAGGATTTGACCAACTGAACCTAGGATGTTGCGGTTAGGTTGCATGTATGAATTCCCACCTACGTAATGATTACCACAATTAGATACAAACGCAACAGATATAGGGTTACCTTGGAATTCTTCTAAAGCATGATCATTTTCACCAGAATAAAAACACCCAGTAGTTTCTTGAACAACTTTTACTTCAATCTGTCGATTTGGGAACCCTTCTTTCACGACCATAACCAATTGCTTCATTTGATTCTCCAAAGTGAAGAACTTAGAATCTAGCGCGGTCTCACTACCAACATGTAAGACTCCTCTATGTGCTCGCGATACATGTCAACTTCTCTCATTATCAATAATCTTTTTCATAGCTTGAGCGACCTGATTAGGATCTATCGAAACAAAACGACCACCACGGAGATTATCCACTCTCAATCTTGAAATCTCATCTAAACCTTTATAGAACATAGAGAGCTGCATTAGGAGAGTGTACCCATGAAGAGGGCACTTCGTCAATTGATGTTGAAATCTAGTCCACGTTTCCCCTAAAGTCTCATCATAATCTTTCAAAAAATTGGCAAGCTCAACATGGTCTTTCACCCTCATACTCCGTGGGTAGAGTCTATCAAAAAACCATGGTTGAAGTGAATCTCAGTCAGGGATAGTCTCAGATGGTGTCTGTCTAATGACTCACTAGCTCTTCCGGTTAAGAAAAATTGGAACATAAAATAGTGCATTTTTTCCCTTGTGACACCTTGAGTGATATAAACGTCACATTATTGCATGACCTTTCTGTATAGCTCAAACCCGATCTTGGTGAACAACCCTACTGTAGTTCCTATAGCTAAGGAACTGCTTCAACATACCTGTATCGGGCTTAAAGCATGCAGCTTGAATTTTTGGAGGGCGAATTCCTAAAGGTTGAACACGAAATGGCACTCCTGGCTTAGGAATGCCTTGCTGATTAGCTGCATTAGGAGGATTGCCTCCATTCAAGTTTGAAATATTCAGATTGTTGTGACCCTCTTCAGGTGGATTAGCTCCCAAAGGCTGGTTCAACTGATTCAGGTTCTCCTCATACCCAGGTGGTGCATTAAGGTTAGCCATTTTCTCTAACACTTTTCTTTCTCTTTACCTCTTATTCTTCTCTCTAATCAATCGTTCAGGATTAGAGTGCATACAACAGAACCTGTAAACCTGAGAAGATACAAAAACACAAAACACAAAACACAATAAAACAAAAATAAACTAGACACTTTCAAACTAAAATAAAAATACAAAAATCTTTAACACCGATCCCCGGCCGGCGGCGCCATCTTGACCTTGGTGTTTTCCGTCGATAAAGTAACTTGTCAATGTTTAAAGGAAAAACACCTCCGCAGAGAACGGATCGTAGGTGGCAAGAGTATAGTAAGTAAGGTATCGCTCCACAGAGATCAGTGTGATAAATGTATTTTATTCTAGTAAAAGTGAGGAGTTTATATTCTAAGAAATCAATAAATGAAAGTAAATAGATGATTGTTTGTTTGGTTTTCGTATAAGCAACTAAGGATGAGTGATTAAACTAATGATTAGACTAGAATTGATAAACAAGAAATAAAAATGAGTGATTAACTTGATTAGAAGGATGCTTGAGGATATTGTTAAGTAGATTCTTATGTCGTTAATTTATTTTGCTATTCTATAAGGGCGAATTGGTTTTAGTATTCACATTAGTCGGGAATCTAAGCCACTCTATCCCCTATTCGGGCACCTAGATCATCTACCTTACACACCCTCTGGTTATGCGATGTATTAAAGAACACAACCCAAAGACTACCTAGCGACCGTGGAACCCACTCGTCCAAGGCACTAGGCGTTCAAATATTAAGTTAGTAACCTCGCCCACCGCACGGATGTCAACTAAGTTACAAGAACTCCCACTACTTGGCCACAACACAAGAGTAATTAACACCAATATAAGAGCAGTGTAATATAAATAAGGATTACCCAATTCAATTAAACACTAAATAATATCACAATTGTCATAACAATACTAAATAACTAAGCATAAGTCAATACATTAACATCCTCAAGCATAAAGAGTTTTAGCTTATAATCAAATTAATACAAAATAAAACAAAACAAATTACAACCAATGATAAAATTATGTTTAAAATATTGAATAAGTGATAGTTACTGTTGAAGGTGAGGTGAAATGAAGCTTCATTGAGGTAGAAGTGAAGGGCTCATGGACAAACCCTTGTTCTCCTGCAGCAGGTCTTAGGTTCGAGCCACAGGAACGTTTTTTCGCATAACTTATTCATCTTAACTCCAAATTGACTTTGTCACTTGTCACGCGACCGTGACTTCAAGCTCTTTCCAACCAACTAGGATTTAGGTCCATAACTCTTCATCAAAATATCGCGGTGACTCCATCTTTACGTGCAAGACTACTCCAATAACCACTCTTACTTCACGTAGTGGCTTCTAACTTCATTTTCGCTTTGACTTGAAGTTTCTCTTTATCTTTTGACTTCTCCTATTCATTTTGGACCCTTGTATCAACCATGAACCTAAACTATACACTAAACACACCATTAAAGCACAAAAATTTCTATAAACAGTAAATGTTCCAAAACGAAAAGTAAAAGTGCAATATAGCAAATATAGAGAAAAATCCCTCACTTAGGCCCAATAAACTCCTTAAATAATATATCCTTAAATAGAGACATCAAGTTCCATCCCAATAATTTTTAAAATTATGTCTAATTGTTCCAACAATATGTGTTAGATTATGTGTTACAGACCCAAACTATATTTAGTATAGAATTTAACCCGAATGGTATTTTAATATGTAACAATATAAATCGTAAGTATTTATCTTCCTAATAATTAACATTTTAGATGCTTTTTTATGTCAATGGCACACTCGCTTTCGATACTCTGCTAATGCCCATAATGGGAAGATATTTCTATATGCTGCGTAATGCAACATACAATTCCTCATGAATACTCCTGTTATTTCCTGCAAAATAATTATATTAAATTAAACCTAAAAAAAGTTTAAGTTCAAATTAAATATGTAAATAACATGGTATTGTTTTGAGTAATTCCTTACCTGTTGAGGAAAATCACCGCTTTTAAGTTGACAATTGATCAACAATTTCGCTGCCTTATCAAGAGGTGTAGAATCTCTCTCTTCCTGTTTATAAAAGTAAATTAGAGTTAGTTCAAGTTAATGGTTTTAGTTTAATCTCTTGTATCCACTTATATATATATATATATAGGGTAAAACGTGTCATTGTTCCCTCTGTTATACGTAAAAAAACAAACCTGCCCAGAATGGATGAGAGCCATCATAGCCCAAGCAGTTTGCACTAAATTTGAATGATCTTCTTCAAGAGGTACATATTCCTGTTTACAAACCAGAATTTAATGAAATCATCTAATGCTTTAACTATATATATTTTATCTGAAGAATTTGCATTACCTTGTTTGGACAAGACTTATAACTTTCACCCCAACCACCATCTTTCCTTTGTGTTCTCAACAGAAAATGAACAGCCTTACTGATAGCTCGACAATTATCGTATGTTTTCCCGGTTGCTGATAAACCTCCAAGAGCAAACCATGTACCATATGTGAAGCAGACCCCCCAATTTCCGTACCTACATATTCATGTTCTTTGCCCAATAGGTGACCATATACTAGGGTAGATATAAATTTTTGTGGGGAGTATTTCAAATTTAATTAGTAAGGTTATGATAGTTATATGAATGAAAATATATCATGAAAGAAAATTATATTACCATGAACCATCAGGCAGTTGAACAGCTTCAATGTAATTAACTGCTTTTGTGATACAATTTTCTATCTCTTTCAACCTGTGTCTGGGATATAACTTTTTGAAAAGAACGAGCGCTTGAATAGCAGATGAAGTGCATTCAACATATCTGTATCGAATGTATTGTTCGATTAGAGAAGCGCATATTTACCAAATTGTCATAATTAAACAGTGAAATAAAGTTTAAAAAGGGGAATCTTACTCATGTTCGATAACTACTTCCGCAAGGAACTCTGTAGGATTGAGCAACTAAAGATGGAAAATAATAATTTAATTTAATTATTTGAAGCCTTTTCATAATGGTGATTATATAATTTAATCTGAAAGAAGCTACCTCCAACCATCGTGCAGCTCTTGCAGGCTCCCATGCTGTAAATCCACCATTCTTGCTCTGTAATTTTTCAAGTGCAAAATGTAAAAGGACACATGCAGGTAGATTAATAATGGTGGTGACGAGACTTGAGCCTTATTGCAAGTGAAAGCTTTAATCTTACTTGTAAGGAGAGCAATATATTGACAGCATCATATATTCGCTCAGGTTCTAGTTTCTCCCCAACTATTTCTGAAGGCAGCGTAGATAGTAATAGGCAACACTGAAATTAAGAAAAATAATAAGTTGTATGAGAGGTATGTTTGATGTCTTTCCAGTAACATCATTCAGTCTATTGAGTACCTTCAATCCTTCAGCGGTGGTGTCGGAAGAACACCATCCATGATCTTGATCCGAAAAGGTCCATGATCCTTTTGACATATGGCGGTGCATGCTTTTGAAGTCATCCGAAGGATTTTCTTTGACCTATGACAAGTTATATATCACGAGCCACAAAAGACAAATAATCTAATCTGTCCAGTAATTCTACACAGATGATATGAAATCGAGTACATTCCCAAAAACTAGAGCTGAACCTGAGAATTCTTTATGAAATCGTGTACTTTTTTAAGAGCATAGCCTATTTCTTCGATGACATCACTTGCCAGTAATGCCTGAACTGTAAAACTCGCATCCCATTGTTGACTACCGAAATTCTGTAACAACAATATCAATCAACTAAACGATATTCTTGGACCTAGAACTAAGAAATATTTAAATTAAACCATAGCCTAGAATGATATATTTAAAATGCTCGGAGGCCAAGTGAAGATTTCCCAAAGTTATCAGATGCTTAGCAAGTGAAAAATTCCCCAAAATTAGCAGACGAGTAGCACGATAAAGACTAATTGTTTTAGAGAAATGGAAATGGAAATAGATTTGAAATTTTGGAAATGGAATTAATATTTGGTTCTAGAGAATATAGACTTGGTGGGAAATGGGTAAAAGTACAATTTGAAAAAAGTTGAAATCTAAACTAAAAATCTACCCATCCATTTTTTTTTTGTGTGATTTGGATATAGAGGATTGAGGAAGTTCTTTAAAACGAATTGTTCCAGAACGGGGAATAGTTATTTCTATACTCGGGTAGGTGGAGTTTTTCTGAAATTGTTTGAGGGAATGACCCTTTAAATTGTTTTGACTTATCACTTTGAAAATTCAATTTTTCATTCACTAACCAAGTGAAGATTTTTCTTAATCTCTTAAGTTATATAAACGTGTTGGTATATATCTGAACCTAAATGTCAACCTAATCAAAATTCAAAATAATCTAATATGAAAACCAAGAGCATTTAATGTTTTACTGCTTACCTGTATCTTCATTCCATCTTCAGCAACCCAAATGTAATCAGGAATCCTTACGAGATGTTTCTTAAAATGATCTCCATCACGATCTTCAGTCCAACAGGCAAGCATACACAATACCTAGCACAATAATAATGTCGATTTGAATATTGGTAGAGAAAATTTGTTCTATATTGATGATCAAAATAAAATGAAATCTGTTCTATATTTTGATTTGGGTACCTTCGCGGTGCACCCAGTTGTAATGTATCGACTGTTCTCATCTTCATAGTGTATGTGCTTCATAATAGTTTGCAGAGCTATCTCCCGCAACTTGTTAAAAGGCCAACGAGTCAAAAGAGGCTCAACAAATAAGTGGAGACTATCCCAGAGCAAATCTTGCACTATAGGATGAGGATAGTAAAGGTCCTCCTACATAAATAAGTAAGCTTACACATTCAAGTATTGTATAATATACCCGTGCTAGTGTTTGACCTCATTAATAGTATGATTAAATACCGTATATTCTTCTAATTTACATTACCCTTTTATCACTTCTAAAGTGGATCAATTTTAAGAAAGGGAGAAAATAGTAAATTAGGAAAAAGAAATTATATGATTGACCCACATAAAATCCACCTAAAATATTGTAAAAAGGTGATGTAATTTGGAGTCATATTTAGTATTATTAGCTCTCATAATATACCTTAGCGCATAAATGACGTGCTTTACTCCAGTTAATTGTGTGGTAAGGCTTAGCGTACAACTCTTCTCTTAGCTTTAGAATGAGAGGAGTCATTGGACCAACAAATCTTTTTCCATACAAATACGACATTGGCATGTATATCATACGGAAATAGCACAACATATTCCCTGTGTTAGAGAGGAAACCAGCAATATCTCATATAAGTCAATCAAGCTAGTCCATATTTAAATCAAAAGACCTAAGAATGCTACTAGTTAGATCACATGCATTACCCACATTTTATTTTCTACTAAATAGAACTTCATTGTGAACTCGAAAGAAATTATATCCTACTATCACTCTAGTTAAAGCTACAAACTCACAAAACCGGAAGATAAAGAAAATGTGCAGACCTGGATGCACTGGAATAAAGGATGGAAGGATCAAAAGTTCAGGAGGCATCGGGGTTGTTCCTGACCAATCGTAAACTCCAAGTATCTCGAATAAATAGACAAAACACACAAGATTAATCTTTTCAGTGACAATCACTCGCTTATAAATAACCCATTAATGAATATTTTTTTATCATACCGACAACCACGTCTTTCCAAAGGAAGGTATTGCTAACGCAGTACCATGATCAAAAATCCATTTTCGTGCCCTATCACAGGCATTGTTTAGACCACCATCAGGTCCTTCACCAAGTATACGCATGCAAATGTAACTAAGAGTAGTACAGAGCATTGTGCTATGACCCTCTATGTGTAATCCCCAGCCACCATCTTCATTCTATGTTGTTACAATACGAATTCATTAGTTATGCACCTGATTTTGCTGAAATGACTACCTATATTAAACTGTAACAAATATTATAATAAACCTGATGACAGTATATGTATCGAAGAATTTCTTTACAATGTTCAGCAGAGAAGATTCGATCAAGATGGTCTGTAATGTACAAACACATGACCTGCACAGGATGTTTGTTTATTAACAATAGAAACAATTCATATATAATACTTGAGTTTAAATAAGTAAATTTGTTACCAAAGGTGGAAGAAAGAATAAAGGGCCAGTATTTTCGGCAGGCCAATGGCCATCACTGGCTTGCAAGGCTGTAATAAAATGAACTGCTCTCCTCAGTGTAGTTGTTACTTTTTCATATGTAATTTCTTCTTCTTCTAATACTTTCACTTGATCTATTATTTGTTTGAATTTCTTCTCGTCAAGAATCTGCAATTAAATCCAGTTATACTTTTGCTAAAAACATATCACTAATAAACATCAAATTTATAATTTGAACTCAGCATTCTTTCTTATGTAAATAATATAAATCAAAATGTTATGCATATCGGAAGATTTAAATGAATCAAACCGGGCTCAGACATGAACCGAGATTTGAACCATGTTCCGGTATGGAGTCATGGGCGGATCTAGGATTTCGAATCGGAGAACACTATTATTTTCCAAAAAAAAACCACTCAAAACTTTTTATATATCTAACAATATCATTAAAAAATGGGGATAACTAGAGATAAATGCCTCCTTAATTAAGCTTCTAATTTTTTTATTTAGAAATAAATGCCTAATAGATCAATTATTTATAGATAACATCCCCGTTATATTTTTTATACCTATACTATCCTTATTATTAAATATATTATTTTATTTTTAATACAATATTTATTTTTAAATATTAAACAAATAATATGATACTTCTACCACCACCACCACCACCACCACTACCACCACTACCACCACAACCATCACCACCTCCACCATCACAACCACCACCACCACCACTACAGCCACCACAACCATCACATCCTCCACCACCACAACCACCACCACTACCACCATCTACTACTAATTTCATCACATGCGCGTGTCCGTGAAATTCTTTTAAAATCGCCATAACTAATTCAAAAAAAAATCAAAAAATTAAAAAATTTGCATTTTTGGATAAAGCAAATTAATATTTACGGTTATGGTTTTTTTTTTAAAATTTTTTTTTCCGCAGACACAAAATTCCATGTTTTAAACTAGAATTTCGTGTCTGCGGAAAACAAATTCCTTATTTCAAAACATGGAATTTCATGTTTAAAACATGGAATTCCGTGTCTACGAATTAAAAAAATCAAAAAAATCAAAAAAATCAAAAAACTCCGAAAAAAATCATGGATGTAAATATTAATTTGCTTTATCCAAATATATAATTTTTTAATTTTTTTAATTTTTTTAGAATTAGTTATGACGATTTTAAAAAAATTTAACGGACGCGCGCGTGTGTTATTAGTTTTTGTTTTGTTTTTTTCTAATTTCTTTTTTTTAATTGTTAATTATAAGGGTAGTTTGGGGTGAGACTGTTTTCTATAAAGTATCTTATTCTAGGCACCTTTTTTTAAATAAGTTTTTTAATGGGCATTAATTTAGAGATTATCACTCAAAGGGTCTTGAAAACACCACCTCGTGACTCAACAAGACCTCACTAATTTTATCTTCTTACTAAAGGCCACAACAAAAAATTAGCACTATACCCCAAAGTTCCAATTACCTTCTTACCCTCTTTTGTTTTTTATTTACCTATATATACTATTTTTTGTCAAATAAAAATCAAAACACAATACACGCTCAATCTCTCCTCTCTCCTCTCTCCTCTCTCTCTCTCTCTCTTTGAAGCTCAACCCTCGCCGGAAAATGCTAAACCGAACTCTTATTGCCGCCGTTTTGGTGTTGCAGTGGAGAAGAACAGCTTCTCTCTCTCTCTCTCTCTCTCTCTCTCTCTCTCTCTCTCTCTCTCTCTCTCTCTCTCGATTATTCCTCTCTATCCCTCTCACTCTCCTATAAGTTAATTTATTTCTTCCTTGTTTGCTTGTTTTAGCTGGGTTTTTATGATTTTGCTTTGATTCTGAGTTTAAGTTTGCTGAAATTACTTATTTTCTTCGTTGTTGCGTGTTTGAGTAGTTGTTTATCGTTATTCATCGTTTGTGTTCATCGAGTTTTTGTGTTCATCGTGAGTTTTCACTGTTACGTGACTTCATATGCTTTGTACATCAGTAATCTTCTGTTTATGACACACACTCAGAAGATTTTGCTCGTTTATCATTATAATACCTGTTTTACGTACTTGTATGCATCCATGCTCAGTAATTATATGTTTTCGTTTAATACTCAGTACTTTTTATGTTGTGTTGTTACGCTCAGCACTAGTTATGCATATGCTCAGAACTTTCTGTTGTGTTATGCCTATGCTCAGTACTTTATTCTGTGTTTATGCATATGCTCGACACTAGTTATGCCTATGATTAGTACTATCTTATGCATATGCTCAGTTTTTTTGGTTTTTTCTCATGCTCAGTACTTATTCTGTTGTGTTGTGCATATGCTCAGTACTTTCTGTTTTGCGCTCAGAACTTTTGCGCTCAGAAGTTTCTAGAAGGATGCGCTCAGAAGTTTCCACATCGTTAAGGTAGATTAGATTACTTTTTTTTTCTAGAAATGTAATAGATTTGTGTTAGATTAGATTACTTTTTTTCCAGAAATGTCGTGAAATGTCGAATTTGTGTTTTGCTCAGAATTTTTTTAAATGCTCAGAAGTTTTATGAAATGCTCAGAAGTTTTGTGGTGATGTTGATTTTTCGTGTTGAATCAAAAAATTATTTAAACTCAATAACTTTTGTATAAATGCCCAGCAGTTTACTGATTATACGAGAAATGCTCAGGAAGTTTAATGATTATACGAGAAACGCTCAGCAAGTTATTGAGGATGCCCAATACCCCATGCTCAGAACTATTTTCTACGCTCAGAACTATTTTCCACGCTCAAAACTATTTTTTCAGACTCAGAACTTTTTTCCATGCTCAGAACTATTTTTTCAGACTCAGAACTATTTTCCAGACTCAGAATTTTTTTCCACGCTCAGAACTTTTTCCGGCGGTGGCCAGCGGTGGTCGGCGGAGATCGGTGGTTGTGGCCAGAATTGGAAATTATTTGATAACTAATGAAGGAGAGAGAAAAATGATAAAGGAGGAGAGAGATTAATGGTAATGGAGGAGAGAGTGTAATGGTAGTGGAGGAGAGAGAAATCTATTTTTTTGGTCTTATATACACTATAAGGGTAGTTATGACATTGAACATCTTAATGACCTCTAAGTAGGAGAGCGGAATCACTTGATTCTTATATGGCACATTAATTCTCTTCAAGTCTCTTTGGGTAATTGACCCATTAATTTATGATTGGCTCTTAAAAAATACCCACAAATTTTTTTAAAGTGTACAGTGAAAAAAGAAATCATAATCACCTTAATAAAAACTATCAATTTCACCTGTTATACTTGAAAAAAGATATCATTGGACATATAACTTATTTACATAATTAATAACTGAAAAACAACATCAATTAACGGTAAATAGTACTATTAAAATAACCTAAAAGTGGCCTGAAAAATCTGTAAAAGTTATTTTATTTACGGGTAAAACACAACAGCTATTGAAGTCAAAACTTAGAGCAAATTCCATTTTAAGCTATTATCTATGGACTAAAAGTATTTTTAGGCCAAACATGTTAAAAGTCACATTTTTAGGCCAAACATATCCAAAACGCTTATTTTTAGGCCATTTTACTAATTTCGTGAGATATTTCGTTGATTCTAAAGACAATTTAGGCATTTCAAATAAACTATATGTTTATTTGGCCGCATCACAAACTAAGAACTTTATCTAAAGTGTTCAAATTGTCCTTCAAATCTATAAAATATCTCAAAAAATTAGTGAAATAGCCTAAAAATATGCGTTTTGAATACGTTTGGCCTAAAAATATGACTTTTGTAACGTTTGGCCTAAAAATATATTTAGGCCATAATTAATGGCCAAAAAATAAGATTTTCTCCAAAACTTACTATTGAAGTTACAAAAATTCAAAATTTAAACTTTCCTTATGTTTTTCCTTCTAATAACTTTCACTTTGGAACTTATTTACTTTGTTCAAAACTCAGCATTTTTCTATACATATGGGGGTACTAAACTTTCGAACATAAAAAAAAAGTACTAAACTACGAATGCAATTTGGTATTTTACCGTTCTTTCCGAATCTATCTACTTTATTAATCTATATGGATATTCACTATGCACTTTAAACCGTAGCTATAGTAATGAGTATTTCAAAAATGGCCACAAACAATGTATCGTCTATCATGTATCACAACTCTAATACTTATTCACATTATACTTGATTTACTAAGTGTTAGCGGTAGAGGCGGAAAGAATACAAATATGATTGAATTAATTCAATAAACACAAAAATGATATAACCCAAAACTTAGAATGATATTATAAATTTAATAAAAATGTATAACACAAAAATCAAAGTAGACAAATTAGAATTTTCTGAATTCTAATTCAAAAAGTATATAGAATATTAAAAAAAATTAGGACACACCTGATACTTCTAGATATTCAACTAATTGATTTTAAAAATTATATTCAGTTGAGGGGACTGTAACTTTAAATTGGGGAGGGATAATTTTTCATTTGAGGAAGGACTGTAATTTTTTTCAATTAATAGTTTAACCCATTAAAAAACAGACTAACATATAGTGTTGTCTCATAGAATGGGGTAGGCTGCAGTACACCTCAGCCCTCCCCTCCATCTGCCCCTGTATGGAGTGAAGGATAAAATGGGTTAGGCTTAAGAAAGAAAAACTAAATAATATCTTGAATATATAATTGGGAAAATGTGTTGAATTTTTCTTTTATATATATATATATATATATATATATATATATATATATATATATATATATATATATATATATATATATATATATATATATATATATATACACATTATATTATTGTTAAGAGTGAAGTCTTATTGCTAAGTGTCAAAAGGCCTTAACACATTGGCGGATCTTGTAACAAAACAATGACATTTTGGTGAAGCAGTCGAAAACGTATTTTATTTTTGACGCTTAATCTCTTGCGAGATTAATGGCTCTCATTAATCTTTGGCGAAATCTCAGATATATAGTATCTTTGGTTGGTTTAGCATTATTCGTTCTAATCCTCATCTTCTCAAAATTCTCTCTTAAAACTCTAACAGTTTGAAACCTTAGGTTTCCACGATATTCACTCTAGGTAAATAGATTCACTGATATAGCAAGTAAATCTCTTGTAATAGTAAGAATCTCCTTAATTCATAATTTATAGTTTTCAGCGTAGTTGGCAGGGTTTGGCCACTCTATCAGCAACCTGGCACGGGATGTCAGCGGTAATGTTTCTTATATTTTCATCCTAGGGTTTGCATATAATTTTCCTATATATCGTGGATGTGTTATTTTACAGGACTACGAGCGGGCTCATGAAAATGTTGCCCTAGAGACAAGGATAGGTCAAGATGTTGCTATATAATCGAAGGTACCAAGATAGTGGATGATTACATAAAGATTGGGTAGTCGGATAAGAAGAAGGGTTCGAGGGATGGCCGGTTCATAGAATTCGACGTAAATTTAAATACAAATAAATTCAATAAATATTATTTTGAACTAGATAAAATAATTCATATGGAACTTCTGTAACAGGCTGCGCCAAGGGTAAGGATCAGTCGGACACAGAGTCTCGGGTAAATAGGTCAGAATGTTCTTCCACATTATTGAGATCATTGACACGGAAAGATACTATCAAACGATGATCGACTTGGCAAAGGATTTCTCGGCCATGCGAGAAAATGTCAGAACCCGGGAGTTGGACTGGTTGTTTCTAGGGTCATGGCCGGGAAAATATTGAGCGTGGTCGATACCTACCCACAAGTACTCGACTTCGTAAATCAAACCGACCATCAATTAGGCGAGCCATCAAATGACTTCACGGACACTAATGCAAGCATACCATCTTGGATGATATTAACTTCAGATGGTTACATGAGACAAATTACTCGCCTCAATCATCTATAAGGGCTTGTCTAGATGTCGAGTTTCGAGATCTTCATCATTGCTCTACCGTAACCAACTATTGCACGACAGTCAATTCCTCCACCTACATAACAATCGTTTTCTACAGAGCGATCTCTTTAGATAAAGATGATGCACCCCATTCCCCCTCCATGGGAGATCTCCCCATTGATTTTATTTACATATTTGTAGTGATTAATCCGATTTTACTTTTCAAATTTATATATAACTTTTTAATTTAGTTAGATTTTTGAAATTGATTTTGATCAATTGTATATTTCGTTTTTATTTGTTTCATATTTGTATATTTTTTTATAAAGAAAATCCTTACAACCCACTAAAAATGTCGATAGTAGCCAAACGCAATTACCGACCATCAAGTGGTTGGTAAAAGGTTCACCACTACCGACCACTAATGTAGTTGATAAAACATACGCCACTACCGACCATCAAAGTGGTCGGTAAGTTGGGTGGTCGGCAATTCAAAATGGTGGTTATCAATAGATTTTTTATGAACCTTGTAATATCAACTCAATTAATGACCATAATAGGTCGCTAAAGCTCAATTATCATTCAAGCCGTCTAACCGCCCTTTAGCAACCATTTTGACGTGTTAAAAAATTAAACTGTAGCAATGTTTTTTTTACTAACGATTGTATCCTAAAAAAGTTTATCTTGACCACGTGTGGTCATAATTTCGAAAAGAGTACAAAGATATTGAAGCTCATTGATACATAACATGTATCTTCGACCAAAAAATAAACATGTATGATGTAACTGTATAGTTTATGAAATAAATGGAGTGTACTCATGTTCTTTGTAATCCAATAGATCAATGTTCACAGTAAGATGAAAATACCTGCATGCGCCAGAGAAGATCACTACTGGGCTTGATCCTATGATGATTATTCCAAAACTCGAGACGAGCTTTTTCGACCTCAGCTCTCTGTTCAGGAGTGCCATAGTTAGGATCGAACTCCCATATCTGCCTTCCTACATAATTGTTGGTGCTGTATAGATATGGCTCAAGCTCATCCCCATTAGCTCCCTCTCTAATCTTCAACCTCCACATTTTCCACTCTTAATTATTGCATTATATATAAGTGTCGGCTAAATATAGCAAAATATTAGAGGTAAGCACGAATTCATGAAATCTTTCTCAAACTATCTATTATGAAAAATAAAAATAAAAATCTAAATTTAGGGGACAATTATTTCCTTCAGGACTGTTCATTTTTCTATAGTAAAATTATATACGGATTAAAAAAATATCAAAGTAGAAATAACTTCCTACTAATTCTACTGTTCAAGGCATATATGCAAATATGTCATAAAACACACCCTTCTCGAACACTAATATTCTCCATAAATTAGCATTTTAGAACCACAATAGTATACAAATAAATTATGTTAGGGGACAACATACATAAAGACGACCATGAGAGCATTATTGGCATTAAGAAAAACTAGATTGATTCATGTGTATCGATCCAGATCGGAGAATGTGCTTCTTCAATATATAGAGTCTACCCTTTTGTGTTAGGGGTCTATATATATGGGGTTTAGAGGCAACAACTTCAATTTTTTTAAGATTTATTTTTATTATAGGTCCATAAATTATGAAAATAATGCAAAATAAATCCTCATTATGTAAAATTGCACTATAAATCCCTATTTTAAGTAACGATTACATTTTAAATTTTATATTAACTTTTTTTATAATTAATTATTTTATAAATAAAATAACTATATAATGAAATAAATTTTAAACATTAGGAAAAATCAAGGAAAGAATTTAAAAATTTAGGAAAAACCACTACAACAAATAGTAACATTAACGACGAAGCTATTGCGGCAACAACTTAAATGGCCTCTAATGATATTTTTAAAAACCAAAATGGCCTCTAATTATATTTTTAGGGGCAATATTTGCCGCTAAAGATAAAGTTAATAGAGGCAAAAAAAATAATTTGCTACTAAAGGTATCTTTAGGAAGGAACTTATTGGAACGACAAATAACGACTATTAGCGGCAAAATTAAAAAATTTAGTGTTATTTGTTGTAGTAAACTAATAACTATAGTTAATATTTTATTTTTACTCAAAAGTAATTTTCTTTTCTTTTTTGAAAAATCGGGAGGAAGGAATTGCATAGACCGCCCTCAAGTGAATGTCTCTCTTCCCCTTCCCTGAGTCTACTAGATAGATATTATGAAGGACTGCGGTTTGTCAAACTATTATGCAGCCTGGGGTGGTGGGGTGGGGGTTGGGAGGGGCTAATGTAGGGTTTGGAGAGGCACAAATGGGACGATCGACCTTAATCTGAGTCAATTGTATTATAACTTCTTATATTATGCCCAAAAAAAAAGTTATAGTAAAAACAACTAAATATTCGTACAAATAATCAATGATTTCAAGCTATTAGATAATTTTAAAAAGTTGAGAGCTAATAGAAGAAGGTTCTGGAAAGTTAGAATAGAGTTATCTTTAATTTATTATCACACTTTTTTTCACATAATAAACTAATAATATAATTTATTATCGAGTAAATATATACCGCCTAACATACCATCCATATATGACGTAACGTGATTATCCATATCATTATTATTCATGTAATTATTAGATCATCTATTTTGATATGATTTTAAATATTTATGAAAATATAAATTATAATATTTGATAAAAAGTGAAAATAGCATAAAGAATAAAAAAAATATCTTAAAAAATAACAATTTTTTATAAACAATTATTTTTAATAATAATGACAACTTTTTTCTCCATCCAACTTTATTTCGTCTTCCAAAATTGGATGACATTTTTATTAGGATATTTATGAAAGAATAATTATATATCACAAAAATCATATTATTCAACATACAGTATATTACTTTTTATAAAATTAAAATTAATATACTGAGGTTTGATGAAAAATAATTAAAAGTAAATCTATAAAAAAGTATATATTACCAAAAATTATATTATTTAATATATTACTTTTTATATGATGAAGTTTAAGTGAGAACAATTATAATAAAATTTAGAAAAGTAATAGATCAATAAATTTATTTTTAACTAAATTATACCATTTCTGGTGATATAATTTTAAGTGGTATATATTATTTTTTATAATAACAACAAGATAATTTTTCTATGTTAACATCTATTTACAATAATAATAATTAATATTTTAGATAATTGAAATTATGTTCCAATAAATAATCTTACTTATTATAACTTTTATATGATAAAATTTGTAATACAGAAGTTATCATATATTTTTTAAATTTTTATAAAATAAAAACTTAAACAAATAAATTTGGTATAAATGGATAACGAAATTTAAAAAAAAAAAAATCAATCTGAGGACCGCATGCATGCTAAGAAGTCTCTTTGAAATCCAAACCATCCTTCCAAGGAACGCTAATTATCACCACATCTTCTTCTTAGACTACATACGGTATTATACATTCAATGGTAGGTTTACCCAACCAACAAAAAAAGGGTAGGTTTTCTGTTTTTGGACAAAAACGGTAGGCTTTCCTGCATCTTTCTTTATCCTACCTGATCAGCTCATATATAGTTCGATTCATTATAATGAATTTGAGCTATCTGCGGGAAAGGAAAAAAGGAAAAATCTATTTTGACAAACAAAAAGTCAGGTTATATAAAAGACTGCAAAGACGGATTTAGTGAGGGAAAAGTAGGGATGCCAAACAAAGGTTTGGCACGGATTAGTGAGGCAAAACTGGGGATGCCAAATAAAGGTTAGGGACGGATTTAGTGAGGGAAAAATAGGGATGCCAAATTAAGGTATGGGATGGATTATCCTTAGGGTCTAATCAATTTGAGTATTCTAGATGTAAAAGTTTGTTTGATAAGATTTATGAGTCGAGTTGTGTCGACTCAAATTTTAACGAGTCGAACCAAATTTTAAAGCTTGTTTGTTAACAAATCGAACAAACGTTTTTTGAGTCGAGCTCGAGTTATCAACAAATAATTTATTTTTTATAGGTTTAATAATATGTTTATTGATAACTAAAACATTAATTTACAGATCATAAACATTAACGAGTTAACGAATGAGGTCGAACGACCTCGTTTTTTTATCGAACGAGTTCGAACAAACTGTTTTGTTCGTTTGTACAAACGAACGAGTTCGGACGATTATATTGTGAGCCAAACTCGAGCTGCTCGCGAGTGGCTTGGTTCGTTTATGTTGGGACTCACATACATTGAATCAATGTATTTAGAGAATTAGTGGAAGTCTTGGAAAATCAACTAGTATTAGAATCAATGTTAGTTTTCTAAGTTTGAATGTTTGGAGTCTTTCAAGATGGCTAGATTTATTGGATTGTTTGGTTGTGAAAGCCTATAAATAGGTACCATATGCTGATGGTTGAAGACAAGGAAAAAGAGAGAAATGAAGAGAGACACGAAAGATCCAAGAGTAAAAAATCATATAGGTTAGTTAACCGAGAGTGTGTGACAGACATATGGTGATTAAGGTCTTGGGTTAGTCTGAGAGTTCTTTGTTCTTTCTTTTGTAAGAGGGTTTTAAATTTTTCCGTAAAAAAACCTAGTTGTAATAGTGTGAGTGATTATATTAAATTACTCCATGGATGTAGGCATATTTGGCTGAACCACGTAAAAATTGTTGTTCTTACCTTTTCATTTTTCTTCTGTGCACGATCCTCAAACGAGAAAACCGACTTTTTCCCAACAGTTTACAACCTTATTTATCCTTAAATCTTGTCTCACAATAGAAAATGAAAATCCGAAACACACGCAGTCCCCGAGTTATTCTTCCCCAGTACCCGTACCTACCCGCTATTAAGAGGGGAATAAAGGATTTGGAAAGACAAAGATGAAAAAAGCTTAATATGAGTTAATTGCACTACAATTTCCGACTAGTCACTAGTCGTCGCTAATGTGATATAATTAGCGACATATTGTTTTTGTCGTTATTGATCGTCTCGTTAACGACAACATATTTTTTTCGCTAATAATACACTCGATAGCGACAAAATGTGTAGTCGTTAGTGATTAGATATTATCGACGACTACAATTGTTGCTATTGAAATTTCATTAGCGACAACTTCATGTCTCGGTTATTACTTCACGGCAGGGACTAACGAGAGCCTAAAAACAAAACTTTGGGTACCTATTTGTACACTTTTGTAAATTTGGGTACTTATTTATTAGATTCGTGAAACAATGGGTTTCCGTGAAGGATTTTTCCCTTCAAAGAATGACGATTTATAATCTAATAATCCACAAAATTTGAGAATATTTTCCATATAATATTATTTATGTTTTTTCTTAATGCCCTTTTTAAAACGAGTATATGCTAAATAACTATCTTTTGAGTTCAACTGGTCAGGGCTTACTAAATCTTCTGCACTTTACGGGTGTGAAATGAAAAGTACAGGGTTTTAATTATCTCTCTGAACATGGGTCGTCTAGTTCTGATTTACCTGAACGTATGCATTGGGAGGAATGCATATTTCTTGTGAAATTAATCGTGATGCGTGTTAATAGGTTTGAACCACCCACATAAAAAAACTATCCTTTAAGTATTTAATATTTACTATATTATTTTTATTGAATATATTCAAGTTTTATCTATTATAACCAAATTAATATACTTAATAATAAGGTAATAGCTTTAAAAGGTCTAGACAAAAAGAAATTTAGTTGTTCAAAAAAGTTTTTACAAAACTAGTGAAATTCATACTATTACATAGCCTATTTCAAAAATATACTTCATCCGTCCAAGTTTCTTTTGTTCTTTTTTCTAAACAAAGGCGTCTAACAATATTTGTATTTTTATACTATCATGTATATTTTTTCTATAGTTTTTCAATATCACCTCTAAGCAATTAGTTAAAAGCAATCGTGCAATAAATAATCTTATACTTAATAAATAAGGATAATATAGTAAAAATATAGTATATTTAATGTCTTTTTTAATTCTTGTGCCACACAAAGTAGAACAAATAAAATGGACGAAGGAAGTACCAACATCCACGGTTAACTACAACAACTTCGTATTAAAATTAAGCACTAATAATGAGAGTAATTAATGTGAGGTTGCTTAGGTGGGAAAAAAATTGAAACAACATGCAACTCATTCGTATAGTGTACAATCTTTTTAAAAATACATGAAATTCATTTAAAACATTTACAACCTCTTAAAAGTATAACTATAATATAACACAAACAATCCTTAAAAATATGCAACTCTTCTATATATAACCTTTGCTTCTTCATGAGCAATGAAACACGAAACTTGCATTAGTCATAACCATCATTAAAAAAAACCCTAAAACCTTTCCCCCACTCCTTTCCCCTTCTAAGAAAATGAAACCACTGCCAGAACTCCTTTGCAGATGGACTAGAAGGCGATATCGATAATAGTGGCTGCTTAAATGGTTGCGCTGGTGAAAAGGGTGCACAAGAAACCAAAATATATTTAGTTATTTAAAGTGAATTTTTTTATGAACATTTTAAATATAAAGAATGTGTTTTGATAAAATCAAGACCTTTTTTTATTAAAAAGGAAAACAGAATCTAAAAAATGGTTGTGTTAGTAGGTTACCCCAAGGATCAACCTTAGGTGGTGACATTAATGACGATGATGGTGGCATTAATGCCTAATAACCTGTAAAATTTGATAGTTTGAAATTTCATGGTGGATGGTGGGTGATTTTTATTTATTTCTATTTTATTTTATACACCATGAAAACCTTTTAAGAAATAAGAAAATAACTTATATCTAAATGAAAAACTATTTAAGTACCGTGGACTATTGGATCAATGACCAGTAAATTAATATACTCCAACATAACTTAGTGTCAACTCCTCCGTAACACTAAACCGTCATTAAGTACTATGCCAAGTGCCAACAGATAGAAAGTAGAAAAAAATTGGCATCAAATTGTTGTAAATCCTTTAAGTTTCAGATCAAGAAAATAAGGTTGAAATCGATTTGGTTTTACGGAAAACGTTTAAGTACAGATTTTAAAGAACACCGGAATTTATCGCGGTTCACTCCAAAATAGACCTACATCCACGTTAAGCCCATATGAGAGTAGCTAAGATTCAATATATGCCTCGGATTACAAGTTTACACACCTCACACAAATCTCTCAAGTTTATCAGATATTACAAGTTATACCACAAACATTTCTAGTACATCAACTACACTGAAATACACTCAATAATTGAACCAGAAGATTCAATCTTACAGATTTTATAAACTATTATCTAATCTAATCACTCAAAAGCTATTGCTGAAAGAAATCAAAGGTTTCGACAATTCTAGGGTTAGGGTTTTGAGAGAGAGAGAGTTGAGAGGAAGAGTAATCAGAACAAGTAAAAATGAGAAAAGACGGGCAATGGCCTTTTATATGAGACAACCTCCAACCTCAATCTCAGCCGTCCATCTTCCATCTAATCAAGTGTCAAGATAAGTCCACGTAACCATTAAGTAGCTGACCACAAATATTCAAGCGTGATCATGGTGTGTCAAACCCAAAAGTCACAACTTTATGATATATACATAATACTTCACATATCAACAATATCCACCTTGAAGTATTATAACTCTTATTAATTCCCATAGCTGAAAAACCTCCACTTGAATCTTCACAGGCAGTGAAAATAACCCTCTCATTTTCTGGACACATGCATCACAATCTACCAAGAAATAACTAGTCTAAACAATGTTAAACTTGATATTGGTAACAATTTTAGTTCCAAAATATGCAGTATTTTCCTCTGTTGTTATTTTTAACAACTTCAACTGACCGCTGTCAAGCACATCTCTAATATAGTGAAATTTAACATCAATATGCTTAGTTATTTCATGATACATAAGGTTTTTACTCAACTAAATTTCACTTTGACTATCTAAATATAAAGTCACCTTGCACTTCAGTGATTTGAGTTTATTAAGTAAGTTCTGAAGCCAAATACATTCCTTAGCAAATCTGTAATAGCTACATACTCAGATTATGTAGTAGATAATGCTACAAGTGGTTGCAACTGAGATTTCCATGAAATATAATTGCATCCCAAAGTAAAACAATAAGCTGTAGTGGATTTTCTAGAATCCTTATCACCAGCAAAATCAGAGTCCACATAACCTGTTAACTCAAACGGAACATGATGATTTCCAAAACATAAACTAATATTTAAGGTACCACTGACATAGGCCAGAACATGCTTAAGTACAAGTCAATGCTCAAACTCAGGATTAGACATATACCTACTGAGCAAAGATATATCAAAAGATAAGTCTGTTTGAGTACTATCATAGCATATAGTAAGGAACCAATCACATTTGCATAAGGGACATAGTTATTCTCACAATCTCTGACTAAGATTTGGGGAAAAAATTACTTAGACAAGACAGTATGACCAGCCAAGGGAGTCAAAACATATTTACAGTTCAAACTATCATATTTAGACACCACTTTTTTCAAATAAGGCCCTTGATGCAATTTCAACATGCAATTTTTTCTATCTCTACTAATTATCATGCCAAGAATCCTTTGAGCCTCACCTAAGTCTTTCATGTCAAACATCATACTTAAGGACTATTTCAAGACTTTATAGCATGGAAAGACTTACTAATCAAGAGCATGTCATCAATATATCGGAGCACATATACACTAGCAGACTGATTTAATAGAAAATATAAGCAGACATCATATTCAAACCTCATAAAACCAAGTTCAAGCATTAAGGAGTCATATCTTGTATACCACTGTCTAGGGGATTGTTTTAACCCATACAAAGATTTCTTAAGTAAGCATACATGATAAGGCAAACTTTTGTCAACAAAACGCTCAGGTTGTCTCATAAAAATAGTTTAATCTAATTCCCCCTGTAAGAAGGCAGTTTTCACATCCATTTGATCAACTTCAAGATCAAAACAGGCAGCATAATCTAGCATACACCTAACGGTTTTGAATTTAACTACAGGTGAGAAAATATCATTACAATCTATCCCTTCTCTTTGAGTATAGACTTTAGCTACAAGTCTAGCTTTATATCTAGGGGGATCATGATCAGTTACACCCTCCTTAAGTTTATACAGCATCTACACTCAATAACATTTTAATTTTCAGGCAACTTAACCAAAATCCAAGTAATATTGATTTTCAAAGAATTCATCTCCTCAAGCATGGCATCATACCACTTGTCATACTCAGCAGACTCAAGAGCATCTAGATAAGAAGATGGTTCAGTGCATTTTACCTCAACAACTGTACTGAGTGCAGTATACACTAGATCAACATAGGAATACCTCGAAGGGGAAGTGATATTCCTTCTTTGTATATCTCTAGTTAACTGGTAATTATGAAGCTCCCCTACTGATGACTCACTGAGTTGTAGTGGTTGATCACTTCCCTCAGGCTCAATGACATCATCAGGTTGATTGATTTGTGTTACATCCCTAAGGTCACCAGTTGGATTTGCATTCAAATGATCAGCTACATTTTGGGACTCCATCTCAAGCTCTAATCCCACCTTTTGACTTAGTGGTTTAGGGTGAGCATCATTACCTATAACATCATGGACCTTAAAAGGAAAAGTGAGTTCATCAAAGATTAAATCCCTAACATAGATAATTTTGATGCCTCTAGCATCTTTTCCCATAACCTGTAACCCTTCACACCATGTTGTTGTTGATAACCTAACATAATGCATTTAATGGAACTATGATCCAATTTCCCATCTTTAGTATGAGCATAAGAAGCACACCCAAACACTCATAAATGTTGCGAATTTGGTTTAGACCCTTTCCAAACCTCCAAGGGAGTTTTAAAGTCAAGAGTCTTATTTGGACTCCTATTAACTAGATAAGTGGCAGTGTACAAAGCTTCACCCCAAAAAGTTTTTGGTAACCCAGATGTAAAATGCATGCACCTTACCTTTTCAAGTAGAGTCTTATTCATCCTTTCTGCAACCCCATTTTGTTGGGGTATATGCCTAACATTTATGTACCTAAGAATGCAATTTTCTTTACAGTAAGAATCAAATTCCACATTACAAAATTACAGGCCTTTGTCAGTTCTAACACACTTTAAAACCAAACCAGATTGTTTTATTTGTAAAGATTTCCATTCTTTGATTTTAGAAAAAGTTTCATCTGTCCAAACTTTTCTACCGTAATCATCCACAAGGGACAAAAAATATTTGAAAGTTCCATAGGCATCTACTTTCGCAGGACCCCAAAGACCAGCATGCACATATTCAAAACACTTTTGGGACTTATGAACCCCCGGGGAAAACTTCATCCTATGTTGTTTACCCAAAACACATCTCTCACAAAAAGTTAAGAGTACTTACAGTATCTTTTCCAAACATACCTTGCTTGTTTAGCACAGTGAGCCCTTGAAGGCTCATGTGCCCTAACCTCAAGTGTCATTTCTCAGTAATATCCTAAGATTATTTATTAGTAACATGGTTTACACAAGCAGATAAGTGAGAACCATCTAACACATAGAGCCCAACAAGCTTAGTACCAGCTAAGAGCAACTTAGAGTTCTTATAAACATGCATAATAACATTCTCAACTTCATACACACGGCCTAAATCATCTAAAGCACTCAGAGAAATTAAGTTCCTTATCAGTTCAGGAATATACCTTACACTACTCAAAATAATTCTTTTACCATCATTCAACTTCAAATCAATTTTTCATATGCCTTTAACTGCACAAGTATGATCCTTACCCACATATACAGTTTCATTAAAAGTCTCAACAAGATCATAAATAGTTCAACATTGGCGCATATATGAAAGGTATATCTATAATCAAGAATCCAACTATCACCATTAGACACCCTAGCAACATTCAGTACTTTATATACACCACCTATACTAGGCATGCATGCAACATTAGATTCATTATTCTTAGAACCCATTTTGTTTTTCAATTTAAATTTTTTTTCTTTAAGTGTCCAACCTTCCCACAGTGAAAACATTTCCTGGGTTCTTTACCCTTAATGTTTTTCTAGCTCAGGATCAAGGCCGGCTTAGTTCTTTTAACAAACATATTTGCACCAGTTATTTTATGCTACTTAAGTTCATTTTCTCTAGCTTTAAGCAGTAACTACTTGATCATACTTAGGGACAGAGGTAGCATATAGAAACACATCTTTAACAACTTGGAAAGAAATGCATTTGCTCGTATCATATAAAGCCATAGAAGTACCCTTAAGAACAAGACACATCTTAGTAAACTCATCTAGGTATTCATAAATACATTTAGAACTATCCATTTTATAGTTAAACAAATAACCTTTCAAAAAAGCAAGATTAGGGACAGATTTAGTAGCATAAAGAGATTCGAGTTTACCCCACAACTCAAGAGTTGTTTCAGCACCATCTACCTGGCGAATCACTGAGTCAGATAGATTCAAGAAGAGGATGTTATACGCCTCTTCATTAATCGATGCTTCCTTCTCGAGATCGCCTTCACGCCATTTTTAATGTCCTTAAATTAATGCACTTCCCACCTTATGATGAGATAACAAGACTTTCATCTTTTTAAGTCAAACACCAAAATCCATTTTTCCATCGAATACCGACATATCAATACCAGTTGATGTCATCATCCTAGAAGATTAGCCAAGAAAACAAAATATATTACGATGAAAAATAACCAGCTTTAGAAACAACCGAAAAAACCCCCCGATTTGATTTCGGAACCCCTAAGATCTCCAAGAAGTAATAAAAAAACCACCGATAAAACCTAATTTTCAAAAGGCCCAGATTTGAAAGACCCAAGAAACGTTTTGAAAAGATCTGATACCACTGTTGTAAATCCTTTAAGTTTTGATCAAGAAAATAAGGTTGAAATCGATTTTTAAGTACATAAATTAAAGAACACCTGAATTTATCGTGGTTCAGTCCAAAATAGACCTACATCTATGTTGAGCCCAGATGAGAGTAGCTCAGATTCACTATATGCCTCAGATTACAGTTTACACACCTCACACGAATCTTTCAAGTTTATCAGATATTACAAGTTATACCACAAAACTTTCTATTATATCAATTATGCTGAAATACACTCAGTAATTGAACTAGGAGATTCAATCTTACATATTTGCTAAACTATTATCTAATCTAATCACTCAAAAGCTATTGCTGAAAGAAACCAAAGGTTTCGACTATTCTAGGGTTAAGGTTTTGAAAGAAAGAGTTGAGAGGAGGAGTAATCGGAAGAAATAAAAATAAAAAAAACGGATAATGGCCTTTTATATGATACAACCTCCAACCTCAATCTCAGCCGTCCATCTTTCATCTAATCAAGCGTCAAGATAAGTCCACGTAACCATTAACTAGCTGATCACAAATATGCCAGCGTGGCCGTGGTGTGTCAAACCCAAAAGTCCCAACCTTATGATATATATATCATAATACTTCACATATCAACCCAAATCGATATGGGGTCATTTCTTTTTTCTCTACAGCTTATTTGCTCTACCATCTTTATCTGCCTCGGCCTTTACAAAATTTTCATCAGATTTCATACCCGAAAAGCCACAGTATTGAATCTTGAAAATCGAAACCTCCGCCTTCCACCTGGAAGAAAAGGTTGGCCTTTTGTAGGTGAGATCTTGCACTATCTCTATCATATACACAATGGTGTCGCGGAAAATTTTGTTGAAAATAGGAGGAAAGAGTATTCTTCCAAAGTCTTCAAAACTTCATTTGCTGGGGAATCGGTGGCAATATTGTGTGGTGCTGAAGGGAACAAATTCTTGTTCTCAAATGAGAAAAAGCTGGTACAAGTATGGTGGCCTCAGATTATTGATCAACTCTTTCCCAAGTCTGGTAACAAAACCACCACTCATGAGTCTATAAGAGTGCGCAGAATGATTTCAGGGTTTTTCAAACCCGACTCTATTCGGAAAGGAGTTGGGGTAATGGATTCTGTAATAAAATGTCATTTGCAATCAGATAGGAAGATCAGTGAAGAGGTGGAGATTAGTTCTATGTCCAAGAAATACACCTCTGAATTATCATGCCGATTGATTCTAAGCATCAGCGAGTTGAAGTTAATCGATGAGTTTTCAAGGCTGGTTGAGGTTATATCTATTGGTCTCCATACAATGCCTGTAAATTTACCAGGAACAGCACTTAGCAGGGGTATAAAAGCATCCAAGGTAATGCGTAAAGAGATTGAGAAAATGGTTAAGCAGAGGAAAATTGATATTGCTGAGCAAGGTTTATCTTCTAAGCCACAAGATATGATTACGCATCTCCTTCTAAACACGGATGAGAATGGTCAGTTCTTGAATGAATTTGACATTGCCAGCAATATACTTTCTATAATAGAAGCCTCTTATGCAAATCTCCACAGTACAATTACCTTAGTCATGGTGTACCTTTCGGATCTTCCTCAAGTATACAATAACGTCCTAAGAGGTAAGCCAAACATGCACACTTATAATTAAACTATTCAACGATCATTAAAGTTAAAGGCTTTCTCCCTTTAAATACTGATTGAACTTTATGATGTAATTATGTGTTTTGTAAAGAGCAAATGGAAATAGCAGAATCAAAAGATCCAAACTACTCACTAAGTTGGGAGGATTTGAGTAGAATGAAGTATACATGGAACGTTGCTTGTGAAGTGTTAAGATTATTGCCACCAATTGGGTCATTTAGAGAGGCTATAACTGATTTTGAGTATGGTGGTTACCTGATTCCAAAGGGATGGAAGGTAATCTTTATCTTTGGTTTTTATTTTGCTTACTTTGTTTGTTTTAGAATTTCAGTTTAATTAGTGCAAACTTCACTATTATACTAATCAGGAGTTCAAAGTTCACTTGAAGCATCTTGTGACTAGTAATAATGCCTCTCAAAAATACTACACATGAGCAGAATTATTCCATTGAATTTATTATTGTGTAATTTGAAGTTATATTTACTTTCACATGTGTAGATGCATTGGATTGCACGTGCAACTCAAAAAAATCCTGAATACTTTCAAGATCCAGAAAAGTTTGATCCAAGCAGATTTGAAGGAAATGGTCCAGCGCCATTTACATTTGTTCCTTTTGGAGGCGGGCCACGTATGTGCCCGGCAATGGAATATTCAAGACTAGCGCTACTTGTATTTATACATAACGTGGTGACCAAATTTAAATGGGAGAAAATTATTCCTGATGAAAAATTAGTACATGGTGCGGTTTCACATCCAGCTTATGGACTTCCAGTTTATCTTCATCCACTCGAGTCTTGAGATAATTTTGAGTACCTATCTCAATCATATTGCTCGCTTCATGTTACGATTATTCTATGTGTGTACTAATTGAGCCATTTAACACTGTTATAGTATTTGTTTAAATTATCTCTGATAGTGGGCCTCAAGTTTTTTGTAGAGAATTTTAAATTTTTTACCTCACTTGTAGTGAATTAGTGAAGTAAAAAAATGATATAAAAACAAATTATTATTTAGAAAAATTACACTAAATTTTGATTCAAGTTCTAAAAATAATTGACAAAGTAGCGTTACACCAAAAACACAAAATAATTTGAGTTTTTCATGTGTTATTACTTATTAGGTAACCGTTCAACTAAAATACTTAATTTTCCAGTTGTATTCGATGTTGGTCTCCATTCATTTTATAACTATAGAGAAGAGAGTCTTTTTTTAATTCTAACGTTCTGACAATTTTTTTTTGTCAGTAACACAATTTTTTTTTAAAATTTTAAATATAGCAAGTCGCGCGCTGAGTTAGATGACGTGGTGCTAAAACTTTCTCAAGATGTACAAAATTCCTCGTCCTCGTAGTACAAAGAGATGATATGAATCTTTATCCTCGGTTGAGCCACTTTGAGCCTACTACGGGTAGTGGTATCTACATATCAGTTAATTATGATATCACTACACCAAATAGAATAACGACTGTCCAAGGAAAGCATAAGTACCTGACAGTCCTTTTTAGCCCATTCCAGGATCAACACGAGATCTGAGTCATTGACATTCCACCGGGAGCAATCACTATAAAGCCGGTGTCGGATGACAAATTAATCAAGGTGCCGATTGGGCAAACAAAGACTAAAGTCAAGATTAAGGAATTCCTTGACATCTCAATATGAATATCTTTTAAGATAAGTTGGAAAAGCACATAGACAAGTTCGTATGGAAAGCCGTATTGGTAATATATATACGGATTATAGTGCAAAGCCTCAATGCTAAACTCATTGTGCAATCGATAACCCAAAAGAGAAGGATTGTTCACAAGAGAAGAAAATAGATCATTAAAGCATTCTCACCAGAGAGGGGATTTATTGCTATTTGGTTAGGCCTTTAGGCCTAAAGAACGTTGGGCCAATACTAGAGGTTAAT
The DNA here is from genome assembly GCA_029959085.1 of Nemophila menziesii. Lineage (NCBI taxonomy): Eukaryota > Viridiplantae > Streptophyta > Magnoliopsida > Boraginales > Hydrophyllaceae > Nemophila > Nemophila menziesii. The sequence goes on along the minus strand of JARWIR010000055.1, from coordinate 749,287 downwards.
GAAAAAAGGTTTAACCTATTAGATCGACAAAGACACGGAGATCTATTAAACGTCTTACTCATCAAGATCAACACTTTCGAAATGCATCTCGAAGATTTAATTGAAGCATTCTCTGTCATGAGAAGATTGGAAATCCACCTTAATCCGAAAAATGTTCCTTTGGCAATACTTTAGGTCAATTCCTTGAATTCATGGTGAGCCACCACAGTATAGAGGCAATTCCGACAAGATACAAGCTATATTAGACATGGAGTCTCCTCGATTCATCAAGGAAACGAAGTCACTTACCAACCGAGTGGTTGCATTAAGCCAGATTTTGTACAGAGCAACAAATAAATGTGCTACTTGGTTCAAAACCCTACGAAAACACCAACATTTTCAACAAGACAGTAAGTGACATGAGGCCTTTGAAAATATAAAATAATATGTGAGCTATGCGGACAAAGTCTCCTAAGGAGGAAGATAATATCAATGTGATGTTGAGAAGTTGATGATGGCCCGCAGATGATGGTGAGGGACAGTGCCACAGTGGAGATGAAGATGGATGGGATGTGTATGGTGGTTTGATAGTTTGTGTACGTGAGTTATGATGATGGATGGTGGTTTGATGGAGAATGCTCAGATAAGGGAGAATGACATTCTACTTTTAAAATATGTAGAGTTAGTAAAAAGTAATGGATGATCCTAAACAATAATGGGTAAAAGTTGTAGTATTATAAAGTGTCAATAAAATTACCATAGGATCCTGGCTCCAAAAGACACTGATAGGTGATAGCAAGACCTCTTAGTGTCGATAACCAAAATAGTAACTACACATTGCGAATCCACTACTTACAATTTCTTACAAGATTCACTAACTCTTTTGCTACCGTTAGGGCTGTAAACAAGCCGAGCTGAGCCGAATACTAGATGTACAGGCTTGTTTGTTTAACTTCTCGAGCTGAGCCGAGCTTAAATTTAAACGAGCCGGGCCGAGCTCAATTTTTAACGAGCCGAGCTCGAGCTTCTAGTGATCCATATCAGAAATGTTAGAACTTGTTTGTTTAACTTATAGAACAGACTTTTTTTAGAGTCGAGCACGAGTTTCTCATGAACAATTAGTTTTTATGGTTGAAATAGGACTTTCATGAACGGTTGGTATATGATGGAGTGTGTGGTATGAAAATATGAAACATAACATTAATGAAAATATAAATGTCTAACGATATTAAAAAATTTCAATTTGATATTGAAGGTTTAATAATATATTAATACATAGATAATATATTAAGTTATTATTTTTATAATTATAAACGAGCTCACGAACCGAGCTCGAGCAGACTCGTTTATTTATCGAGCTTAAAATAAAGTTTGAGCTTGAGCTTGTTTATATTCGAGCCGATTTCGAACGAGCTTTTCTCCGAACCGAGTTCGAGTTGCTCGCGAGCGGCTTGGTTCATTTGCAGCCCTAGCCACAGTTGTTAGACTTTTTCAATTGAGCCTACCTCCATCATCCAAAATCTTATTAAAATCACTTATAGATATTCATGGGAAGACCATTATGCTTCCTTAGCAAATCTAGTTGTTCTTCTTTCCCCATTGAGGTTCCGTGCATAAAAATACGAAACACCATATTCTTCTTGCCCGTCCTCCAATACACTCTATATAACATAGGCTGATCTGAGTTCTCCACCACTTTCAACTTTACCGTATTCCTGTTCCAAAGCATCCAAATTATACCATAGGAATTTGCATCATAATTGTTCCTAACTTGCCAATTTTTAGAATTCATTTTCCAAATTCTGTTAGCTTTCTTTTTCTTTTTATCTTAGATTCTAGACACCCAAGCTCAATTTCCTCAATATTATCCCCAAAATCACCGCAATTATTTCTGATATTACTAGCAATATGTGTTAAATATTGTGTTACAGACAAAACTATATTTGTCATAGAATTACAACTGGTTGATATTTAACATATAATAATGTAAAATATAACAATTTGTCTTCGTAATATATAGCATGTGAGTAACTATTGTATGTTGCTAAATTCTTCTTGATGTCAATGACACTCTTTTTCTGTACTCTGCTAAAGCCCATATTGGGAAGATATTTCTAAATGATGCGTAATGCATCATGCAATTCCTAAAGAATACTCCTGCTATTTCCTGCAAAACAATTATGATAATTAATTAATCTACAAAGTTTTTTTGAGTTCAAATCGATAATGTAAATAACATGGAGTTGTTTTGAGTGATTACTTACCTGTTGAGGAAAATCACCTTTTTCTAATTGAGAATTGATTAACAATTTTGCTGCCTTATCAAGAGGTGTAGAATCTCTTTCTCCCTGTTACAAAAGAAAACTAGATAATGTGTATCCACTTCAAAAAATATTAGGGTAATACATTGTCATTAGTCCTCCTTACAAAAAAACTAACCTGCCCAGATTGAATGAGAGCCATCATAGCCCAAGCAGTTTGCACTAAGTTAGAATGATTACCTTCAAGAGGTACATATTCCTGTTCAAAAAGCAAAATCTGTTGAAATCATTTCATTCTTCAACCGTACATATATAGTCGGAGCAAATTGTATTACCTTGTTTGGACAAGACATACAACATTCACCCCAACCACCATCTTCCCTTTGTGTTTTCAACAGGAAATTAACAGCTTTACCAATAGCTAGACAATTATAGTATGTTTTTCCTGCTTCCGATAAACCTCCAAAAGCAAACCAGGTAGCATATGTGAAGCAGACTCCCCAATTGCCATACCTACAAATATGTGTTTTTCGTATGATGACTGTGGATCAGATATTTTGGTATGATTTTGACTCTGCCAATGGAATAAAGTATTCAGTAGATATCTCATGTTTGGTCTTTTCTGTTATGATCTATATGATAAGATACAGCTAACAACTAAAGAAATAATTACAGCTTAGCAACAACAAGATGACAGCTGCAAGTAGTTGGTTAGTTAGTAGAATTGGTTAGCTTAGCTGTGTATGTATTGTGTATGTATTGTCTGCTATATATATCACATACACGAGAATGTAAAACACAATTCTTTCTAATAAAACTCTTCTTCATATCTCTCTCTTCTCTTCTTAATACTATAGATATATTATGGTTTTAACATTTTTTTTAATGTCGAAAGAAAAATGGTAAGCGAAAATGGTGCGTATTATAAGCAACATAGAAGTAATCCTACATAATTTAATGATTTTAATGTGATTCTCAAATTGTACAATTGTGATAATTATGGTTACATAAATGGTATACCATGAACCATCATGCATTTGGACATCTTCAATGTATCTAACAGCTTTTGTGATACAGTTTTCTATTTCTTTCAACTTGTAATTGGGATACAACTTCTTGAAAAGAACAAGCGCTTGAATCGCGGATGATGTACATTCTACGTATCTGTACCGTATGTATTGTTGGATTAGAGAAGCTCATTTATCAAATTGTCATATTTTAACAGAAAACTGAAGTTTGAATGCAAATCTTACTCGTGTTCGACAACAATGTCAGAAAAGATTTCTGTAGGATTCAGCAACTAAAGATGGAAACAAAAAGAAAAAAATGATTTAGTTTATGTCTTTATGGACGAAAGTGTAAAAAATCGGAAGCCTTCCCATAATCGAATGCAAGATTGATAAATCTGATATTATAATTTGATAGAAAAAAGATACCTCCAACCATTTTGGAGCTCCTGCAGGCTCCCATGCTGTAAATCCACCATTTTTGTTCTGCAATTTTTCACACATAGAGTAACCATCTTAATCCGTATCATTGATTTCTCTTTCTTCTTCTTGTCCTTTTTGTAACATCCAAACTCAAATTTAAACTGAAGTAATTCTTTTTAGATCATTACTTACTAAGTAATACTTATATGTTAATTATAGAAGCCATATATATTTATAATAAAGTACTGGTGAAAGGAAAACTATGTTTTTTTCTTGTTGTCAAATTTTATTATACTTTGTAATTTTTTTTACTAAATCCCTATAGATGATAGTTTTTTTTTTTAATTCTAAAAACCCAATAATCTTCGTATGATTTATAGAAAAGTAACAACAAAATAAAATTCAATTTTACATAAAATAGTAAAAAAGTTAAAGTGACATTTAATTTACTGAATTATTTGACTTACCTTCAAACTAAAAACAAAGGGTCATATGTAAAATAAAAATATTCTTTCTTAGACACGGTTACTTTTATCAATAGTTTAGAATTTCAAGAATCGTATACAGATGTTAACAGTTTGCTAAATGAATATGAATTAGTTCAAATTTGTCAAAATTTAGTTTATACAAACAAATAAATCCAAAATATAGTTGTCATAAGATTGTATTTACAAATTAGGTTCTCATACCATGTAGAGTTTATCAACTCATTTAACAGGTTAGGTTGTTATAGAGTGCAACTTCACCAAGTGCAAGTGAAATCTATAATCTTACTTGTAAGGAGAGCAATATATTGACAGCATCGTATAGTTGCTCGGGTTCTAGTTTCTCGCCAACTATCTCTGAAGGCATTGTAGATAGTAGGAGGCAACACTAGAAGAGAAAAATCAACTTGTATAAGAGGCATAATTACCTGTCTTCCAAAAAACATCATTAACTATATTACGGACCTTCAATACTTCAGCGGTGGTGTCTGAAGCTTGCCATCCATGATCTTGATCCGAAAAGGTCCATGATCCTTTAGATATATGGCGGAGCATTCTTTTAAAGTCACCTGAAGGATTTTCTTTGACCTATGACAAGTTATATATCATGATCCACAACAAATAATCTAATGAGTTGGATCAACAATTCTGCAGAAACAATATGAAAGCGTCAAAATGAATACATTATCCACAGTTAGAGCGGAAACCTGAGAATTCTTTATGAATTTGTGTCCTTTTCTAAGAGCATCGCTTATTTCTTCGGTGACATCACTTGCCAGAAGTGCCTGAATTGTAAAACTCGCATCCCATTGTTGACTACAAGTCTGTAGAGAACAACAATAATCAGACACATCAATTTCGTTGAAAAAACGGATCAATTTCATTGGAAAAACAGATTATATCAAGATTTTCAATAATCTGGTATGAAAATAAAGAGAGTATGGTGCTTTTCTGCTGACCTGCATTTTCATTCCATCTTCAGCAACCCAAATGTAGTCAGGAATCCTCGCGAGATGTTTTTAAAGCAATCTCCATTCGGGTCCTCAATCCAACAGGCTAGCATACACAATACCTAATGAAATATTAATTATATTTTGAATATTGGTAGAGAATAGTTGTTGTACATCTTGATTTAGATACCTTCACGGTGCATCCAGCTGTAATGTATCGACTATTCTCATCTTCATAGTGTATGTGCTTCATGGTAGTCTGCAGAGCTTTCTCCCTCAACTTATTAAAAGACCAACGAGTCAAAAGAGGCTCAGCTAATACATGGAGAATATCATTGAGCAACTCTTGCACAGAAGGATGAGAATAGTAGAGGTCCTCCTACATATTTAAGTGAGCTTACAGGTTCGCGTATTTTAAAATATACTGTTAAAAGTCTTTACCTTATTAATGATATACCTTAGCGCACAAATGACGTGCTTTGCTCCACTTAATTGTGTGGTAGGGTTGAGCGTACAACTCTTCTCTTAGTTGTAGAATGAGAGGAGTTATTGAGCCAACAAATCTTTTCCCATACAAATAAGAATTGGCATGTATGCCAACCGAGAATAGCAGAACATATTTGCTGCATTTGAGAGGAAACAAGTAATATCTCATAGAGGTCAATAAAGATGTACTAGTCCATATGCACAACTAGGGATAATTAATGAATCAAAAAAATGTGCCTACATGGATGCACGGGAAGAAAAGACGGAAGGATCCATAATTCCGGAGGCATTGGGTTGGTTCCTGACCAATCATAAACTCCAAGAATCTTGAATAAATAAACAGAAAACATATGATCTTACAAGTGACAATCACTCAGCTTATAAATAACTCATTAAAAAATAATTGTTTTGGCAGTACCGACAGCAAAGTTGTTCCAATGGAAGGTATTGCTAACGCACTACCATGATCAAGAATCCATGTCCGTGCTCTATGACATGCATTGTTTGAATTACCATCAGGTACTTCGCTAAGTATACGCATACACATGTAGTTAAGAGTTGTACAAAGCATTGCGCTATCTCCCTCTATGTGTAATCCCCAGCCACCATCTTCATTCTATGTTGTTAGTATACAAATCCATTAGTTATCTATGCCTGATTTCGCATAAATGACTATATATGAGTGATTTTAACAAAGATTATAATAAACCTGGTGACAGTATACGTAGCGAAGAATTTCTTTACGATGATCAGCAGAGAAGACTTGATCAAGATGTCCGGTAATGTACAAACACATGACCTGCCAATATTTTTGGTTGATTAGCAATAGAATCAATTGAGTTAAAATTTGTCAACTTATTACCAGAGGTGGAAGAAAGAACAATGGGCCAGCATTTTCACCTGGCCAATGCCCATCACTGGCTTGCAAGGCTGTGATCAAATGAAATGCTCTACCCAATGTAGTTGTTACCTTTTCATATGGGATTTCTTCTCCTTCTTCTACTTTAACTTGAGCTATTCTTTGTTTAAATTTCTTCTCTTCAAGAAACTTCATTTTAAAGTCCAACTATACTTTGTTAATAACATATCAAAAGGGAATTAACATATAAATCGATGACTGTGAGTGATCAATCTATGTGCCTCTCTCACAAATACAATTTGGATAAGAAGTTGACCCAAAAGGTAAAGATGATAGAACATAAGATTCATATTTTTCGTAAATACAATTTGGATAAAAGGTTGACATTTATTTATTTGTTTCCTAACCTTTTTTTTAAAAAAAAAAAAAACTTTGGTCTTATTTAGTGAATAAATCAGGAGCCCAAACTATGGAGCTTGGGGTCGGCAGTGTTTTCGAGCAAAGCTATTATATTATACCTGCATGCGCCAGAGAAGATCACTACTGGGCTTGATCCTATGAGGATTATTCCAAAACTCGAGACGAGCTTTTTCGATCTCAGCTCTCTGTTCAGGAGTGCCATAGTTAGGATCGAACTCCCATATCTGTCTTCCTACATAATTGTTGGTTCTGTATAAATATGGTTCAAGCTCATCATCACCTTTACCTCCTTCTGCAATTTTCAATCTCCACATTTTGCGCTTCAAATTATTGCCGACTGCTGATCGCATCAAAGATATATGCACACGCAATCGATTCCCATCTAAACAGCCGGTTCCTTCTCTCTCTGCACGTTTCTCTGTTTGTATAACATAATCTTTATGCCTCCTACAATTACTTCGAGTTTTCCTTGTCCTTTAATTATCACGTCTCTTTGTCTCTCTTTAGATGAAACAACAACCAATCCTTACTTCTAATTAACCACGAGAAATTTTAAGAGTTGAACGCCATATTTTTAGATGATGTTATTTACACCCGTACCCAGTTACGATTAAACCTTGTCTTTGTGACTCTTCAATGAATTCAAAACGTAGTATTTACTATTTAGACATCAACCTTATCTCTAGATATTAGGTATGACATGTGTCTTAAGTATTATAAAAATTTAAAATTCAAAAAAAATATAAAAGTAAAATAAGTGAAACAATCAGAAAAGAATAAATTTTTGCATTAACGTAATACAATACGAATCAACAAGCCGCAATCAATGTACCTGAGCATACATTTTACAAATAAATTTGAGTAATGATATATACCACCCTTATAACATAAAAAAAAAAAAAAAAAAAAAAAAAAAAAAAAACCTTACCGTATATAAGTGGGTAATGAAATCAAGTAAATAAAAAAACTTCTCATAACTGCACACATTCACACACCTAAAAAACACACACACCACTATTCCACCTCTCCCACGATCTCTCTCTCCTGTTACACTATCATTCGGCGGATAAACAACACAAAACCCTCTCATATTCAACAGTTGAATGATTCCAGTAAACTAATAAAGCATTAACATCACCTCTACATACTTAAAGCAAAAGTAGCTGAAGAAATCGAAGACACAATCAGAGCAGAGAAGACATAATCGAGCAGACAATTAAATCCTAGGTATGAACGAGTTTACCTCACTTCTATTGCAGATTAAAAATAGTTATTCTACTCACTTACTTACTGATTCGAGTGTTATTTTACAATTATTACGGTATATTTATTAGTTTTTGTTTTTTATTTCTGCTCATATAGTTCATGAATTATGGAATCAAATTGCATTGATTCAATAGGTGTATTGTGTTTCTATATGTTATTGTACTCATATGTGATCATTATCTACTTAATAATCATGAATTGACCTTATTGTTTCAATTCAGTTAACTCCTTATATGTAATTGTTCTATAAATAAATAAAACTTGCAGTTATTGCATGATTTGTTAAGTTGTGAATATTTTAAGGACTTTTAGTGCAATTATATTTTATTTGATTATACAGATTTTTTCATGTTTTCATATATTCTTGCTTTTCTGTTTGTACATTATTCTTATTAAGGTTATAAATTTGTAAAAATGGTGCAACTATTGAGTAGTTTTAGGTGTTAATCTTGTATATTATATCATAGGGACCTCTGATGCAATTATAGTATAGTTGGCTTTCAATAAATTGCATGACACAGGTTTTTTTGTTCCAGACTGCATTTTTGTGTGTTGCATGAACACAAAATTTGATATTTGTGTCTTGCTGCAACACACAAATTCTTACTGTGTTGCACTAATTACTTTTCCTGAATTCTTACCTTTCTATCACGATTTCCTTGTGTTTTAGATGTCTTCCCCGCTCATGGTTATCCTCAAACTTGGGCAGATGCAGTCTGTCCAGCGTTTTGAGCTCTTCACTTGTCTAGGTTCCATGGTTAGCTTTGTTTCTGCGATATGGTCGTGCCTCGATTCGGACTACCTTTCTCTTCGAAATGTTATTCTTTTAATGTCCCAATCTAAAAAGGATCTTGAATTTTCAATCTTAAAAGGTCTCTTGACCATAAAATATCGGTCAACCTTACATACCCATCTACATGAACATGTTTCCAAGCTACATGGTCTTAAAGCTAAACATACATCCTAGGATTCTAAATTTTTATCAACATAAAAGAGATTTTGATCCTACATGGTCCTTTACCTATATGGGTCTTCGAGCCTAGATGGTCCTATTGATACTAATTAACATAATGAGTCACAAATTCTCGTAATTAATCGCCCAAGAATACATCTTAACCTACAACTAAATTTTAAGCCATATCTATTATGTAAGATCACCCCATCGTGCTTGTTACATATCTCTTAGGCCCATTATCACCCATTTGGATCCTTATGTATCGTTGGTCTCATTACGTCTAAAGACCTCGTTCGAGGCTCTAGACTCTATAATTTACCAATTCAAATATGGTTGAAACGATTTCCTTACCCACCTATGGTTAGGGGGTTGAAGTTTCTATGGTCCCTCCTATGATTTATAAATTATAAGTCAGAGTAAATTTCCAACCCAAGTTTGGTCGAAGTTATTTATCGACCCAAATTTTGTTGAAGCAATTTTTGTACTCAATTTTCGTCGAAGTAGCTTACAATAAAGGTAAGACCTCATTCTAGGCAGTAGGACCATTACTTGACGTGATACATTCAGTTATTTCACTACGACTAAAGACCTTCATCTTACTATAATTTACACACATATGAGAAATAAAATGAGCTAAACTTAGTTATAATATCATAAATATAAATATAAGGATATTTATGCGCTTAGGATCTCTAAATTCAATGGTGGTATTGATTGAAAATATAACATACTCGAGTGAATTTCTCATGTGCATCCTCATGCAGCCTATAGAGTATTACAGACACGGTTTTGGAATTAATGGAAATTGTTACCATAAAGCTCCTTAGTGATGAAAATTATGACCAGTAAGCGCCTTAATGACGACAATTATATCCATTACACGATCATTTAATTAGTAAAAGGTAATAGGTATATATCAATTCTTCTGTATAAACTAGTAGCTTCCATAACTTAGCTATGTCAAATATGTTAGTAAATTTACAGTTATCATTCAAACCTTAATTAATTTATCGGGTTACTAAATATAGAAAATCTTGATACCGTTCAAAATTTTGTAGTGAAGTATAGGTCGAATTATGAGACTATACGATTTATTGGTATGAAATTAATTCATTAAGTTTTGTGAAGATAATAAATAAAGTTGTAGGCTTTGTCGCACAGTTTGAGGCTAAGATTAAAGGTACTAGGAGCATTTTCTCACAAACTCTTATAAAGCAGAGAACATGGTGACTACTTAGTCAAGCCATAGAATATTCAAGACCTATAACTTAAACAACAAGAAAAAATATCAAAGTATCATAAGGTCAGACAAATTTCTCTCTTAATACATCAACTTTAGGAATAAGACAGATTTCCAAGGTATACTTTATAGTGGGACAAACACAATAGATAAATATCAGAAAAATACCAAAATTACCATTATAAAGACGGAGGTCGTCCCTCTGTATATCTCATATAGGGCTAAAAAATCAAACCCCCATTTATGTTGCGAGTTCCCAAGTTTAGTTCTTTTATGTAAATGTGAAGCAATATTTCTTATTTACGCGTAATTTTTGTTGTAATGAACGACTCCTTAAGGATTCATATTTTTATGATTTTTTGGTTGTTTTCATAGATATTTTGCATAAAATATTTTATATATCTTGAATTTACCCTAAGAAATCCCAAAAATTGGCATAAGCATTGGTCATGACCTAGAAAGTCTTTAACCTTTAAGAGTTCTTGAATTTACATGTGATACATGACTTAGGGATGTTATTACTATATGATTTAAAATTTGTGATGTATTATGTGGATAAACTAATAGTAGTGGATTAAATTTGATATATTCAATGCCTGAAAAATATTAATGTATGATTTTTGATGAAACTATAATGTTTGCTTCATAAAACTTCATTAATGGTTACAACCTATTTTTTAGGATTTTAGCACAGTGATGTATATTTTACAAGTAAATTTTTTTCCTCATAATGTAATGAACTGGAGAAAGGTTTTCTCTAGAGTACTACAAAAGGTGGCATGCCAAAGGTCATGTCAATATTTAAGAAAGGTAGTGCCTCATCGGATAATTGTGAGTAAGTATAAGGGGTATATCACTTCTCGTCGTATGTGTGGTGACCCTATGAGGCGGATCTCATCTGGTGGGTGGTGCAAATATTTTAACCACCTATGCTAAACTACTCCAAAATTATGTCAAATTCTCACTACAAAAATTCTCGCGTTTACAAACAAAGAAAATAGGCAAAAATTGAGTCTGCAGGGTGCGTGAATCTCCCGCACTGTAGCTGTACATGGAATGTGCGAAGTACATGTCTAACAACATCCTGGTGCCTTTGTTTCATGTGATTGGACATGTGTCCAATCATTGTAGCCGAGGTGAGTCAGACTGCAATTTTGGATTTTTTACTAGATATTTGAGAAAATTAATGTCCAGTTTCTTCTACTTGAAATTGGATTAAAAAATAATTCATGATCCAATAATTCGAGTGTTCCCAAAACAGTATTTCGTTTCAGAATAAGCAAAAGGATAAAGTATGTACTTATTACTTTAAGACCATATTTTTCAATTTAATCTTATTCAACATAAGAAACTCTTATCTTTTTAAAATTATCTATTTTGGCTAAGAGAATTTAGTATGAAGTCGCTTGATAAACAAAGTTTGTTCTCTAGTAAAACTATAATACTTAAGGAGTTTGTATTCTAGTTTATATAAAACTCTTAAAAACTAGTTTTAATACAACTAAAACTATTATAAAATAAAGTTTGCTAAAAGATATTTACTTAATATCTTTTAATTAAAAAGTAGCCAAGTTCATGTATATGGATTGATATACGATAATTTATCATGATATGAGTCATGTGAATTAATTACACATTAGCTTGCATTTAGGTTAATCAAGTGTTGCCATGTTATTATTTGAAGTAGAGAGAATTACTATTCATAGTAATTTTAGTCATTGAACATAATAATCCATAAAACTTAAATGATTTAAGATATTATCATATGTTTTATTTAAAAAGTTTTATAAATTATTTGAAGGATTAAAACTATAAATAAAGTTCATTTGAATATTCAAGATCGCACTTCCATTGAAGGTCGATCATCGGTTACTTAATCTTAAAAAGACTTAAAGATCTTTAAAAATAATAATACAAAACTATTTTAAGTGAACTTGTTTTTTTTTTTTTTTTGCAATCTCCACTTTCAAAGAAATATTCCTACTATAAATTTTAGAATTCCATTTCTTCATAAAATCTATAACCACTTCTATGATCATAGTTTCTCTTAAACTTAACTTATTGCATCCTAATTTGATAAATTGGTTGAAAACCTTTAAAATTTAAATTAAATATTTAATTTTTCAACAACAATAAAAAAAATTAGATACTCTGATCTCTTCCTGATACATGGACAAAATGACCACTATCAGGGGCGTGGTTGTTATTAGTTAAGGACTTGGTAGGTTAGATTTGATGAGGATATTCGAGTCAAAGGAAGTGTTTCCTTGCTAGTCAATGATTTTAAATAACATATTAAATACAGATAACTTGGCCCAATTGTAACTAGGTTTATATCGACCCAAAGGAAGGTATAAAGTATAAACATGACCTGATCTCGACTTTTTGTATTGTTATGATGATAGAGCTTCTACCAACAACACCAAGTTTGGTAACTGGACTACTAATGTGGGGTCATTAGGAGTCTAAAATGGGTCTGCCACATGTAAAATTATTGAGTGTCAATTGTATTGTCAATTAAGTGCCCGTTTGGGATTGCTTTTCAAAATAATCACTTAAAGTGATTTTAGATCCATAACAATATTTTAGACTCTTAAAATCACTTTTTGGAAAAGCACTAGATTAGTGATTATTAAAATAATCACTTAAAGTGATTTTGGATGTCAAAATATTTTTTAATATTTTTTACAAATGTTTTAATTTTAATCAAAAAGCGCTTTTAGCTCCAAAATAATCAATCCCAAACGGGCTCTAAGAAAATATCTGACACGGTTAAAAAATCTTTGAAGTTATAAATCTCAATATAATAGATTAAATACTAAAAAATTTATTAGAGAATCGAATTTATGTAATCAAGATCTTTGAAGTAAAAAAAATCATTAGATTAATTTTATTTTAATTTAGGTGGTTGAATGTATTGATTCATCAATTAAACTCTGTATATACAAGATTATATATGTTATTTGTAACAGTCAGATAAAGATCTATATAATATCGAATATACTAGAAAAATAAGATAATCATAAAAATCATTGTATTTGTTTCATTGACTTTGGATTCGTTTGGGATTGATTTTTTTTTTAAATCGCTTAAAGTGATTTTAGACTTTTAAAATTAATTTAGACCGTTAAAATCACTTTTATGAAAAGAATTAGATAGGTGATTTTTATTAAATCACTTAACAGGATTTTAGATCTCAAGATATTTTTTAATTTTTTACAAATGTTATAATTTTTGTTAAAAAAATCGTTTTAGCTATAAAATAAGCAGTCACAAACGAGCTCTTTATATTTTAGTCAATTACTTCAAAATCCTGTAATTTTCATTCATGTACTTTATGATTTATTAAAATTATGCCCGATTGAGGTAATATGACCGACGATACTCTAATTAAGTTGATGGATGATGACCTAAAATAATTGCAGGATATCTTATCTGATCAGGCCATAAAGGTCATAACCATTGATGGAAAAAATCACACCCTTGGAAAATACAATTAAGGAAAATTCGGGCAAATTCTCCATCTTTATTCTGATCAATCAAGTCCGCCTGATCCAACCACTCTAGTTAATATCAGTTCAAAAAGTATCTATTCTATGGAATGTATGACTTCTAAAAAAAGTTAGCAACTTATCCATTTTTATCTATTCGATTAAAGAGGCATGATCCAACAATTAGCGACCACCACATAGTAGTTCAAATAAGATAAGAGTTTATATTGCATAAGAGGTTGCTGATCACTGAGTCTATGAAATTCTTTCAATTGATTCAAAGCAGGTTGAAGAATCACCAACTCTAGATATTAAAAACACATTATTCGGTAAAACTTTGATTATAATTGTTGGAGAAAATATCTACGAGTATATGGAGGTTTTGTTGATGTTGGGGATAAAACTCTTATGTCAATATTCTAATGAAAATACTGGACGTAAGTTCGAGTGCCCAGATTCTATTCTTTTAAATGACGTGACTTCTCAAAATTTTAGAGGTACAATAAAGTATCTGATATTTCTTATGTTATATGATACTATTGGAATCATTTTTCATTATGATTCGGTGTTACAAATATAAATTGAACCTTAAAGACACGATTCTTTCCGTTCTGGACAGTAATGATGCATCTGGGAAAAAATTGAAGAAACCCAACCAATGGAAAGAGAACCGTTTTTTACAAGATTATATTTGGTACTTGTAACAGTCATATAAAGATCTATATATATCGAATATACTGACAAGAAAAGATAATCAGAAAAGTCATTGTATTTATATTTCAGTCAATTATTTTCAATTCATGTAATTATATTCATGTACGTTAAATAATTTATTAGATTTATGAAAATTCATTACATTGAATGTCCTCAGATATTTACGCCGTTGTAATCTAACGTTTTCTAGTAGTTTACCATAACTCTGAAATTCTGCTCTTTATATATAAGTTGTGTTAACTATTATACCATCATATTTAGTTGACCCATACAAAGATGACTAATCTCATGTTAACAATATTTCATTATATACTTGTTAATTAATACAATTTTAGTATTAATTTAGGGTGATTTACCTAAACAGGTCAGAACCCAACAAATTTGTCACAACATGTACAACCAATTTTACAGCCAGTATTGGATAAAAGTACCATTGTTATATAATGCACGTGCTTAAAGCTGAATTGTGATAATTAGTGTGCATTGATAACACATGCGACCTAGACATCCCAAAATACTTTGTCTGTAAGATTTAGTAAATTACTCCTTGCATATTCAACGTCAAACATTCTTAACTATCGTAACTGTAGCAACAATGAATCCAAAAAATAAACAACAACAAAAAAAGTCCTTATATGCGAAGACGAGAATAAATAAGGGAAGTCCATCAAATATTCTGAAATAACGCAACCCAAAGGCTATTGACGATGGAGCTACGACTAATGGTGATAATGTTGTGTTGAATAATGACATAATAGTCGATGCTAACGTAATGTTTAGTCCAACAAAAAAATATGCACGCATCTGATAGACCACGGATGGTGGGTCACTGTTTTCGACTAAAGGTACGCCGTTAGGTTCAATTTGTGTGTTAAACTTTTATTATGGCCTTTATATCATTGTTTATTTTGACATGCACGAGTTTTAGAAAATATATAATAGGTTGTAATAATTTTATGTAATGTAGTCAGTATATTACGAAATGGGCAGAATTATGTTAATGTTGGCTATATATATATTAATCTGATATTAAAATTCTATGATAATGGGGACAAACTGGTTAAGTGTGTTGTTTATTTTGTATAGGTGGGTTGTTGATTTAACTAGTATCAGTTGTTAGTTGGTTGCGTGGTAGTGTATTTCTGCTATATTTGATTGTATTCTTTATATTCTCAATGTCTATGGCTAAATTATATAGTGAAATCATTGCATTGCAAATACGACGTTATTTTGATATAACTTTTGCAATTCCTACGGTTAAATTGTTTGAAAATTAATAAAATTTTGAAATGCATATGTTAGGATTAAACAACATTACGGATTTACTAACCCAACTTATTTTAAAGAAGTTGTGATGCCACAAGTGGGGCACCATGGAAAAGCGGGCGTCTCCGTTCATTTAGTATGCCACAAAAATCGATATCGTGCAAGACAATAATGTGGTATAGCTCGAATAGATACGTAACCGAAAGTATTGTTGGGTTGGACTTAGTTTATCTTTGTTGGTTGTGTTGAATTATTTGAATTTATTTTTATGTATGACTTTATGAATGGTTCCAACGCACTTGTGTTTAATTTTTGGTTTATTGATACCAATTTGTGTTTTGGATTTTTTTATCATCAATTATGTTCTGCATTTTCATCTGAGTATATTGCTTTTGCTGGAGTACTATAACGGTATGTGTATAGGGATGTTCTACATATTTGTATTGGGTTGATATCTAACTTGTAGTGGATTGTATATGTAAATTTGACGGGTTGACATATATATATATATATATATATATATATATATATATGGACACTTAATTACTTGTAAGCTAAGTTATATGCATACACTAATGAGCTTTGTTTGTCCATATGGTGTCTTTTGATTGTCCATTTGATGGGGTTGTCCATTTGATGGGATTTGTTTGTCCCTTAGCTGGACTAGTTGTGTCAATTTGATGGACTTTGTCTGTCAATTTATGTCTTTAAATTAAAAACATGATTGTAGCCAGGAAATTTTGTTCTAAAACTCACATATGTCAAAATAAACAATGGTTTAAAGTAACATAAAGTGTGATTAAGTAGGAAAACAAATACGACAACACAAAATCAAATACATCGATGTCAGACATTGATAAGTATGACGACGACCGATACACGTATTATTCAATGAGCCATCTAGTATATACTTGTTATTCCATGAGACATCCCGTAGACGTTAGTCTTCTAATTTTTCTTCCATATTTGTGCCAAATTTATTGGGTTGCGGCCTATTTCATTCACATACTTCACAATAGATGCAAACGAATAAAAACAACACAACAACTTGAGAGCTTTCTCATCATGGTAACAAAACACACATCACATTTGATCCCATGATAAATGATGCCATCTGAGAAAAAATGTGTATTCCAATAAAAAACATGTTGAGATAAAAACATAACTACTATTGTATTTCAATAAAATGAACACATGACATATATTGATAAAACTGCTAGCGCATTACTGGCTATGACATAACCCACTAGAACGACTGAGTTGTATAAAAAGTAGGCATATGTTTTATATTTCCAAACTCCATACCAAGATATCAATACATAAATATAACAGACTAGCAAAACACATTCTATTAAGAAAATATGTAAACAGGTATATACAAAATTATGCATATATCTCATTCATCGAAATAAAATTTAACACAGCAAAAACATATCATTATCAAGAAAACCCTAAAAGCACAAAATCATGCAAACACAAATGCAAAAATATATTTGTTCAAACTATCGAATACCAAAAAAATCAGAAAAAAAAAACAAAACACTATAAAAAAATCAAGTCATTGAATCTTCGTATATAACACTAGTCATTTCACATTCAATTATTAAGCATAAAACGAGTATATACTTTGGAGGGAATAAAATACTTGCTAGGAATGTCCTGATAAAAAAAATACTTAGTGGTGATTTAAAAATTGATATGCTTGTGAGTTTGTTATTGTTTATTTTTTACTAGATTTGATCTTGATATACTTAAATATCATTATGGTACGTTTAAGATATGATTTAGTATATACACAAAATTTTATTAAGCAATGCATGATAATGTTAATTGGGGGCTAATAAAGGGAGAATCATTTGATTGTTTTTTGAGATAATTACACCTAGGGTCTTGAAGACACACCCCTCTTCGAGTTAGCACCCCCACCTAGAGCCTCTTCTTACTAAAGACCTCTGGAACTTTTTAACACATGAACCCCAAAACCTCAATTACTAGACTACCCTTCTTTTGTTTTTTCTATACCTATATATACTAATTTTGCTGATCTAATTTCATTTACCTTCTAAATTCAATAACTCACCTCTCTCTTCTCTCCCCTCTCTCCTCTCAACCACCACCGACACCACCTAAATGACCACCACCACCGCCACCACCAGAATGGCAACCACCAACACTATCTCCCTCCTCCCACCAGCCCCCAACCGCCTCGTTACAGATCCAGATCCGCGAGCTCCGCTCCTTCCTCCTTCATACAGATTGGCGAGCTCGTGACCACCACCACCACTCTCCTCCTGCGCAGAGATCGAGATCCATCTGGTTGCTGCCATGGTGGTGCAGCATTTTGAAGCTCCGACAGGTTCCGATGAAGACTGGAGCTGCTGGAGAAGCAGCTTTCGCGAGCTCGTGACCTCCGGCGAGGTTGCTGTTCCGGCGAGGTTGCTGGCTGATTCGCGAGGTGCTGTTCGAGTGTTGCAGTGGTGTTGATGTGCTTGTCTTCATCGGCAACCCCCTTCATTTCCCATTTCCGGCGAGGTGAACCCATTTCCCATTTCGATGTGGATCTGAAACTAGGTGGAAGATCCGGTGCTGCTGCTGGAGTTTTCCATGGGGAGCAGATGGAAGAAGAAGAGTTGCTTGGTGGTGGTGTTAATGGGTGGCGGTGGTGCAGGCGGTGGTGCAGGCGGTGAAGAGGCAGGCGGTGGTGCAGGCGTTTTCACGCGTGAAGCTAAGGATTTTTTTTTTTTTTTGTTTAGTTTGAAATGGTTGACCAGATCTAGATCTGGTCAAACCACTTAATGTTTTTAGTTTTTTTTTTATTTTTTAATTGTATATCTTTTTGTAATTGTTTAAAAAAGTGTAATAAATGTGAATAAAAGCTTTGTTTTGACTATTTTTATGCCTTGTTTTTTTATAGAGTATTTATATAATTTCTAAGAGTACTCCATCTATTTTATAGAGTACTCCGACTTTTTTACAGAGTATTCGGTTAAATTGTTAGAGTATTCTTTTAATTCTCGGAGTACTCTCTCTATTTTCGTAGAGTATCGGGAAAAACTGAGAGTACTCTCTCTTTTTCATAGAGTACTCTCAGTTTTTTCCGATACTCTATGTTTTTTCCGGTGACTGGTATAGGGAAAAACTGAGAGTACTCTCAGTTTTTTTCGATACTCTATGTTTTTCCGGTGACTGGTGGCCTGAGGTGGTCGGTGGTCGGAGGTCGGTGGTCGGTGGTCGGAGGTCGGTGGTAGATGGTCGGAGGTCGGAGATGGGTGGTAGGTGGTAGGTGGGTAGTGGTAGAGGAGAGAGAAACAGTGACATCATACTATTTTGTCTTTTAGTGTTAGTAAGGGTAGGAAAGACTATTGTCAAAAATGAGGTCCCTAAGAATAACAACTTTCAAAACACTACTCTATAGAGAAAAAATAGTGCTTCTAAGTCCCTATAGATAATTCACCCTTGTTTTTTTATCACAAGGGAGGTCACTAAGACCGTGAAAAAAGACCAATTATAACAACATAATTACATCTAAACCCAGAGTATAAATAGGCCAGATAGTTCTCCAACCATAGTTGTCCTTGACGAGCAAGTTTCAAGTACTATCGGGAGGATCCTCATAGAAAGAATAAACGGGCCTCTTATATAAACCACGCCGAGCTAGCTAGTCTGCACATGAAATTACTTTTCGATAGATATGCCTAATTAATCCTAATCTCTTGGTTTCTCTTTAAACAATCTTGTATTTTATAAACCCATTCCGCTCCTGAACCACTCTCAGACATAGGTCGATTAATCATTCGAAAAGCCTCCAAAGAGTCTGTCTCAATCATCAAAATACCAAGACTCTTCAGCTCAGCTAGAATCATTACCTCGTACATCGCCGCCAGCTCACTAACATTCGACAACCATAGAAAGCCACAAACCCACGTACCTTCCAAGACCCGAATTAAACCTCCCGCACCACCTTTGACACCACTCCGATTCATGCTTCCATCAGTATTGAGTTTAAACCCATGTAAAGGTTTATCTTAACCTACTAAGTCAAATTTAGAGCTGTTCCTTGTTTTAGTCTTACCATTCATGCCCCATAGCCTTGTGAGGCTCCCCTCCTTAAACACTGACTCGTTCTCCACAACACTTCGATAATCGCGGTGAACAAGACACTCCAAGGTAGACCTGCAAAAAATAAATTGCAAGAAATGTTTTTGGACCACCACAGCATTCCTTCCTGCAAACGTCTCCGATCAACAGCACTATTCACCAGACCCGAAGTATTGCTGGACTGTGAAAACCGAGACTCCAAATCAGCTAAATCAGCGAAGTCTCTAGACTCTTTTAAAGATAAAGTATTTAGATAGGCTTGTTAGAGTAGGATTTGTTGAGGTTAGGATTTTACTAGCTATTATCTCATTAATTTATTCATATGTGTTACTTACTAAACCTGGAAATATAAAAATATTTCTTTATCAATTTAAATTCTATCTCAATTTTCGGCAAAATTGATATCAGCAACCCTCAATCAAGTTTCCATGTTGAGGAGAAATGACTTATGTTGGAATTTAAATTCTCATATATATAATGCCCTTCTCCTAACGGTTCGGACTTTTGGTTGAGTTGGCAATTTAACATGGTATCAGAGCTCTATGGTCCTTGAGGTCCTGGGTTCGAGTCTTTCCACCGCCACCCACTTTAAATTTGCACGTGCAAAGCTTGACTCTAATAAGCTTCTAAGGCTTCTACTAAGCTTGCACGTGAGGGGGCGTGTTGGAATTTAAATTCTCATATATATAATGCCCTTCTCCTAACGGTTCGGCTTTTGGTTGAGTTGGCAATTTAACATGATATCAGAGCTTAGGGTTTTAAATCCTTGCGCTTAATTTTTTTTTTCCGGCCTTAATTGCCGATATACACCTTTTTTTGGTGTTTTTTCAAAATCTTTATACCAACCTTTATTGTTGGTCTCTTTTTTATTCATTATGTCTTTACAAGAAACTACTTCTGAATCATCTATTACCACCTCTAATCTGATTCAACCTCCTATTCAAATTGAGAACTCCACCTCTCAAATTTCTACCGTTAAATTAAATGGTAAGAATTTTATGGAATGGTCTCAGTCAACAAAAATATTTTTGATGAGTCGCGGAAAGTTTAAATATGTCAACGGAGTTGCAAAAGCACCACCAGAGACAGATGCATCATACGAGGCATGGGAGATTTCTAACGCCACGGTCATGTCATGGTTAGTACACTCTATGCAACCTGAGATTGGTAGGACATATTTGCTACTTCCCACTGCTAGAGATATTTGGGTAAGTGTTAACAACACTTACTCCAAGATGGGCTTTACGTCTCAAATCTTTCAAATCAAACGAGAAGTGCTCAAGACAAAGCAAGGAACCATGAGTGTTACAGATTATTATAACAAACTTCTCGGTTTGTTTAACGAATTGGATATGTACCAGGATGCGAAGATGGAATGTACAACAGATGCTGGAAAATTAAAGGATATGTTACAAAGGGAAAGAGTATTTCAATTCTTATTGGGCCTTAATCCTGAATTTGAGCAAGTATGTGATCGTATCCTTAGTAAGGAACCTTTTCCTGATCTCAGTGAGACGTTTTCTTTAGTTCGAGGGGCTGAAAGTCAAAAGGAGTTACTAAGTGACAAAAACCTTCATTCTGAAAAATTAACCATGGAAAGTTCAGCTTTAGTAGGAACTCAATTTGGCGTCAATATCGGTGATAAAAAAAGGGGGAGTGAAAACGATAAACGATGGTGTGACTATTGTAAAAGATCCAAACATACTAGAGAAACGTGTTGGAAATTACATGGCAAACCTTCTCAATGGAAAAATACTAAAATCAACGATAAAGATAGAACAAGTATGCAAATAACCTCTCAAGACAACCCTAATATCTCCGAGACACCTCTGTTCAGTAAGGAACAACTAGAGAAGCTGTATGGATTACTCAATTCGTCCAAATCTACTCCTAACACCTCTTCAACTAGTTCTCTTGCTCAAAAAGGTATACTGTCTGCTTTACATACTTCCTTTGATAACAAATTGTGGATAGTTGATTCAGGTGCTAGTGATCACATGACAAGTCTTTCCCATTTATTCTCATCATACACTCCTTGTCCTGGTAATCTTAGAGTTCGTGTTGCAGATGGATCTTTCTCCCCAGTTGCGGGAAAAGGTTCTATTGTTCTTTCTACAAATATAACCTTACAATCTGTCCTTCATGTTCCTAACCTGTCTTGTAACCTATTGTCGATTAGCAAACTCACTCGTGATTCAAATTGTGTAGCTAAATTTACTCAATCTCAATGTGAATTTCAGGATATCAGTTCGGGGAAGATGATTGGCTGTGCTAAGGAGGTTGATCAACTCTACTACCTTGAAGGAAGTGCTCCCTTGGTTAGACAAACTCAAATTCCAAGTAGTTTATTTTCTCTTTTTGCTAAGGATGAGATAATGTTATGGCACTATAGATTAGGTCATCCTAATTTCTTATATTTGAGTAAGTTGTATCCGTCAATTTTTGCGAATAAAGACATTTCTCTTTTTAAATGTGAAATTTGCCAACTAGCCAAACATAATCGTTCCACATACTCCTCTAAACCTCACAAACAATCAAAACCATTTTCTCTCATACATAGTGACATTTGGGGACCATCAAGAGTAAAAAATATATCTGGTAATCGGTGGTTTATTACATTCATAGATGATCATACTCGTGTTTGTTGGGTGTATCTTTTAAAAGAGAAATCTGAAGCTGCTGTCGTGTTTCAAGCGTTCTATATGATGATAGAAACTCAATTCCAGGATAAAATTCAAGTCTTACGAACTGATAATGGAAAAGAATACATTAATTCGATTCTTGGAAAATTTCTTATGGAAAAGGGTATCGTACATCAAACTACATGTGTTGACACACCCCAACAAAACGGTGTTGCTGGACTGGCGTATAAAGATTAATTTGGGTTGTGTGGGTCTAAATAAGGCTATTATCATAAAGAGACATGATACACGAACTCCTACTTTTACAGATCTCGCTAAAACAACCTATAAGAAGTGGGAACGTCAAATCGCTTGAGCCTCAAATTTATGAAGACTGTGATCACTACATTGTTGTTGCCAACATCTCAGAGGATACAAACACTGAGCTTTTCATAACATTATAGCAATAAGTTCATTGTCACTGAACTTCTCCATAAACTGACAAAGATTCTATAAAGGGAAGAGAGCATTAGATGTTTGCCCCATACATAGGTAATATTATCACTTAGTTGAAGGCATTTAAGGCGGATGTGTATGATAAGATACTTGTCATGATGGTGCTCAATTCGCTTCATTCCTAATTCTCATAGGTCAAGTTCTCCTATAACATTCAGAAGGAAAAATTGACTAGTGGTAAGTTGATTTCTCAACTCGTTCATGAGAAACACATGACACATAATGATAAGATTGAGTTTACGCATTTAGCTTGGACTTATTTCTTTTGCAAGAAAGAATGCCACATTAGAAAGGAATCACAAGAAATGTGTAGTTTGACTCTGCCAAGCGAGATGGCAAGACTTTTAATCTCTTCTAATTATTCATGATTAATTTTAACGAATATAACATGTGATTCTCACGAACCCTTTATAACAATTTTATTGGTGGTTATGTTTTATGTTTATGGAGAAACTCTTGGTTGAAAGGGTCGGGGTCGCAACTACCAACAAAAAAAAGGTTTAAAAAAGCACAAATTTTATATATTGCTGGAGTGAAAGCAATCTTAGAAATAATGAATAAACAGCCGGAGTACAAAATGTCACATGTGTATCGAGAGGCTGACAATTGCGCGACCATAGTAGCAAATACTAGAGCAACAATATACAATATATTTTACTTTTATTTAGTCCCTTAGTAAGATATAACAACAATGATATTAGATGCTCTTTGATGGCAACGAAACTCGTTTCCGATACTCTGCTATAGCCCACAACGGATATATATTCCTATAAGCTGCATAATGCAACATGCAATTTTTCATAAATACTCCTGTTATTTCCTGCAATATAATTATGATAAATTAATTAGCCTAAATCAGTTTACTTAGAGTTTAAATTAATTCTATATATAATATCGAGTAATTTTTTACCTGCTGAGGAAAATCACCACTTTCCAACTGAGAATTAATCAACAATTTAGCTGCTCGGTCCAAAGGGGTAGGGTCCCTTTCCCCCTGGCCAGAATTAATGAGAGCCATCATAGCCCAAGCAGTGTGCACTAAATTTGAATTATTCCCTTCCAGAGGTACATATTCCTGTTCAAAAACCCGGATCTGATGAAAATCTAATATTCTTAAACTACATATGTTTTGTTTGAGGAATATGTATTACCTTGTTTGGACAAGACTTATAACTTTCACCCCAACCACCATCTTCCCTTTGTGTTTTCAGCAGAAAATGAACAGCTTTAACAATAGCTCGACAATTATCATATGTTTCCCCTGCTGCGGATAAACCTCCAAGAGCAAACCAGGTACCATATGTGAAGCAGACCCCCCAATTTCCATACCTACTTATTCATATTCATCGCGCAATAAGTAATCATATACTAGAACAGATAATAAACATATAACAAAGTAAAGCTAAATTACCATGAACCATCAGGCATTTGAACATCTTCAAGATATTTAACAGCTTTTCTAATACAGCTTTGGATCTCTTTCTTTCTATGTCCGGGATACAATTTTTTGAAAAGAACAAGAGATTGAATTGCAGATGAAGTACACTCGACGTATCTGTATCGTGTGTAATGTTACATTAAATTAGCTAATTTATAAAAAAATCATGATAATAAAGGAATCTTACTCATGTTCGATAACAATGTCAGCAAAGAACTCAGTAGGATTGAGCAACTAAAAGATAAAAAGAGACCAAATAGTTCAGAAAATTGAAGATTGTTCATAGTCATAATCCAATATTGAAGAATCGTAAAGATAAAATTTCAATACAAAAGCTACCTCCAACCATTCTGCAGCTCCTGCAGGCTCCCATGCTGCTAAACCACCATTTTTGCTCTGCAATTTTTCAAGTATAAAGGAACGATTTTACACACCACATCACCATCTTGTAATATTTATGAACTTATACATTTTCAAGAATCTATGTGAAAGCTTAAATCTTACTTGTAAGGATATCAAGATATTGACGGCATCATATAATCGCTCAGGTTCAAGGTTTTCACCAACTATCTCCGAAGGCATCATCGATAGAAGTAGGCAACACTGAAAAAAAAAAACTTGTATAAGAGGCATGTCTGATGATTTTTGTCTTTCAAATATCATTTATCATATTATGCACCTTCAATCCTTCGGCTGTGCAATCCGAAACTTGCCATCCATGATCTTGATCTGAAAAGGTCCATGATCCTTTTGATATATGTCTATGCATGCTTTTAAAGTCACCCGAAGGATTGTCTTTCACCTATGGTAAGTTACAAATCGCGATATAAGAAAAATGCTTATAACTATAAATTTGCATAAGAGTTGCGAATAACGAGTAAATTCATTTGATACCTGAGAATTTTTTATAAATTCGTGGCCTTTTTTAAGAGCATCGCCTATTTCTTCACTCATATCACTAGCAAGTAGCGCCTGAATGGCAAAACCGGTATCCCATTGTTGACTACCGAAACTCTGAATTGAACGACAATAATCAAAATCATTATTTTTTATGATTATTGATATATATAATCTGATACGAAAATCAAGAATACTTTTTTTTTGCCTGACCTGCATTTTCATTCCATCTTCAGCTACCCAAATATAATCTGGAATCCTAGCAAGATGTTTCTTGAAATAATCTCCATTAGGATCTTCAACCCAACAAGCAAGCATACATAATACCTTCTCAACACATCCAATTGTGATGTACCGACTATTCTCGTCTTCATAGTGTATGTGTTTCATCGTAGTTTGCAGAGCATTCTCCCGCAACTTGTTAAAAGGCCAACGAGTCAAAAGAGGCTCAGCAATTACATGAAGACTATCCCAGATTAAATCTTGCATCAAAGGATGAGGATAGTAGAGATCCTCCTGCATATATGTTACAAATTAAATTTACGCTCTTGAGTATTGTGAGTACAACTCTTCTCTAAGTTATATATACCTTAGCACATAAATGGCGCGCTTTACTCCACTTGATTTCATGGTAAGGTTGAGAGTACAACTCTTCTCTTAGTTGTAGAATGAGAGGAGTTATTGGACCAACAAACCTTTTCCCGTATAGATATGACATTGGCATGTATACCATACGACAATAGCACCACATGTTTGCTACATTCAAGATTTTGCAAGTAAACTCTTGAAAATTAGTCCATATTCGAAGCAAAAGGTGAAGTACAATCCATAATGATAAAGAAAATAAGCAAACCTGGATGCATAGGAAGAAAAGATGGGAGGATCCAAAACTCAGGAGGCATTGGATTGCTTCCTGACCAATCAAATACTCCAAGAATCTTGTAATAAAATAAACCAAAACATAAGATCATATCAATAACAATTATTAATTTATAAAGAACTGATCAATGTGATGAATTTAATTTATTACCGAAAGCCATGTCTTTCCCCATGAAGGTATTGCTAATACAGTACCATGATCAAGAATCCATTTCCGTGCTCTAGTACAAGCATCGTTTAGACCACCATCAGGCCCTTCTCCAAGTATACGCATACAAACATAACTCAGAGTTGTACAAAACATTGTACTATGACCCTCTATGTGTAATCCCCAGCCACCATCTTCATTCTTTGTCATTACAATACACATACATTAGTTATAAGTGTCTGATTTCGAGTAATGAGTTAATGTAACAAAGATTATAATAAACCTGGTGACAGTATATGTAACGAAGAATTTCTTTACGATGTTCTTCCGGAAAGACAGTATCAAGATGGCCAGTAATGTACAAACACATGACCTATTAATGTTTTTGGTTGATCAGCAATCGAAACAATTCAATCATATTGACTGAGTTAAGAATAATTACCAAAGGTGGAAGAAAGAACAAGGGGCCAGCATTTTCGGCAGGCCAATGACCAT
Organism: Nemophila menziesii; assembly: GCA_029959085.1. Lineage (NCBI taxonomy): Eukaryota > Viridiplantae > Streptophyta > Magnoliopsida > Boraginales > Hydrophyllaceae > Nemophila > Nemophila menziesii. The sequence continues at coordinate 722,393 of JARWIR010000055.1, read as the reverse complement.
CACTAGCTTGTAAGGCTGTGAAAAAGTAAACTGCTCTTTTCAATGCAATTGTTGCTTTTTCATATGTAATTTCTCCTCCTTCTTCTATTTTCACTTGAGCTATTCTTTGTTTGAATTTATTTTCCTCAAGAAACTTCAATAAAAATTAAGTTAGACCCTTGTTAATAACAAATATTTTCAAGTTTATAAATTGAAATCGTATTCTTTCAAAAATAATATAACAAAATTCTACTCGATGTTACAGTGATGATTTCACCAGGGGCTGAGCCAGGAATTTTTGTTAGGGGGGCCAAGAGGGTTCGGGGGCAACGCTCACGGAAAAAAAAATTGCCTTAAATTTCTTTATAAATCGATGTATTATGTAAAATTACAAAATAGGTCCTTATATTATGCAAAATTGTACTATAAGTCCATACATTTTGTAATATTGAAATATAAGTCTCGTTATTATTATTTTTTAATTAATTACTCTAAAATTCTTTATTTTTTATAAAAAATAACATATATTATATGTAAAAAAAAGTTAAAAATCATATAATTAAATACTACTTAATAAAATAAATTTTAAAAATTAGAAAAGGCCAAATGAAAATTTTACAAATATTTGGGGATTATTTACTTATAAATTTTATTTTATTTTTAATATTTAGTTATATTTTTTTTTTTTTTAGAAAATTCAGGGGTGGCATGGACCTCCCTCCACCCCCCTTGGCTCCGTCCTTGGATTTCACGATCAGTTATTTACACGTCACTCTATCATACATGATCAGTTATTTCATGACCACAATATATGTCACATTTAAAATTTTAGTATCAAATAAATTTTTTATTTTTTATTTTTCATTCTTCTTAAAATCTTCTAAAATTTAATTAAATTTACTTTCTTTAATACATAGAGTTATATTAATTATTTTTTTAATATGCATAAAAAACTGTAGTTAGTTATATAGGAATGGAGGTAGTAAGAGGAAGCGCTTATCAACTATTATTGCTCTCGCCATTAGTTGTCCCTCCAAGTAAAGGCCCGTTTGGATGTGCTTATTTTAGAGTAAAAAACTGTTTTTAGAATAAAATTTAAAATTTTAAAAAATTATTAAAAATAATCTTGAAATCTAAAATTATTTTAAGTGCTAATTTTAAGAAACACCTACTTGGTCTTTTTCAAAGTTAAAAAAACTCTTAAAATCCTAAAAATACTTTTAAATGCTTCTCAAAAAAGCACTTCCAAACGGGTACTAAATTAACACGTTATTGTGTAATGTTAAATAAACACTTATAATCAACACGTTAGTGTGTATATTAATAAAAAAACACTTATAACTAAGTAAGTGGTTAGTAAGTTTTATGCTACTCTCCCATAAAATTACGTGTTTATTAGAAATAATTAATTTTCTTTCCTACTTTTGCATGCTAAAATGATACTTTTAAGTATCGTTTGTGAAATTTTTTTTTTCTTAATATGTATCATATTTCATATCCAAATTATTATTAATTACAAAATGTTATAATTTACCTTCTTTTGATTTTCATCTAAATTTTTAAAAAAAAATTAAAAAGAAAATTTAATTTATTATTTTTAAATTAATTGTATGAAAATAATCAGATATAGGAGACGGGGAATCACAATATTATATTTTTGAAAACTCCACCAGTACTCCCACCCACAACTTCACATGCTAGACCCGCTTTGCACTTTAAGTTGTGACGGTGGTGGGTAGGCATCAGCACTTATGCATGTATGCCATCTTGCATGCCATGTATTGTTGAGCACGGCTCATGAAATTTTCATTGACACAAAGAAAATGTAGATAGCTAGTATTATAAATTATTTATGCACTATCACCTTAAATTACAAGAATGAATTTTTTTGGTTATCAAATTCATATACCTGCATGCGCCAGAGAAGATCGCTATTGGGCTTGACCCGACGACGATTATTCCAAAAATCGAGACGAGCTTTTTCGACATCAGCTCTCTGTTGAGGGGTGCCATAGTTAGGATCAAACTCCCATATCTGCCTTCCTACATAATTGTTGGTGCTGTATAAATATGGGTCTAGCTCAGCATGACCTTTTCCTCCTTCTGCAATCTTCAACCTCCACATTTTCCACTCTTAATACTACAATTGATTGTCTATATACTACTAGCTAGCTGATGAATGAACATGAAAAAATAATATAGATGTCAGAAAATATTCCAAATACTTAGATTCTTTCTCAAACTATCAAGCTATTTTTCAGTCTGGCTCATATTTAAACTTCTATCATCCGAGTATTCTAATCACAAGATCCAACTATTAACCTCAAACTATAGGTAAAATATTTTTCAAGGGATATTGCTTAGTAAGTATGATTATTTTTCTATTGTAAGATTATACGTTTGAACATAAAGAGACAAAATAAAAGAATAAAAGAGAGAACTTACATGTTGTAGCAAGGAGAGAATATGGATATTAATGATATATAAATATTTCTATTGATAAAAGTAGGTGGCTATATATTCTTCACTATATAGAGCTCTTGTAATCATTTCAAATATCATATCTTAAATTTTTTTCTTTCTCCAAGTATACTTTTTATTTTTAAACTATTAATGTTGGATTTAGACCTTATTAGTTTGGCTAATTAATGACTTTGAAAGTAATTGACCCATAAATATGTTGTTTAGTGTTTATAAACCAACTGCACAACAAATACGTCAAAGAGAGGCACACAAAATATGTGTTCACAATTTTAGAAATTTTTCGGAGTTAGTTTGTTACAGGATATGCATGTGGCGAGTTAGTTTCTTTTAGGATTTACACATGTGAGGTTTTGTACCTCATGCTCGATTTTTACCAATTGGAGTGAAAATATAATCGAACTGTGAATTATTATCGGGTACTTTAATGATATACTAAACTAAAACGAGAAGTACAACAAGAATTCAGCTAATATTACGCATATATTAAATTTTAAAACTTTTAGTTACAGCAATAAGTTAGTTGAATTATACTCTTCGTATTATTATATACTTAGACAAATAGACGTTTTAATGAAAGAGTAATGCTGGATATCACTCCAAATTGCATTACCTTTATATCGCCCCTTATGTGGACCAATCATAAAAGAGAGAGAAAATGATAAATTAGGAAAGAGAAATCACATAATTGGTCCATTTAAAGTCCACCTAGGAGGCGATATAAAGGCGCTGCAATTTGGAGTGATATCCAATATTACTCTGAATGAAAACGTTGTTAAAGAAAAGTTGGATAAAGCGTTGGTGTCACCACAATGGTTTAGTTACTGTTTGGAATTGATTATTGTAGGGTTAAAAGTGTGTTTTGATTAAAATAAAAACATTTATAAAAATAAAAATATATATTTTGACATCTAAAATCAATTCAAGTGATTATTTTAATAATCACTTATCTAGTGTTTTTCCTAAAAGTGATTTTAAAAGTCTAAAGTATTCTTATGGATCTAAAATCACTTCAAGTGATTATTTTAAATAACAATCCTAAACAGACCTTTAATTTTTCGAATGCACAAGTTTATGTACCACCAGTTATAGAGTTGCACCATTCGCCGCTTATATTACATTTTGACAGTTACATAAAACAAGGCCATTGATTTTTTAAGTTTGAGTCATTCTAGACAGAACATCACGAGTGTATGAATGTAGTTCAACAAGGCTAAGGAATGTCAGGTACGGAGGAATCATTACAGGTTTTCATTTAGAAATCGAGATTTTGCTCTTGCATCCTTAGAAAAATGGAGCAAGTATACTTTCAAAAACAATCAAACACATATAAGATATTTTCAAGAAAAGTTGGTTCAACTTTAAAACGTACGACCAACTTCTACGGTTTTAAAAGAAGAAACTTATATACGTGAGCAATTAAACATTGTATACGCAAATGAAAGAAAGTATTGGGCAAATAGATACAGAGAGATTAGGCTAAAATGTGGCGATATAAATACAAATTCCTTTCACATATCATCAATGCAACGACGATTTTAAAATATGATACTACGAATTCAGGATAACATGGGAATCTAGAAAGAGGATTTCGGAGGTACGTTTTTGTTTTCAAGATCACTATAAAAGGTTATTTAGTCAATAAGTTCAGGACCTTTCTAGCCCAGACATAGCAATACAATGTATAATACAATGTATACCACAAAGGGTGACCGAGGAGATGAATAAGGAATTAACTAGAGGTCCGACTATGAAAGAATTACGACAAGCTATTTTCAAAATGTCTTCGTAAAAAGCACCTGAAGCGGATGGTTCAATGGGTAAGTTTAATCATGACACCTGGGATACCCTGCTTGTGGCTAAAGATTTTTTTAATAATGACATCTCATTAAATAATACACTTATTACACTCATACTGAAAGGGGAAACACAAACTACAATTGGTGATTACAAGTCGATATCTTATGTGAATTTTGGATAAAATATTTTTGCCAAACTATTAGCAAAAAGGCTACAAAATTATATGGACTCAATTATATCGCCTACCCAAATTGACTTTATAAAAGGTATAGCCATTTAAGATAACATTTCAATAGCACATGAGGGTCACTGAAGAATCTGACATCATAAATATGATCAAAACACACTATAATAATGTGTTTAAAACTAGTGGTATAAGGGACTACATTCCTATACTTACTAAAATAAAGAAAGTTGTGACTAAGGAGATGAATAATCAATTGACCAGTCCTGTACAACTGAATGAACTTAAAGAAGCAGTGTGGGCTCTTGGTAGTGATAAATCACCTGGCCTTGATGGTTTTGGAGGGTTCTTTTTCAAAAAAATCTGGAAAGAGGTTAAAGATGATCTTTTATTTCTAGTCTCAGATTTTATGAGAAATAATTCAAATCTTAAAGAAATTAATAGTACTATCATTGCTTTGATTCCTAAATGTACTAATACATATGTTATTTCATCCTATAGACTTATTAGTTGTGCTAATTTCATCTATAAAGTTATCTCGAGAATTCTCACTTCAAGACTCCAACCTTTTTTAGGTGAAATCATTTCTGAAACGCATAATGCTTTTATTCCAGGGATAATTCACTTTCTTCTAACAACAGCTCAATCCAACTCCTTAATTAGGTTCTTTATTTCATTTATGTAATTTAGGAACATGAATGCTTTTTATTTACTTATTGTTTTTTGTTTGAATATGAGCAAAACATCTAGTACTTGAGAATCGCACTACGGGTTGAGACTTGGTTTCTTTAAATTTAATGTTTTCCAATTTTGGGATTGTTTCAATATAATTTAAATTGGGTATTTTGTATTGACTATTATCTTGAGATTGTTTACTATTTTTGACTTAGCTAATTAGAAATAGGTATTGGTAATTAGGCTATTCACTAGTGGCGGTGATCACCTTGACGGAGGGTTTAATTACGGACCTAGGTAATAGACGCATGGTATTTTTCAATGATCCTGACGGGCTTGACTAACCACGCAGCCAATTAAGGTAAAACACTTCAGCATCCTAAAGTAGATATAATAGCCCTGACGGGGTTTGTAATACCGTAGGATAGCTCCTAATTCCACCCTGATGGGGGTTAGGAGATATTAAAGTCCGGACTAATACATAAATACCGTTTTGACCCTTAAACGAAAGCATTAATTATAGGAACTTAGGTGGATCCCTTACGAGACTCAAATATCTCTCTCATATTTGCGTCCACATCTCTTTAGTTTTAATTTATTTACTTTCTATTAATTTTTAGTTATTTATTTACTTGCGTCCATTAGTTTATAATTCAAATCCAAATAAAAATCCTTTATCTTTTATTTTCTGTATTTGCAATTACTTTTACTTATTTGTTGAACACCTTGGTTATACCAGTTCAATCCCTAAGAACAAAATCCCATATATATATATATTCATTACTTGGAACGACCCGTACACTTACGTTCAATAGGTCATCTTATTTATCGCTAATTTTATCACACCCCATGATCCATCAAAACTGCTGCAAACCATTGTATTTATTTGTATAATGAATACTATTGCACCACATCGTTTTATATTGTATTACAAGATACATTTTGTTAGGGATTTGCTTTGTTCAATAACAGTTTGTTGTTTTTCAATGATAGTCATCCTTAACCACGTTTGTCTTTGTTCAGTTTTATATCTTTATTTTTCATAAAATATCCCATCATCATTTTCAACAGTCACACCATCATAATAAAACAAATAACCCGCCTCTGTTAACTTATATTGTTTCGGCCTATACACACACCATGGATTTTACTCAACACACCACCAAAGTTGTTCACATTACCCAACGACATATAGGCTTAAATAGACATCCCACCACAACATTTATTATACTTAATACACCAACACAATTACCCAATCAACCCTACTAACGTGTTTCTCCTCCAAAATCATAATAAACATCAGCTCACAACTAAACTACACACAATTGATTTCTCACAACACACCACCAAGATTGCCCACATTACCCAACGATATTTAGTGGTACATATATATCCCCACCATACACCATTGATTATCACTAAAACACTTACAAAAATACACTGCCAACCCTATGCCTTATTCATGTAAAGAATTACACGATACACAACAGCTCACCAATACATTCTTTTGAAATTAGTAATCCACACCCCAAATACTAATAAATCGTGTATTTAATTACTAAAGTAAAATACAAACATAAAGTAATTTAGATATAGCATGCAGGAAATATGATAAATTTAATTTGATGTTTTTGACAGTTTTTTCCTTTTTTGTTTTGATATTAATTGATTGGCTGGATGTAATTAGGAAGTTAGTTTTGGCAAGTCAAAAGACATGAAGTGGAGTAGAAAGGGCAATCTAGACTTTTTGGGTGGGTTGGAATTGATGGGCAATTGACAATAGTCTGTGTACTGTATGAGTCAATCACCCAAAATTATTAACCATTAATACTTAAATTTTTAAAAATATTCATTAACCCCTTAATTTTTTATTTATTAGACTTTAAACTATTTTATTTATAAGATTTTCTTTATTTTTAACAACGAAATATATGTTATTTTATACATATAAATAACTTATAAAACTATTGATTAAAAAATTAATATCGAGACTTATATTGCAATCTTTACACATTATTGGGATTTATAGTGCAGTTTTGCATAGTATAAGGATCTATTATGCAATTTTTGCATAATATATATACTTATAGTGTAAATATGATGGAATTTTTTTTCGAGGATGTTGCTTCCGAACCTCGTTGGACAACCTAACAAAATTCCCTACCTCCCCCCTGAATATGCATTCACTCAATTTAATCACACCACTGAAGCGTCAGTGATGTAGTAAAAAATAGAAAATTATGAATGAGATTTATCCAATTCACTTACTAATGGGAAAAATCACGTTGTTAAATATTTTCATCTTTGTTTCTTGTGCTTTTTAGTGTGACGCATGATATAGGCCCTTTTATTTCTATCATGTTATACACAATCGTGATTTTTAGTAGCATGTTATTCTAATATTATGTTGATCTTTTTCATAAGGCATATTTTGAAGCAATTTGACTAACTCTTTAATGTCAACGGTGACAAATTTAGCACAAAACATAGCTGAGATTTTATATTCTTTTTTTTTTCCAATAACATATATTAATAGAAAAAATTACAAAGTATCGGGGTTTGACCAACCAAACCCAAAGAAAAACAAACACCAAACATCAAAGACAAATAAAAATGACTATAACAAAAAAGGAAACTTGACAAACTCTGAGACCTCTAAGGGTCCAAGAAACATGATCCTTGAGACGGAAAAACTCAAGTCTCGGGACAAGTGCGAGAAAATTGACTACCATTTCACTGACCAACGTAGTTATCAACTCGATACCGATCCAAAGGCCTAGGCGATAGTTGCATTAACGAAGATCTTGGTAGCCCTCAGATCAAAAGAAGTATCACTAGTGTTGGCATATAGCTTCCCTTCATAAGTTGTTTTAATGTGACAAATCCTCTTGTGTTTAGTGTGCTAACTACACTTTATTTATATCCTCTCTATTGCACTCTATTTCATCAAAAACACTCTTTTTATCATTTAGATCAAAGCTTTATTATCATATCCTAAGAAGCTAATTTTCATACAAATACTTTTAACCTTATCTTTGTATACATTAAGAATTAGCCTTCATGATCAACCACAAAGTTTCTTAGAATGATGTTTCCAACAACTGTCGTGAAGAAAACTTTTCCATCCAAGCATCATAGCAAAATGTCAAAATACACAAGTCAGAAGATAACCAGGAACCCGTTTGGTTCTAACGGGAACCTGCTCACCACCGGGAACTTGTGCAATGTGTAACCGGGTACCCAGTCAACATGATTTTCTTGCTAGTCAATGCCACGTCATTTCTTACCGTTGCAGCTTGGAAAAGAGTCGTTTGGGAAGTTAAACGGGGACCCGGTTGGCTCTAAACGGGTACCCGTTCAACACAAATTATCCCACAAACTTTATAACCGTTGGGGACTTTCTTGTGCTATAAATATGACCTTTTTCAAGGAGAAATTACCTCTCACACTTCAACTATTATACATATCATTCTCCTACAAAATTAGAGGTCTCAAGCTATCAAAGTTAATCATCCAAGCTTGATCAAGAGCTTAAACCAAGAAGTTTCAAAGTTATTATCTACTCAAGAGGAGTTTCATGCTTATAGTTACATCTACTCTTTAGGAGATTGTTAGTAAAGTTGTTTCACCCTCTAAACACTTACATTTATCCTCTTAAGTCTCGTCTTTGTAATAGATAGATTAAGAGAGAGTTTGAGTATAGGGAGTATACTCGGTGTCCTTGTTTTGCGATAACACAAGAGTTTTTCCTTCGTGGTATCGAAGTGGTTGTGGTGGTCCTTTGTGTGTTCTAAAAATAAATGCAAATGCTAATCGAACCACAACCGCAAGTGTACGGTTGTCCCAAGTAGTATGTATGATAATACAGATTCGTTCCAAGGACGGATGGTTGATCACAATGTTTAGCAAGTAGTGATTGATGCACTTATGAAAATAAAAGATTATAAAATATTTGTTTGGTTTTGTTGATTAAAGCTAATGAATGAAAGACAAATATTAAAATGCAAGTAGAAGCTAAGACGCAAGTAAAATAATGTAAAACGCAATATGAGAAGTAGTACTTGAGAACGCAAGGATCCTCCTAATCTTATTTCCTAACTTATGTTGTTTAAGGGCTAAATCGGTCAATTACAATGGTCGGGATTCTAAAATCCTTATACCCCCGTCAGGGTGGACTATAAGGCAATCCTAAAGTGTCACTAGTCCCGTCAGGGTAAATGCAAATGCTAATCGAACCACAACCGCAAGTGTACGGTTGTCCCAAGTAGTATGTATGATAATACAGATTCGTTCCAAGGACGGATGGTTGATCACAATGTTTAGCAAGTAGTGATTGATGCACTTATGAAAATAAAAGATTATAAAATATTTGTTTGGTTTTGTTGATTAAAGCTAATGAATGAAAGACAAATATTAAAATGCAAGTAGAAGCTAAGACGCAAGTAAAATAATGTAAAACGCAATATGAGAAGTAGTACTTGAGAACGCAATGATCCTCCTAATCTTATTTCCTAACTTATGTTGTTTAAGGGCTAAATCGGTCAATTACAATGGTCGGGATTCTAAAATCCTTATACCCCCGTCAGGGTGGACTATAAGGCAATCCTAAAGTGTCACTAGTCCCGTCAAGGTAAATATGATCCACCTTTGGATGTTTAAGTTTTATTACCTCATTGGCCCTAGAATTAGCTAAGTTCGTCAGAATCAATAGCTTCTATCCTAGATTGAATAAATGGTTCTGTATTTAAACCCTCCGTCAGGATGATCCAATTGCCACTAATTGGAATAGCCTAAATACTAACACCTGTTCCTAGTTCATGACGCTAAAAACAGTCAAATAATCTCAATTTATTGAAAAGAGTAAAAGCCCTAATTTAGTTTAATTCAATAAAAACCCAAATTCAACATTCGTTATTCCATAAAATTGGGATTCACCCATTGTTTGTTCTCAAGCACTATGAATTGTTTAGCTCATATTAAAAAGAAATACTAAATTAAAATAAATGGAATTCATAACTGATTACAAATAAAAGATAAAAGAAACCTAATTTCCGGAATTGGAATGACTGAGAACGGAGCTATAGACCCACTCCAGCTCTAGCAGCTTCTTCTTCCTTCCTTCTGTTGCTTCTCTCTGATGTTTTTAATTGTAAAGAATGAATTGTATGAAAAATAGAAGTCCAGACCTCCTTTTATAAGCATAAAAACGGATTAGGGCTTGGACCAGAAAATAAAACACTAATTAAATGTCCAAGCCCAATTTCTAAGCCCAAAATCCCGTAACTGCTGATACACCTTCACTAAAACGGCTTTTACCGATGCGTTATGACTCCGATTGACCTCATTCCAGTTGCTAAAGTTCCGTAACTCGATAAGGAATGATTTCTCTTCAAAGGTCAGCTGCTAAATCATCGCTTAAACACCTCGAAATCAGAAACCTATGGCCTGGAAAATGGATTTTCAGCTCTAAAAATAATATCTTCGGGATTTATCTTCAAGTCTTGACTCTAATTCATGATCTTTGACTTTCTCCTCGGGTTCCTCTCCTAGCTAACATCTAAAACCTGTAAACTTTCCACTAAAAATACCAATATTACGCGCAAAAGTTTAATAATTCAAAAATGCTAGAAATAAAAAGGGAATTCCGGATTATTGCATATATAGTCCAAAAGTCTATCAAATTAATTAAATAAACACTAAAAATGATGTCTCCCAAGGGTCGAAAATAAGAACAATTAGGGAGACATCAGGTTGTAAGGGTTATTGTGTTCTCGACCCGGTTAAGAGAGACACGGGAGCTTAGTGAAAAGCTTGAAATCCTAAGGAGGCTTCCTTCGGTAGTGGATGTAGGGATAACCGACCACTATACATCGTTGTGTACTTTCTATCCCTTATCTCTTTACTTATCGTTTATTGATTGCTCGTATTTCTATTTATATCAAATTGAATGATCCCTTAGTGTTTGATATATATTGATTTAGAAGTTATTCTTAAAACTTATAATTGTCCAAAAGATTTTTAAGTAGGCATTAATCTTGTTAGTAATCCTATTCACCCCCCTCTAGGACTTTCAACTAGCCCAAGTGATAATAACGCAAACCGAGACGGAAAGTCCTAAATGAGTAAGAAAACACCAAAACAAGACACACACACACACCACTTCTCCAGCTAAACCAAATAAACGTAAGCTAATTTAATCAAACAAGAAAAATCCAAGCACAAGAAACCCGACTGAACGGCAAACACCAGAAGCTTCTAATACCGGAAACAATTGAATGACTTAATATGTCCTTGAAATGAATTACCATCCGCGAATATATGGAACCTGATAGAATCAAAGAAACACCATAAATACACATGAACGCAAAAAACCCACCTCTTGCGCAACCCTAGACAAGAGCGATCTGATCTCATCAACCCAATAAGGTTCAAACTGAAGAAATGTCGAGTGAACGACAAACACCTGGAGCTCCACCAATCGAAACCAATTGAACAAATCAAATCAAACCAAAGTAAACTACCACAAGCTCCTATAGAGGGATAACAAGATACGGGAAAAGAAATACCAAACTACAGATAAACACAAATTAAGTTTTTAACCCCACATAACTCACAAACGCGTTGCCTGAAAACAAATCAACCAAACCGGCCCAGCAGGAGAAAAGACCCACCGCACCTTCTTCCCCAACCCACCAGATCAAAGAGACAGATAGGAGAATATAGATACCATTAGCCGAAACAGTAGCAGAACAGCATGTCCAAAAAAATAAAACTTGAAAATTGAAGAGATTACATAAAGTTCCATACCGCAAGGCTTCAAAAATATCTAAATAGGTGATGTTCTAGTTCGGCCACCTTCGACATCGCTCTTAAAGCGGGTCTCTAGTTGGGCTCTGTCTTCAAAAAATTGAAACCAGAAAGGAAAATTAAGAAACAATAAAATTGGGGGCCCATTAAGCCCAAATCAGCCATGCTGGTGGTAACGATGGCCATTGTCGAGGTTTTGTGTTGCACATTCATGACCATGGCAGATAGTTGTATACTGCTTAGGGGTCTAATGGAGTGGCACAAAAAAACAAAAGGGAATAGACAAAAAGAAATATAAAGAAGGGAATACCGCCGTCGCCGTGAGGAGGGTGAGGAGGCCGACGACGGCGATGGCGACGGAGGTTGAGTTTGGTGAGGTTGAAAATATATGATATTTACCCAGTTTCGAAAATTAAATTTTGTATTACACTCTATGGATAATTTTTTAGCTATAGAAAAAACAGAGACAATATTATTTTAATTGTAGATTTAAAAACATCAAGTGATATTATAGATAGTCTTTTCAGTTGAAAAAAATATAAAGATCTTTGTGTAAGAGTCTATATTTTTATAATTAATATACTTTTGGTTTAGGGGTAAGATTTTTATTTAATATTGAATGGTCTAATATTCATATTATACAAATGTTATTAGATTAATTAGTTAGTTATTTTTATAAGTTTAAAACGTAAAGTATATATATTAAGGGGGTGTATTTAATCGAGAATCTGATGAATTTTTTTGGACTTTAAAAAATTTATAGATTTTGTAGATTTTATGGATTGTTTTAAATCCAAACAGATTTTGCCAGATTCTGGCAGATTTTTTTAAATCTTGTATAGAATTGAATGGATTTTTGTAAATCATTTATATATTTTGACATACAATTTTTTACAATAATTAAAAATGCTTTACTTTTAAACAAATTGAATATCAGACCCATATTTTTACATATATATTATAAAAAAGAGATAATATCAAATTAAGTCCAAAAACACAACATTCCACCTCTATAGGGTCCAGGAATTTTTTCACCCCTATGAAAGTCAATTTTTTTTTAGTATTTCATCTGTACCCCTATTAGTTACCACGTTTATAGTTAAACAATATCATTTAAATTAGTAACAGATTCCTAATTTATAGCTAATCAAATAATATCCCTTAATAATAGCTAATAATTATAGTAATATTGTTATTTTCTTCCACGATTCAATATACACCATCGTCTATTCACAAACTCTAGTTTACTCTGCAACTATTGCTGCACCACTGATATTAGTTAACTGTTTATCTGTAACCCATCAGTTTGTTCACACAACCCATCAATATTACTAGCACACACCACCCGTATTTCATCTGTAACCCATCAGTTTGTTCACACAACCCATCAATATTAAGACCCATATTCAACGGCAGTATTCAACGTCGTCACTGTTTTCAATCGATTTTCCCATCATCATGTTCGCTTCTTTTCTTCCCAGTATTCAACGGCATACCTTCTACAAAATCGTCGTCACTGTTTTCAATCGATTTTCCTTTATTTTTATCACTACTCTCACCTACAGCGTCGGGTTTCCTAACCATTTTCAGTTTCTTCGTTCTCTGATGTCCATCGTCGACGGTGGGTTGCTGGGGCATCTTCGTCCTCGCCATCTCTGTTTTTCCGGTGGTGTATCGAACTGATGGTTAGGGTTTAGTGGTGTGAATGTTAGACAGAAGCTGGGTTATTGAAAATTTGATTTTTGTTTCTGGCGGTTCTTTTTTTTTATTAATGTTGATTGATACGTTTTGCATGAAATCAGCGTTTTTAGTTATGGCAACTGAATGGACAGTCAATGGGTAATGGAGGGCAAATGAGTCTTTTGTAGTGGGTTGGACCTGATGGGCAATGGTCCAACCTTCTAGGACTCTATTAATAAATCACCCTATAAAAAATTGAATTATACTATATTCAGATTTATTATCTTAAGGAGTTGAATTACAATAAAACATAATTGATGGCAATGGAAGTGGTTTAAAATAAATTACTGCAAACTCTATATATTTAATCAATAATTTAAGCTATCAAAGTATATAAAATAAAGAACAAAATAATCTATTTACACATCCGTCTGGTCCTATGTTAGACCCGGATCTTTACCAATGTGTTAGTGACTTTAAAAATTTTCTTCAATGTTAATTTCATCGAATGAAAACAACTAAGTACTACTTGGAATTGTCAAAGTAATAAATATACCATACATAATATGTTATACAATGTAACCATATGTTTCTTTTGAAACTGTAGTTCTTAGTGACAAAAAATATTAATCACGAGATATCATTTTTGGTTCATTATTGTACTTAGCTGGATCTAATGCTGTAAACGAATCAAGCCGCTCGCGAGCCGCTCGAGCTCGGCTCGGAAAAAGGCTCGTTCGAACTCGTTCGTTTATATAAACGAACAAAAAAGTTAGTTCGAACTCGTTCGTTATAAAAAACGTGTTCGTTCGAACTCGTTCGTTAACTCGTTAAAAATTTTAAAATCTGAAAATTAATATTTTAGTTATCAATAAATATATTGTTAAACTTTTAAAAAAATTATTAGTTAATAACTCGAGATCGGCTTGAAAAAAAGCTCGTTCGATATGTTAACAAGTTTGAAAATTTGAGCTCGGCTCGACTCGTTAAAAATTGAGCTCGACTCGGCTCGACTTGTAAATCTGATCAAACAAGCTTGCACATCAAGTATTCGGCTCGTCTCGGTTCGTTTACAACCCTAACTAGATCCATATAATATATTGTAGCTCTCCATGATTTTTTTTAATTGAACAATACTTCATGAGTTTTTTAACTGAATCAATCGTCTTGCGTAAATTTTTTAATTGAGGTTTAACATGAAAAATATTAATAGCATGAATGAGTTTTTAATTGATACTATAATGTTACGGCTAATTTTTTCATGAAGTTTTTTTTAATTATAGTCGCACATGAAAAATATATCATGAGTTATTTTTAATTATTTTTTCCAATTTGCTAGAAAATAGTCTAAATATGAAATCCATTAAAATCTTTATGTAAAATGATAGATTTCAAAATAAAATAAAAAAACTTTAAAATTCTACGAAGTCCAATATTTAATGAATTCCCAAAAAATCCACAGACTTTTGAATATCATTAGATTTTAAATAATTGTAAAAAGTTGTAAAAAGTTTTCACTCTTTAGTAAAAAGAAACGCTAAAAGAAAAAGTAAAAAACACTCCAACAAAATAGGAACTAACTCTCAAAACAACAACGATAATATGGCCGCCACATCGTCGCCGCTCGTGGTCGGCGACACCAGACCGCCTGAACATCAACCGCCAGATATCCAGATGGGCATCTCAACAGAGGCAACCCCGGTGGCTGCAGAGTGGGATGCTCACTCATGTGATCAAACAACAAAAGATTTTCCTGAATTAAGCATGAAATTTTTTGATTCGAGAGGAGCCAAAAGACAGCGAGCAGCAGCAATTGGATTGCCTCCTGATTCTGCAGCAATGGAAAAGGCACCTGGAATGGCTGAAGGACACAAAACAATTAACAGCGCAACAACGGTACCAAATCCAGCGCATAACGTAATGGGTAGAGGTACTATTGCTAAAACCTTCGTTAGACCTCAGTTAAGCGGATGGAAAGGGACGGTTACAGGTAATAAATTAGTTATTCCAGTGATTGAGGACCTAGATTAAATAAAGGCTAAGAACACACTTGACGAGGATGAATTTTTAGAGCTAGAGGAATTAATAGAGGATGATAATGATATAGTTAATGATTCGATCCCAACTATAATTCGGACTAGAGATGAAATTCAAGAAGGAATCCGCCTCTGGCGAAACACTGCGGTGATACGGCTATTGGGAAGATAGGTCGGATTCAATTATTTATCATCAAAATTGAGACAAATCTGGCCCCTTGTGGGTCACTTAGAGCTAGTGGATGTTGGGCATGGCTAATATATGGTAAAATTTGGAAATCGCAACGGTTTTAACTTCGCATTATCAAGGGGGGGCCCTGGATGGTGTTAGACCATTACCTCATAGTTAGGGAATGGACTCCTAGCTTCAATGCACTTACCAACTCAATAACAACAACCACAGCTTGGGTGAAAATATCGAGTGTCGGAATGCAAAACTACAATGCTCGCATCTTGAGGAAGATAGGGGATAAACTTGGTCGCACGGTGAAAATCGATCCTATGACAAAAGGGAGATTAAGGGGAAATTACGCGAGGTTAGCAATTGAGCTTGATCTTAAGAAACCCCTCGAACCAGAAGTTAGGATTGGGTCGGAAGTGTGTAAAGTAGTTTACGAGGGGCTCCACTTAATATGCTTCGAGTGCGGTAATTTTGGACATAAGAAAGAAAGTTGTCCTCCTAATGGTGTGGTTCGAATGGAGGAAGACGTGAGTAGATCCGTGAGGCCGGAAACAATTAACGAAGTTACGTTAGAAGCCCCAAGTAACAAAGAAAAGTATGGAGAATGGATGACGGTAAGGCGTGGATATAGAGGAAATGGGAAAGGATATTCGAATAACAACACTAAATTGTCGTTCCAAAGTAACCTTGGAACCCGATTCGAGGCGTTGGGTATGGAAGAAAATTTTACTGAACCTAGGAAGCCATCATATGTTACATAAAGTAAGGGACAGACTTCGGGAGTCAAAAGTGCTAATAATAAAGGTAAAGGTGTTTCGTGGGTATGTTCGAGTAGCAAAAATGGGAGTGGCGCAAAGGGTCACAACGTGGTTGCTTCGCCCAACTTTGAACTAAGGAGGAAATTGGATGATGAGGTAATTGTTTTTAATGCAATAGTATAAGATCCTAAGAAAACCGATACGAGTGAAACAAGGAAGAGAAGAGGGGGCGGAACAAAAGGAAACAAAAATTGTTTAGAAAGTGGGAAGAATGGGGCTGATTGTAGTGGACCGAGTAGGGTAGTTAGGGAGCTTACTAATGGCGTTGAAGATGGGGAACTGATCGAAGTTGAAGTGGGTTTGAATGAGGAGCAGCGCAGGGACCAACCTGCAATAAATAAAAGTACAGGGCATGTGACCCTACTAGATAGCGAGACTTCAGAACCTGTTGGGCCTGGTCCGCAGCCTGTAGCAACTCCAGAACCGCCGGAATTTAGCACTCCAGTGAATGAGCTCGGCCCTACGCAGCCAGATCCTTGCTGGGAAATCGGTGAGGACGATAACAAGCAACCCATGTTCCTGGACAGCTAAGTAGCGGAGTCTGAAATGGAAGCTCAATTGCAGACAAATCAATCCAATGGACGCGAAGGAGAGGATGAGATCATGGAAACTCGCGCTTAACGTGCCAGGGGGTATATCTAGCCTTTAAATCTTTGTTTATTTAATGGGTGTTACAAATGTGGCAGGTAATTCTTAGGGAGAATCAAAACACCCTCTTAATATCTTAATTTGGAATTGTTATGGAGCTGCTAAGCCGAGATTTCGGCAGGTAGTTCGGGAAATGATGACAAGTAACAGAGTATGGTTAACGGTAATTGTAGAACCCCGGGTTAGTGGTATAAACGCGAGTAGAATAATAAATTCTTTTCAAAGAGACAATTCAATTAGAGTGGATTTCGAATGCTATAGAGGTGGGATCTGGCTATTATGGAATGATTCAAATATAAATATTAGAGTCCTTTCGGCTTGTCGACAAGTTGTAAATATAGAAGTGACTCATGAAGGACATGAAACGTGGATTTTTTCAGCACTATATGCGAGTCCAGATTATAAACAAAGGGAGTTATTGTGGGAGGCTCTATATCATGCATTTAGCAATATACGGACCCCGTGGCTTGTAGCAGGAGATTTTAATCAAATAGGGTTAGAGATTGAAAAAAAGGAGGAGTACCTGGTGTTTCGAGAAGAATGGAAAAGTTTGAGGAATGGAGGAACAGTTGCGGATTAATTGACTTGGGTTTCGTAGGACCATGCTACACGTGGTGTGACTCATGGAATTCTGGACAGAGAATCATGGAACGTTTAGATAGAGCTTATGGTAACATAGAGTGGCGGTTTATGTTTCCAAACGCTCGAGTTCTTCACCTAGCAAGGGTTCACTCAGACCATATGCCAATCCTAATCCAAATATTCCCTATGGAGAGGGCTAAGGAGAATCCGCGTAGGTTTAGGTTTGAAGAAGCATGGTGTCTACATAAGGAATTTCAAGAATTCATTAAAAACAATTGGGAAGGGAATAGAATTGGAGTAGGTGATGGTATAGTGGAAATTCAGAATTGTTTAAATAAATGGAAGGTGGAGGTGTTTGGTGATTTAAATCGTAGGAAAAGAGAACTGAGCGCAAGAATTAGAGGAATACATAAATCGTTACAAATCTCGTACAATTCATCTCTTCGTCAGATGGGTATAAGGTTTGTAAAGGAATATGAGAGTGTTTTGGCGCAAGAGGAGTATATGGCTTATCAAAAGTCGAAGGAAAAATGGGTAGAATCGGGCGATCGTAATACAAGGTTTTATCAACTCGCAATTTCTACAAGGAAAAAGACGGCATACTGTACAAGGCTATTAGATGATCTGGATGTTTGGATAGATGAAGAAGAGGAGTTAAAGAGGATGGTTCGGGATTACTTCGAATCACTTTATGAAAAGCCCTTGGATCATTCGGAAGAGTATACACTACCACATATAAATACAGTTGAGAAAGAGATAACAAGGGAGTTAGAGCATCCATTTTCGGATGAAGAAATAAGAAGTGTCGTGTTTCAATCGAATCCAACCAAGGCCCCAGATCTGGATGGAATGTAAGTTGCATTCTATCAAAAGTGTTGGACTATTGTTGGTCCATCGGTGTACAAAATGGTTCGCGAAGTGGTAAGCAAGGGTCATCTTCATTCGGGTCTGAACGGTACGTTAATACATCTCATTCCTAAGGTGTCAGACCCGAATCAGGTACGTCTTTTTTCGCCCTATTAGTCTTATAAATTGTCCGGTTAAGTTTATTATGAAGGTCATGTTCAATAGACTAAGGCCTATTCTCGCTAACGTTATTGGTCCCTTTCAGAGTAGTTTCTTACCAGGTCGATCGACGATAGATAATATTGTTCTTATAAGGGAGGTGGATCAAAAGATGCGACACCTTCAAGGGAGAAATGGTGTTATGTCAGTCAAGATCGATCTAGCAAAAGCCTATGATAGAATTAGATGGGAGTTTATAAGGGATACAATTGGTCATTTTCGAATACCAGAAAGTTGGGTATCTTTGATTATGTCAAGCATGAAAGAAAATGAGATGAAGGTGTTATGGAACGGGGAACCTCTGCCTTTGTTTACTCCGTATAGGGGTATTCGGCAAGGAGGTCCTCTTTCGCCATATATCTTTGTCATGTGCATGGAAAGACTTTCAATATTAATTCAGAAATTATGTATGGTTGTGTAGAAAATCATAAGATTATTTGGTAAATATCCGGTTATTTATGGTAGATTTATTTTCCAGAATTAGGTAGAACTAAATTAGGAATTAGTTTGACTATGATTTTATTCTGATTCTGATTTTATTCTCTTTCTTAGAATAAAGAGATACTCCTTGTATAAATAGGCTGTTTTGCCTTGTGAAGAAATATAACAAACACTTTCTCTTAAACTTACATGGTATCAGAGCTAGCCTCTAAATCAACCCAACCAATGGAAAACACACCGACCAGCCAAAATTCTCCTTCAATCACTCAAACAAACACCATGGAAACATCCCAGTCGGCCGTTCATTCTTCTATGCTCATCACAGGGCATAGATTGAATGGAAGGAATTTTCTGGAATGGTCCCAATCGGTAAAACTTGCGATTGATGGGAGGGGAAAATTAGGATACCTAACTGGCGAAGTGAAAACCGTGAAGGAAGGAGAAAAGGGCTACAACACCTGGAGATCAGAAAACTCGCTAGTAATGGCATGGCTACTCAGTGCGATGGATCCTGCCATTGCAAAGCCTCACCTATTCATGAAGACGGCGAATGAAATCTGGGTTTCAATCCGGGAGACATACTCAGATCTGGGCAATTCATCACAGATCTTCGAATTGAAGACAAAGCTGTGGAAATCCAGACAAGGAGAAAGAGAAGTGACGACCTACTACAACGAGATGGTATCATTGTGGCAAGAGTTAGATCAGTGCCATGATGATGATAAGTGGCAAAGCGCGGCTGACTACACTCGACAACAAAAACGCGAAGAGAATGACCGCGTATACATGTTTTGGCTGGTGTAAACAAGGATCTTGACGAAGTAAAGGGAAGAATCCTCGGAAGACGTCCGCTGCCGTCAATGAGAGAAGTCTTCTCTGAGATTCGACTCGAGGAAAACAGGAGGAAGGTCATGAGTAACACCAGCGAAGATTCTATAAGCCAGACTGAGTCATCAGCCTTATTCTCACGTGGGAATGGAAACGAAGGAGAGAAGAAGAAGCCGTGGTGCGATTACTGCAAGAAGTTGTGGCACACGAGAGAAACTTGCTGGAAACTTCACGGGAAACCGGCCGGAGACAAGAAGAAGAAGGAGAAAGCCTTCCAAACCAGTGCCGAGACTTCTCATGAAGAACAAGTCAACTCGGAACAGCCCAATCTCACGAAGGATCAGATCGAGCAGCTCCTGAAACTACTAAACCTATCCAAAAAATCCAGCCTTGATAGTCCTTCATGTTCTTTCGCAAAAAATGGTAAATCAGTATCTTCTATCCCTTCTTCCTACTTATGTTCAAAAAACACAGACACTTGGATCATTGATTCAGGTGCGAGTGATCATATGACAGGAAACTCAAATAATTTTTCAACCTATAAACCATGTGCTGGCAATAAAAAAGTTAGAATTGCTAATGGAACCCTCTCAGCCATAGCAGGTCTAGGAAATATCAATGTTTCAGCCTCTCTACCATTATCTAAAGTGCTACATGTCCCAAATTTATCTTGTAACCTATTTTCTATTAGCAAGATAACAAAAGCCCTAAACTGTCGTGCTATATTTTACCCATCTTATTGCATATTTCAGGAACTGGACTCGGGGAAGACGATTGGCAATGCTAGAGAATGTGACGGACTCTATATCCTAGAACCAGACTCAAATAAGGGAAGTCAAGAGAGTTCTTGCTTGAATATTGCCTCAAGTCCAAGTAACAATGAGATTTATTTACTGCATTTTCGATTAGGACATCCTAGTTTTCATTATCTTAAAAAACTATTTCCTAAGTTATTTATCAATAAAGATCTTTCCAGTTTTCATTGTGAAATATGTACTTTATCAAAGCATCATAAAAATACCTATCCACCTAGGGAATATAAACCAACTAAACCATTCTCACTAATTCATAGTGATATATGGGGAGCATCTAGAGTACCAACATGTAATGGGAAAAGATGGTTTATAACCCTAATAGATGATCATACACGAGTAACTTGGGTTTTCCTACTAAAAGAAAAATCAGAAGTAGAAAATGTTTTCAAAAATTTTTACAGTATGGTTCAAACACAATTTAATACTCGGATACAAATGGTTAGGAGTGATAATGGACGAGAATACTTTGCAAAAAGTTTAAATAATTTTTTTGAAGAAAAAGGAATCATACACCAAAGTTCATGTGTTGATACACCACCACAAAATGGCATAGCTGAAAGGAAAAATAGGCATATCTTAGAGGTCACTCGTGCATTAATGTTTTCAACAAAAATTCCTAATTATCTTTGGGGAGATAGTGTTCTTCATGCTACATATCTAATTAATCGCATGCCCTCAAAAGTTTTGTCTTTTCAAACACCTATAAACCTTCTTCAAAAAGAATTTCCAAATTCAAGAGTGTTTAATTCTATGCCATTAAAGATTTTTGGATGCACTGTATTTATTAAAAATCCTGACCGAAATGCAAGTAAACTCGATCCTAAAGGAAAAAAATGTGTTTTTTTGGGGATAGCCCCGACTCAAAGAGGATACAAGTGTTTCGATCCCTCTACACGGAAAACCATAATCACAATGGATAC
This sequence comes from Nemophila menziesii, assembly GCA_029959085.1. NCBI lineage: Eukaryota > Viridiplantae > Streptophyta > Magnoliopsida > Boraginales > Hydrophyllaceae > Nemophila > Nemophila menziesii. The sequence goes on along the minus strand of JARWIR010000055.1, from coordinate 700,453 downwards.
AACCTTTTTTGAAAATACACCTTTTTTTACAACTCATCTTCAGGGGGAGTTTGAAGGTGAAGATTCTGAGGGTTGTAGGTTCATAAATTCTGGAATAAATATACTTATGAGTCCAAACAATCAAGAAATAGGAAATATAGAAAATTCTAGAAGTAGTGATATTCAAAACATTATTGAGTCAACGAGTCTTTTAAAGGATAATGAACCAAATACCACATTATCAGAAAGTAAATCCCAGGAGGACAGGTACAATAATCAGGCAAGTAGTCTATTTGAAAAAACTTATGTGAGAAAAGCTCGAAAGACTCTAGCTCAAGATATAGATGATGTCACATCTCCGGCAAGTCAAGAATCCGAACCGGAGAAAGAACCTGAGGTAAGTGATTCTGTCCTTGAACTTGATTTACCTATTGCCTTAAGAAAAGAAAAACGTGCCTGCACTAAAACACCTTTATATCCTACCTCTTTATATGTTTCGTATTCTAACCTATCTTCAGCTTTTTCTACCTTCACCACAAACATATCCGATATTGTCATTCCTAGTAGTATTTAGGAGGCATTGGCTCAACCGGAATGGAAGAAGGCTGTTTTTGAGGAGATAGAAGCTCTTGAGAAGAATCAAACCTGGTCTGTGGAAAAACTACCGAGAGGAAAACCTATAGTCGGTTGTAAATGGGTGTTCACACCCAAGTTCAAAGCTGATGGAACTCTTGAACGTCTCAAAGCGCGATTGGTGGCAAAAGGGTTTACTCAGACATACGGAATAGACTATACAGAAACATTCGCACCAGTTGCAAAACTAAATATAGTAAGAATTGTGTTATCTATTGCAGCAAATCGTGACTGGCCATTGAGACAATTTGACGTGAAGAACGCATTCCTCAACGGAAAGCTTGAAGAAGAAGTATACATGAGTCCACCGCCCGGATTTGAAGACAACTTCAACTCCAACGTTTGCAGACTAGAAAAGGCGCTATACGGATTGAAACAATCACCACGCGCCTGGTTTGATCGGTTTACTCAATTTGTGAAGGGACAGGGGTACACTCAAGCGCAGGCAGATCATACAATGTTCACCAAGTACTCGGAGGAAAAGAAGATTTCAGTGTTGATTGTATACGTAGACGACATAATTCTCACGGGAGATGACTATGGAGAATTGGAACACTTGAAGGAAAAGCTTGCGAAGGAGTTTGAAGTGAAAGACTTGGGAGAAATGAAATACTTCCTAGGTATGGAAGTGGCAAGATCGAAGAAGGGAATCATCGTCTCTCAAAGAAAATACATCCTAGACCTCTTAAAAGATACAGGAATGAGTGGTTGTCGGCCAGCTGAAACTCCTATAGATCTGAATCAAAAGCTCGGGAATATAACAGATGGAGTTCCAGTGAACGTTCAACGATATCAAAGACTAGTGGGAAGGCTGATTTACTTGGCTCACACAAGGCCCGATATAGCTTTTGCTGTGAGCTTAGTAAGTCAATTCATGCATAGTCCTTGTGAAGAGCATCTTGAAGCCACAAACCGAATTCTAAGGTACCTAAAGAGCTGTCCAGGAAAGGGACTACTGTTTAAGAAGAACGAAACAAGGGCTGTAGAGGCATTTATTGATGCAGATTGGGCTAGCTCGTACAACAGAAGATCTACTTCAGGTTACTGTACCTACGTGTGGGGAAATTTAGTAACTTGGAGGAGTAAAAAACAGAATGTTGTGTCGAGAAGTAGCGCAGAGGCAGAATTTCGATCAATGGCGAATGGTATTTGCGAACTGATATGGATAAAGCAGGTACTTAAAGATCTTCGAGAAACAGCCGAACTACCTCTACGCCTATTCTGCGACAATAAGGCAGCCATAAGCATCGCCCAAAATCCAGTACAGCACGATCGCACAAAGCACATAGAGATTGACCGACACTTTATAAAGGAGAAGATGGATGCCGGGATAATATGTACTCCGTATATCAGCACAAAGGAGCAAACAGCTGATATTTTGACAAAAGGATTATCTAGACCAACTTTCGAATTTCTTGTAAACAAGTTGGGCATGTTTGATATTTATGTACCAACTTGAGGGGGAGTGTAGAAAATCATAAGATTATTTGGTAAATATCTGGTTATTTATGGTAGATTTATTTTCCAGAATTAGGTAGAACTAAATTAGGAATTAGTTTGACTATGATTTTATTCTGATTCTGATTTTATTCTCTATCTTAGAATAAAGAGATACTCCTTGTATAAATAGGCTGTTTTGCATTGTGAAGAAATATAACAAACACTTTCTCTTAAACTTACAGGTTGGAAAGTGGAAAGAGATAAAGATTGGTCGGCAGGGGCCTAGCTTGTCACACTTATTTTTTGATGATGACTTAATATTATTGGTGAGGCCTCTTTTTTGCAGGTACAGGTAATACAAGAGACGATGGATTTATTCTGTAAAGAGTCCGGACAAAGTGTTAGCGCTGAAAAATCACTCATATACTTCTCGAAGAATGTCCCGATGAATTTGCAGAAAGAGCTAGCGGAAGCGAGTGGTTATTGTCATATGAATTCCTTTGTATCTTATTTAGGTATGCCTATTCACTCTGGAAGGTTGCCAAAGGGGTTTTTAAGGGTATTCAGGAGAAAATGAGAGGGAAATTAGCAACGTGGAAAGCCAAGACTCTCTCGCTTGTCGGCCGTATTACATTAGCGCAATCCGTGTTAAGCGCAATTCCGGTATACCAAATGCAAGTCATGAAGTTTCCAAAATACATTTGCAATGAGATTGATAAAATAACTAGAGCATTTATCTGGGGGGTCGTCTCCATCCGAGAGGAAATTGCATTGGGTTGCATGGGATCAAATTTGTAAGCTAAAGAGGAATGGGGGTTTAGGTCTTCGAAGCGCGGATAAATATAATCTTGCACTTTTGGCAAAGCTTGGTTGGAGGGTTTTGAAACAAGATCGTTCAGTTGCGTGGGTGGAAATTTTTAAAAACAAATACTTTAAGAATGGACTCTTGTCGCGTCAACAAAAGCAAAGTGATTCAAGTGCTTGTAAAGCTATCCTAGCGGGTGTCGAGATTCTACGGGATGGTATAGTAAATCATAATGTAGGCTCAGAAATGAATGTATGGTGGCGCTACGAGAATTCTGGTCTTTGAGAATATTGAAGCGTTGGTGGTGGATCAATCTTTCAATTGGGAGGTTATATGGAAGATGAAATGTTCTAAAAGGACTCGGATTTTCTTGTGGAGAGTCGCGCTAAATCGCATCCCAACGGCGGAAAATCTGTATAGAAGAAGTGTGATTGAATCCAAGAAATGCGAAGTTTGCGGAGCTGTCTTGGAGTACTTGTACCACGTCTTGGTAAGTTACAAAGTTTCAATTATATTTTGGAAATCCTTTGGTCTTGTAACAGGTGGGAAGTCCGGGGCTGGCATGGGAGTGAGAAACGAGGAAGCTATTGCTGCTGTCTTGGAAGGGGAGCTGCTGGACGTGGACTGCGGAGCTGGAATGCAGGAGCTGACGAGGAGTAGGAGTGCTGACCGAGAATCGCTGCTGCAGCTAGACGAAATGTGGAGAAGTAGCAGAAATTCTGCAGCTACTGCTGCAACTTCTCGCGCGAACAGAATTGTAGCACAGACTGATGAACAAGGCCGAGCTGCTGCAGGTTTTCTGGACAGTCACAGCGAGTCAGCACGAATCAAGTCTTGGCTCGAAGGACACTTGCACTCCAAGGTTACTATAGCGGGTGTTGAGTGGCGGTACATTTTTGCAGCAGCTATTATAGTAATTTGGAACAAACGCAACCAATTGCTATTCGAGGAAAGCTCAACAATACCACATGAACGGGAGCTTAAAAGAGAAATATTTAATTTAGCTAGCTCGTTTATACTAGCTTGGGGAAAAAGCCTTGATGGTGGGTTAATCAAGCTTGCCAACAATGTAATGGTAAAGTGGGTTAAACCAAATACGGGCTTTAAACTTAATGTAGATGGGAGCTTTAATGAGCCGAAACACATAGCGGGTATTAGGGGAATTCTTAGAGACACTAATGGTTCTTGCGTTGCAGGTTTTGTAGGCACTTGCTTATTCATTTCTCCCTTTGTTTCGGAGATGTTTGCACTCCATTATGGGCTACGATGGGCCATTAATAAAGGATATAAAGAGTTGTGTATTGAAACGGATTCGGAGGAACTCCATGAGCCAGTGAAGGGCGGTGGGAGGTCATTTACTTATGGTTCGGACTTGAAGGAGTTCCATGCGCTAGTGAAGGGCGGTGGGAACTCAAGAAGTCACTACGTTTCAATTGCACAAGATTGTTGGAAATGTTGCGCGATTACCCGAAGTTCAACTTAACTCACATATTTCGTGAAGCAAATGTGTGTGCAGATAAACTAGCAAAAGAGGGAGCAACTATGGGCATTCAACCTGTGAATTTTGATGATCCTCTAGATTACTTATGGAATTTTATTACAAGCGATAGGAGTGAACGTGCAACTGCTAGAGTTGTACTAGAGTCTTAATAAAAACTCTTGTTTTTCGTGTAATTTATTTTCTTAACGGCTTTTAAGCCTCTCATGTATGCAAAAAAAAAATGTTTAAAATTTCGATTGAATACACCAAGATTTTACAAGATTCTTTAGAAACGTAACTGAATACACCGAAATTTTAAAAGACTCTTTAGACCTCTTAATTGAATACCTTTCAATTTTTAAAATTAAAAAAAAAAATCTATAGACTCTCTATTGAATACACCCCTTAATATAATTGATATAGGTTTATCTAATATTGGATGAAAGATTTTTTTTTTTTTTTTGAGTATATGAGAGAACCACTTTGGACTCGGAGTCATTTCGACTCTAATGAGATTCGATCCAAAGACCTCTTAATCTCTGTAGAATAGCCTAACCACTAGGCCAACTATCGATCTCCTATGAAAGAATTTTTAGTGAACTATCGATCTCCCATGAAAGAATTTTAAGTGAAGGCAAACATATCGTTTTGTAAAAAATTGACACTGAGATAGATAGTTAGCCTAGTGGTTAGGTTACTCCGCAGAGACCAAGAGGTCTTGGGATCGAATCTCATTGGAGTCATTTACTCCGAGTCCAAAGTGGCTCTCTCATGTATGAAAAAAAAAAAAAAAAATTGACACTAGCTAGTCTATGTCATTTTGATTCAGTTTCTCGTTACTCTATAATTTAAATTATATTTTGTTATTAGCTTTTCAAAGTTTTAAAAGCACTATTTAGGCAGTTCTTTCTATCTAATGTTTGAGGTTTATCAATTTATTGGTCTCTTGACTTGGTCAATCTGCATGACTGCACTTATGAATATTCGTCGGGTTTTCCTTTGCCAAACTATTCGTGGGTTAAAATTTAGGAAGAAACAAATAAAAACTTTCTTCGGTTGAAATTCCACCACCTTGTCGTCAATTGTCTCTAGACTTCAGCCATTAATTATTAGTAGTTGACTGATTGGCACCGACGCACTTTCGTAAAAGACTAGATTCTGTTAATCTTGTGTGCATTGAAAAAAAAAAAAGAATTAATCTTGTGTGTAAGTCGAGTTTTTATGTTTGACAAAAAAAAAAAAAAAAAATAGTCGAGTTTTCATTGGATTTTTTAACTGCAACCTTCATTGTGGTGGTCCGTGGGCGTGGCCGTGTCATAGGCCAGTCGTGGTAGTGGCTGTGTACGGGTGGGTTTATTTAATAATTACTCATAAATCATATAGAGGTGGGTAGGTTGGTTTTAATGATTTATTTTTCTTTTTGGCTTTGTATGATCAAAAGTATGAGAAGATAGATTTGTTATTTGAAAATTCTCATTAGTCAATAATATTATTATGACATCTTATTTATATGTTGAATTAAAAAAATTACTTTTAATAACGATTTACCAAATCAGAAGCAAGTAATTAGAATGCGGAAAGGGAAAGTCCGAACGCGCCTCACGCGCTCTTAGCCATTCTCTCTCTTGGTTGGTAGGGTCAAACACGTACAACGAATTCTGAACCAAATCACTGCAAATTACAATGAAAGTTCACATTATTTGGACTTTCTCTTTTCAAATCTGTTGTTAATCCCACAATTCTGAGATCTTACAATTAATACTTTTTTTCAAACTCTGTTTCCCGATTTGGCTCTCTGAACATCTGCTTCTTATTTTGTCAATCTTATTCACTTTTTCTTTTCTTTCTTATTTTCTGCGTTTCAATGACTCAATCAAAAAGAGTTGCACAAAGAGATATTACACACATCATATTCGAAGATAGTAATAAAGCTTCGAAGAAAAACAATGTCTCATCTGAGCATATTGGATCTAAGGGTAACGTGGGGGCAAAAACTCATAATCGAAGTAACCAAAACACTCACAATCTTCACACACAAAGTAGGTACAGAGCAGTGAATGTTCAAACAAAAAGTCAACTTTAATTGGTGCAAATTAGTACGACGGATGAAGTTAATTAATATGACGGAGGAGGTTCAACTTCAAATACTGGTCGCACATGTTAATGAATTGGAGAACAAACAAAATAAAGCGGAGGACAGATCAAAATGGGTATATCTCTTTGAAGGTAAGATCAAAACTGATCTCAAGCTTGATTTTCATAAACCTATCGTGAGTGAAGGTCGAAATATAGAAGCGCCAACGCAGAATGTGTTTGATTAAGGGGCTAAACTGTGGAATAATTGTCTAATTGGTCAGTTTATTGGGGATTCATCACAATTTTACATGATTACTAATTTTGTAAGGTACCAGTGGAAGGAATTTGGAAATGAGAGTATAAAATCGTGTGGTAAATTGTATATTTTCAAGTTGAGAATCAAATTAGATGTAGTAGTGCACTTGAGCAGATATGGCATGTCAGAGGGAAACCATTGTTCCTTAAAGAGTCGAGTGCAGAGATGCAATTTGGAAAGGTAGATTATCACAATGTCCCAATTTGGATTAAGTTGAAGAATGTACCTATGAACCTATGGACAAAGGAGGGTTTAGGGTATATATATCTAGTGGGGTAGGTAAACCTATTCAGATAGATGCAGTTACAGAATCTAGAACTAGATTGGGGTTTGCTCGTGTTTGTGTGGAGGTTGATCTACAAGAAATACTCCAAGAAAAGGTTTATATTGATATGGGGAAGAAATATTGTCATGAGGTGGATGTGGTGTTTGGTTGGAAACCGAGTAAGTGTCCAAGATGTTAGAGTTTTGGTCATAAAATGTTTTAACTTGAAAAAAAGATCTGGGTGCCAAATGTTAATGTGGAACAAGTAAAAAACAAAGAGCGAGAAGTAATTGAGAAAATGCAAAATAAAGAACTAGGTAATGATTATAATACTCCTAATAGAGTTGAAGACTCTTGGAAGTTTGTTACTAGGATATCAAAGCATAATGAGGAGGCAAGTTGTAGTTACATCTCACCAATATTAGAAAAGAAGTCTTTTAAAGTTTTAAACAACCCTCTTTCAACACTTGATGAAGATGTGAGTAGGACTCTGAGAAGTGCTAAGGGGAATGGGCAAAACAAACCACCTGATCCATGATCATTGGATCATGGAATGTCAGGGGTCTAAACATGCCCCTCAGATAGCTTGATATCTTTAATTTCATGTTTACTAATAAAATAAATGTAATGTGTTTAATGGAGACTAAGGTGCAGTTCCATAATATGCAGAGAACCATGAAGGACAATTATAATACTTACAATATTATATATAACTACAGTAAGGATCCTAGAGGAAGGGTATGGATGCTACGGAAAAATAGTGAAGTTCAGGTAAATGTAATTGAGGGAACATACCAAGCTATTCCGGTTGAGATTATAGACAACGGAGACAATCAAAGGATAGTACTGCGTGCATTATATGAAAGTAATGATGAGAAAGAGAGGCTATCTTTATAAAAGGATATCATTAGATAGAGTGATGCTTACATGGGAGATATATATGGGTGCATCGGGGATTAATGAGATCCTTAGGATTGAAGATAGACTCCACTATGATGAACTAAATGAGTGTGCATTACAATTTGTTGAGTGTGTGGAAGAACCAGAGTTGTATGAACATCAAAGCTGTGGTAACTTCTACACTTGGAGTAATAGGAGTTTGTCTCAGCTCATGGCAAACATAATTGATAGACTACTATTTAATGCTAGATGGTTTGATAATATTTACTCTAATCTCTTATGCCTAGCTCCTTCAACCTCTGGCCACTATGCATTGCTTGTCACCATGGGTGGTTCAAATACTAAGGGACCTTGTTCCTTTAAGTTTTTTAATGTGTGGGCTGACCATATTGATTTTCAGGATACAATAAAAATGCTTGGCAGATGATGTACAAGGCTCACATATGTATATACTTGGTGTTAAACAAATGGCAGTCAAGAAAGCCCTCAAAGCCTTCAATATAAAGTTCTTTAAGAGGGGTCTCTTATACATCACTAACATGAGAAAGAGACTAGAAGAACTACAAAACCAAATCATGAATGGACAAGGAAATGAATAATACTAGCTGAGGAAGAAATTGTGTTGAACGAACTGGGAGATGCACTTTTAAAGGAGAGGGAGATGTTGAAACAAAAGGCAAGAGCCACTTGGGCTGAACAAATGATTGTGGGGCAGCCTACTATTATAATATCATCACGGGTAGACAGACAAGAAATAAGATGTCAACACTAGTTGATGATGATGGAATCTCTACTCCTCAACAAATTTGAGAGGAGTTTATACAGTTTTATAAGCAACTTATTGGCACAACTGATGAACAAGAGGAGGTTAGCTCCGTTAGTATACTTCATGAGTTATTGGGCTTAAAGCTGACTGAAGAACAGAGGAGTAGTTTAGTTCAACTTGTGACTAGTAAGAAGATAAAAGAAGCTCTATTCTCTATAACTGAAAGAAAATACTCTGGACCTAATGGGTTTACTTCATGATTTTACAAAAAGGCATGATATATAGTGGGAGAATATTTTTCTACAGCAATTAAGAAGACCTTGGAGAAAAGTTCAATGCCAACGAGAGTTAATGTCACCAATATAACATTAATCCCAAAGGTACATACTACCTCTAATGTTAGTGATGTCTCCCTATTTGTGATGAATTAATCTAGCTTGGAGACATCATTTTTTACATGATTTATAACATTTTCCTATTTCTTGTCTTGTCTTGATTTGATTATTTATTATTTTTAGAGCATATTGGGTTTAATTATTTATTTAGTGTGAAGTTTTAAAGATATATAGCAATTAATTAGATGCCAAATCAATTCTAAGAGATAAAGGAAAGAGGATATGCTGGAAATTGGAGATAAAGGGAGTACATGATAAGTATGGAAAGATAAAGTTACCAAATAAATCTGAATTTCACCAGCCACGTCCACAAAAGTGATCACAACTCAAAACCGGCTAGGACTTTGGAAGAAAGATCTGAAAAAAAGTTATAGAGCTTTCCGAGACGACCAGTTTCGATATAAAGAACGCGCCAATTGGAGTTGTATTGAAGAAGTTACGGCCAAAACAAAACAAAACAACAACAGTTTATTACCTTTTTCTATACTTTGGGGTTACGAATTTGAGTTGGGCTAGAAGTCCAATACTTGTCTTCCACTCCAAGAAAACGTTTTAGGGTTTCCTATACCCTATAAATACACCCTTTAATCAGTAGAAACACATCCTTGGCCAATCCTTAAGCCAAGAAGAAGCTTACAACACAAGAAGAGAAGTCTGGAAGGAGCTGGACACCATATTATGTCTTCACAAGCCTTCGAATTTGTAATTATTTTATTTTATTTCTATAGTATGAACTAATTTACTTTTAGCTTGAGATTTAGCATATATGTATGAACCCTAGACTTGTTTTACATCTATCTAATTTGGGATACCTTCGTATTTAAATTGAATTCATGTCTTATTCTTTGTTTTATGTGCTTTGATTTATTGTCTGTTTTCCTTACGAGGGCCCGCGTATAGGATTACCTTAATATTAGTTAGATGGTCACCCGGAAGGGGTGTCTAATTATTGAAACACCATGTAAACTTCTAGTGTACGGTAGTAATCCTGACAAGATTTGCTTAACTAGATAATCATTATGGTTTGATTTAATTACCAATCATCATTAGAAGGCCAGACTTACCTAGGAACCTAGTGGCGTAGGAACACCCTAATTAAATCCCCTCGTGATTGTGAGGTCGCCGCCCTAGTTCGTTCTCCGGGGATAGGGAGAAATTTAGAATCCTGGTTATTGCAATTCTACACAATTCACCCTTACATGTTTAGAATAAACAAAGCTAGTGGGGATTACTTGGTAGTTTCTCGAGCTAAACTCTCATACTATCTTCTCGTCGTATTTAATTTTCTTCTTTAATTTATTTAGTTTAATTTTCTATTTACAAAAACCAACAAAAAAATTCTCTCTAGTCTTTTACTTTCTTGCGTAGTATTTAATCTAGCTTTTATATTTGCACTTGATAATTTGCATAAGTGTTCTCTAACTTTTGTAGTCTCTAAGGAACGAAACTTATTTATCATTAAAAATTGCATACGTCCTGTAATACTTGCAGTACCGTGCTAGGCTAGGTGCCTATTTTTGCACTTATTTATATCATATTTTTATCACACCCTAGTCGACACCAGTTAGGCAGTTTAGGCCATTTCATGTGTAAACACAACTTATAAGACAATCTCTAGGTTGATTTCTAACAGAATTAAGAAGGTACCTCACTCAATCATTTTCTAATAATCAGGTGCATTTGTAAGAAATAGATTCATAGGGGATAATGTCATAGTTTCATAGGACATGTTTTATGGTTATGAGAAGGAGAATATATCTTCCAGATGTACTATCAATGTTGACCTACAAAAGGCATATGATAGTATAAAATGGGGATTCTTATTCAATGTGTTAGAGGCTCTCAAGTTCCCTGTGAAATTTATAAGCTGGATTAGGTTATGCGTCACCTCCCCAACCTATTTTATTGGCAGAAATGGTGAATAGGTGGGATATTTGGAGGGTAAGAGGGGTATCGGGCAAGGAGATCCCCTCACCCAATATCTGCTAGTTATTTTCACGCAGGTCTTTACATCCCTTTTCAGTAAGCTTGGAATTAATGGCAGATTTTCATACCATCCTTAATGTGAGGAGATCAAGCTAAACCACATCATCTTTGCAGATGATTTACTAATCTTTATGAAGGACAATTCTAGCTCTACAATGAAAGTTAAGGATGGGTTGAATGTGTTTGATAGGCTTTTAGGAAGGAGAATAAATCATGACAAGAGTGAGATATATTTTGGAAATACTCAACCTCAGATGAAAGAAAGTATAATTCAAATTCTTAATATCAAAGAGGGTTATTTGCCTGTCAGGTATCTTAGGATCCCCTTGAGCTCAAGAAAAATTAGTGCAGAAGATGCAAACAAGTTAATTGATAGTATTTGTAGTAGCATTGATAAGTGGAGCAATAAGTTACTCACCTATGCTGGAAGGTTGGAATTAATAAATGTGGTTCTAGTTAGTAAAGTGTTGTATTGGAGTAGAGTGTTCATGTTCCTAAGCAAGTAATATATAAACTAAATCAAAGAATGTCTAGCTTTCTTTGGAAGGGCAATCTTGAAGGGGCTAGAGGAGAAAATATAGCTTGGAATAGAGTATGTACAGGTAAGACTGAAGGGGGTCTAAATATACCTAACCTGGAGAATCTTAACAAGGTTTCTCTACTCAATACATTTTGGAGGCTCTATCAAGTTAATGATAATCTATTGAGTGTGTGGGCCCATAAAACCATACTTAAAGGAGAGTGTATATGGGGATGGAAGATTAAGCAAGATAGTACATGGACTTGGAAAAATATACTCAAACTCAAGAGTGTAGCATACCAGTTCATCTCACATGAAGTTCGAAGTGGTACTCATACTTACCTGTTCTGGGATAATTGGATAAAAGGATACAATGTGAGTGTGGTGCTCAATATGATTATATAGGAGAGCTCTATTTAGATGAACAAGACAGTAAATAAGTGTTTTGCTAGGGGAAGATGGCACTTGCGTCCTACACTAAGTGGTATTTCTAATCTTTTACCTTAGTTAAATAATGGGAAGGATAAAATATTATGGAGGGCCAGTATTAGAAATAAATTTTCATTTAAAAAACTTTACATTAGATTACAAAGCTTTGTCCAATCATTGAGTAGACTAGATCAGTACGGCACACTACGAATATACCTAGGTGTGCCTTTTGTGCTTGGTTGGCTTGCCATGATAGGCTACCAACAAAGAAAAGTATGTTGGATTGAGGGGTTCAACAAAACAGCATGTGTGAGTTTTGTCATAGCTGTATAGAGGATAGAGACCATATTTTTGTCAATTGTGTGTTCTCTAGAATAATTCTAATCAGATGCTTTGAACTATGTGGAGTTGTATTACCGAGTTGCTCTGGTTTGGATGAGTTAATTAGCTGCTTGTTAGTGGTTGCTGATAACAACTTTTTTGAGGCTATATATGCCATATGGTTCACGTCTTATACATACACCATTTGGAGGAATAGAAATGCTTATATGCATGAAGTAAAAGTAATGAATGAGGAAGAAATCACGAGAGAAATACACTTTTATATGTATGTCAAGACTAATGATAAAAGAAGATTTAAAGAGAAAGCTGGAAGATTGATTATAGCAAACAACTGGAAGTTGTAGAATGTTTTTGAATGTTGAGATTGTAGTTAGTAATTCATAGACTAGACTATATAGTAGGCTTTGTAATCTTGTTGTATTAGGACTCGTTTGGAAGTGCTTATTTTAGAGTAAATAAGCGCTTTTAGAATAAAATTTAAAATTTTAAAAAAATTATTAAAAATAATTTTGATATCTAAAATTATTTTAAGTGCTTAATTCAAGAAGCACCAAATTGGTGCCTCTCAAAAAAGTGCTTTCCAGGATAAAAAAAAAACTCTTAAAATGCTAGAAACACTTTTAAGTGCTTCTAAGTGCCCGTTTAGGACTGCTTTTTAAAATAATCACTTAAAGTGATTTTAGATCCATAACAGTATTTTAGACTCTTAGAATCACTTTTTGGAAAAGCACTAGATTAGTGATTATTAAAATAATCACTTAAAGTGATTTTGGATGTCAAAATATTTTTTAATATATTTTATAAATGTTTTAATTTTAACCAAAAGCGCTTTTAGCTCCAAAATAATCAATCCCAAACAGGCTCTTAGTTTGTCTCCAGAATTTATGTGATGAAATTCATAAAGTTGTAAAGGACATGAGAAGTTTGATTAATAAAATATCTAATTGAACAAAAAAAAACTATTTACCAAATTTAAATATATATATATATATATATATATATATATATATATATATATATATATATATGTGTGTGTGTGTGTATGTGTATATATATAAAGTATCTAATTATAGACTAATATCTCCAATAATTTACTTTATTAAAAACTTTCTCACTAAACTAAATATTTGTAAAAAATAGAGTAATAATATATACCACCTAAAATTATACCACCCAAATACCATCCAATGACGTAGTGTGAATTGGTTGGTTACAAATCTTTAATCTATTTATTTTCTTGATCTAACTAAAGATTTGTAACCAACCAATTCACACCACGTCATTGGGTAGTATTTGGGTGGTATGATTTTGGGTATATATAATTACTCTAAAAAATATTACATCTGTCTTTCTATACATGAACTACTCTTATTTTAACTATTATATTTTATTTTTAGGGTCAATTACCCAAAGAGACTTGAAGAGAATCAATGTGCCATATAAGAACCAAGTGATTCCTCTCTCCTCCTTAGAGGCCAATAAGATGTTCAATGTCATAACTACCCTTATAGTGTATATAAGACAAAAAAATAGATTTCTCTCTCCTCCACTACCATTACACTCTCTCTTCCATTACTATTAATCTCTCTCCTCCTTTATCATTTTTCTCTCTCCTTCTTCATTAATTATCAAATAATTTCCAGTTCCGACCACAACCACCGATCACCGCTGGCCGCCGCTGGAAAAAGTTCTGAGCGTGGAAAAAAGTTCTGAGTCTGGAAAATAGTTCTGAGTCTGAAAAAATAGTTCTGAGCATGGTAAAAAGTTCTGAGTCTGAAAAAATAGTTCTGAGCGTGGAAAATAGTTCTGAGCGTAGAAAATAGTTCTGAGCATGGGGTATTGGGCATGCTCAATAACTTGCTGAGCGTTTCTCGTTTAATTAGTAAACTTCCTGAACATTTCTCGTATAATCAGTAAACTGCTGAGCATTTATACAAAAGTTATTGATTTTAAATAATTTTTTGATTCAACACAAAAAATCAACATCACCACAAAACTTCTGAGCATTTCATAAAACTTCTGAGCATTTAACAAAAATTATGAGCAAAACACAAATCCGACATTTCACGACATTTCTTGAAAAAAAGTAATCTAATCTAACACAAATCTATTACATTTCTTGAAAAAAAAGTAATCTAATCTAGATTAACGATGTGGAAACTTCTGAGCGCAGCCTTCTAGAAACTTCTGAGCGCAAAAGTTCTGAGCGCAAAACAGAAAGTACTGAGCATATGCACAACACAACAGAAAAAGTACTGAGAATGAGAAAAAACCAAAAAAACTGAGCATAGGCATAAGATAGTACTGATCATAGGCATAACTAGTGTCGAGCATATGCATAAACACATAAAAAAGTATTGAGCATAGGCATAAGATAGTACTGAGCATAGGCATAACACAACAGAAAGTTCTGAGCATATACATAACTAGTGCTGAGCGTAACAACACAACAGAAAAGTACTGAGTATGAAACAAAAACATATAATTAATGAGCATGGATGCATACAAGTACGTAAAACAGGTATTATAATAATAAACGAGCAAAATCTTCTGAGCGCGTGTCATAAACAGAAGATTACTGATGTACAAAGCATATGAAGTCACGTAACAGTGAAAACTCACGATGAACACAAAAACTCGATGAACACAAACGATGAATAACGATAAACAACTACTCAAACACGCAACAACGAAGAAAAAAAGTAATTTCAGCAAACGTAAACACAGAATCAAAGCAAAATCATAAAAACCCAGCTAAAACAAGCAAACAAGGAAGAAATAAATTAACTTACGGGAGAGTGAGAGGGATAGAGAGGAATAATCTCGAGAGAGAGAGAGAGAGAGAGAAGTTGTTCTTCTCCGCTGCAACACCAAAACGGCGGCAATAAGAGTTCGGTTTAGCATTTTCCGGCGAGGGTTGAGCTTCAAAGAGAGAGAAAGAGATGAGAGAGGAGAGATTGAGCGTGTATTGTGTTTTGATTTTTATTTGACAAAAAATAATATATATAGGTAAATAAAAAACAAAAGAGGGTAAGAAGGTAATTGGATTTTTGGGGTATAGTGTTAATTTTTTGTTGTGGCCTTTAGTAAGAAGATAAAATTAGTGGGGTCTTGTTGGGTTACAATGTGGTGTTTTCAAGACTCTTTGGTAATAATCTCTTTTTTATTTTGTCAACAAAACACTTATCCTATTATTAGACATCTAATTATTTTAAACTATACATACCCTTATTCATATGTGAAGAAAAAAACGTGTAATAATAAACAATTTCATAATTGATTAAAATATAATATAATATTTTTACTGTATGAGAGAAGATGCACCATAAATAGCGTATGAGGGAAAAAAAATGGCGTATGAGTTTTGTGGGTCCCAAGCTTTGCCGTATCTGCTGGAGTGAGCAATTTGCTCACTTACTGCATTTCTATTAAAATTTTGCCATAATTATTCATTTGGCGCATCTGCTGGAGATAGTCTAATCCAGACAACCATGAATAAAAATCAAAAGGAGCTTCACCATAAAGATCAGCCCTTTTATCACACCGCAACAGAGTTTAACTAAGATAATGTAAGAGAGAACCATAAGAAGTTCCTCAGCTGTACAGATCGAGTAATACCCCAGTAAGAGAACAGAGTGAACTGTTCTTCTTTTTTTTAGTCAAAAGAGTGAACTGCTTCAGCGAAGTAATCTTCCCATTATATATTTTATTTTTCCTACCTATGATCTTTTGGGTCATTTTGCCGTTTAATGTTTAATGTTTAATTTTCATTTGCGTTTTAAAAAAAAAAAAAAAAAAATTAGAGCCAATTCACACTGCGAGTCACCCCATATCTGCTCTGCTAATGCCCAGTTGAGAATACTTGATTAACTCAAGTAAACAACGTCCTTTTGAACATCAGTAATAAGTAAATTACGCACAAAAATAATATTGAAAAGCTAATTTGCATAAGTGGAAACACACTAGATCCCTTGTTTAAGATTTTTTTTGTTCGAAATCTTAACAATTACAAAATTGCTTTGATTTTTATCTAAAGGGCGCCATTCTTTTTTCCCCTTTAAGTATCTCATAAGCTTGAACCGGCTTTGATCTCTACTCTACTGTACCTACCGGTTCGGCTCATGCTCACTTGTTCCAACGCTAAATAGTGCTTCAAGTCTAAGAGCTTTTCATAGCCTGCACCACTTCAGATACTTTACATAACAAATCTACATATCTATAACTCCTTAATAATAATCATCCGATCGCTGAGATGCACTACGTTCAAGGTTCGTGTTTGCTCTTTGAACCAACCGAACTAACGATTCAACTACTTCCGACATTGGTGGTCGGAATTCTGGCTCCACCTGAGAATAAGATGAACATCAAAACTAATGCTATAAATACTGCAATGAATTTCAAAAAAGATTAACATAATTTACTCACCTGCACGGCAAGAGCAATAATATCAGCAAATCGAGATAGGGATTTGGGAGGATATAATCCGCGCAATGCAGGATCAACCATTTGCCCCAACGCTTCTATATCATGAAGCTGAGGTGCTGCCCACCGAACCAGTGTTTGTTCTATACTCGATTTTGTACTACACCAAGAAAAAAAAGAGGTGTGGAAACTCGAGATATCAAATTGTACCAAGAAAATTAGTCATTGAATGTAACATAACAAACCTGTCGTATGGCATTCGACCTGTTAAAAGCTCTAACATAACCACCCCGAAGCTATAAA
This sequence comes from Nemophila menziesii, assembly GCA_029959085.1. Lineage (NCBI taxonomy): Eukaryota > Viridiplantae > Streptophyta > Magnoliopsida > Boraginales > Hydrophyllaceae > Nemophila > Nemophila menziesii. Next base: position 683,396 of record JARWIR010000055.1, on the reverse strand, counting down.
CATCACTCTTAAGTGTGTAAGCCGAAGGTTTTGTACATTCCGGAGCATTGTATCCCGTTCCAAGATTTTGGCTAGTCCTCTAAGCAAAATTTAAACAAGTATAACAATTCAAATACTTCTCCTAGCATAGTATAGGGATCTATAGGTGCAATAAGAGGTACCTCGTGAAAGATTGACAACCCGCAGTCAGAGAGGTGAGGATTGAGCTCGAGATCAAGCAAAATATTAGAAGATTTTATGTTCTTGTGAACGCATGAAGGGGAACAAACCTCGTGAAGGTACCTTTAAAATCAAAACTTCGTTTGAAAAAAGACCGATACATTCAATGTAAAAGATGTGAACAGATCATAAGATGATAACTTACTCAATGGCTCGAGCAGTGCCTAGAGCAATTTTGACTCTAGTGTTCCAAGTAAGTGGTTTACTAAAGTCATCCGACTTGTGAAGAAACTCATCGAGTGAGCCATTCCTGAAATAATCACAAACTAACATGTGTTGTCCTTGCTCATCACAGTACCCAACAAGTTCCGCAATATTTGGGTGACGAAGTTTAGAGATGGTTGATATTATTTCCGTGAATTCTGGTGATCGCGCACCTTGAAAAAACGATGAATCTATCTTCTTCACTGCGTGAACCTAAAATACAAACTTTAAATTATAACACGTATATTTAATGAGATCCTCAATGTAGAGATTATTAGTGCATACTCTTCCATCACTAAACTTTGCTTTATAAACTCGACCGATTGATCCCTCGCCTAAAAGGCGCCCCGTTGCAAAGTTACCCGTGGCAGTTTGCAAATCGATTAAATTATAAGTGGAAACTTGGATTGAAGCGCCTTTAGAATTTAGATTATTCGTGTAATCTGTTCTGACGCTCAGACTCGAGTAATCGTCGTCAGAAGAAGAGTTGTAGAAATCTGGAGGTGGAGGTGCTTGCAAGGGTTTCATTTTGATCGAAGAAGATGACTTGAATGATGATTTTACATCTGTCATAGTTACCCATGTAAGTAGTCAGAGAGAGAGAAAGAGAGAGTGAAAGAGAGAGATATTACCTCTGAAGCTCTTGCGCTTATCAAGATTTGTTAACTCCTGAGAATGAAGTGGAGTGAACGGCCTACGTTGGCTAATTCTATCTTCTTCTAGAAAATGCGACGAAGAGGAGGTTTTTCTTTTGGCAAGAAGAGCAATTATAATCAAAATTATCAGCAAAACACTAAAAGCTATTCCAGCAATGGCTACCCCACTAAGACCAGACTCTTCTTCTGAAGGACTTTTCACGCCAGGAGGTGATGGAGGAGTTGGCCCCGCTGACCAAGAATTTCCACTCGTCCTAAAAATAAGTCGCAAGTCAAAAAACAAAAACAAAGCAATGACACACTTGGTACTTTATCTGAAAATACATACTTTATCTTCTTGATTTTTTTCAACTCATTCGGAACCCAACCCGTGAATTGATTATTCGAAATATCCCTGTACCACCATTATAACTTCAATATTTGAATCATAACAATCAGATTAAATATAGAAAATGAACTTACAAATCCTCTAGTGGAAGGCTGGCAAGGACCCATATGGAACCACTCAACTGGTTGTTCTGTAAATGCCTACAAAAAGGTATACAAGAATTTGAGCACAATACAAATTTTTACTACTATTATGTACAGTTTCATTGATAACTTACAATTTGGTGAGTTTTGTGAGGGATTGAAAGCCTTGGGGCAAACTGCCGGACAATTGATTTTGTGAGAGATCCCTGCAAATTATCCCAAATATTAATATACATAGATAATTAGAGACCTATTGTGTAATTTTTGCATAATATAGGAACCTATAGTGCGATTAATTCAACCCCAAACAAAAATTCTTGGCTACGACCCTGAATATTTTGCATACTAGTTTAATCTCAAAAGTAGGAAAAAACAAGTCTGTTGACTCACATTGAGCTGAGTTTCGATAGTTTAGTGAAGACATCACTCAGTTGTCCTTTAAGTTGATTATGTTTGAGATTTCTGTCAAAAACCATGAGAAAACTAGACGATAAGAATCTAAAATACAAGGAGAAAAAAACAACATAAAAGAAGAAATACAAGAAAACGCGCCCTTACAAGTATTTGATCTCGGTCATTTGAGAAATAGACCAAGGCAAACCACTACCAGAAAATTCATTCTGAGAGAGATCTCTGTAATGCAAAAAAAACATTTTTAAATAATTAGCAAAGTCAAGATGCTTAATTTGTATCGTCGGTGTATACAACTTACATGTGTTCTGCATTAGGTGGAAGTTGATAAGGTATATCGCCATTGAAGTTGTTCTTGCTCACGTCACTGTACTATGACAAAAGAAAATCATAATTTTGAGGTCAAGTTCTTTCAGATATTAGAGTAAGAATTTACATGAAACATGAAAAATTCACATATCATATATATAAAAGCAGCTCACAAGTAGGTAACAGATTTCAGCTTCGAAAGCTCGTAACCTAATGATCCAGATAGCCCAAGATCAGAGAGATCACTGCATTTATTATACAATATTTATCATCAGAATTGAGAATTTCACATGGAAAATTAAGACATTCAGTACAAAATTATACATTGTGGTAATAGCATCATCTGCACATGATACCCCTTTCCAAGAATCACCACAAGGATCACCTCCACTCGTTTTCCAGCCATCTAATTGTGAAGGTGAATTCATAAACTGATACATATTGTTGAGGGCAGAAACTGTAAAAATCAAAACCATTTCCTAAATTTATCAATCAAAAATAAATTCATTATCTATATAAAAGTGGGATCGCTAAGTTCAATCTGAGTTGGAGAAAAATATCCATTATTAGATAAGAGTTTAACATGCATATTGATTTAAGAGAATAAATATAGTTACAAGATGTAATAAAAACTATATGAGAAATGAAAGGATCTATGTATAAGGCGAAGCCTGGAACCCCTAGTCAGGGACACATCTTTCTATAAAGGGATAAAAATTTGGTGGCACGCACAACCAAGGAAAAATGATAATTATTGGTGGTTTTAAGATGAACTGCGGCCAATACATGACGGTAAATGTGTGTAGGTCCGCCAGATCCAAACATGCAATCCGACCCTTTATACATATAATCAAGCTAGAGAGAGTACCTTCATCTGAACTGGTTTTGCCCTGTACCAAAGAAAAGGTGAAGGAGCAGGTCAAGACAACCAAGTACATTATAATATCGGCCATATTCATCGTCTTGGTTCCTCTTCTTTATTTTCTTTCACGCGATATTATAAACAAAAATACACATAGATTCGCCAGCAACGGGGACAGCTAACGGGATAAGAGGTTTCGGTTGTCGGAGGATCATGTCGGAACTCTGTCAGATCATGATCATTCAATGCTTCCCAGGTGTAAGACAAAAATAAATTGATACTAAAATATGATGTTTGATTTAATAGATAGACCTCTGTAATGCATGGGATTTGGAGATGGAAAAGGGAAAAAAAGAAAACAAGTAAGTGAAATGGTGATATCAAGAATCACAGTTTGGAATTAGGCAAAGGCTTAGAAGCAACGAGTCCTAGAAATTTGGAGAGCCAGAAAAATATGACACTACTAAAAAAAAAAGACGAGATTTTAATTCGACCCAATAAACCCGAAGAAGTAATTACTTTATATATTTTATAAAAGAAAGATATTGTTATTTTTGTTGATTTGCTTTTTTTTTTTAAATATATTATACATCAATATATTATTTTATTCAGGAATAGAGATTTAATGTAACAATTTGTAGATTTAGTTCATTTTTTACCACAACTTTTAAAAAGTTGATACATAATATTGAAATGCAAGAGATCTCTTGTCATCACTAGAGAAGCATAAAGAAGATAATGTATTTTTTTTTCTTCGTTCATGTATTTTTTTTATTAAACTTTTTTGACAAAATTTTAATGAAGCAATATTTTACACAGATTAGTTTTATGTATGTGTACTTTTCTTTCGACTAAGTTTTTATCTTATAAAGTGTTTTTTTGACAAAGTTTTAACGAGATATATATCCTAATAGATGGACATCTAAGGAGAAATATTATAAATAATATAATTATACTTATTAAAATTAGATATGAGTTACAAACCTTTTACATTTTTTTTCTTTATGTCTATAATTATATGCATGCAGTATATGACTCTCCTATCATTGTAAAGTGACAAGTTGTATGTAATATAAAGACATTATACTCTATTCTTTTTTTTTTTTTTTGTCTTATCTTATGTATTAGTTTACAATATGTAATCAGAACGAATTCGTTCTTTTGATCTTATGAAAAAAGTAACTGATTTGGTAAGATATATAATTTTTATCTTGTATTATAATTATATTTGTTTATATATCGTAACAGTGTAAATTATATATTGTAAACACATTCTAAATCATCCTTTATAGTCATGAAGCCTACAACAAATTTTATATGCTGGAAGTATAAAATAAATTTTATAGGCGTGAAACCTAAAACAAAATCCCATATGCCGGAAACATAAAGTTAATCGTATAGGCATGAAGTCAAAATGTAATGTTATAGGCCCGATTACTAGAGCCAAAAAAATAATATGCCCGAAGCAAAATATTAATTTTTAGGTACGAAATCTTGAACAAAAATATTTATGTTTTAAGCATAAATTAATTATTTTTGGCACTAAAGTCACAACAAATCTCATAAACCTAAAGTCTATTTACTAGACAAAAAATAGATGCCGAAGCAAAATATTAATTTTTAGGTCTGAAATCTTGAACAAAAATATTTACGCTTGAAGCGTAAATTAATTATTTTTGGCACTAAAGTTGTAACAAATCTCATAGAGCTAAAGTCTATTTAGTGGATCGAGAATTAAAAAATAGGCTCAAAGCCATAATTAATAAAAGAGATTATTACTCAAAGGGTCTTGAAGACACACCCCTAAGACCCAACATCTCATTAATCCTCTCTTCTTACTAAAGGCCACAAATAAGAATTAACATTATAAACCTAGATTTCCATTTACTATTTTATCCTCTTTTGTTTTTTATTTTCTATATATACTATTTTTGTTTAAAAAAAATTTAAACCCAAATTTTTTTCCAATTCTCTCATTCTCTCTCCTCTCTCCTCCCTTTTCCCATAACCCCATTTTCTCTACATTTTTCATGAAAAATGACCACTAAACGCTGCTTCCCTCTAGCGAACTAAGCAGAGATTTCCATTCGCGAAGCTCAGGCGTTCATACTTGAAGCAGATCCGTGAAAAAGTCATGGCCACCACAGCAGATCCGTTGAAAAAGTCATAACCATCGCAGCATATCCGTGAAGAAAATAGCTTCATCACCAGAGCTTCGATAGGAGGAGGAGCTGCTGCTCCGTACTCGCCGGCAGCTGATGAGATGAACGAAGCCAGTGCTGCCGTTCGCGAACTATCTCCCTACAGCAAAACATCACTTCTGTAACAGATCAGCTTCACAGGTCCGGAATCGAGCGTCGCCGGATTCGCGTCGCCGGAGAGTAGCGAAGAAGATGTCATGAAGCTTTCGAGTTTGGTTCAAACAAAGTTTCGCGACCATGATTTGCAATACTCGGCTTCTTATCGTAGCCATGGTTCGATGTACTTAGCTTCTTTGTAGAAATTGTTCTTTATTTTGTAGCTTTTAGCTTTTTTTCTTTTTTTTTATCTTCTTTTTCTTTTCCAATTGTTAGTACTTTTCTTTTTCTACTTTCTTTTGAATGCCTACTCAAAGTTATTTTCTTTTTATTTTTTGTTTTCTTTCGAATGGCTATTCATGAAAGTAGCTTGTAATTCTTTTTTTTTTCAACTATTGTTCATTTTTTATTTCTTATTATGCTGCCCATTGTTTTGTTTTTTTCTTGTTTAAATTTAATAGTCAGCATATGATAATTTATTTCTTGCTTCAATTTAGTACTCAACAAGTTGTAAATTTTTTTATTTTCTTTTTCTTATATAATAATAATTTACTTTTTTTATTTATTGACTTTTGATTTATATCCAATTTTTGAAATCGTTTATTATATATAAATATAAATTAAGAAAGATAATGATACTTAGTAAAATTTTCAATTAATCAGTACAATTTCTCGATACTCAGTAAAGTTACTGAGCTACTCGGTAATTTCACACGATACTCAGTAAAATATATAATACTCAATAAAAATTTCTGAATACTCAGTAACTCTTTTTATACACAGCACTTTTTTCGATACTCGATACTTTTTCCGACAACTCAGTACCTTTTTCCGATACTCAGCACTTTTTCTATACTCAGTATTTTTCTATACTCAGTACTTTTTCCATACTCAGTACTTAATCCGGTGGTGGTCGGAGCTTAAAAGTATTAATACTTAATGAAGGAAGAGAGAGAAAAATGAGAATGGAGGAAAGAGAAAAAGTGATAAGGAAGAGAGAGAAAAATGGTAATGAATGAGAGAGAAGATTAATCTATTTTGTTGTCTTATATACACTATAAGCGTAGTCATGACATTGGTTATCTTAGAGGCCTATTTGAAGGAGAGAGGAATAGGATGTTACTTTTGTGGCACTAAGATGGTCTCCAAAACTTTATAGGTAATTCACCCTTAATAAAATTAAACGTAGGCTTGAAGCAAAAATTATTTTATGATGAAGAACTCATATGGATTTCATGAATATTTAAGAATGGTATTTTATTAAACAGGAATATGGACTATCTCTTTAATAATTGTAAATGAAATTTTTCCAATTTTTATGAACCCAAAGTTCGTTGATTCTGTTCATATATATAATTTCTGAAACAATATTATGAACCGTAAGTTCATTAATACATTTCTGTATCATTTGATAGAGAACTTATTTTAGTAACAAAATAATTTGATTCGTAAAACTGACATAAAACTAGGGGGAGGTAAATTTGGAAAACTAAATAATTTTATGAAATACACCATTTATTTTATTGGATAATTTGTACAAAGTTTACACAATAAAGGTTTTGAACTTGCAACCTCCCTTGTAAATGTTTTAAGTCTTACATTTAATAAACTAATCATTTGCTAGTAAATTGGGAAAATAAAAGTGTTAGTACAATTTCATGTACTACTAAGTCTTGAGGGATTCAAACGAGCAGACATATTGTTACTAGGTAGAACATATATTTGTATCCTTGTATCATATAATGCATATACTCCTGAAGTAATTATATCACAAATAAAAGTTAATATTATGAGATTGTTTGTCTCGTAAGCAAGCAAAATAACGAATTGTTAATATAAAATCATAATTCATGTTCAATATACTTAATACTATTCCCAGAAGTTATTAGAATTACATTCTCAAAATAAATGCAATAATTTTCAAATGTGTATTTAAATAAATATTGTGCTGACGAGATTTGATTGAATAGAATCACATTCTCTGGATCAAGAATGATAGGGATAAAATACGATTAGATTTTGTATTATCTGGCTTAAACTATTCATTGTAGTGATTAAAATGGCATTTCCTGAAGAGAATGCTACGTTTTCTAATGTGTATTGCAATCAACGTGGTGGTAACCATAACTCCGCCTGAGGTTGAGATCATGATAGTGTTGCAAAGTTGCTTTGTGGGTAAGTTTTCATAAAGTGTGTGTGTGTGTATATATATATATATATATATATATATATATATATATATATATATATATAATGTGATCATTTTTACTAATATTGTTTTTAAGAACGTTTAAAGTAAATCAAAGTGATAAAAAAGAAAAAGGAGGTGAAGACAACAAGAATTTATCGTGAAAAAAAATAGAAGTTAATAAAATTAAAAAAAAACCGAGGTTAATTATTTCATAGGAATACAAAAGAAAAATGGGGTACCGTCCTATCCTTCTAAAATTTAAGGTTACATAATTATTCTCCTGAAGTAGATATTATTGTAGGTAGTAGTATTTTGCAAAAAGTTATATTAAGATTGTTACACATTTCATGTCATGAAAATACTCTTGAAAGAGTAATATCATAAGTAGAGTTATTTATTTATTTTAAATTATGGTTCAAACTGTATTTTATTAAAAATTAATGATTGTTAATTTAAATTATGATATACGTTTCATTAATCAGAGTGAATGGAGCTACATGTTCTGAAGTGTTTCATTATCTAAATAAATAAACGTGGGCCTGATTCAAAATTATTCCATGAAGAGAACATAATCACATTTTTTGAAGCAAATGCACAATTTTCAACTTATTTAAAAATTGACATGGTAATAGAAATGATTGGGTGACTTAAATATTGTTTTTCTTAGCTAAAAACCGTTCCTTGAAGTGAATGGAAGTGTGATCCTAGAATAAAATGCAACGTCTTCCATTATGTCTGGAGTTGACATCTTAGTGACTCAAACTCTATATGAGGTTAAGGTCATGGAAGAATCAACTCTTTATTCCATAGTAGTCTGAATATTATTAAGAAATAATCCTTACCACCATAATCGAAATAGTAAGGAATATCCCAAAAGTAAAAGGTCATAGAAAATAAGCCATCATGAAATGATAACCATAAGTCTTATCAATATAGTGGAACTATACACTGGTAGTTTACCTATCGTACACTAAACCATCTAGTCGATCTGATTAAAAGTTTTGTATGACCAAAAAATTATGTTACCTTGTGGTACAAAATTGACATAATGAGTGCATTATATTTTTAAGAAATCCCAAAGGAATTTACTAAGTTTAAAGATATTTACCGAAATGAAATTCTATATAAACCACAAGTGTTCGTAAGAATGTATCTTGTTGCATTATTTTCTGGAAGTCTCGCCAGAAGTGTGTATGAAAAAAAAATTGTTATTTCTTTGGGTTGTATATATACAGATTTGAGCAGTTGAAACACACATTATGCAAACGAAATAATGTCACATTCTAAAGAACTCTGTATTATTATATGATCGACTTGGTCACCTAGTGACAGTATTGATATGCCAAATAATAGATAATTCATGCAGTCTCTACTTGGTTTTTAATTGACTATCCATATGTTTTATATACTATAGTAAAATTTATTGATTATCCCTACCGATGATTTTAGATTTATGATGATTTTAATATTCTTTAAATTATTGGATATCTCGAATCCCTTAAACTGGTATTTTAAAACACACTTTGCTAAGTGCCATTTAAAAAAGTTGATTTCCCCCTTATTAGGGGGAGAGAGATAAGTAACCTTAAGATGTGTGACGTATTGTGGAATGCAATTTAATATATCATTTCTACACACGAACTAAAGAATAGGAACTTGAAATTAAAAGGAATATCCATTTGCAAAATATTGCAAAAAATATGTCTAATGCGTTCGCAAGTATGTAAAATATCTTGAAATCCCAAAATATGTTGTAAATGCTGCAATCCTCCAACATAGGTTATTGTCCCATATAGACACATAAAAAATATTTCACCGAATGCATCCAAACAACGCACTGTAATGCATTTAACCAACACATGAAGTTTGGGAGATATGTAATGCATAAAGCCAACGCATGAAGTGTGTAAGTCTGTCGGTTCAAAGTATACCATGACCCAAAGAAGAAAATCTCATGAGTAAATGATAAAATGGTAAGTATTGTGGAATGTGCACTCCACATAATACTAAAGAAATTGTTGAGCCAAGTAATGTTGGCACATGCATTGCTCTTAAAGGAAGTAACGGTCATTGAAGAGACCTAGGTACCTGAATACGAGAAACATTATGTAGATTATTTATCTACTGAAAATATTTAAAACTGTGAGACTATTTATGGGATTAATATATTTTGATTTAGTATAGCCCTTAAAATATAATAAGGATCCTAAACCACAAAATGGTGAAATATGTCGAAAATGATGGAAAGGATAATAATGAATTTTGAAATATAAAACCCTACTTATATCACAGAGATTTCTGTAGAAACCTAGAATTAATTATGGGGAGACGTCCTCATTCTTATGTTATTGATACGGTGTAGTGGTGATTAGATTGATATTAAAGTTTTTCACAAACAAAATAGGTGCTTGAAGCATTACAAGTGCCCAAGCAAGAAAGGTGTTTGAAAACACAACAAGTGTTAGAAGCACGATAGGTGCCTGAAGCACAATAGGTGTCTGAAGTACTTAGAGCATCTAAAATGAATTTCTCAGAGATTGAGAATATCTAGAGTATAAAAGGTTCTAAAGAACAAAATTTATTTAAAGCACAAAAGACAAGTTTCTGAATCATGAAAGGATACTCAGAATAATTGTTGTCATAATCAATGCAATAATGATGAAGATGTGTTATTTGTGTATCGTACTTTTTTTCCTTCACTGAGTTTTTTTCCCATTTGGTTTTTCCTAGTAAGGTCCACATATACATTATCAAAAGAAATATATACTCCTTTTCTCGATAAACAAAATGATATTACTAACACTCCATACCCCTAAGTGAAAATCCAAAAGATTTACTAATTAAACTTTTATTAACAAATAAATCAAGGTACAAGTCCACAAGTATCTAATGTATTAGGAAATACGTAATATCGTAATGAGAGGGAGAATATATTGAAATCTGCACTTTTTTCCTTCACCACGGTTTTTCCCACTGAGTTATCTTGGTAAGGTTTTAACGAGACAAATTGGATATGTGTTCTAAACCCCAAGGAATGATCTACTCTTTCCCTTCATCACGATTTTTCCCATTGAGTTATTTTGCAGCTGACGTAACTAGAAGCCGGCTCCTCTTGTAAGAAAACGTTTTTTTGGGATAGGGTAGGTCATTTAAACCTAACCCATGACCCATGGAAATCCTAAAATGTTTTTAACTTTCAGCTATGAACATTAGAAACACATTCCTTGCCCGCCAAAGCTTAGTTTTGATCAAGAATTTCATCAAAGAGAAGTCAGGAGGATCTAGAGGAGGAGCAACAAGAGCTGGAGCATCACATCATCAGTTCTACGTCAGCCCATCTCTATCCTTTGGGTAAATTAGTGTTATATTATTAGATCAAATATTTTTCTACTATATTTATTCTAAGATCAATTATGCACAATTTCTCTTTTGCTTAGGATTTTTTATATATGAACTTTGTTTTATACATTTAACGTGTCCTTTTGATTTTGGGATTGAGTATTTAAAGAAATTTTGTTTTCTGCATCTATTGGGTATGTATCTTGAGTTAATATTATCCATATCTTGGACAAGTAGTGGGTATCTCAAGTAATTAGTTTGGCATCTGAAAGGGGGGGGGGGGGGGGGGGGGGGTTAATCACGGATTAGTGTATACACGCTTGGTGTGCGTTAATGAGAAGACAGGTCTTAACTAGCCAAGTAGCCGCTAGGGTTAGATTTGATTCTTCAGAAATTGAGTATGCGAGCTCTCTAAGTCTACACTGACGGGAGGTTTAGAGAATATAGAATCTCGTTTAATAAGAACAACCAATTTTCTCTTATATCTAGAATCGTTAAGTCAATAGAATTAGGTGCATCCTTGCATTTTTAAGTCGCTTTCTTCTTTGCATATTTATAATTAATTATAAAACAAAAAAAATTCATTATATTTTTATCTTACTCAAAACATTTAAACCATCTTCACTAATATTGAACACGGGTTGAAATAAATACTTAATCCCTGACGAACGAACTTTATTTACTTATTACGTTGTAACGATTTGTACACTTGCGGAGAGTTACCTTCGGTTTCCAAGGTGTGTGCGCTTTTTACATTCATTATTTTATCACACTACGGTTCCACCAAATTTTTGGTGCCGCTACCGATATTTTTTTGTTATTTTATTTGTGTTTAAGTTAGTGTGGTAGTTTTATTTGTTTTCAGTTTTTCGCTTGTTTTGTTTAGTCTTTCTTCATATTCTATAGGATGGCGAATATTATTGCATCAACGAATATAAATGATAAGTATGGTTGTTCGAGTTGTAGGCATGTGCTATGTGTGTAAAAGTACCACCAAATTTTCACGGTCTAAAAGTACTTAGATTCTGGAGACTTCCAGTATTGTGCATGTATGTGATTTTTGGGCCACTTAAATGATCATAAATCGACCTTCTGCGATTGAATCATGTTAGAATCAAAGTCAAAAAGGGAGTACAATGTATTACGAATACACCTGGGTAAAGGGGCGCACAATCACTTGTACTTAAAACTGGAGCTCGGAAGATTACACTTTTTTGGCTTTTAAACTCCCAATAATTATAACCATGTGAAAGAGCTACATGATTACTTGACGGTTTATAATTTGAAGACTTCTCCAATGTTTATATAGTATACTCTCTTTTCCTAGTACGATTATCATTTTTTTGGCTAGTAGGCTACTATGTTTCAAAGAACTGGGTGAAAGGTAAACCAAGTCTTGTGACCAAAAGCTCTTAAAACTAGATTACCAAAACCTGAATCAGGATCCTCAAAAGCACCAGTGGATGGGACCAACGATCCAAGGCGGGCAAACAATCAACACAAGGCATGGGCACATCCCAAGGAGAGGGACAAGGCAATGTTAGGTAGTAGATAAAGTATGGATCACCTGACCAGATTGGTCTTTTAAGTAACAATTATGACTTCATTGTAGCAACTCCACCTAAATCCCAAGTTATGCACAACCTCCACCTCCACCCTTCCCCCACCCCCACTTTGATTTGGACTGAATCAAGAACCGAGCAATGTAAAACGTGTCACAGAACCACTACTTGAATTTGGAACACATCAAGCCCCAAACTAGTTCAAACCGAACTATAGCTCCTTGCTAGCCAAAAAAACAAGACCAAGATTTTCAGCAACATTTTTTTTTTTAAATTGATCCAAAATTGTCCCTCAACAAACAGATCTACACATGCAAGCTTCAAATGGGAAACCCACAATCTAGAACACCCTAAAAAATAACATAAAGGAAACGAAAAAGTTTCAAGTTGTGTTGAATGTTGATTACACATGCAAAATATGAAAAGGGAATAAAGAACAAGGAATTCTAAAAGTTTTAAAAAAATGAAAGAAATAACCTTCTAAACTAGTTAGATTAAACGTACAAAGCATCGAAAATAGATAAAAACTAATGGAGAATCGACAAACAAGCTAACAAAGTTAAGAAATTGAAAAGAAAAGATGGAATTACTGGAAAGAAATAGTGTAAAGAAGGTGAAGAAAAATAAAGGTTTAAGAAAAAAGGATGATAATCGTCTTTGATTTGAACCTTTTGTCGAGTCTTATATATTTTGAATGTAAACCGCGTGTTGCTTTAAATCAAAGTATTTCCTTCCCAGAAAAAAACTCACACATCATTTAAACATTCTTTTTATAAAGCATAAATCAGAATTTGTTTATAAATAAACTATAAAGAGGCTTGTAGAAAAAAACAAAACATAAAAATTAGAACTTAATCTCACCCAGAACCTAACATATGTCTACACATGATATCCTTTATTCTATATAATTACCATGTCAAAACTTAATAGGTTGAGAAAGATAGTTACTCACGTAAACTAAGTGTGAAGTGGTTCAGAATCAGTACCTTAAAACAAGCAAAAACATATCTTGCCCACAAGCACTGATAATAATTACAAGACGCATAAAAACACTAAATAAAAAAAACAAAAAAAAAGACTAGCAAAGAGACCCAAAGATCTTATTCTATAAGCAGAGTTTGCTTTGGTCATTAAAATACTATATCTACAATCCCGAAACTTGACCATTTTGTGTTTGTGAAGAAGCACCACGCTTAGCTAATTTACTACAAATGTATGCCATTGCAACCTTTGCACCCAAATTTGTATGTCCTCGTGATAAACAAACCGCACCACCAAGTAAAAGTAACCCATTAGCTATAAACTTTTTCGATGGCCCTCTTGAATGTTTCCTCTTATGTGTTACTTGATAAGATACAACTTTTTCACTAGAGTTTTCTGCAACACTTGTACTCGTCACATTTTCTGTAGATTCCAATCCAGGTGGGACCTGCACGCAAGTGAACAAAAAAAGTTAGGGGTATATTCGTCCGAGTGCTATAAACTTAGGGATTATTATAAAGACTTTTTCCTAACCTTAGAAATTAGTAACGGAATAGGATTGGTAGGAGAGTATTTGCGAAATGCATTATCCATTTTATTGACATAACTCCATATACCCTTCGCGAAAGCTATTTTGCCCATCTCCACATTTAAACCCGCATCTTCTTGATGTAACATTCTGATCTCACATGCGTTTCGTCCAGGAACTGAAATAAAAATCAATATTTAAATAATTTTTTATTTTATACAAAATATCAGTATGAATGTAGAAACTTACCTTTACTGATTTTCCAACCGGAACTGAAGAATGAGACACGTACATATTTCTTCTGTTTTGGAACTGAAGGATGTTCACATTCCTAATCATATAAATATAAAATATTTTTCAGATACGTATAGAGCAATTAAGAATTGCACAAGGGAAATAAATGTTTGGGTAATAAATACCTTACTAAAGCAGTAAAAGGATTGGTTTATTCCTTCCCACACTTTCCAAGCCAATACATATTCTCTTGGTGTTAAGAGTGGAAACTTTTTAATTGTCCTACCAATTTCTGTTCCAGTCCCTACATCAACTTCTAATTGTTGATGATCAAGAACGGTTTTATCCCATGTTTTACGATAATCATTATCCATGTAAAAATCTCTCAACATCTCTACAGAACAATTCTCGAAAACAGTAACACTTAAATACTTTAAGGGCCCTTCCTGCAAGAAAAAAAAGCTCGGTTTAATCCTGGAAAGGTTCGTGAATATAACAAACATAAATACGAAAGGTTCTTAAAAGTAGAAGAGCAGAATACCTTTGGCTTACAACATTTGGCAGTGTATGATAAAAGATCATTTCTTTTCTCAATAACATTATCCCATTTCTCATCTCCTTTAAGATCAGCATCCAAATTATTAATCAGATATTTGAGATCCAAATCAGAAATTAGTGTTGAAATCCTGCAGGGTACAAAGAATTTATTTCAATCATTGACTAATTAATGTCAGAATTAACACTGAATACTTTGAATTAGGCCCGAGTAATCAAGTTAACATTGAATTTAGACTCTCCAGTTACCGAGTTAACATTGAACTTTTTAAGCTGTGTTTGATAGCTTAATTTTATTGTCTTGGAAAGTACTCTCAGTTATCTTTTCACATTTCTTAAAAAAGAATTCCATTAATAAATATTCTTTTTCACCCATCTTAAAATCGAAAAATATGGAATTAGACAGACTGAGTTACCGAGTTAACCTTGAATTTAGACCCGATTCACCCATTTAACAGTAGAGAAGAACCCAAATACAAAATTTAAAAACACAGAATCTTACAAAAGAAAAAAGACAACTTTACCGGAACTGAGAAGCCGGAGTAGAAGCTGTGGAGTTGCTGTTGATGGTGGAAATAGGAGGACTATGAGGAGGAAGACGAGAGATCGCTGAAACTGATTGAACTCTTCTTGTTTTGAAGAATAAATTTAAGTTCAGCAATAATTGCCATGTGCAGATGAGAAACAAAGCTCCAAGTGTATAACTAAACCCTAATCCGCCATTTTTTATCATCCAATAGCTCCATTCAATTATTGAGATTCCACTTCCCTCCATCTTTGATT
The DNA here is from genome assembly GCA_029959085.1 of Nemophila menziesii. Taxonomy (NCBI): domain Eukaryota; kingdom Viridiplantae; phylum Streptophyta; class Magnoliopsida; order Boraginales; family Hydrophyllaceae; genus Nemophila; species Nemophila menziesii. The sequence continues at coordinate 667,793 of JARWIR010000055.1, read as the reverse complement.
TGAATGGATTTGATTGAATCTTATTCGCTTCGCTAATCGCTTATGGAGGTGCCTAGGTTTATATGTAAGGGAAAAAGACTGTTTTGCTTGTAGAAGCGGGAATTTTATTCCATTTCTTCAGCCGCTCATTATTTTTCATTTTTTTCTGGCCATAGAGAAATTAATATTATATACGGGAGAGGCGACTTCGCATATCCACCAATCCCAAGGCAGTTTTATTTACTTGTGTTATAGTTTTATTTACTTGTGTTATAGTGAAACTTTAAATAAAGCCCCTGAATTATATTTAAATGATTAGATACAACCTCGACTTATAAATATTGAAATTTTCCCTTTTTCTTTGTTTCGTTTTGGTTTTTATTGTTGTACAAAAAGTATTAAAATACCGCAAATAAAAGGGGTTAGTCATCAATTTAATGTTTTACATCATACTTTTATAATTTTTTGAGAAAAAATTATATAAAATTATAATTTTGTGGTTTGATAAATTCTTATGACTAACAAATAATAAATTATTTTTACTAATTTAGTGATACAATTATCTTTATATTATTTAAAATTTAAAATATAATTTTACATTGATTATAAAATTGGATTTTTTTTCAAATACAAATGTTACAAACATAAGTTTTAACTAATTTCATAGACACCCGAGTCCACGATTTGAAAAGAATGGGGAAGGGGAGAAAATGGGGATATCGCATTCAATTAGTCATACGTAGTTGTATAATTTAATTAAAGATGATTATTTAGAGATATTCATATATTGAAAATCAATTATTCCTTCTGTCTATTTTTATTTGTTTACCTTTTTGGTATACAAGAATTAAAAAGAGTATTTAATACTCACTCTTTACACATATGCCCTTAATTAATATACCTGAAATCATTTGTTGTAATATATTTTTTACTATTTTACTAAGGGTAATATTGGAAAAAGTAGGAAAAAAGTATTTTGGTATTGAAAAAGGGACAAAGAATATTGTACACCCTCTTTTAGAAAGTTAGACAAATAAAAATGGATGGAGTGAATACTAGTTAAACACTCATAAAATAGGTTGTCCCCCCTTCTCCCCCTTTCCCCGCATTCATTTCAAACTCATTATTATAAAAAGAGGAAAATACATTTTGAGGCCAACTTTTTTCCAACTTTATATTCTAAAACATAACTAAAAAACAATCTTATATAAGTCCTACTTTTTACTTTCTGGTTTGGTTTGGACTTTTATACCCTTGGTTTGAAAAGAGATCTTTTTAGGTTTTCCGAGGGTACGGACCCACGAACACTCGTTACCATTTAGCTTAATTGAAATTGTGATAGGTCCAGACCCACACGCCTATTTATACTTGTTCTTATTAGTCCATATGTATGAAATGGGTTGTACGCATGGCCCATTAACATAGTTACAATTCTAATTAGTTGTACCAAGCAGGAACAAAAACACAAAACAAATATTTTCACAGCCCAAAAAAGTAAACAATCGGTTGTGGAACAAACAAATCAACAAGAAACTTCCTCACACTCAATAGTGGATCAAACAACAAAAACACAAAGAATTTGTACCCAAACAACAACAACACAGTCATTATTAACTCTCATTATTGGACTAAACAACAAAACCAGTAAGAATTCAATACAAAATCAACAAGGGAGTTCTTCAAACTCATTTATAATACAAATAAGAAATTCAAATGTTTTCAACCAAAAACATATAAAGCGGGTTGTGCCTAGAACGTCTTCTTGCAAAGGTGGCCAAACCCGAATCATCCACAAGTCATATATACCTATATTACTAAATTACCTTCCATTATACTCCTTTATAGCAAGCGACAAAAAAAAACACAAAACAAAGCTTGAAATTGAAGTATTATTTCTTTTCTCAGTTCTTTTAGATATTTACACATTCTATACACTTCTCTCAATTGCTTAACACACACAAACTCTTACACTCTCACCTGCTTAAAACATACAAACATCACACAAAAACACACTACGAAATGAAAAAGGAAGCAGTTGCGAATTGTGATATCTAGCTAAACGTTTGATATTGAGTTCTAAGTTGCAAATTCTTCTTAAATATGTGTTCGACTACAAGGTAAAACATTTGATTATTCAATTTTTTATAATTTATTTCATTAATCATCGGTAAAGCTTATAGTAATGAGTTTCTTCGTTAAAATGATAGTAATAGTTTTTTTTAGTTTAGGCTCATGATTTTAGGGGTTTTTTGTACTAATTTGATTTTGATGTGATTTTGACATGTAATGCATGTATAAAAGATGTAATGTAGGTTAAATTTTATTTTAAAATCATTGTTTGTTGCGCTTAGTGTTTAGTCCTATTAGAATTTGTTAAGTTTTAATGTTGTAGTTTATTTACTAATGGGATTGATCTCATCAACTAATGTCATATTTGGACTAATTACATATGGGCTTAATCAATATAAGTTGGTTATGTATACTTATGGGATTAGTCTCATTTGATATATGTAATATTTGTAACTGTTATGTCACTTAGAGTTTGTTGTGTATACTGATGGGATTGGTCTCATCAACATATGTGCTATTGTAAATGTGTGGTTGTGATTTGACACTGTACAATAATTTTTGCACGATTTCACTATATGTTCATATTTTTAGACTAATAGGATCAATCCCATTAAGTTGTAGGGTTTGTGATTATATGTATGCAAGAGTTTTTGAATATTATTATTATGTTATCAGACAATAGGATCTAGGGTTTGTGTATGTATATTTTTCACGTTTCGTAAATTTTATCATTGGTTACATGCACTAAATGTCCCTGAACTTCCCCAATAACTTAGTACTTGTATAATTGTCTCTTTGGTTATTGACTAGTATTCGTTATTAGATAGATACACTAAGAGTTTGATTGAGTGTTTCAGTCTCGTATTACAACTCTTGTGTACCTCTAACCAATCTATTAAAAATCCTTAAAAAGTGACTTTTTAGATATAGTCATAGAAACTGCATTGTGTTAGATGTTTTTAATTCTGCATTGGTCTCATTCACCCCTTTTAAACATTGTATTTCATTTTACATAATAATTCAAAGGACACTAAAAGTCTTGCATTTCATCCAATCAAGGTTTCCCTCAATTTTGATATGAATATATGGTATTGTGTGGGTGTCTTGTAGGTTTTGGTGGTTACAAGTGGTGTTGTGGAGGTATTTAGTAGGTTGGATACTTGTATGTGGTGGCTTTGGGATAGGCGTGCTTTCTGAGGTCATATCTTGATCTTTTGGTTTGTCTCGCTATAATAGGTGATGTGCGTCTTTCGATTCATCAAGCGTCTAGTCATGTTTCTACATGTGTTAGAAAAGTTTATCCTAAATTACAATACAATGATGTTTTGTGAATTTTATATCGGTTTGGTTCACCTAATGACCTGACCTGCTTTTTTGGCGGAACGATGGTCAGTGCACGTTTCTGTTATTTTGTATGTAGATGTCAGTGATTGTCGTTGCGGGTTGCTTCTCGTTAATCCTTTTAGTTGCTTGTCGTGTTCTATTTTCTCATCTACTATTATGTTTTTTGCTTTTCTATTATTTTTTTTCTTAGAAAATGTCGGTTAACCTGGAAAAAGGAGTAATTGATCAGGGCGGATGTAGGGGTGGGTTGAGGTGGGCTGCAGCCCACCCCAACTTACCCAGCCCATTATAATTTAACCTATTTTTAAAAAAAAAAAATAGATAAAAATATAACTAAAAAAAATTATAGCATAAAATTAGTCTTCCCTAACTTAAAATTTAGAGATTAATTCTATCAAATAATAAAAGGGGTTATTGTTGAAAACATCCTCATAAAACTCTCTAATTGTTTTTTTGTGCCTTCAATAATCTTATTTATAAAAAAATGCCTAATGAAGTAATTATTTATAGAAAACATCCCCTTTATATTTTCTATACCTTTACTACCCTTATTATTAAATATATTATTTTATTTTAATACAATATTAATTTTTAAATATTAAACAAATAATAGGGTACTTCTTTTTCCTCCTCCTCCTCCACCACCACCACCACCACCACCATCACCACCACCACCACAACCACCACCACAACCACCATGTATGTAACCACTACTACATCCACCACAACCATCACCACCTCCACCACAACAACCACCACCACCACCACCACCACCTACTACTACTAATTCCATCGCACGCGCGCGTCCGTGAAATTTTTTTAAAAATCGTCATAGCTAATTCAAAAAAAATCAGAAAATTAAAAAAATTGTATTTTTGAATAAAGCAAATTAATATTTACGTCTATGAATTTTTTTGATTTTTTTTGAATTTTTTGATTTTTTTGAATTTTTTGAATTTTTTTTTTCGCAGACACGGATTTTCATGTTTTAAACATGGAATTCCATGTTTTAAACATGAAATTCCATGTTTTAAACCGTGAAATAAACATGAAATTCCATGTTTAAAACATGAAATTCCATGTTTATAACATGAAATTCCATGTTTAAAACATGTAATTTCGTGTCTGCGAAAAAAAAAATTAAAAAAAATCAAAAAAATCAAAAAATTCAGAAAATTCCGAAAAAAATCATAGACGTAAATATTAATTTGATTTATCTAAATATAATTTTTTTTTTTATATTTTTTTTGAATTAGTTATGACGATTTAAAAAAAAATTCACGGACGCGCGCGTGTGATTATTAGTTTTTTTCTTATTTTTTAATTGTTAATTATAAGGGTAATTTTGGGATGGGGCTGTTTTCAATAAATATCTTTTCCTAGGCACCTTTTTCTAAATAAGTTTTTTAATAGGCATCAATCAACAATTGGCTCATAATAAAATTTATTAATATAACGTAAATACCATTAAATATTCAATTTCTTGGTTTGTTTTAATTTTTTTTTTCATAGATTTTTTTGTAATTAACTCTTAAATGTTTTAAAAAATTTCATTTGGGCCCCTAAATTTTAAAATTTATTTTATTAGACTTTAAATGATTTTATTTATAGTTTTTTTTGTTTTTTTACAACAAAATGTATGTTATTTTGAATAAAAAAAAGAATTTTTTCGAATGATTAATTTAAAAAAATAATATTCAGACTTATATTGCAATCTTTACACAATATAGGGATTTATAGTATATTTTAGCATTATATAAGGATCTATCTAGCAATTTTTGCATAATATGTAGACTTATTGTGCAAATACAGCAAAATAATTTTTTTCCGGGGAACCCCGTTAGCCCCCCTTAACAAAAAAGCTCCGCCCCTGTAATTGAAAATTGATTTTTAATCGGAAATGTATTGGTGATTGATTATTTATGGTTCTGAGTTTCCACAAAGAGATGTTAAAATATGTGGTTGTGATTATTTATTATTTTTTGTTCAAATGGTTGTGATTATTTAAGCTCATCCTGAAAAGTGCATTTAATCCTTCCACATGTGAAAGAAAATTGAGGTAGCTTGTGAAAAGAGATGACCACTAAAATAGCATACTCAAAGGTCGAGTGTAACTGTCAGGTATTAAAGTAGGCCATATATGTAGGATTATAAGCAAGTCCCATAATAGGAGATAATACTAGGATATATTATACTTTCTTTTTAATACTAGGATATATTATACTACAACTTCAAACAACTTGCACGTATTAAACAAATGTTTGGTCGAATCTTTGGATAATAAAGTTTATACAATTAGGACATAATATATTGTTAAATTGGTGATTCTGATTTTTGTGATAGGAAAGGCTATTTCAACATTTTAAGTTTAGTTGATTATTGAATCATTTAGATTGGATAAAATTTAGTAATATTATATTATTGGAGTAACTCTCGACGTTAACAAGAAGAAAATGGTTAAAGATAGAAGCGAGACAGTGAGAATAAGCAATCGTAAGCACAAGTTCATCAAAAATAGCTTGAAAATTCATTTCTTGAGTCCACACATGTCTGTAGGAGAAACTGTTGAGTTCATACAGAAGCAAGCAAGTTGCAACACTACAATAAATCATTCTATAATATCCTATGTATCTTCTATAGAAAAACTTACTCTTTCCCTTAATTCACGCCCTTTAGTTTCAAAAGGAATCCCCAAAACACATAATCCAGATAAAAGAACTACACATTGAAACAAAACAATGGCTATAGTTTGATGACATCCTTGTATCAATCCAACAGCCACAAGCGGAGATATCATTCCACCGATTCGTCCAACTGAGGTCGCCACTCCAAACCCAGTAGTCCTCACAGATGTCGGATACAACTGCATTTTAAAAAAACATATAAACAAAAATGGTCGCAAAAAGAAAACATAAAGATAAAAAAAATTTACCTACCTCTGGAGCATATATATAGACTATTGTCATAGTTGCTGTAATACATATCCGCGCACCAAAAAGAAGACTGATTGTAAAGTTTTGTGGCTGATAAAATAACAGAGGTAGTAAAAAAATGGAACAAAGGAAGAACATAGCCGATGTTGAAACTTTGCGTCCGAGTTTATCAACTGTTGCAGCGGCTAAAACAAGCCCCGGGATCTCTACCAAATCAAAGTACAAGTAAACATTTAGTTTTTGGAAAAATAACATTTTAGTCCCTTATGATTTGATTTTGTGACAATGTCAGTCCTTTATCTTGCAAATATAACATTTTGTTCTATTATCTTCAAATTTTGTGACAATGGCAATAGAAAATGACATTTTTCAAGAGTATGAGGGCATGTTGATTTAACGCCCATAATATAATCGGAAAAAAAAAGGATTAACGTTTGTCACAAAATCATAAAACAAGGGACTAAATTTTCAAAAAGTCAAAGATAAAAGGACCAAATAAGGTATAAAGAGTAAAGCTAACCTGCCAAACTTGCAACCAAAACATCTACATAATTAATGGTATTTTGAGACATATAAGAATGTAACTCATTTGGTATACACTCATTATGATTGCTATTTAATTCCGTGGTTAGCAAAATAACACCATAATACGAAAATGCATTTGCGAAGAACACAACCCATAGAAGCAGAGTTGTCCTAATTAGTTCCGGGTTTAAAAGCAATGAGATGCTTCCGTTACTAGGTGTCGAGTTTTCTATCATCGGTGAAAGCAAACTTTCATCTTCGGAAGCAGTGAAATTTTGATGAAGGTTAATTTCGTGATCTGAAACAAGAAAGCCTGAAGGGAGTTTTGTCCCGTTCATTCTTGATATCTTTTCCAAAATTACAAGTGCCTCGGTTTTTTTACCGTTCATGCATAGAAATCTTGGTGACTCAGGAGTAGAATAATAGAATATAAGAAGCACTGATGAAGGCAATGCAGATAATGCAAGTAGCCACCTCCAACCTAGTCTAGGCATGATGACCTGAAAATAAAGAAAAATTAGTGAAAAACGCTTGTTCTTTAAATAGAAAATAAGATTTGTAGAGTAGATTTGACTTTTAAAGTCTTAATCTTCATCAAATTATGCAGTTGCTGAACTCTCTAATCTTTTATCTATTTCAAATTTTAATAAAAATAATGCTTGACATGATTTTTGAATCTTCTAAGATCACTATCAAGGCAAATTTCGACAGTCAAATGCTCTTCCAGGGTACTTGTAAGAATAATCTTTACACTCTACCTGCTAAGTTAGGACATTCTGTAGCTACTCACAATTCACTGATATCATACTATAAAGTACGCTAAGTCTTCTTCTGACAATACAGTTGATATCTGGCATAAAAAATTAGGGCACCATTCAAAGAACGTGACCTGCTAAGTCATAAACAAATCTGAGTCATATGTGTCTCTACCTGAAATGATTTGTGTTATCACCTTCTTTACCTACTCATATTCGCACAATTTTAACTAATCTGCTAACTATCAATTAAATTCCTCGATCACAAGTTTAAAGCTCTCAGTCTTCAAAACACCAGGGTGGCCTTAGCAAAGGCAAAAAGGACGATTGCCCAGGACCAAAAAAATTAATAAAATAAAACACTTAGTTTAGTTTTGGTGTATTATACTACACTTAATCTGGAGACTAAAATTTCAGTGACTAATACTTCTTTATTGTAAATATTTATTATATTAATATCTATACTTTTTATAGAATCTATAATATATATATATATATATATATATATATATATATATATATATTTATTTAAGAGAATCATATATAATAAAAAGATACTAGAAAATTCATAATGTTATATTAGTTTTGCTCAAATTTTTCTATAAGTTGTAAACTTGAGAGAAATCTAACATTTCCTTGAATTAAACATGAGGTGTTTGTTAAGAAACAATTTAATATATAATTCATTATACTATAAGTGAGAATCGAAATATTAAAGAAATATCAAAAGCATTCTCAATGAACTTGCATAAATATCAAATCTCTTAAATATAATTTTTCTAGGATGCCATTCGTTTTTCATAATTTTTATTCAGTTACCCATCTAAATAAATTTTCTTTCACATATCTTGTCATACCTTTTCAAATTTTAGTATTACTTTTACTAGGGGTATAATTTAAAGTTTCGCCCACAACTTTTAAATTCCCTGCAAAACTTAGTTTCTATTATCACATCATCTGCATAGAGAACCAACTAGATGTGTTTAGACAAGCCGAACCTTGTAGCTAGATGTTTTTTTCCAGAAGAACAGCTTGGACTAAAACACTTGGACCAAGAACGGGAAGATATTATTTAGGGCAAATCTAAAACGTAAAGAAATATTATTTTAACTACAAAACTATTATTTTAGCTACACAAGAAAACTAAAGGAAGAAAATTAAACTTATCTTGTGATTTAACATAATGTAGCGTACAATAGAAAATGTTAGTAATCAACTCATCTAGAAACATAAGATTTTTAAAGGAAACTTATTATGGTTATGAATACTTAAACACAAGTACATGCCCCTCACATATATATGAGATTATATATGAAACAGAGAGGGTGCTTGAATTGAGGAGCCTTAGTACATAAGCTCTAATAACATGTTAAATTACCAATTTATCTTAAATGCTTAAAAAAGTATATCAACATAACTGAACAATGTATTCTTAAAATAGCTTTGGCATGGTAGAAAATGAGACATACCCAAGCAAGTAATGCCTCCAAAATAGTTCCAATAGTCCAGAAAGCAGAAAATACTACCATCCAAGTGCCTCTATTTGGAGCTGGAATGAACTCTAAAAACCATGCAGAAAGAACAGGTTCACCTCCTAAACCAGCACCAACTAAACAACGGAGAATAATGAGTACAGTGTAATTAGGGGACAATGCACTTAGAAAACCAGCTCCAAAGGTAATCATTGCTGTACCGAGAAAGCCTCTCCTGAAAGAGAAAACAAATATGCTTAAATTATATAAAAAAAAAGTTAAGAAAATGTATAAAATCCTAGTAACTAAAAAACAATAAGAGACTTTTAAAGATCACTGGTTGTATCCTGTTTAAGATATCATTAATCATATAAATCCTTGATTTAAGACACTCTTTAAAGATGATACGGGTTCAGAATTACTGTACCTCCTTCCGAATTTATCTGATAAGACTCCACATCCGTAAGCTCCAACTAACATACCAGCAAAAACTATACTAGTAATTAAGCTCTCTTCACGAGAAGAAAGACCCCATTCTAACTGCACTGCTGGTCCAATAAAAGACAATAACATCATTTCCATAGCTTCGGAAATTTGTCCCATCCCAGCATAGATGAGAACAAATATTTGGAATTTACCAAATCCCAATGTATTAATCGCTTCATCAACGGTATATGATTCACTCTCTTCTCTCATCTACAAAAAGTAATTAACAACATTATATTCATAATCATATTGCACATTACAGACGAGATTGATATAGAATCCCGGTTTAAAGCAGGTGTTAAAGCAGAGCAACATTCATGAAATTAATTAGGTAAAAATTTCCTAAAGATACATCTACAAGCAAGCTCAAAATGCTTAATACTTTGTCTTAATCTTTAGTTGAAAAGGTTTTCACACCCCCAATGGGATGACACTAATACTCGCTCGGGTTCTGATAAATGTAAACGAAGGAAGTAATAACCACAGCTATATATATTCAAGATAGTAATAAAGCATTCATAAACAAAAACTAAGTCGAGCTTTAGTTCTCATAGAAATGTAAAACTAACATAACTTTGATTTGCAATTCTAAAAGAATAAAAGATTTGACTCACATTGAAAGTTAGATCATTTGACGATTTTGGAAAGAATAGAGAATCGATACTAGAATCTTGAGAGGAAAAGGGTCGACGTAGGATTTGAATATGGTGGAGCTATGAAGACAATAGCGAAAGAGATATTAATTGGGACTAATGGAGGATTTGAAAATGAGTGTCTGTTAATCATCCCCGTCGTTCGTTTAAGATTTTGAGCACCCAACGGATTTCGACACCTTTTCTCCAAATGTAATTAAAAAAACTTACCTTGTTGGGCATTGGTCAACATATGTTGACCATTCAGGTTCTATGTGACCTTCTGGGTTTAGCATTACAGTATCTTGTCTTCGATTCTGATGTTTATAGGTTAGATGTCCATGCTCATTAATGGTTAGAGGACTTGAAGAAATTTTCTAACCTCCCCACATCTTTATGAATTAGGCTTTGTTTGGATTGATGGATTAGAAAGGAAGAAAAAGGTATTAAGTATTTTGTATTATAAAATTTTAAAAAGATAAATTACTAAAGAATTTTATATTATATTTTATAATTTAAAGTAATTAAAAAAAAATAGTTAATTTTAGTGATAAAATATTTTTATTACTTTTATATTCTATTTAAATATAATTTTACCAAAGTTAAAAATATAGTTTAATTATAAAGTAATCACTTCATTTTCATTATTTATATAATCCAAATACAAAATTTAAATAATTCTTTGTTAATATTTTTTTCTTTTTACTAATCAATTCAAACAGAATAAAAAAAGGTTATTAGAGAAAACATCCTTATAGAGTAGTCTAATATTTATTTTATAAAAAAAATGCCTAATAAAGTAATTATTTATAGAAAACATCTTTTTTATATTTTTCATACATTTACTACTTTTATAATTAAATATATTATTTTATTTTAGTACAATATTAATTTTTAAAGGATTATTGCCCAAGAAACATCTCAAGTTATAATTAATTCCCTTTCACCCCAACCATCATTTTTTTGCCCATAAAAGGCACACATATTTTTGCTTTTTCATTTTCTATTCTAATAAAAGAGTCGTTTGAGTTATGGGAAGCTTCCCACTACTCAAACGTTGAGTAATGGGAAGCTTCCCACTACTCAAACTTTGAGTAATGGGAAGTTTCCCATTACTCGTTGTTCTTTAAAAAAGACGGTGACTTTTATAGGCAAGGGTGTAAGGTGGCAGGTGTCTATTGGGCATTAATCCATTTTTAAATATTAAACAAATAATAGGGTGCTTCCACCACCACCACCACCATGTATTTAACCACCACTACAGCCACCACAAGCACCACCACAGCAAGCACCACCACCACAAAAACCACAACCACCTACTACTACTAATTCCATCACACACGCGCGCGTCTGTGATTTTTTTTTTTAAATCTTCATAACTAATTCAAAAAAAAAATTAAAAATTGCATTTTTTTGATAAAGCAAATTAATATTTATGTCTATGATTTTTTTTTTCTGAGAGGAAAAGGGTCGACGTAGGATTTGAATATGTTGGAGCTATGAAGACAATAGCGAAAGAGATATTAATTGGACTAATGGAGGATTTGAAAATGAGTGTCTGTTAATCATCCCCGTCGTTCGTTCTGACAAGGTCGGTAAGATTTTGAGCACCCAACAGATTTTGACACCTTTTCTTCGAATGTAATAGTCAAACTTACCTTGTTCTCTTTTGGCATTGGTCAACATCAGTTGACCATTCAGGTTCTTTGTGACCTTGTGGGTTTAGCATAGGGATGGCAGTGGTTACGATTTTAATCCGAAACCGACGGAAAACCGAACCGAATAAAAACCGATTATGTAACCGTGGTTACATCCGTTAGGGTTTGGTTTTAAAAAGTGAAACCGATGGTTAAAACCGTTAGGTTATGGTTTTAGATTAAAAAAAATCCTAAAAACCAAAAATCCGTTTTATATATATATATATTAAGTCCATCTTTCTTATATTTTTTTTTATTTTTAATTACCAAAAGGCCAAAAGTCTCAACCCAACTATAGATAAGGATGGAAATGGTTATGGTTTAAAATCAAAATCGATGAAAATTTGAACAGATTAAAATTTGATTATGCAACCATGGATAAAACCGTTAGGTTATGGTTCTGAAAAATGTAACCGATGGTTAAATCCTTTAGGTTAAAATTTCAGATAAAAATAAAACCGAATAACCGAAAACTCGTTTATTATCATCTACTTTTGTATATTTTATAGTAATATAGATAAAAAATTATTTTCATATCTCAAAACTAAAATTTAAATATTAGAAATAACAAAAACGTTATTTAATTATAGATCAACATAATATTTTATATATTGGAGATTTTTCATGTATTTGTGATCTTGTTTCAATATTTTCAATATATTTAGAGAGTTATAGTTTGGCATGTCACAAGAGCGAGACAAGGTTAGGAATTCTACTGCGAGAGGGACGCCTTGCGAGCCTGGTTATGGTTAAAATCCGAAAAACCGTTTAAAAAACCGAATCCAAATTATTCAAATATGGTTTTGAAAAGTAAGTCCGATGGTTAAATCCGTTAGGGTTTGGTTTTTGATAAATTAAATGGATATGGACATGGTTTTAGAATTTTTTGCAATAATCCGATCCGTTGCCATCCCTAGTTTAGCATTACAGTAATGTCTATAGGTGAGATGTTCATGCTCATTAATGGCTAGAGGACTGAAGAAATTTTCTAACCTCCCCACATCTTCCCAGAATTAGTATTTTTTTAATTGGGTAAAAGAGGTTTAAAGGCCCTAACAACATTGGTTTTTTATTTAAAACCTAACTTAACTAGGTAATTAGAATCCAACTAAAAAACACCATAAAACCACCCTCCCCTCCTATTAGGTTTAGAAATTAAAAACCCACCCCTCCCTCTTTATCTCTCGACAGATCCGCACCAGAAACTCCACCACCATCTCAACTCCACAAGCTCTGCTGCAAACCATCTCACCTCTGTTCCCAGCAAAGCCGCCGTCCTCTTGCACCAGAAAACCACCGCCTTCCTGCACCAGAAAACCAGCCCCCTCCGGTCTCACTTTCATTCTATTCCAACAAATCTCAGCAAAGCCGGTATCACTTCCCCTCCGTTCGCAGCAAAGCCGCCGCCATACTGCACTAGAAAAACCGCCGTCGTAGACCAGATCGCCGGATCTCTTTAGATTTGGCCATTGTACACCTTCTTCATCACAAATCACAGTCGATTCTTGCCCTACCTTCTTCTTCTCCACCACCATGAGCGCCTTTTCTTCTTCGATCTCAGATCTATTTATTCAGACCTCCAGTAACGTACCCGCTATTTTTCATTTTCAGGGGGTATATACCCACTGTTTTGTATTTTCAGGGGGTATTCCGCTCAAGCAAGCCACTTTTTCCGCTCGTCTGTATAAGATCTTACCGTGAAGTTGAAAAACCCCGCCCACCTCCCCACCCCATCCTCACCACCAGAAAACCGACGCCATTCGTCAAGATTTCACCTTCATATGCCCACTGTTTTCACTATACATTTTTCTTTGTCAAGGTACATGCCATTCCAGCTCAATGTTAAAGATCCATACCCACAAAAAATACAAAATAGCTATACCCACAAAAACTATAAAACAGTGGGTATATACCCGAACCTTGACAAAAAAAAGCACATTGAACCAGAAATTTTCAACAGGGACTTGTAATGTAACTAAAAAAAATTAAAATAGTAAAAACAGTGGGTATATACCCCCGAATTATAGTACGAACTTTGACAAAAAAAGGACATTGAACCAGAAATTTTCAACAGGGACTTGTAATGTAATTAAAAAAATTAAAATAGTGGGTATGTACCCCCAAAATCTAACCAGAAATCAGAAAAATCATAACCAGACCTTTAAAAAACATAACATCTAAACAGGCCTTTTAAAAATTTCATTTTGAATTTTATGGTCAAAAAACGTATATTCCTCTTCTATAATAAAAATTTGAATATCCTTGGAAAAAGAAAGATGCTTACTGCTCCCTTTTTTAAAATCTATCTATTAAAAGTATTGTTTAAAGATATTCGTCTTATATTTTTAAAAATATTACTAATTTTATTAAAATATTAAAATTTATAGGTTTTTAATAACCGTGAAAACAAAGTAGACAAATCTTTTAAAATAAAGGAATTATTAATTTTTTAGGACATGTTAAAAAAATTTAAGACATAGAGTCTATGAAATTATTCTATATGGTTATTAACGTGAACTATGATATGATTAATTCTTTGATAAAGTTAGTGCTTATAAAATTAAGAAAGTTGTCTAAGTTTTGGGGCATTCCAACCCCTAACCTTGATATTTTCTTGAGTGATATTTATAAAAAAATTTATAACTTGATAAAGATTGACCTCCTAAGAGTCATCTTTGATCAGACGTGGAGTATACGAAGACCTCTTGCTTTTAAACCATATATTTATAATAGTAATTCCAAAATTTAGCACATTGAAAGATAATTTTTGGAGCTACCATATGTCGTATATGAAAGGCAAGAAATTATCTTGCTATGAAAGGAGGTCTAACTTCTCGAGAAAGGGTTATCAAGAAAGTCAAATGGTTCACCCATTTTTTATTTTCCTTATTCCTTTATCATTCTTTTTTAGGTGATAGTAGAAAATTAGCATGTTATAGTATAAGATAGTTGCATTTACTATCTATTGCTACCTTTAATTTTTGGGTTAGGTAGGTAACTTTCTTGTACAATATACAATTTTTTTCCTTACTAATATAACCATCTACCTAACCAAAAAAAAATTCAAGCTATCATTACCACTTAGAATTAGAAAAGCTCAAGCAACATCTTAGTTCAAATCATACGCATCATAGATCTTGATTAAGTTTCAACGTAATATTTTCTCAAAATGGAGAATTGAAGGTTAGGGTTGTAATTTCATCTTTTTTTTTTGATACTTTGCTTTAGATAGTAAACTAGAATTAATCCTAGATTAGAGAAGAGTGACGTGTTGGTGATAACGTAGGTTTACTTTGTTGTAACATGAAGGAGGATTTTCAGAGGGTTTTCAAAAATGTTGTAATTAATAAGGGAAAAAAACTGTACAATGTACAAGAAAGTCACCTACCTAGGTCTGAAAGTTTAAGATAGCAACAAAAAGCAAATGCAACTATCTCATACTATTACATGCTAATCTCCTACTATCACCCAAAAAGTATTGATGAGGGAATAAGGAAAACAAAGTAGAATAAGTGCACTGTTTGACCTCCTTAATAATCGTTTCTCCAGTAGTTGGATCTCCTCTCATAGCAAGATAATTTATTGCCCTCCATATACAATACACGGTGGCTTCGAAGGCTATCCTTCAAGCCTTTCTCCTCCAATTCTCTCAAGCTTTTACTTTGTTAAGCCATTTCAAAGCACTCAAGAGAGTATTCATCTCCTTATTTATACCCAACCATTTTCTTATCTTATCCCATATAATCCAGCAAAATCGAAGAAAAGATGCTTATTTGACTCAAAGTTTTCACCACACAAAACACAAAGTGGATCGGATTCCAAATAGGTCATACGGTCTTTTGTTTTGAGTCTCTCCTTTAATGCTATCCAAATAACAATGACATGTTTCGGAGTGACACACAAATCCCAAATAATATTAGCCCGACCTCACAAAAGATCTACAACTAAATAAATCATAAGGTTTTTTATATAAAGTGTAAAAGACTCCGCTAGATACCTCATGAATGATGAGATGATCACTAGCCAATGAGAACCACCTAGCTAAAATGACCTCTCTACCGTCAATTTCAATTGACCCACGAATCATCTTTTAAAGTTCTCAAATATTCTTCAAAAAAGAAGAATCCACCTTCTTTGGTTTCCTTGGGGAAGAAGAGTTGATTTTCATGATACATGGGATGAAATTTATCTATGATCGTTTGACAGTTCTTTTCTGTGCTCAACCGTCGATTGACTTTGAGACTTTGAATTTGCTACTTGGTTAGTCGTGATTGCTTTCCTTGTACCGTTCAACCTTACTATAAGCTAGACAATTTTGCCAAAGTTGTTGTTTGCCTCGTTCGATATATCCTGTTAACTCCATTGACCGAGCCTTCAACCGCTGCTACTACATATTTCTTGTTTTGATCCTTTTAATTCTTCTTAAGTCATGAATGTATAACACCTATGCTCTTACAAATTTTACAAGTTATTTAAGCATGGTGAATACATCCAGATACCAACTCATAATTTACAATGCATATCGCGCTTTATGAATGATCTTTGCTAGATGTATGAGCAAGCTATACACTTTCAACAGGATATATATTAAGCACAATAAAATTGCCATTTATCTGTCATCATCATTAAAAACACGTAGTGATGGAGATAGAGTCAACAACATAGATTATGGGTTTTGCTTTGTTATTGAATCTAGTCTTTTCTTCACTTTTGTATGTTCAGATATGTCCAATAAAAGCCATGCTGCGAATCAGATAAACAATGCATTCAAGCGTGATCCATTGGGTGGAGGCACGAGCATGCAAATGAATACACGTGTTTTTGAAGTTTGAGGTTCAGAAGAAAGAAGCCCTAAATCGAGTGAGCCACCTATTTTTTACCTCACTTAGCAAGTCCTAACCTGTCGAAAATTTAGGATTAGACAAATGCTACTGCATCAAAGATGCCAATAGAGGTTATCAACCCTGGTAAACCTTTCTAAAACTGAACTATGCTACAACCCTGGTAAACCTTCAAATTGGATGCAGTTTCGAACTTATAAACCTCAACTATAAACACCAAACTGAACTCAATAGAGAAGAGTTGAATACCCATGAAGCATGGCACCAAGGGGAAGAATATGAGAGCCTTAATCATCATCCAGAGAGAAAAAAACCACACCGATTTAGTTAGAATTATATTCCATTCTTTTCTTTTTAATCTTTCATAGATTCGCTAAAATAGTAAAGAAATAATTGTAACAGTGAGAATAAGCTATATAGTAAGTGCTAATTGTAACCAGAAGTTCATAAGAAATAGTCTGAATTATGCATTTCTTAAGTATTAGAATACTCCTTGAGTTGTATAACAGTATTCAAATGAAATTTTGTATTTCCCGAGATTCGATGTGTCAGTAAGAAAAGTATCGGATCCTCACATATCAGTAGGAAGTCTAGGATCGACCTCCTTTTCTCCTTGACACACCTTACAAAAAAATCTCATCGAGTACATACAGAAGTGCAAACAAGTTGCAACACTATCAATGAATCATTCTATACTATCAGAGGTGTCTTCTATAGAAGAACCTACTGTGTCCTTTAATTCACGCCCTTTAGTTTCAAACGGAAACCCCAAAACACATAATCCCGAGAAAAGAACTACACATTGAAATAAAACAATGGCTATAGTTTGATGACATCCATGTATCAGTCCTACAGCGACAAGTGGACATACCATTCCACCGATTCTTCCAACTGAGCTTGCAACTCCAACTCCAGTAGTCCTCACAGATGTCGGATACAACTGCATTATTAACAAACATTTGAACAAAAATGGTCGCAAAAAACACAAATATAAGGATAAGTTTTTGACGTACCTCGGGAGCAAATATATAGACTATTGTAAAAGTTGCGGTAATACATATCCGGGCACCAAAAAGAAGGCCGGTTGTAAAGGTTTGTGGCTGATGGAATAACAGAGGGAGTAAAAAAATGGAACAAAGGAAAAACATAGCCGACATTGAAACTTTGCGGCCAAGTTTATCAACTGTTGCAGCGGCTAAAAATAGCCCCGGGACCTCTAATAAATCAAAGTTAAAGTAGCGATTTAGTATTTTTACCGTAAGGATAAACAACTCCTTTGGTCACTTATGTTTTGTATATGTTGACATTTGAGTCCTTTATTTTGCAAAAATAACATTTCAGTCCCTTATCTATGGATTTGTGACAAACCTAGTCCTTTATCATGCGATTTTGTGACAAAGGTTAGTCCTATACGTGTGGTTATCTTTTGACAGAATACATGGCAATAGTAAAATGATACTTTATAAGGGTATTTTTGTTTTTATTACATTAAAAGTATGACGATGCGTGGATTTAACACCCTATAATGTAACAGAAATACAATAAAGGATTAACGTTTCACGAAACCACAAGATAAGGGGCTAAATTGTCATAAAGTAAAAAATGAAGGACCAAATAGGCAAAATCTAATTAATCAAACTGAAATATGGAGGAAAGCGTACCTGCAAAACTTGCAACCAAAACATCTATATAGTTTATAGCATTTTGAGACGCTGTGGAATGTAACTCATTAGGTATACACTCATTATGATTACTATTTAACTCCGTAGTTAACAAAACAAGGCCATAATACGAGAACGCATTCCCGAAGAACACAACCCATAGAAGCAAAGTTGGCCTAATTAATTCCGGTGAAAGAAGCATTAATAGCAAAGAGATACTAGAATTCCCACTTTTAGCAGTCGGACTTTCTTTCCTCGGTGAAAGCAAACTTGCATCTTCAGAAGCGGTAAAATTTTCACTAAGTTCAATTTCGTTATCCGAAACAAGAACGCCTGAAGGGAGTTTTGTCTTGTTCATTTTCGATATTTTCTCCAAAATTATAAGTGCCTCTGTTTTTTTACCGTTTGAGCATAGATATCTTGGTGACTCGGGAGTTGAACGATAGAATAAAAGAAGCACTGATGAAGGTACTGCAGAGAATGCTAGTAGCCACCTCCAACCTAGTGTTGGCATCACAACCTGGAAATAAGGAAACAATTAGTGAAAACGCTTAAACTATTTGAACAATAAATTGTGAAAAAGAAGCTTTTGCATAGTAGAAAATGTGACATACCCAAGCAAGTAAAGCTTCCAAAACTGTTCCAATTGTCCAAAAGCCTGAAAATACTACCATCCAAGTGCCTCTCTTTGGAGCCGGAATAAACTCCAAAAACCATGAAGAAAGAACAGGTCCTCCTCCTAAACCAGCACCAACTAAACAACGAAGAATAATAAGTATAGTGTAATTAGGAGCCATTGCACTTAGAAAACCAGCTCCAGAAGTAATCATTGCTGTAATAAGAAATCCTTTCCTGAACAAGAAAACAAATATGCTCATATTATATAAAATTAACAATGAACGGATTACAAAGATCAACGCTTATATCCCGTTTAATATAAACATATAAATCTTCGATTAAGGACAATATAAGGATAATACAAGTTCAGAAATGGCTTTACCTTCTTCCGTATTTGTCTGACAAGACTCCCCATGTGTAAGCTCCAACTAACATACCAGCAAAAACTATGCTAGTGATTAAGCTCTCTTCATGAGAAGAAAGACTCCATTCTAACTGCACTGCTGGTCCAATAAAAGACAATAACATCATTTCCATAGCTTCGGAAACTTGTCCCATCCCGGCATAGATAAGAACAAAAATTTGGAATTTTCCAAATCCCAATGTATTAATTGCTTCATCTACGGTATATGATTTGCTCTCTTCTATCATCTACAAAAATAATTAACAGCATAATAATCAGATTCACATGCTGCAGAACTGGAAAATTGTACACAAGAAAAGAAAACTGCAGATTGGGACACATAAAACTGCATAGAAGTATCAAAAATAAAGCCCGACTTGAACAAGTAATAGTAAAGACTGTTTATTACTTCTGCAACACTCTACGGATTGGAGGATCCACAAGCAAGTACTAAAAAGCATGCCTAGGACTATAAATAAGAGCCACAAGCGAAAACGTAAGTTCTTGATTCATGGACTCAAATTGGGTAACTATCTCCTGTAATATCCATTTTCAAGCAAGCTCACAATACTGTCTTTTTGTTTCTTACGAGGTTTCCCACATCTTTAATGGGAGGACACTAATCATAGCAATGTAACAGAAGGAGGTAATAATCACTGCAGCCTAGGATAGTTATATAAAGCAGTAATCAAGCATCAAAAACAAAAACAAAGTTGAGTTTTAATGCTCCTAGCTAGAAATAAAAATCTAACGTAAATTCGTTTAGAAATCTTCAGAAAGGGAAAAGAATTGACTCACATTGAAATTGAAAGATAGATCATTTGACGATTCTGGAAAGAAGAGAGAGAATTAGTACTAGAATCTTGAGCGAGGAAAAGGGTCAACGGAGGATTTAAATATGGTGGAGCTATATAGATAATGGCGATAGAGATCTTGATTGGGATTGATAGAGGATCTGAAGATGAGTTTCTGCTTGCTCCTCATTCCCGTGGTTTGGACAAGGTCGTTAAGATTTCGTAACAGTCAACGAATTTCGACCCCACTTCTCGAATTGTAATAGTCAAATGTCGGCCTTGTTCTATTTTGGTATTGGTCAAAGTGAGAAATTTCATGTATTTGTTTTCTGGCTACGTAGATTAGTATAATCAAAAAAATTTCGGACATAAAAATCAACATCTAAGACTTTTTATACCCCCTCCTACCATTAATGTTTGTCACCATTTTTAAAGTAGATGTCACCATTTATACTAATGAACTTTTTTTATATTTTTTACTACTTTTATCTTTATTTAATATTAAAAAATTTATCATCATTAAACTTATTTAATTAATTGGTTGAAGATAGTTTAGTAAAAATAGAAAAAATTAATTGTTTTTCTTAATTTATGTGAAAAAAAGGTATGACAAACATTAATGGACGAAGGAAGTATCATTTTCTCATGAGTCAATAATCAAGAAATACCTATTAAAAAAACTATTAATAAAAATGTGCCTAGAATAAATAAGATTCTTTATAAAAAGTAGCCTAACTCAAAATACCCCTACAAATAGTAATTAAAAAAAAGAAAAAGAAATTAAAATAACAAAATGATTATTAAAAAATAAAAGAAAAATACAAAAAAAAAACTAATACACATATACACGCCTCTGTGAAGTTTTTTTAAATTGTCATAACTAATTCTAAAAAACCAGAAAAATAAAAAAAATTACATATTTGGATAAAGTAAATTAATATTCACATCTATGACTTTTTTTGGAGTTTTTTTGATTTTTTTCGCAGACGGAGTTTCATGTTTTGAATAGTGAATTTCATGTTTTGAACAATAAATTTCATGTTTGCGAAAAAAATCACTGTGAATTTCATGTTTTAAATAGTTGATTTTGTGTCGGCGAAAAAATATCAAACAAATCATAGATGTAAATATTAATTTGCTTTATCCAAAAATACAATTTTTTTAGTTTTCTGATATTTTTAGAATTAGTTATGACGATTTTTTTTTTAAAATTCACGGACGTGCGCGTGTGTGATGGAATTAGTTGTAGGTGGTGGTGGTGGTGGTTATATAGGTAGAGGTGGTGGTGGTTGTGGTGGTGGTGGTTGTGGTTGTGGTGGTTGTAATGGTGGTTAAATACATAGTTGTGGTGGTGGAAATACCATATTATTTGTTTAATATTTAAAAATTACTATTGTATTAAAAATAAAATAATATATTTAATAATAAGGGTAGTAAAGGTGTGAAAAATATAAAGAAGATATTTTCAATAAATAATTACTTTATTAGGCATTTTTTTTATAAAATAAATTATTGAAGACTTAATTTAATAATTAAGTACTTTTATTAGACTTTTTTAACGAATACCCCTTACTATATTATGATTTATACATTTTTATTATACTAATATTTTTTTTGAGGAAAAAAATACATAATATAGTAATGGGAAAAAGATATAAAAAGTCTTAGATATTAATTTTTATGTCTCAAAATTTTTAATTAAAGATTTTATTTTAAGAAATTTTTACCTAACAGGTATTAGAAACGTCTTTATAGACCTTTTTTTGTCATATTACAAAAGTTACCTAATACCGCATAGTTTCTTATCAAGTAAAATTAGTTGAGCTAATGGGGAAGGAGGAGAAATCCTCCAGTCACCAAATAGTTTGCCAACAAACTTTTGTTTGGTGACTCAATCAGTTACTTTATTACATTTGCAGCTAACAAAGAAAAAAACGGATTACAAGTCTCCACAATATGTAAATCGACTTAAAAATATTACAACACTCAAAAATATTACGAGGGGTCCTGGTAGCTAAGGGTTTAACTATCACTTTACAATCACTTTCGATAATAGTTTAATTTGTAGGAAAACTTTTATCTATCTCGCAACCCCACAAAACATCTTGAGCTTCCGTTTCGACAGAACTTCTTGCCTCTATATTCTTTGCACCAACCTCAGTCAAGTTGCCAAAGAAATCCATGACAATATAAGATATAGCACAACCAGATAAAGTAAAGCTAACATCAGTATTTTTTTTTTAATAATATTAATAGAGGATGGACTCCATTTACTAATCCACTATTCTTACTAAAGGCAATAAATAAAAGTTAACACTATATTGTCAAATTTTCTTAAACTTTTCAACCCATTATACCCATTTTTTTTTTACTATATAAACTAATATTTTTAAAAACCCTAAAAACATTATTCTCTATTCTTCCCTCTCTCCTCTCCACTCACACGCCTCATGCTCATGCGCGACTCCAATCCTATAAACATTTCCTCTCTCATTTCTTCAACCATTAATTTACATTCAATCGATCAATCTATAAACAAATATTTGACTAAATCAAACACATACATATCCTTCATGTTTGATACGAAATATACTTATTATAAACCTTTTGTGAAATTAGTAATAAAGTACCCTATAAAAAACTTAGACAAGACCCCTTATGAGTTATGGAAGGGTTTCACCTAATTTGAAATTTTTATAAGTGTGGGAGTGTCTGGACAAGGTAGGGCTACCCGACTTCAAGAAAGTTATAGTTGGACCAAAGACCATAGATTAAATTTTCATAGGGTATGATGAGAATAGTGCTTCACACATAATCATGTCATTAGATGATAACTCTATATGTGAATCTAGAGATACTAAATTCTTTGAATACATATTTCCTTTGAAAAATATAAATGATGTTAATGCTTCTTTACTTGTTGATAACTTATCTGATAATACTAATGTGCCTCTAAGTGATAATAACCCTGATCCCCTAATTTTTGTGATCCCTAGTAGTATTCCCGAGGATGAACCTAGGAAAAGTAAAAGGCGTAGGATTAAGTCAAGTTTTGGACCTGATTTTATCACTGCTTTTATAATTAAGGGTCTTCATATAGACATGCTAAGTGAAAAAGTGGTAACTTTCTCTCTTATAGAGGAAGAACCAAAATCTAATAATGAATTTATAGAGGAAGAACCAAAATCTAATAATGAATCTATAAAATCAGTAGACACTAGTTTTTGGAAAGAGGTTAGTTAACTTGAATCTATTATAACCAATCATACATGAGGATTTACCAACTTACCTAAGGGTTGTGAACCCATTACTAGCTGGTGGGTCTTGGGGTGTTATAAAATAATGTGATAAATAAATAGGAACTACAATACCGCAAGTGTACAGTTGTCCAAGTAATACTCCGATAAATCGGGTTTTGTTCTCAGGGATTGGACTGGTCTAACCCAAGTGTTCAATGAATAAGTAGTAGTAATTGCAATTACAGAAAATAAAATATAAAAGATATTTGTTTTGTTTCGAGTTATTAAACTACTAGACGTAATTAAATAAAATAACTAAAAGTAAATGCTAAAAGACTAAGACACAAACATGAGCTATACTTGAGTCTCGCTTGGGAATCACCTAAATTACGTAATTAATGATTTTTTTAAGGGCAGAATTAATATTTATATATTAGTCGGGACTCTAATATCTCATAGCCCCATGTCGGGTGGACCTAGGAGCTATCTAAAGTGCTATAAACTCCTCTTGGCCGAATATGCCTCTTCGGATGATAAGTATTTACCCCATTGGCTATGTAACTAGTTAAGCCTGTCGGACAATAACAAACATTACACGGATATTACCTAAGTCTGTAATCAAACCCCCCTGTCGGATAATCATTTCGCCACTAAATTGAATAGCCCAATTACTATAACCTATTCCTAATTAGCTAGGTCAGAAATAGTAAATAAGAACAAAATAATATCCAATATAAAATACTCAATTCAAATTAAACTAGAAACTAATCCCAGATTGAAATACATTAATTAAATAAATTAGGGATTAACCCATTATGCGATTCTCAAGTAATTGAAGTTTAGCTCATAAGTGAAATAAGAACAATAAGGAAATTAATAAATACATGTTCCTAATAAAAGAAATAAAATAACAACCTAGATAGAGGAATTGATTTGAGCTGTTGTTGGAGGAAAAGGATTCTCCAGCTCCTGCTCTTGCTTCCGCCTCTTGACACTCTCTAAGGATGATTTAATTTGAAGAAAATATGAAAGGTAATGAATAATGAGGTATAAGAGGGCTTATATAGGTGCTTAAATTCGTATTAGGGCTTAGGTTAATAGGATTAGGTCAAATTATAAAAATCTCAAGCCCATCGTCTTCATGAATCCCTGTAACTGGTATACAACCCTTAGTAAAACAGATGTAACTTTTTCATAACAACTCCAAATGGGTTCATTCCAGTTGCAAAATCTTCCTAACTCAATTGGGCATAAAACCTTTTTTCACGGCCCAAGGCCGAATCCACTTCTAAGTGACCCAAAAATAGAAATTAGTAACACCCTTCCAGATTTGCAACTCCTTTAGTCAAGTTCTTGGATATTCTTTTCTTTCCTTTAGCTCATCCACTTGATCTAAGACTTTAATTCTCACTTCTCCTCCTTGTATTGGTTCTCCATAGAATTCATGAACCTACTAACTTTGCACTAAAAACAAACAAATTAACGCACAAAAGCTCTAAAAATGCAAATAGTCTAATTCCAAGGGGATACAGTGTAATATGATGAAATAAGCACAAAAGTCTATCTAATAAGTCAAATATTCACCTAAAATGATGTCTTCTAAGGGCTAATATTTAGAAAAAAATAGGGAGACTTCACTAGCAAGTAGATTGATAAAGAAAAAATGATACCTGGTGGTTCAATAGATAAATTCAAGCTAGATTTGTTATTAGGAGTTTCACCCAAAAGGATGGCCTAGATTACTTTGACATTTACTCCCTTGTAACCAAAATAGCCATTATTAGAACCCTTGTTTGTCATTAACGAACTGGTTATACATCAAATGGGTGTCAAAACATTTTTTTTGAATGGAGATCTAGATGAAGAGATCTATATGGTGCAACCTGAGGGGTTTGTGGTTTCGGGTCAAAGGGATAAAGCATGTAAGATTAGGAAGTCGTTGTATGGCTTAAAACAGGAACCTAAACAATGGTATAAAAAGTTAGACAATACACTAATAAAAGATGGTTTTGTTCTTAACACCTCTAATTATGTGTTTACTTTAAAGTAATAAGATCAGTTTGTGTTATTAGTTGTCTTTATGTGGATGACATGCTTATCTTTGGTACTTGTATTTATATCATAAATGAGACTAAATTCTTCTTGTCCTTTATATTTAATATGAAAGATATGGAAGAAGCTGATTTGATTCTAGGGATGAAAATCATTAGACGTAGCAATGATACTTTCCTTAGTCGGTCTTATTATGTGGAAAAGTTGTTAAAGATTTTTGACTCCTTCGATGTGATGCATATTAAAACTCCTTATGATTCTAGTATTCTTTTGTGTAAAAACTATGTGGATTTTGTATCTCATAATGAATATGCTAAAATTATAGGAAATGTGGGTTCTTAATGAACTATACTTGACCTGATGTTGCCTATGATGTTAGTGAAAATTCAGTCGGTATACTCACAACCCGAATAGTGACCATTGGGTTGCCCTTTGTCGTTTATTAAAGTAATTGAGAGGTACTAATGTCTCATTATTTGTGATATGTTTTTAATACTTCGGAGACATCATTATGGGTTTTGTAGTGATGATTTATCCTTCAATTTAGCATACAATGAATGATTAGCTATCATATGAGATTATTTGTGTTCTAGAGAAAGTTGACGTAGTTTTGTATAAAGTATCTCCTAGAACATGAAGGATTCGAGGATGAAAAGGCCAAGTTAAGGATTGTTGAAATTAAGGAAACACACAAGATTATTGGAAACGGGATTGAGATAGGCCAAGAAGTCAAGAAGATCAGTGGAAGTCAAAGCACCAAATCTAGTTTTGAAAACGTTTTGGCAAACTGACTTAAAACTCACGTGCCATTCTTAAACGTCCAAATTTCCTAGTATATATTAGTAATTTTTCAGTTTTTTAGTCACGTTTTGTCAATCATTTACTTGTGGAGCAAGAGAGAAACAAGGAGAGTAAGGGAATCAACGCCTTTTGTAATTCTTCTTCTTTTAAACTTTTTATTATGTTTTTATTTTATTAATTTTTTTTTTCATTATGAGCTAAATTTCTTTGTAGCTTTGAGATGTTTGGGTGTGAACCCAAACTATTAATCAGGTCTTATTTGTATAAAATAAATAAAACGTAGATTGTTATTGTTGTAATTACCATCATGCTTATATTTAAATCCTTGTATGATGTACATATATATATATATATTTATTGTTATTGTTGTAATTACCATCATGCTTATATTTCAATCCTTGTATGATGTACATATATATATTTAAAGTTGTTAAACACTAAACTTGTTTGGTGGGCAGGTTCGACTATACATATTCCAACTTCACATGAGTTAAAAGGGTGGATTCTTTGGGAAACAGTGAAGTAGAAACAACAATTTTTTTTGCTAAGCAAGTAGAAACAACAATATCTAAAAGAAATCAAAGAGACATGGGAAGCACTGGTTGCAGCATCTTGCTAGATGGGTGGGTGGATAGATCCAAAGGGTCAGAGCTTACTTAATGAACATTCTTAATCCTTTCTCAGTTTAGCCAGTGACATATTGATCCTTTATCTTAAGTTTGTGACACGATTAATCCTTTTTAATATTTCCATGAGTTTCTATCGTTTTGTTGTATTACCCCAATATAAATATCTTTGAAATTCCCTCAGTAATTGATTAACTATAAAGTTGACCTTTTATTAAGCAAAAAAACAGAAATTCCTTTCTTCCTCATATTGATTTCCCGTATTCTTTACTATCTTCATCTCTTCTTCTCCACATAACCGGCTATCTTCATGTTTTATACAGAATCAATTTGTCACGTTATAAAGATGAAAGATGGTATTTGTAAAAAAAATGTAAGATAATGAACCTAATTATAAACCATTTACCCGATTATTATATACCTAATCACTCAGTGGAGACACATCATTGAAGAGACATATATTGCATTATATATAGATATACTGTGAAGATATTCTTACAGTGAAAGTAATCAGTATGAAGCGAGCAAATTGACGATTTTCCTGTTTTGAGCAGGGAGAAGGAGAGGGGGGAGGGGAAAGTGAATGAATTCCTATACAATTTCTGAAGATTTCTTGGCCAATCAATGAAGAAATCAAAGACAGAAACTAGCATGAATTGATCCGAGACCAAGCAATTATAATCATGTGTTTTTCTCAAGAACCGAAAGTGCTGGTGTCAAATAGTTATTTGCTTTGTCAGGTAAATGTGCAACCTGCAAACACATTTCAGGTTAATCTGTTAGAGAACGACTTATTATAAATTAAATCTTATATAACATACAAAGCTCCATAGTTTTAACGTTCTTACCAGCTCATATAGCTCCTTT
Organism: Nemophila menziesii; assembly: GCA_029959085.1. Taxonomy (NCBI): domain Eukaryota; kingdom Viridiplantae; phylum Streptophyta; class Magnoliopsida; order Boraginales; family Hydrophyllaceae; genus Nemophila; species Nemophila menziesii. The sequence goes on along the minus strand of JARWIR010000055.1, from coordinate 639,998 downwards.
CCTGGCTCAGCCACATATTCATAACAAACCTGTTAAATTAACGACATTAGTTTAGCAGCACGGGCAAAGTGACCCATATAGTGCAATTCTTGCATGATATAGGGACTTATTGTGCAATCAACTCATAAAATTACTGTTTTCTCCCATGATTACAACTATCTAAAAATAAAATAAAATAATGACTCACATCAAAGCTCTTATTTCTTGCTGTTGAATCATGTAGAGCCTTAACACATATATCCGCTACATCAGCACAGCTTATTCCCTACATTTATTCCCCTTGACTGTTAGTTAGTCACAAACTCTATATATCCAGGTTAAGTTTGTACAGTTCTTACCTGGGATATCCTGTTTCCTTGGTCGAATATAAGGGCACGTTGGCCTCCAGGTTCTTCCTACAAAGATCAATTCGAGTTTAGGCCCTTTATCTTTGCCAAAATTGACAACTTCCACCCTTATCTTACAAGGTGAACTTTTTCATATGGCCTGCAAGTATGAAACTTACCACTAGAGGACCAGGGCGAATTATTGTGTAACCGATGCCTGATTTTCTCAACGCATCTTCCCCAGCCTACAAATTTTAAATAACATAAAATTGATCGGGAGTGATGGGCCCCGCAATGGATTGATCAACAGAAGGGAGAAGAAACAAACCTTTTTGGCTCGTAAAACCTGCTCCCTTCTAGTAGCTTCTATTCCCGATCCAGTACATGAAACTAATACAAAATCTGTTTCTTGCCCAGTCTGTAAACATCACAATCCATTGTCAAGATAAATTAATTATTAAGGCAAGTCGTTAAATTTACATAAATTAGCACTCACAGGCAAAGCTTTGACATATTCCAAGATTAATTGAAAGCTTCTTAAGTCTTGATTAGCCCCGGAAGGTCCTTCGATAGGTCTCTGCATTGATATAATTTGTAAAAGAATAAAGATGAGCCATACATTATAGTTTAACGAATAATTGACTTTAAAGTCTGACCTGTCTTCTAGGTTCGAACCGTATGGTTAAGGTATGTACAAGAAACGGATCTAGTGGTGGATCCTCTGGTTTCACGGGTCGAAAAGATGAAAACGGAACTCTCACCTGCCAATTAAAAGATTAGCATTCAACTGACTGATATTTGTATATTCTAATAGTCATTACTCACCCTGCAAAATCCAACTTTCGTGCTTATCCGAGCAAAATACATTTTACTTTGTGCCATATCTGCCGTAGGACCCGCCTCGAGAATTATCACATAAGACCGTCCATTTCCTCCAACAGAGAACACCAGACCTTCATACCTAGAAATACAAATTTGTCGTGCAATGAAGTTCACATTAGTGATATGAACAAACAAAGCAAAAATAGCATACAAGTAAATTTTTGAAACTAAATAAGCTAATTAAGTGATTTGGTTGGTTATCTTCTTATATTTTGACAGATTAGTCCTTGACCTTGCAAGAGTAACACTTTAGTCCATTATCATTCGATTTTGTGACAACATCAATAATTTTTTTTGTAGCATTTTAATCCCTATCTTTTGATTGTGTAACAATGTTGGTCCACTTTTGTGTTTTCATTATGTTACAAGAGTTGTCATCTTTAGACAATTTGAAGGGTATTATAATTGTTTATCACATCAATAATATCTAAATTTAGCACTTATTATTTAAAAAAATAATAAAAAAGGACTAATGTTGTCATACTAATCAAAAGATTAGAACTAAAATGCAATAGCCGATAAGGGACTAAATAGTCAAGAAGATGAAAGATAAAGGATCAAATAAGCTAACACCCAAATAAATGTCACGAATTAACCCAACCACAGTAAGTACCTGTCGAGTGTGCTCCCAAGAGGAAGCTGAAGTTTTGTGGATAATTCGACATAGCCTCCTCTACTAAAAACATATCCTATTCTCGAAAACACAGAGAGAACATATACATTGAAGAACCATAAACTAATATACAAAAAGCTCAAAAAAATATAGGAAATCTCTCTAATTATACCTGTAAATTCTGCATCTTCATTCTCCGTGAACTCAAATTTTGCGTCCATTCCTCCATCATACTTAGAAGCAACCACATCTTGAAAGTATGTCCCTCTACGAACTTCCCACCCTCGTAAAGAATCCGCAGATTTGAACTTCGCAATCAAAAGCTTGCTCTTACTGCTTTTTCCTGCTCGGAGTTGCGCTAATCTATTGTTGTAATCCTATCATTTATTAACGAATACACAAATCAACTTACAGATTAAATTACATATTCAAAGAGATGTAGATATCATGATAAAATGAAAACCTGAAATGCTTTAGTGAGATTGTAGACCCCGAGATGATCAACTCGATTGAGATCACCAGTAATAGTGGATCGAGCAGTCGCACAATAAATAATTTTATTACAACCTTCAATGGCAGCTTTCATAGACGAAGGATCACCTACATCTCCGATTAATAACTCAACGGAAGTTGGAAGAGTGTCCATTACACGTTCATCTTTTTCCCTTACTAAAGCCTTGACAGTGTAACCTCTGAGCATAAGCTTACGAATAACAATCCGACCCACACGACTAGTAGCTCCAACTACAAGGATGGTCGTGTTCTGAGCTCCTGGGATAGCGAATTCACACATTGGACCACCGTCACGTATCAGAAGATCAGCTTCGTCATCTGTTCGGATAGTCCGAGAAATCTGTCCTAACCCAGAAAACTTCCTCCAAACTTCATCGAATATTTGTCTCGATCGTCTCCCTAATCCGACAGGGTTCACTTCATCGAGCTTCTTCATCACTGAAACCGAAGATGGTTGTTTCTGCTCTTCCTCCTGCTGCACGATTATCTGTTCGCGACTCGTATTTTCTTTCTCCTCCTCATTCTTTTTCTTCTTTTTTGGATTTTTTTTCGGGTCTTTGCCTGGTGAAGAAGATGATGTTGTTGACGAAGAAGAAGATGATGGAGAAGAACAAGTAATCCGAGATGTAACAGTTGGTTTTGACAGACCGGTAGAGCCTGACCATCCCCTGGTAAATCTGACACCAGGTGTCAAGGCTGCAGTAGCAGCACTCATTTTTCTTGAATTGTTATTGGTCTGTTAAAGTGATAATTTTTAACACCATTAATGCTAAACAATGTGTGATGATGATCAAATTCAAGAATGGTTTTAAGAGTTGGAAGGATTTTTCAAGAGAAGACGATTAGCCATGTCAGCATTGAGGAGGACATCATAAGATTTCGACCACAGAGTGGTCTTAAGATTAAAGCAATCCGCTGTGGCATATTAGACATGCCACGTATAGATCTCCATTGTCTTTCATTTTTCTTCTAATTCTTTTTTGCCATTTTGGATTTTATTTATTTTCTTTTTTGGTTTTGGATAAAGCTATTTCTCGTGTGAGACTTGAGTATATCCGAATTCCGAAGATCTCTAGTCAACTTCTTGAGTTAGTCAGATTTCTAACCGAGTTAAGAATCTGTTATCGTCCAAAACAAACAAGAATCGATTAAAATTTCATTTTTGTTTTCTGTAGTGGATAATGAAACAAGTGGTCTTTATTTTAGTTCTCTTATTATCTAAAATTTTCTTATTTCTCATATTTACTTTGTTTTGTTCCGTTAACATGTATATCTTATTTTTCTATAAATATTTAGATAGAAGGTATTGAAATGAAAAGAAAAGAAAAAATTATTAATATATTTTATCGAGGTAGCGAGGGAAGGATGCAAAAGTGTTGATGTGATACTCCAGCTTCTGTTGTTTCCTCTTCTCTCTCTCTCTCTCTCTCTCTCTCTCTCTCTCTCTCTCTCTCTCTCTCCTGGGTAAAAAATTCTGAATAAAACTGAACAAGGACTTGTTTATAAATTCAGGCTATGATATTTATAGGCTCATGGACGTTTTATAGGTCACATGGTTCATTTAAATGACCTAACCCATCCCAAAAATGTTACCTTCCAGGAGTAGAATGGTTTGAGTCACGCCACTTGCAATATTAATAACTTCTTTGTTTCAACTCCAAATCACAAACTATCAGCGGTCACACGTTCCTAACTCAGATTCCTAGCTGGATATAAAAGGGATCCTCCAAATTCTTTGTCAATCTCACATGGCATCTCAAAAAATTCACTTTCTAAATCTAGCCAGTAGCTTTTGCACTTTCTAAAAATGGCTTCTTTGTCCTTTAACTCTTGTTTCCAATTTGATCTCCTTTCCTAGACTTCTTATCCATGATTTGGCATCTAATTATCATCCTTGTACCTAAGAGGTTCACACTTAACACACATAAGATAAGAATATATCAAATTACATGGAAAAATTCCTCAATTAAGCACATAATGAACCTAAAATAATGTCTTGTGACTAGATTATTCTATCACACATATAGATACATTGTGTAATCTTTCCAGTATAGTGTCAAATCATGTCTTTAGTGGCTTGCCTAGGAAAATGTGGCACTTTCTTCCCCTTCTTAGAATCCCACCTAATTCACCATGCACTGGTGAAAGTCCTAGAGGGGGTGAATAGGATTACTAATAAGATTAATGCCTAATTAAAAATCTTTTGGAGAATAATAAGTTTAAGAGAAAAACTTCTAAGTCAACTAATATATCAAACACTCATGGGATCATGCAAAGGATAAGTTAGAGGTTCGATATATAAGTTAAACAAGTAAATCGATTATCTATTCTCTTACTAATTTAGAAGACCAAAGTTTGATTAGCTAGAAAAACATAATCACGATATTCATACTAGTAAGCATATAATCAAAACTAAATAGTCATGAATTAGATAATCCTAAAAGACAATATTATCAAACTATTCATATAAGCATTTTATCAAGTAAAACGAGTTTCTAATCTCTTACTACTCTAGATGACAATATGTTAGATAAACTAGATAATCAATATCACAATATTCATACTAGCATATTATCAAACATATAAAGTGCGGAAAGTAAATAGAGTAGGGATAGAAAGATACACACGATTTATAGTGGTTCGGTTTCCCTACATCCACTACCTAAGGAAGCCTCCTTAGGATTTCAAGCTTTTCACTAAGCTCCCGTGTCTCTCTTAACCGGGTCGAGAACACAATAACCCTTACAACCTCTTCGATAACACGAAGGACAAACACTTGTGCTATCGCAACACAAGGACACCGAGTATACTCCCGATACTCAAACACTTGTGCTATCTCAACACAAGGACACCGAGTATACTATCGATACTCAAATTCTCTCTTAATCTATCTATTACAAGAACTAGACTTAAGAGGATAAATACAAAGTGTTTAAAGGGTGAAACAACTTTGCTAATGAACTCCTAAAGAGATGATATAACTATTAGCTTAATACTTCTCTTGAGTAGATATAACACTTAAGCATGAAAGACTCCTCTTGAGTAGATAGAACTTTGTGGCTTATTGGATTAACTCCTTAATTGAGTAGATAAGACTTTTTAAGCTCTTGACACCTTCTTGGATGATAACAATTAAGCCCCTTAGTGTATATGGGTTGAAGGTGTGATTGTAGCCTTGAAAGACCTTCAATATATAGCTGCAAAATGCTCCCAACGGTCATAAGAATTGTCTCCAACGGATATATTAATATCCCCAACGGATATATGCATTTTTGTCTTCATTTTGCTGCAGAAAACCCTAAATTGCGGTGCACCGCGGGTCTCGTGCGGTGTACCGCATGAACCTTCGCTTAATTCACTTGCTTCGGGCGGTATACCGCTCAATCCGCCGGTATACCTCTCCGGCTACCACACCAAAGGTCTAAAACACCTTCTTCTCAATGTATAGAGAATATCTTTTACTGTGATGCTCGGATGGAAAAGTTTTCTTCACGAGATTTGTAGGAAACATCATTTTAAGAAACTTTGTAGTTTATCACTAAAGCTAATTCTCAATGTACACAAAGATAAGGTTAAAAGCATTTGTATGAGAATTAGTTTCTTAAGATAAAACAATAAAGCTTTGATCTAAAAGATAAAGAATGAGCTTTTTGATGAATTATAGTGCAAGATAGAATGTATATAACAATAGTAATTAGCACACTAAACACAAGAGGATTTGTCACATTAAAACAACCTATTAAGGGAGGCTATATGCCAACAACTGGTCACTTCTCTAGATTTTCATTCTCTTTATATTACAAAACACAAAAATTAAAATAGAAATCGATCGTAATGTATCTCATACCCAAATTTTTACAAATTTTTGCTGCACTCCTCATACAAAGAAGGAAAGGTATGACATTCTGGCAAAACACGACATAACATTCGAAGAAGTTCGGTGAAATAGGTGTTTGTCCACTTGTTCTTGACCTTGATGTGCAGCAAATTATAAATGGAATTTAACAAACCCATTGTCGTGGAACCGGGGTATAACTTAAGTCTCAATTTATTCAAACAAAGCGTTGAAACAATTACGATTTGTCCTTTGATTATTCTCGTCACCAATACCGATAGTTATACTCGACCTCGAATCATCTAATACATCCATCATTTCATCATATACAATACGGGTAGAGGTATTCACAGAGATTTGTGCCACTTCACCATGTGTTGTACAAATCTCATACGTTGATAAAAATCCGAACTTAAATATTGACTTGTACAACATCTATATCATTTCTTAGATTATTCAAACAACATTTAAACAGACAAAAAATGTGAGTCGTTTTACCGATGTGATTTTCCATAAATGTTATAATATCCCTCATACCCAACACAAATTCTCAAGTATGATAATTATTTGATTTACTCCAAGCTCTCTTATTAACCAGATTCATTGTTTATAATCAAATTATAACCAAATTCGGGAATTATGACGGATATATAAAAATTAAACGATTATCTAAAAAAATCCTAAAATTACACACATTATTACACAATACATATTTATATTCTAAGTCTAAACAAATATGGATTTAAAATGGAAAAAATTTGAAAAGATTGAAATTTAGAAAATACCTATTTTTTAAAAATTTAGCAGATAATATTTTTTTAAAGTGGACCCCGCACGTGGAGGTGGAGGTTGCGATCCTCCGGTGATGATGTGTCGAAGAACGGGGGTGGTTGGAAGCGATCTGGTGTCACACTTTTAGACTAGGGTTTGGGGTTGGGGATTTAAACAGCGGGAAAGAATATTAATGGCTTATTTTGCCCAAATGTTGTATTTATTACGCGTTTTTTATTAGAGACAAAATTTTGTCGTCTCTAAAGATAATACTTTGTGTCGCAAATGAGAAAGTGTCTTTAGAGACGACTCAAGGTCATCTTTAATGACCTTATAATTCGTTAAAAATGACCTCTTTCGAGACGACTAACTTCGTCTCGAGTAATCAATACCAATAAAGACGATGATTTTTTAAATTGAAAATAATTCGTCGCAAAATATATAATTTAAGACAAAAATATATCGTCTTTAATGATGTATCTCTTTCGAGATGACCTTATTTCGTCTCAAAAGACACGGTGAGTGTTTTTTAAATAGCGTCCACAGTCGATGACACGCGTGGCGCATCAGTATTGGTATATCTTTAGAGATGACATCCCTATCGTCTCTAAAGATCTCATCTCTAAAGAAACTCGATCTAGTAGTGATATATTGAATTACTAGTTATTATATGAGACTATTTGTGTTTTATAATTTTGTGTTTTATTGTGTAGCTACGGGGATTAAAAGGCCAAGCTAAGGAGTCAAGAAATTAAGGAAAAGTCCAAGATGAGCGGAAACGAGATCGAGACAAGCCAAGAAGTCAAAAGGATTAGTAGAAGTCAAAGCACCAAATCTGGAAAATAGGAATCTTTAACTTGCAAATATCATAAAATATAATTGATAACGAATTTGATCATGATTATTATCTAAAAGATAGCTTTTCGAGTTTAGAACGTGTATGAAGAAATAAAGACCGATTCCGAGTTGAGACGAATACCTAATTTGAAGACTCGTTAAAGTCATGTCCTTAAATTAATATCAACATCAATAGTAGTTTTAAACTTGAATTTTTATATGACAATTGTGTATATTATTTTAATTTATATTAATAAATTAATTTAATATTGACAAATTTTTACTTGAATAATAATAAATTTTTTATGAATATTTTGATATAAAAAAAAATCAAATTTGAATAATAATTCTTTTTACATTTAAAAATTAATTGAATAATTACAAAAATTATATATTTGGTTCTTTTATTATACATAAATATATAGTAATACTTCAATTTTTTATATTAATGTTATGCGTTTTTTTTTATTCTTTTGACAAAAAGTTAATTATGTATATATGTATTTAAATTTAATAAAATATATAAAAATCAAGTTTCTATCTTTATATTTAACTAGTTTTTTTTTAAATGTTTGACTAGTCTTTAAAAATACAATTAATGTTTTTTTTAAAACTAATTTCACTGTTAGATCTTTAAATCTAACATTTGAAGTTTTTATTGGTCATATTCTAAGTCAAGTATAGATTGTTTGGTATTAACTACATGAGGTTTTGGAGAAAAAAGAAATTTAAAGGCTAGTTTTAGCTGAGTATGTTTTTTAATGAGATTTTTGTAATTATTAGTTTATTATAATAGGTATTAATTAAATATTATTAATATACATTGATGATTTTTTTAATTATATTTGAATTTATATTTTTGTATGTAAAGTGATGTAAAAGAATAATATATTATATTAAATTTTTTTATAATATTATATTAAATTTATTTAAGTTTCTAATAAATTGTAGGTTAAAACAATTTTAGTTTTTATCATAATAAAAATAAGATGTCCTATTAATAATGATCGATTTTTTTTTAATTATCCAATAAATGGAAAATCAAATATTTAAAAAATATCAAACACCATTTTAGCAAAGCTTCATAAAAATTAACGCCTTAACTCAAATTTTATAGGGTTGTTAGACCATCTTTCTTAATTTCATTCAACCTCTCATTGTAATTCTATTTCACGACTTTTGTGAAACTTTGTTACTTATTAATAATAATTCTACTAAGTACTTAACTTAAGTTTTTGCCCAATCTCTTCAAATTTCTAAAACCGACATTACCAATCAGTGTTTGCTATTATATTAAATTATCAATAGATATAGCTAATGAGAGAAGGAACGATATGATTTAAATGAGGAAAGTTGAAAAATTGATAGGTGTGATTAATTTTTAAAAATTAGTAAAAGATATTAATCTAAAATAAAGTAAAATAATATTGAACATTTTTGAAAAAAAGTTTGGATAAATAAAGTTAGATAGAATAAATAACTAAGTGGGTTAATTCCCTCTTAAATCAAAACAACAAACCAACTTCCCATTTAGATTACACCTTAATTTAAATGAAAAGATTACAATAATACCCTTACTCTAGTTGTTGTCTTTGACCAAATATATATTCTCATTTAAATCAAACATTATCATAGATGTGAAAATCCACCTACTACTAATTTCATCGTACGCACGTGTCCGGGATTTTTTATTTTAAAATCATCATAACTAATTCTAAGAAAATTAAAAAAATTTAAAAAAATACATTTTTAGACGAGACAAAATAATATCTACATCCATGATTTTTTTGAATTTTTTTTGAATTTTTGAATTTTTGAATTTTTTGATTTTTATTTTTCGATTTTTTTAAATGGGATTTTGTCCCATCTCTAATTTTAAGATTATGATAATTTGTCTCATCTTCATTCTAATACTGAAATGGGATTTGTCTCATCTCTATTGTTTAACTAAGATGAGAATGTCCCATCTCTATTATAAAACTAATTAAAGGTATAATGTGTTGGAGATGGTGATATGCTGTTTCGCGAGGTACAAAATTTAAGATGGGATTTGTCCCAAATCTGGTTTGTCCCACCGGCCTATAACATAATCCTTGATCGACTGGAATGAATCGAAAAAGTCAAAGGGATACAGAGCAAGTTGATCACCATATTTAAATCCAACAATAGCATTTGATGCCATAATACAAAACCTGGAAACAATAACACATAAAAACATGAATAAAGCAATAATCCCATCTATGAATAAACTGAAACACAAATTTGTCCCATCTATAAATTGAAGAAAACATTAAAGGATTGAAGCTAAGTAACACTAAACCTAGAGAAGGAACTCGTATATCAATCTAGAAACTGAGGTAAGAATCAAAAAATTAAAAAAAAAATTGCAGCGCAGATCATGAATAAACAATCATAGTAAAAAAATTGCAGCGCAGGTAAGAATCAAACATGAATAAACAATCATGATCAAAAAATTGCAGTGCAGGTAAGAATCAAACATGAATAAACAATCATGATCAAAAAATTGCAGAGCAGGTAAGAATCAAACATGAATAAAGCAAAAAATACATAAAATGTCCAATCAAACAGCTAAATATATTAAAATATGCAAAAACTCACATCAACTAACACAGGATCCTAACAATTCGTAAAATTTATGAATTGAAAAAACATTGAAGAACAGAAAAACTGAAGATAGAGAAGAACGAACCTGGAGAGTTGAAGATAGTGAATGAAATTACAGAATAAAAAAACGAAAAATTGAAAAAGAAATCTCCTCTGCGACGAAGACGGCGAACAAGTATATTAATGGAGTGAATCTCGATCGTATTAATGGAGTGAATCTTCTTCAATTGGAAATTAATACAGTTATTAGTGATGAATTAATGAAGGAAGGTATATTAATGTGGAAGATCTTCATTGTAAGTAAATGGATTTAGAATTAGTGAAGGAAATGGGTATTTAAGGCCGGCGGCTGAGAGAAATAAAAAAAAAATGCTGACTTTGACAACTAAATGAAGACTTTGACTAGAAGGGAACCAATGTAATTGTATAACATAAATTTGATTTAAATGGGAAACAGCCTAATTTATTTGGGAAGAATTCAATATTTGGACATAGACAATATAATCTATGATTTAATTGAGCATTTTCCCTAACTAATTTAATGTTATTTGCCAAATAATTAAAGGGAAAATGACCCAAAAAATCAAAATAATATTATTTTCAGCCCAATAACATCAATGACAAAATTTCTGCCCAATAACATCATTAACTAAATTTTGTCCTTGATGGGAATCGTCCTTGACGGGAATCGTCCTTGACGGGAATCGTCCTTGATGGGAATCGTCCTTGACGGGAATCGTCCTTGATGGGAATCGTCCTTGACGGGAATCGTCCTTGACGGTAAACATGTAATCTTATAATAGTAAATTAATGGATGATTCTTTGGGGCAAGTATAATATTATTTTGATTTTTTGGGTCATTGACCCATAATTAAATATTGATGTTCAATTAACAATTTCTTTTTACTATATTTAAATATAAATTAAGAGTTAGACCTGTGTTACTTTATTTATTTTACTTTTGATTCATTTCTTCTCGATATTACTGAATTTTTTTTCCTAAATTCACACCTACCCTAAGTATTTTTTCTTTTTGGTGAAATAAAACTGAAGTACAGTATGTTGCTAATGCACACTCCATCTTAAAATAGAACTATGCGTGCTTGCGCACTTTCAGCACCAAAACTTCCCATCACCAACACCATTCTTCCTTCATTCCTTTCATTCTTCTCTTCATTCCCACGCCATTTTCACTTCCAAAATCAACAACATGAATTACCAAACCAGAACCAACAAAACCCAGAAACCATTAACGATCAACACATCACCATAAACAACCGACCTTACTGGACTAAACGCATACACAATCTCTGCACAATCGACAACAATGTTGACGCCGCCCTTCACCTTCTCGACCATCTCCGCCTCCGTGGGTACCGACCCGATTCTTTAAACCTTAGCAGTATTATTCACTCCCTTTGTCACTCCCGTCGCTTCAATGAAGCTCACCACCACTTTCTCATCTCCATCTCTGCCCACCGTATCATCCCTGATGAACGTACTTGCAATGTTCTCATTGCCTGCCTCCTTAACGCGAGGACTCCTCAAGCTACTCTGCGTGTCATCCACGAGCTCCTTCAAGCTAAGCCGAATTTCGTCCCTTCTATAATGAATTATAATCGTTTGATTGATAATTTCTGCTACTTATCGAAACCTGAAGAAGCCCAAAAAATGTTTCTGGAGATGATTGATAAAGAGCATATTCCTAATGTTGTTTCTTACACTACTTTAATCAACGGGTACTGTAAAATCGGCCAAATAACAGTTGCTAATAACCTATTCGATGAAATGATTCTAAGAGGAATAACTCCGAATGCCATGACTTACAGCGTAATGATACGTGGGATTTTACGCCAAAGAGAGAGTGATAATTGGAAAACCATGCTGAATAATCTTTGGCAAGTGATGGCAAATAATATAGATGATAAATATGTAAATAACGCGGCTTTCGATAATGTAATTGATAGTTTATGTAAAGAAGGATATTTTAATGAAGTGTTTACCATAGCAGAAGAAATGCCTCAAGGAAAGTGTGTGGACGAGCAATTTGCTTACGCGCAAATGATAAATTCGCTATGTAAGTACAAGATGTACAATGCAGCTTCTAGAATTGTTTATATAATGAAAAAGCGAGGATCTACTCCAAGTTTAGTATCATATGACTCAATCATTCATGGTCTAAGTAGAGATGATGATTGTTATAGAGCTTATCAGTTATTACAAGAAGGAATCAAATTCAAGTACATTCCATCCGAATTTACATACAAGGTCTTAATCGAGAGTCTATGTTGTGTATCCGAGCTTAATAAAGCAAAGGAAGTTCTTAATTTAATGTTGAGAAAAGAAGATGTGGATAAAACTAGGATTTACAATATATATTTACGCGCACTTTGCTTTATAAATAATCCAACAGAGCTTCTAAACACTCTTGTTTCAATGCTCGAAATTCAATGCAAACCTGATGTGATATCTCTTAACACTGTTATTAAAGGCTTTTGCAATGTAGGAAGAGTTGAAGAAGGTGAAAAAGTATTACGCGATATGATAACCGGTAAATTTTGCGCTCCTGATTGTGTTACTTTCACCACAATTATTTACGGTTTCTTGAATATACAGAAAGTTCCGGAAGCTCTTGATTTGTTACGGAATGTTATGCCCAAGCATGGGTTTAGTCCAGGTGTGGTTACTTATAACGCTGTTCTTCACGGGTTGTTTAAATTAGGTATGGTTAATGAAGCAAATGAAGTTTTTAGTGAAATGTTGAAATATTGTGTAATTAGTGATTGTACTACTTATACGATTATTATTGAGGGTTTGTGTTTGTTAGAGAGAGTAGATGAAGCTAAAAGGTTTTGGGAAAATATAGTTTGGCCATCGAAAATTCATGATTGTTATGTATATGCAGCGATTACTAAAGGGCTTTGTAAATCGGGTAGATTTGATGAGGCTTGTGATTTTGTTTATGAGTTGGTGGATTGTGGAATTGAACTTAATTGTGTAATTTATAATATACTTATTAGTAGTGCTTGTAAATTAGGTTTGAAGAAAGAAGCTTATGAGATTATGGGTGAAATGAGAAAGAATGGGATTAGTCCAGATGCTGTGACGTGGAGAATTCTTGATAAGTTGCATGGTAATAGGAAGCAATTTTTTGAAGAACATGCAATGTCGCAATCTATATGAAATATCGGATTACAAGTAAAAAAAGAGTTAGGTTTTTTTTTTTAAAGTAAGAGTCTGATAGTTCAGCTTTGAGTTACAATGTATGAATATTAGTTTCATTAAACTCGGTTTTAACAGTATAATTTCGAGTAACCGCTGTAATATGAGTTGACATTATGATCAACTGGAGAAAGAGTAGCATCATACTCTAGTTACTTTTTATCAAATTTAAATGTATAAGAGGGATGTGTTGTATTCAATATTCTTTATTAAGGATTAGTAGTAATGATAGTAGTTCTTTATTCTGGTTTTGATAGTTATTTTTATGGGTTCTACCATACGAGTCTTGTGTAATTCTTTTATCCCCTTTAAGGAGGGAAAATATGTTTTTGTTCTTGTTATAGGTTAGAGACTACATATTTTGCAACTAGTACTAATATACCATCAAATAAAAGAAAACTTATATAAAAACAAAATAGAAGTAGCAAAGTAAATACTGAGCATCAAAGATTGACTTACTGATACTCACTCACTTGCTGGTTCTCAGTAAGTTTTGATATTGAGCGTAAATGGTAATTCATAACTTATTTTTAACTGATCATGTTCACTATGCTAACATCAACACCATGATATCAACTATCTTCTCCACTACCAATCTCGTTGTATGAATTTCAGTCTCCATATCCAGGCTTGCCTGAGCCTCCACCAACCACCACCACCACCACGTCTAGAAGCTCACTAGCCACCACGAACAGACATATCATTATCTCTTTTCACCATCACTACTGAGACTGCTTCACGAGCACAATCCCTCACCATTTTCTCCATTACCTATGTACAACTACCACCACACTCAGGCACGAACTTATACAACCACCGTCATTATTACCTTAGCCGCCACGAACTCATACCACCACTATTAACTAACAAAGTTTTGCTTGATCTGCCTCCTTAAGGCACCTAGGAAAGATCTACCTCATTAAGCCACCACGAACCATCATCGCCAAGATTTATCCATGGCTTCACAAATTTGAACCACCATTGGCAAGCTCTGATCTGCTTGATCTTCGCACCACCACTATCGCTGCTTCAAACCACCATGGAGAAGGCACATATAGGTTTTCAGTGTGGGAGTAGGGGCCGGAGAGAGGGTTTTAGTGATTATGTGTATTTTTTTGTTAATTGGATTTTAATGTATGTGCACAATATTAATGGACTATGACCATGTCCCTACATATGGGTCACAATCTAGGTTAGATTCCCGATTTTCTCTATTTGGGAGTTGGCCAAAAGACACGTGAATGCTCGACCTGACACCCACCATATATGTTCTTCATTTTAAAGAAATCTATCAGACTATCTGAGGCATATGTTGACCGACAACTTATCCCTTGAATTTTGAAGAGCATGCAGAGTCCTGCTCGAGGCGATGTTCCGGAGATTTTATGCTTGAGACGATGATCTAAAAAGTTTCTCTTAGATTCGCATAGAGATCACTTCGCATAGAAATTGATATATAATTAAAATACACCTCTGAATCAAAGGCATGCCACATATCACATAAATGTAACTTGAAGCTACTTAAGCCTTGGGATATGGAGCGTTTTTAAGACGTTCCAGCTTTCTAAGTGACTCACCACCTCGTCAACATGCTTCAAAGGTCTAATAGTCACGCGCCTTCTTACATAAAGGTTCTTCAATCTCATTTGTTTGGTTTTACGCATTTACGTTTCTCAACCAATTTTCTAGTGAACCTTCAACCATTTAAAGATCCAGGTACAAGAATACACCATTGCTTTCTTATCTTTCTCTATTATTCTATATCATATATAGTCGAATGAGTATAGTACACTGGCCTTAAGATACAATGTGTTCATGGGTTGTACGCTCCGGTGATGGATGGTCATGACTAGTGAAGCAATTCTAACTTCCTAGGATGGGACTTCTCCAACCTGATTTTGACGAGCCTTCAATGCTAAGCCCTACTAATCCCAAAGTGCCCTTATCCACAGACTACTAATGCTATTTTTCCCCATTTATCTGATGGCTCATCGTCGTCCTTAGACGCATGGTTTAGTAAACCAACCGCCTATAGTGCTGCCTCCGGGGAATGTACTACCGATTCAGACATTCTGGCTCCTTTATGGATGACTACATAACCCGTTAATACAGATTCTATCGATGCTTCATATATTCATGCTCCTCATGTTGAATTTAGTCCCGGTTAGCACACATGTATCGAGGCAGTGGCGTGTTCTCCAGCCTGTATCATGGTTCAAAGGCAGCCTCGGGCCAACAGGGGACCATTCCTGAGATTCAGCTCAGCCCACATCCGCAAAGGTAGTTCTGTTAATATTTTTAGACTAATTAACATATTCCACTTATCACGGGGGTGTGTGGCATACTTTACTAAAATTAGTGGGAGCATATCTGATACTATAGCTTAAATTGCAAGTTTTTGTGATCAAATTGTAACTTATCCTTCTAGATTGTAATATAGCAAGCACTGTGAATGAAAGCAAGATACGTTCTTTTAGTAAATGATAAAAGGACATATAGCACTGGTCTGTACTAATTGAATTAGTAAGTAGCGTCGCTGTCCCTGCGTAATGCAAAATAAGAAAAATGAAACGCCCACCGAGGGGCTCGAACCCTCGACCACAAGGTTAAGAGCCTTGCGCTCTACCAACTGAGCTAGACGGGCAAGATGTTAATTCCAGTTGGATATACGATTTGACCAGACAGGCAAGATGTTCATGGCAGTTGGATGTATGGATATATACGTTTAAGCATTCATGACAATTCTTTACTGAGATATAACTTTTGAAAGAATAAAGTAGTTTCCTCTATTTACTGTATTCATTTATTAAATTAATCATGGGTGAGTAGACCAAGATAAAGAGACACGACTATTTTTTGTTTGGACGCGTACAACACGTGCCAAGGGTATCTGTGTCATTATATTACTCACATGTTGCGGATCGTGGCGATAGATTCCGACGAAGATGGATTGCTACAAGCAGATGATTGTGTTAAATTAATGGAACAAATTAAAGATAAAGAAAAGTCTAATGATTTAGACGAGGTCCTTAAGGTGTATGGATTGCTACAAGCAGCTTCTAATGATAGTTTACTTAGATGGTTTATATCATTACTATATAACTTTGCTATATCATAATATCAAAGGCTTTTAATTTACGTTGACCTCTGAGCTTTCTGATGATTGTTTAGTTACCTTTTATAAAAAATTGGCCCTAAAATAAAGCAATGCTAAAAAGGTAGTAAAATCAGCATAATACTCGTATATATTAATCCAGAACTAGAAGACGCCGTTTAACCTAGAATTTTCAGGACTCCACCCAAGTTTTATTCAAACGTTGGAACCAATAGGCGGAGTATCTTACCTTGATCACAAGAGACTCGTAGTTTCTAATGGCAGATTGGGCAGGGCTTAACAATGATGTTCTATTTGAAATCAGCAAACGGTTGACTACAATTAAGAATTACGATTCTTTTGGTGCGGTTTGTAGATCGTGGCGAGCTGGTGCTACCCGGGACAAGCAACATCTTATGCTTAAAACTTTCGAAAGCTTGTGGTTCATGCTTCCCCAAAAAAAATCACCATATCCGACATACATGCAGGAATTTCTCAACCTTTCAAATGGCAACACTCGTACGATTTTTTTACCAGAAGCTAGCGACAAACTTTGCTTATCATGCACGAAATATTGGATATTTATAATAGAAAAAGATGGAATCCACACAAGTCTTTTGCACCTAGTGTCACGTGTTCAAATCGATCTCCCAATTTTCCCTATTAATTTGATAAGATACCGCTACATAGATCGATTTGTTTTATATGGAAATCCAAATTCAACCTCAGACGACTTTATTGTTATGGTATTATTGTGGAATATATTGTATACTTATAAGTCAGGATGTACCTCTTGGAATGAAATAAATATCTGGGGTCGGTCATGATCTGTTACAACAATTACTTGTATTCCTATTCAGTGGATATGACTGACAATATAAAAAAATGGGTTGTTAATGGACCAAACGGTCCAAACCTAACTCAATTGAACTGTAACTTTGAGCGTCTCCCACCACGATACGGTTACGAAGCATTTACACAAACTATAGATATGATTGAGTTCTCAAATAACATTTTTATTGTTCGTAGATATATATTTTACCCAGATTATCCCTATGAGACTCGAAAAATTGAAAGATATGAGGTTTATGAGTTCAATCCAGATGATGGTAAGATTGTGGAGATTAAAAATTTGGGAAATAAAGCTATACTTTTGGGAAACAATAGCTCATATGTGGTTGAGTGTTCAGAGATTAATTATGGCAAATATAGGGGCGGCATTTTTCACTTATCAGATGGAATCATGGAGAAGAAAGTATGGGGCAAGGTCAATTAATTTTTATTAGTAATTGTATGAATTTGTTTGAGAATTCTCAGAGTTTATTAGTTATTACTTTATTATGCAATTTTCAAAGTTTATTCATTATATTCCATATGTATACAATATCAGTGTTGCTAATAATAGGAGAAAAATCAAGCTGGTGCTATTGAAACTCTATCAACCTCGATTAAATATTCGAGAGTGGAAGATGGAGGGATTTGAATACCAGAACCCAACACTGCACCTTCTTCACCAAACCCTAAACTCGGAGGAATGATAACCCTCCTTTTTCCACCACCAGCTTTCATCGTTTTCAAAATATATTCAACACCTTCACATATTCCTCTAGTATAAGACTTTGACCCCATCACTAAAGCCAGTGGCTTCTTCTTCTCACCTTCAAACGTGTTAACAAACTCTTCATCACTTCCTTCAACTTTTCCCTTTATATTAATTACAACTAGGTCCCCGGGCCTAGGGGAATCGCCGCCTCCAACTCGTAAATCATAGTATTTGATTCCATTTGGCAAAATCACCTCTTCCTCCTTCTCCACATCTCTGTAGAAATAAGAATAATAATAAAATAATAATAATCTGTTTCGCTTAATAACAAATGGTGAGGATTAGTGTGTTTAGTGTTTACCTTGTGTTTGCTTCTTGTTGAGAAACTTCTAGGCGAGTCTTGATTTGTTCAGAAAGGACACCAACAGCTAAGAAACCAGCCCATGCCAAACCACCACCAAGACCGAATCTTCTGGTTAAATTTGTAGCGATCCAATCGGTAGATTCTGCCGTGGGTGATGAAAAGGCTGACTTACTACTACTACTCTTCTGCTGCTGTGCAGTGGTGGTTGGTAATGGTGGTTCGCCGGAAGGTTGTTGGCTTGTTGGTGGCTGAGGGGGTGGAGATTGTGAAGAAGAACATGAAGTGATGTGAGTTTTTCTTGTAATTGTGTGAGATACAAAGGATGAGGATCCAAACAAGGATGCCATTTTTCACGTACAATATTCAAGGTTTTGGTCGATTTTAGATAGATATGGCGTGGAGGAATCGGAAGAACAACAAAAATTGGTGTCAGTGTGGAGCTACGAGATGGATTTTCGTATAGAAAATAGAGAAAAAAAGTAGGAGAGATGAGAAGAAAGGATGTTTAGCTTAGTATTCAGATATTTGTCTCCTACCTTATCCATATTTAAGAGCTATGAATGAAATTACACCATTTGTAGGTTCCTACTTCATTTTGTTTTCTTGTAAAGTTTCCCCACACCAATCATATTGAGTAATTGAAAAAAACATCAGATGTTTGTACTAGAGAATTTCAAACTTTAACCTTCTCAGATAACAAAATTTGTTTTTGAAAAAGAACATGGAGAATGAAAATTTGAGGCTAAACAAAAACTGATTTCTGAAAGTAAATGTCGAAAATGAAAACAGTAATGCACCTCAAATTTTCATTCTCCATGTTTATTTTATAAAACAAAATTTGTTTTCTGAGTTTATACTTTTTAATACATTGGAGAACAAATTTAGACTCAGAGACCTCTTGATTACTATAGAATAATCAAACCCTCTTGATTACTATAGAATAATCAAACCACTAGATGATTTTTTTGAAAATTATTTTTGAATACAACAATATAGTTTTCACAACTAGATAAATAAGTCTAATGTTTTTTATTCTATTTTTAAAACATCTCTACTAGATTCTTGCTTGAACTGAACATATCTTGACAACATTCAATATTTCATGAAAGCACAACAAAACAAAATTTCAAACCTTAATTACAAAAAAGTATAATAAAAAACAATATACAAGAAAATGCACAACATTTATGATTATGGGGTTTATGAAGGAAGCCAAGAACACAAGAATAACAAAAAATGCTGAAATTCAATTACATTTTATCATAAATATATGAAACTAAAATCTCCTTTTTCTCTTTTTTCTAAGTAAATTCCCAGAATAAATCACAAAGCACGACGAAATTCTATTGCTCGGACACAGCTTCAGAATTTCGCGTTCGAGCTGCATTTGGTCGGGGCACTTGTGAATTGGTAATAGGCTTTTGTAAAGGTTTCAAAATCGCCATTATCTCTGCAAATGAAGGCCGTAACTTCGGATCTCTACAAAATCAGCAAAATTTATGAGGATCAATTTATTTATTTTCAACAAAAAAAAACCAATCGATTAGAAAAAACTCACGTTTGCCAACATTTTCCGATTAGATCTGCGATAACTGGATCAATATCATCAGGTATATCTAGACGACGATACTGAAACCCTACAGCACCAACTACTTGCATTGGGTTTAATCCATCCCATGGTTGACGCAGTGTAAAAAGCTCCCAGAGGATCACGCCATAGCTATACACATCACACCTGTGTATTATATGTATCAAGATTAATTTTTTTTTTTTTTTTTGAAGTTTTGGTATTGGTTAGTTCTATTTTGTAGCGATGGATTAAAGGTGGAAACGTACTTTTCATCCGAGAGCTCGTTTCTTAGTACTTCTGGAGCCATCCACTCCGCCTGAAAAGGATCAAACCACAGCACAATGAGAATAATGTGTATTTTTGTGTGTTAAGTGTGTGTGGGGTCTATAGGAGAGAGAAACTGTGGTGTAGTGCCCTGCACATGCAAAATAACAAATATTCATTTGAATACCGTTCCAGCACTAGATCTTGAGGAAAGAAAAGTGCTATGCTTCATCCTCGATAGTCCAAAATCACAGACCTAGCAGCAGAAAACAGAAAATAGTTCCAATTACGATTAAATATTCGAAAACATGAATTTATTAACTACTAGTATCAATTATTATAAATTAACAACCTTCACAACCCAGTTCTTATCGACCAGAATATTCGGAGACTTCAAATCACGATGAACTATAGTTGGAGTACTAGTGTGCAAATAATTCATCCCTCTAGCCTGTATCAAAATAATTAACCATAAAAAATGCAAATTCCGGATTAATTGAAAAATTAGAGTTGATTAAAAAAAATGTAGCGTACCGCATCAAGAGCCATCCTCAACCGTCTCCGTTCATCTAACTGATTGTTGGGTCGATGAATTAATCGATATAAACTACCCCTGAAAGCATTAAAAGCATTTTGGAGATTAAAATATGAAAAAGAATAAATTTACTATTAATTTTATTCATTTTAGAAGCATTTCATATATATTATCAGAGTTAAGATTTACCTAGGAAGAAATTCGGTTACGATAGAAAGATTTGGTGGACGAGTAACTGCTCCCATGAAAAGAACAATATTTGGATGCCTAAGTCTCTTCATGATACCGACCTTCAATAGAAAAAAATATTATAAATATTTAGATCATATCGAGAAAATGTAAAGTTCATCAAAACACACGTAAGAAAAACTTGGATTAATATCTTATTTGGTCCGTTATCTTTGCATATTTTGACAATTTAATTCCTTATTTTTCAATGTTGTGACAATTTTATTCTTAATCTTCCAAACATTTTGCTGTCTCACAGGGCATATTAAATTTTATATCTGGTTTGGTTTATTACCTCTTTTTTAAATTCTTCTAGAGATTCACCAGCGATTGATTGGTCCAAAAACTTTTTAACAGCAACTTCCTGAAAATTTACAGAAAACATTAACTCTGAAACAGGGATCTATAGTGCAATTAAAGAAATTCATATACTCACAGTTCCATGCCAGTCTCCATGATACACCTCCCCATAAGATCCTGGAAAAGATTAACAAATAATAAAAAAATAAACAAGCAAGATAACATTTTTAATTCCACAAAGAAGATAAGTCAGGTCCGTACCAATTCCAATACGCTCACCCAAGGTGATGTCATCCCATGGAATCTCACAATCCGCCACATCATCAAAAGTCGCATCGGATCTTACGCTTTCATTACCCTCCGACCTATCTGATTTCTTCTCCCCCTCCGGAATTTCCACCTCAGCCTCGCCAGGTGGACTTTCCGGTGAACTTTCAGGTGGACGAGGCGAGATTTCAATGTTGGCAAATTGTTTACTAACAGCTGCAGCAACTATCATTGACGATGCAACAACAGCTGCAGCAATAGGGGGCAAAACGCAATTTTCTTGTTCTTTACTTTCCTTTTCCTCCCCCGGCAGAGGGGGCAAACCGCAAATTTCTTGTTCTTTTTTACCCTTATCCTCTCCCGAGGCTTTAGCTTCTACACCATCGTATATTTCCGTAAACAAATCAGGAGGTGCCACTACACCACTTTCGAGCAACACATCGTGAAGCTTTTGAGCCAGCTGAGGATTTTCTTTAGCGGCATCGATCATATATTGCGACACATCCTTGACTTTCATTCTTCGTACAGCTGGCGAACTCACACCTTCTGTCCACGATGGTGATCTCACATGTGAATGTGTATGACTTAGTTTCTTTATTCTGTATGGCTTTTGAGAATCCTCTAAGGGTCTCGTGGGACCCTCTTCGGATATATTCTCGTTAGGTGGCACTTGTTCATTTCTGTCGCTAATTTCATTTCTTGTAGTGTCACTGGATCTTTTTTCCCCTCCAGATTCTGAATGTTCTTCAGATGAACTAGTGAGTCCACTACTAGATGAAGTGATTCGAGAGGAGTTTAAATTTTCATGTTCTATATGTGCTCCCACTGCGTCAGCTGGAATAAGTGTCCCCGGGTCCGCCATTAAATCAACTATATACTCCCTGAAAAGTTATTAATTTCAAGTTTTTACGATAGTTCAGGGGGTGAAATTGTAATTAACAGAAAAACAGAACTAACCTTCCATCATCCATCTTTACAAAATTCATTGCAACATCATCTGAACCTGTGTATTCTTGTCCTTTCACTAACCGGCACGGGATGCTCACACTATCAGCCAAAACCTACAAATTTGTACGAAATTAAGGTGAAAAGTAAAGAGTTTTATTAAAATTTAATGTTTAATTACTAAAAACTGGTTAATACCTTGAAAAGTAATGCACGGTGACGAGCAAGTCCAACTTTTAATGAACCGAGAGGTAAAACCATGGTGTTAAGAGTTGACTTTAAACTATTTGAAAGACTTCTCCATGCTATTAACATATTATCTGGATCACGGACAGGGCCACCCATATGATTCGATACTAATGATGCAAGATTCTTCACCAAGCTTGTGTTAACCAAGTTAACGGATTCTGACTTTGACTTAACGGCCATTTCTAGAGCTCTTTGTTCGAGTTTTAACAACTTGGAATCAGAAGCTCTGTTTACAAGAATAGCTTCCCATTTCACGTTATTCATGACTGTTGCTTGTTGAAGATCTATGAGTGATGGCATTGATGTTGAAGTGGATTCTGTTAAGATTCCGTATAAATCGTAGAAACCATCCAGAATCCTGTCACCGTATCCTAGAGCGTTGTAGTTCTGTGGAGCATGGAGAACTCTATAATATGAGATACATTAGAAAAAAAAAAAAAAATCAATTATTAATTGTAATTTTTAATATTACAAATGAATGAAATACGAAAAAAAGTAATGGAAAAATCACTACTGAGAACGTGTTCCTAAAGTTACTCTAGTCATCCCCCACATGTTCGGGAAAATGAATAACGAAACATCCACTAACGACAAAATCACGTTAAAAGGAATACCCGTTGTAATAACTCCCCAATTTGTGAAAGACAAAGATTCGTCAAATCATTATAACTAAAACCGACAATACAAAGTAACGGTATTGTTGCGTCATTGTGCTACCACTAAATTTGACTTTCGAATATTTTCTTGGTAATATCCAGATTTATGCAATCATTGGAACATGGAAGCTGTAACCAAAAGGGGTTGAGGTACCCCACACACACACCTAGACCCTCCCCTGGTATGTTCATAACTTCATACCACTCTTTTCTGACAATTAAGTGGAAATCCAGTATCCACATTGCCACAAAATTAATTATTTCTTTCACAAACGGAAATTTCGGCTAACATTTTCACTACAACCTGAAGAAAACATAGCTCACACTTCACAGCATAACCAAATTTCACCCGATACATTAGAATACTAATAATTGAACACCAAAACAGAGTAATACCTAAGACAAACAAAGTTTAGTAAAATTGCAAGAGACGAGTAAGTAAGATTACCCAATATCGATAAGCAACAACTTCAGCTGGAGTATTCTCGGTAGGACAAGATCCTAAACTAATCTGCTTAACAGCTTCAATCTGAACTGCTTCAGGATCCTCTCTAGCACTCAATTGTAAAGCCAATTGAATTTGATACTCTTCCTCTATATCAGCATCTCTTGAATTATTAGACTCTGAATCACGCAACACAGCATCCAAAGCAGCTTCTAAACCACTACTACTCACAGAATCAGAAGGCTCCATTCTTCTCCCTTTTGATAGACTGGCAGATGAAGGTGGACTAGAAATTTTTTTATGTGTTACTGAGTTTAACCACCCTTGGATTGTTGAAAAGGGTTTAACCTCAGAACTATTATTAGACTTGGAGCTTGAATGCTCACTTAATCTATTCTCCTTAGCTGATGAATTGGACCTTTCTGAATCCTCAGACTGATTTGAACCAATATGAAGCTTCTTTAAAAAGTTTTTCATGGTAAATTTGTCGTTATTACCACATTAATCAATGCTAAAGAACATTTCCAATCAAAAACACTATAAAGTTTCAATCTTTAACAAAATTTAATCGATACCCAGATTCCAAAAGGGATTAAAGTTACCATCTTTACCCTTTCCCGAGCACAACTATAATTTTCTAAATTAGAAAAAAAAAAATGAAGCAAAGAGCATAAAATTACAAGAAAATGTGATGATATTTGTTGACCACTTTAAGAAGAGACAAAAGGGGTTGCTTTATTTGATGATATGAACAACAAGAACAATCAAGATAAAGAAAGTAAAATGAAGAATTGTGTATTGGAGAAGAAAAGAAGGGGTCAAATTGTCAGTTTTAGAAAAGGTGGTGCCACTGGGTAGAGACAGTAAAGACCAACTAGTGGAAAGTGGACCTAGTTGGGTGTTTTTTGAGGCAAGCTACGGTGGATTTTTCTCAAGGCACCAATAAAAACACTTCATTTTTTAATTAGGAAAAGATTGTTGTTAATTTTTTAATGTTGTTGAAACAAAACTAAGTGCTGATTGGCTGTTGTTGTTCTGCCTTTTAATTGGAGTTGTTGTTTCGAAGCTATAAAAAACGGTGTTTCTTGTTTTTTTTTTCTTTTGACTTTAAACGGTGTTTCTTGTTGGATTACAGATTTTTAAGTGGAGAAATTATGAAAGATTTTTCTAATTTTTTTTTTCAATACCCATATTCTAATTTATTTATTTATTTTTTAGTCGAAAGATGATATATATTTACAGAAATTATTGCCCAAGTGGTTTTGAAGACACCACCTCAAAATCCAAGAACACTATATATATACTATTTCAATTCAAAATTATTTTAAATCCCTAAGCCTCTCTTTTTTCTCTCTTTTCTTTCCCTAGACCTCACGTCATTTTCTTAGCTCCTATCTTCACTCTCTTAAAAAATACATGGATGCGATTCAAGATGTGAGAAAAATAAAAGAGCTGGAGCTTGAAGCTCCGTCCATGACGGATCTTTCGTGCAGAGCTGGAGCTCGAAGCTCCGTCCATGGCAGATATTTCGTGCAGAGCTGGAGCTCGAAGCTCCGTCCATGGCGGATATTTCATGCAGAGTTGGAGCTCGAAGCTCCGTCCATGGTAGATCTTTCGTGCAGCGGCGGCGGTGGTAGCTAGTGACCAACGAAAATCTTCTTAGATCTCGTGGTGGTTCGAGGTGGTGCAGCGGAGGTGACGAAGCTTGGTTCGCTGGTGTTCAAGCTTCGTGAAGTTGGAGCTCAGATCTGCCATGGATTTGGTTTCGTTCATGTTCAAGCTTCGAAGGTGGATAGATTTGAACCACGCTCAGCAAGTTCGAACCACGCTCAGCAAGTTCGAACCACGCTTAGCAAGTTCCAACCGTGCTCAGCAAATTCGAACCATGCTCAGCAAGTTCAATTTCTTTTTCTTTTTTCATTTTTCTTATTCTAATAGGTCATTGTAATTTTCGAGGTCATACTCAGGAGATGTTAATACTCATAACTTTTAATGTATAGCTGGTTTGTGTCAATGTATAGCTGATTTGTTAATACTCAGTAAATTTACTGAGCATACAAGCATAATCAGTAAATTTACTGAGCATACGAGCATGCTCAGTAAATTTACTCATCAGAAAAACTCGAATACTCAGCAACTATTTTCGATGCTCAACACTTTTTTCTGAAACTCAGTAAAATATGCTCAGTACTTTTTCCGGCGGTGGCCGGTGGTGGTCGGCGGTTGTGGTCGGAACTGGAAATTATTGATTGTTAATGAAGGAGGAAAGAGAAAAATGATAAAGGGGGTGAGAGATCAAAGGTAATGGAGGAGAGAGAATAATGGTAATGAAGGAGAGAGAATAATCTATTTTTTGGTCTTATATACACTATAAGTGTAGTAATGACATTTGTCAATTTTGAGGCCTCTAAGTAGGAGAGCGGAATCACTTGGTTCCTATGTGGCACTAAGATGCTCCTCAAGTCCTCTTGGGTAATTGACCCATATTTAAAGCCAAAAAAACGGTTGTAAATTAACCAATACCCCTAGGTTCAAAGTCGCCTCTAAGTAGTTTAGCTAACTGGGGTGGTGGAAAAACATTCCAAAGACCAAACAAACTACCAAGTAGTTTTTGTTTGACCACCCAATCTGCTGTCATATTGTTTGATCTCTTTGCAAAAGAGATCTTAATATTACACTTTGCTTTACAAAAAATAATGTTCCTAACCAATAAACTAGTATTTTTTTTGTCGAAAATAATCTATTAGAGCTAGTCAGTTTGCTCCAAGAATTGATTTGATTGACTAAATAAAGGCTATCATTCTCTATTTCTACTAAACCTAAGGAAAATCTAGTTGTCATCTCACAAGTTGCTTGAACTCCCTTCGCTTCCGCTTCCATAAATGAATGGACCTTTATTTCTTTAGCAAAACCTTCAAGCATTGTTCCTATAGAGTCCCTAAGGATAATCGTAAATGCAGCAGAATTAGTTTTAACATTAACTTAAGCATCACAGTTAAGTTTAAAACTACCAACTGTTGGAGGTTTCCATTTACTATTCTTTTCAGGCTCAGAAGCAACGCTACCCCTAAGACCTGAAAAGATAACTTGTCCTTCATTCACCTAATTTGTATTTGAATTAAAATTTGCCTCAGTAGTTTGCTCAAAGGCTTTGCAAAACTCATCACAAGCAATAAGGAACTTTTGTGTTGTATTCAAAGGATTTGGAACCAATCCTTTAAATATAAACTCATTTATACCTTTTCATATATTCCAAGCAGTAAAGAAAGTCAATTCTCCCATGTTATCAGATTTATCCTTCTTCTCTTTATTACTTAATCTCACAAATTAAATCCACTTTTTAACACTACAAGAGGGCTCAGTGAGAGAATTAAAACTCAATGGACTAGTAAGCTAAACTGCCCTACCCCAAGAACATTGATAAAGGAGATGCTTAATTGATTCAACCTTTTCACCACAAATATCACAATGAGAAGATTCAACTGATGTCCTTTTGTATCTATTTTCATTTGTTGTTAATCCATTATTTGTACATTTCCAAATGAATTTTTTTACTTTTGGCATCACTTTACAATGCCAAATAAATTTTCAATTTTTTTCTATCAAGGAAAATATGACTCGCCCATTTTTTTCTTTCAATTTTTCAACCCTTTGTTGAGCCTTCCGTAGTTTTTATAACACTCCTTTACTGTAACATCCCCACTCTTTGAGCAAGTCCAAAAAGGAGTGTCAAGACAATAATGAAAAGGAATGTATAACTCACAAATGGTTGCTGCAACTTGGGGTTCAAATAGCTCATGAATCAGTTCAGAATTCCATTCCTTTTTACCTGTAATAAACAGGTCTGAAACAAAAATAACTTGACAACCAGAAGGTTTGATAAGTACTTTAGCATTTGGTATCCAACTATTCTTCCAAATTTTATTAGTTTTTACATCCCAAACTGTCCAAGAAAGATCATTTTTTAAACAATCTTTACCCAGTTAATAAGTTTTTCCATTCCCAAGAACAATTGCAAGTCTCTATTAGACTAAATTGCTCACTCCAACATCAAACGGCTATTCTCAACACATCAATTCTTATACGGTAAAAGGCTTCCAACTGTCATAAAAATGGCATGGTAAAATTTGTATAAAAATATAATAAACATCACGAGTACTTATACTTAAATTAGATAATTCTGAAAAATTGTAATAGTGATGAAATTAGGTTAAAAATAATTTAATTTTTTGAAATTTAAATAGTAGAGATTATTTATTTTTTTACCTTAATTTGTATCTTCGGTTGTTGATGGCTAGCCAAGTCCATCTGATGATGGTGGAGAATGGTGAGTGGAAAGAGATTTCTTTTTTGTTTTTGCGCAGGAGAGTTTTGACAAAAAAAAAAAGGTGCAAGAGAGCGGCTTAGAAATATGAGTGGACGATACAGAATTATGTTTTATGTTTCATTGTTTTTTAATTTTTTCTTTCTACGTATTATATACTTTTTTTTAAATTTTTTTTATTATTTTGTTTTATAAGATTATATATTTTGGACCTTATTCATTTAAACTTTAGGATAATTCCGTTTTTAGGCCTAAACATACATATTTCTTCTAAGATTAGGCCATGTAATATTTTAATTCTTATTATAAGTCTCATTTAACATATTTCTTCTAAATTTAGGTCAATACTAATTTCTTTCTCTAAATTACCCTTTGCTGATTTAAATTTATTATAATTATTTTATCATCGCCATAATTGGTGGACAGTCAACTCCGGTGAGTTTTTTTTTGGGGACGGCCACCAGTCAACTCCGGCGAGATTTTTTTTTTAAATTTCGGGACGGCCACCGGTCAACTCCGGCGAGATTTTAAAAAAAAAATCGGGACGGCCACCAGTCAACTCCGGCGTTGACCGTCTGTCAACTCTGACGAGTTTTTTTTAATGCCCTCTAAAATCAAAATAACAAACCAACTTGAAGTGTTTGGTGATTGTTCTAGACTTCATTTAAATGTTACTAAGTCAATATTTATTATATGTGTGTAAATAATGTTGAGCTTGCTAGTATTTTGGAAACTACTCACTTGGATAAAGGAGAGATGTCTTTTCAATATTTAAGTGTACCTCTTGGTTCTTCCGTGTTGTTTTCAAGAGATTACAAATTTTTTTTTTGATAAGTTGGAGGGGTATGTTAGATCTTGGAATGCTTCTTCCCTTTCTTTTGCGGGTAGATTAGAACTAATTAGATTGGTTCTTCAAAGCGTGATTTGTTTTTGGTTCACTATTTTTCCGGTTCCGATAGGTGTTCGTGATCGTATTATTAGTATTTATCAGAACTTTTATTGGGATAGGAAGCCGCCACAAGATAGTTGGGATAAATTTGTCCCAAAAGAAGAAGGTGGACTTGGGTTGAAAGATTTGGGGGCTTGGAATAAATCACTTCTTATGAAAATGCTTTGGAAGATTGTTGATTGGAAGGACTCCCTTTGGATCAAATGGATTCATGGAGAGTATTTTCAAAATATAAGCTTTTGGGATTGGAAACCGAAGAAGACGGATTCTCCTCTTTTGAAGAACATTTGGGAATTTAAAGAGGTGATTCGAGGTTTGATTGGTGATGAGGGTAGAGAGGAATTTTGGCTAGGTGGTTCTCTTTGACTAGTGATCATCTTGTCATTCATGAGGTACATAGCAAAAATTTCTACACTTTATATAAGAAACCTTATGATTTATTTATGCTTAGATCATTTGTGGGGATTTGGGCTAATATTATTTTTGATTCATGTGTCACTCCTAAACATGTTAATTTCATTTAGATGACAATAAGGGAGAGACTTAAAACAAAAGATCGAATAACCTATTTGGAGTTGGATCCATTTTGTCCTTTATGTGGTGAAAACTTTGAGTCACATAAGTACCTTTTCTTCGAATTTGCTTATGCAAAAGATATATGGGATGAGATTAGGAATTGGTTGGGTATCAATAAGGAAATGAATACTCTTTTAAGTGTTTTGAATTGGCTCAAGAAACTAAAGGCTCAAGAGAATTGGAAGAGGATGGCTTGGAAGATAACTTTTGGAGGCACCGTGTATTGTATACGGAGGGAAAGAATTTATCTTACAATGAGAGGTGACACGACTACTCAAAAAACGGTTATCAAGGAAGTCAAGTGGCGTACTTTTTCTATTTTATTTTTCTTGTTCCCCTATCGTTCCTTTTTTTATGACAGTGCGAGATTATTATGTCATAGTATGAGTTAGTTGCTTTCTCTTTTTGTTGCTACCTTAGATAGGTGATATCTTGTACATTGTACAATTTATTTTCTCATATTAATATCACCGTTTAGCAAAAAAAGGTAATAGAAGAAAAAAATTGAGATTATTATCTATAGGTCTTGAAGACACCACCTCTTAACCAATGGACCCCTATAATCTTACATCTTCTCCAAAGGGACCTAAACCAATTAAATTAAAATAAATTATCTATATATTTTATTCCCCCATTACCCAATATATATACTAATATATTATACCCAGCAAACCCTAAAAACTTCATAAAATAAATTTCGTTAACCAAAAGCTCCTCTCTCTCTCTCTCTCTCTCTCTCTCTCTCTCTCTCTCTCTCTCTCTCTCTCTCTCTCTCTCTCTCTCTCTCTCTCTCTCTCTCTCTCTCTCTCTCTCTCTCTCTCTCTCTCTCTCTCTCTCTCTCTCTCCCTCTCTCTCTCTCTGTTTGGTCACCTCTGTTTGATTTTAGCACAACTTCTCTATTCCATGGTTGCACGAAAAAAGCAGTGGATCTTCATTCCAATAGCGCAGAAGCTCAGCTGACTGCCGCCACTCGCCTAAGCACAGCTCCTCAGGGACTGACATGGCTTCACGAGCCTTTTTTCTCGAACCGCTGCCATGAACGGAGCTCGGTCGGACCGCTGCTGCACTTTGAGCTTCATTTCGAACTAAGCTCGCTCCAACCGTTGAT
This sequence comes from Nemophila menziesii, assembly GCA_029959085.1. Lineage (NCBI taxonomy): Eukaryota > Viridiplantae > Streptophyta > Magnoliopsida > Boraginales > Hydrophyllaceae > Nemophila > Nemophila menziesii. The sequence continues at coordinate 608,957 of JARWIR010000055.1, read as the reverse complement.
GTCTCTGCTCAAAGATCGAGTTCATCTTCGTTGTTGCATTCATTTCCATGGACGAGGGGGATAGGCAACTCATTTCGTGAGCCATCTATGGGAAAAGATCTCGAACAGATGTCTCGCCGCCTTCTGCATGTGAATGCAAGAGATGAAGGTGTGTAACCACTAGGACTAGCTCTCAACTAGGAGGTACAGGGTTCGAATCCCCTCAACCGTGTTATTTCTTGAGCCCTTAAAGGGGGTAAGCAAGGGGTGCATGGTTCGAGTCTCCTCCCTGAACATGGGTAACCTAGTTCTGATTAAGTGGGAGTATGCATGAGGAGGCGTGTATATTTCCTATGGGATTAGTCGTGGTGCGCGTAAGCTGGCCCGGACACCCATACATCAAAAAAAAAAAAAAAAAAGAGATGAAGGTGTGAACATAGACTTCTTCTCACGCAGCCAAGTTTGAGCTTCTCCATTGCAGAGCTTCGTGGTGGTCACGTCGCCAGAGTTCTTCCTTTTCTTTTTATGTTTTTTAGGTCAAAAGTCTGGTTTCCTTTTTTTTTTTACGAACGTGTAGTAGAGTAGTATTTTTGTTACTTTTGTATTTTGTTTGTATTAATTATAAATTCAAATGTGTAATAATTTTTTCTTCTAGCTAATAAAATTTAAATGATCTCATTTATTATGTGTTATTTCTAAGTTCTTTCTCATAGTGCTCTGAGACTTTGATGAGTGCTCTGAAAAATTAATGAGTACTTAGTGTTTTTCTCGGAAATACTTAGAAAAATCTTGGAGTACTCTATATTTTTTCGGTTACTCGAAGAAATTCTCTAATACTCAGTGTTTTTTTCGATACTCGCTATTTTTTTTTCTCTGAGTACTCTGTAAATCTCCGGGGGATGGCGGCGGCGGTGGTCGATGGTGGTGGCTGGAATTGAACAGTGTCAATACTCTACAAGTTGCTTTTGTTGTCTTTTAGTGATTTTGGTTTATAATAGGTATTTTAGTATTTGTTCATCTATAAGATGTAGTAGAGGTCTTTTTAAATTAAAATCTATTAACCAATACCATATGTGGCATAAAGTTTGTCTCCAAAACCTTATAGGTTTATCCTTTAAAAAGTTTAGGATGAAAATGGTTATAAATGTACTCTGTAGTACTTTAACAGTTTTACGTAACATGTCAAGCACAAGTTACTTATAACGTTAATGAACCTTGAAGTTTTTTTTGGATTAGGAATGGACCTTGAAGCTGTCATTAAGGACAGGGCCGACCAAAGCCTTTAAATACCTAAACGAGAAAAAAACTTGAAGCCTTTATTAATTGAGTAATGATATATGTCACCCCTTTTCATGTCACCCTTTTATCACCCTTCTATATATATGTTCTGATTTCCTTGAATATCAGTTAGAGAAAAATTAAATAGGATAGAGAAATCAATTCATTGGTACATGTAGGCATACATGTAGGAGGTGATAAAAAGGTGATACAAAAAGGGTGACAAATATCATTACTCTTATTAATTAAATAATTTTTTTCTTTTCAATTAGAAAAATCATATATAATTTTATAAAACCAAATACTTTTAATAATTTAATAAAACAAGAACCTGGTTTTATTATTATAATTATTTTATTAAATTTATATAAAAAATATTTCTATATTTGATATACGATATCTCTGTATACATTTTTTTGCCCCTCCAAAATGTGAGGCCCAAGGACACCGCCTTGGCTGCCTTGGGGCCCAAGGCCGGCCCTGATTAAGGAGCAAGGGGGAAAAATCAGGGAGAAAATTGTTATAGATAAACTTTGTAGTACTTTAACCGCTTCACATAACATGTCAAGTACAAGTAATAACATTAATGGACCTGGAAGTTACTTTGATGTACGTAAAGTTACTTACGATAGTAGTAGCTAGTTGATGTTAACTTTTTAAAAAAGCTGTACAGACAAAGACAAAAGCTCAAGTAATTGTGATGTCATTAAGAAACAATTTCAAATATCATTCTTTTGCTTCTATTCTTTTAATCTGGAAATTATGTCACAAACAGACAGAAAAGCAAAGAAGAAATTAATTCATTAAATGTTACAAAGAGAGATAAGATGTATAGAGAGAATTCTCTATACAAATACAATCACAAACTAAAATTTAAAATTGAAACCTAAATAGTTACAATCACATTCAATTCATCTGAGTTCAACAAACAAACAAACCTGACGAAAAAGGAAAAAACATACCAAATACCCCTCATCTCTCTACTACAAACCCCCCAAAAACTCTCTTTTCCAACTTCATGGTGAGAGGACAGTAGCTAGCTCCTCCAAATCAGTCAATTGGCGCCCAATTGTAGCCTCCTCTTCACCTTCTTTCTTTAACCGAGGCTTGACAGCACTCACTGTCTCCTTCACTCTCGCTTGCTGCCAATCATACAAACATATATATATACCTTCATCGTAAACCAAAAAAAAAAAAAAATAGATTTCATTTGTCACTTACCAAATACTCAAATTTGCGCTTGAGAGATGTGTATGCCGCCGAGCTTTCCCCAGCATCCGCTTCACCTGCTCCTCCATTCTACAATATTGTCAAGCAAATGCAAAACAGATTTAGTATATAAACTTAAATAGTAGCAAGATTCGTCCCTGTGTTACACCAAACAGCCAAATAAACCCCTATCTTTTCAAAAATAACAAATATACTCCTCATCCATGTGTTATTTAAAAATATAACATAAATGGATAGATTCACTACTTATTTCACAGAATTTAGGAACCAATGAAGCAATTAACTCGACATTTCGGAGTGAAAATTCATTTTGTGACTCGCAAATTTAAAATAATCAAGTCCTACTACCTGAGAATATTACCATTAAAATGTTGGGATATAATAAATGATTTTCCGAAAAATCAAGTAACCTCATTAAATTAATAAGCAAATGAACAATAATGTTATTTAACTTATTTAAACAATCTACAACAGAAAATACCTCCATTTTGTAAAACTCAAACCAAAATATATAACATCTATACAAACAAACATATCACAATTGTAAAATATGAATATAGAAAAGATATAAAATATTTAAAATTACCTTCTCGGGCCTTGCGACAGGGGTGTCAGGCTTGTTGGCAGTTCCAGGCCTTCGGCCACGGCGCTTATGACCTGCAGTGGTTGGGCTTCTGACCGGAGTAGTCAACGGAGAAGCTCTTGTTTGTGCACCTGCAGGAGAAGCACCTGGTCGCCTCCCTCTTCTCTTGGACTGGATATTCACCGAGCCCGGCCCAGCAGATCCAGGAACTTCAGCCTCCGGCCCATTCTTTGGTGGCCGGCCCATTCTCTTCTTGGTTCCCTCCTTGTTTGACTTGGTGGCTGATACTGACTTAGGCTTCCCGACAGGCTGTTTTCTGGCCGGAGTAACTTCTGGTCCGAGTGAGACAAACAAAGTAGAACCACCGCCATTTGCAGCCCCACTGCTCTGGCCCGCTTCGGTAGTCTTGGTCTTGGAATGTGGACGACCACTCTTCCGGTTCTCCGGGGTAGTTACCTCCGTAGCAAAGGGAACTACAATCCGTGCTGGAGCGTCACCAGAATTGTCCACCTGCGCCTCCCTATTCTTAAATGGCCGTCCCATCTTCTTCTTGCTCACATCTCCAGAAGCAACAGGAATAGATCTGGAAGAAGCAGCTGGAAGCTTGTAAGACTTTTTCACCATCACAAGCTTACCGCTTTCTTTCATTTTTTTCAACATAACAGCAATTAAAGCGTCGTGCTTATCAGAAAAGTGAGAGTAGTTGCTCTCTATATACTTTGCTATCGCTTTCCGGCTTGACCCGTTTCGCTCATTCAAGGCTACAAGAGCAGCCTTAATCATCTGTAACACGAAATTAAAAAAAAAATCTAAGTAAAGGAAAAAAAGGGTTTCTACAAATATGGTTCAAAAATTAATAATAAAGAAAAATAAACTTTTCTAAATAAACTTACATCTGCGTAAGGTGGGTGGCCTTGGGGTGCTGCGGTGGTGGTAGTGGTGGCAGCAGTGGTGTTAGTCTTGGTGGTGGAGGGGGAGGCGGCTGCGGCGTTAGTCTTGGTGGTAGCGGTGGGTTGAGAGGCCATTTTTTCAAATGGAGATTTGGACCGTTGTTATTCTTGGAAGTAGAGTAAGAGTAGTAATGGTGTTGAAACGTTGGGAGTGAAGAGAAAGCAGAGTAGTGTAGGAGAAAGAGAATAAATGGTGTTTTTATAGAGGGAGGGAAAGGGGGTTTTCATCTAATTAATTATTCAATGCATCTTTTTTTTATTATAAATCTTTTAAATTTCACGTGATTATCCATCCTTTTCTATATTCACATTTTCTATGTTTCAGTTTTTAATATACAAAAATAAAAGCCATTTAAAAAGATTATCATTAAGTTGGGGAGTTATTTACAAATATTCTTGCTAAACTAAAAAAATTATACCAAATTTAATAGTTTCCATAATAATGGTTAAAATTAAATTTTATTAATAATACTTAACTTAAATTACAATCCTTTAAATTTTTGATCTAATTTAGAATACGGATTTAAGTCAAGCAAATAAATCAAAACACGTGTTTAACTAGAATAATTAAATAAAATAAAATATTTAATTAAATTAAGATAGTAATATCTGATGTTTTTACGATTGTATTTCAAACGTTATCGTTTTAACGTTTATATTTTAATCGACTGGTCAAATTTGTATTTTTATATAATTTTCATTAATCGAAATCAGAGATAATTACAGCTGTTGCGATAGAGCCGTTGCGATAGAGTCGTTGTGCCATAGCCGTTAACAATTATCTCATATAAATTATTTTGAAAATTTAAATCAAAGTACATGTTATTTAATTTTATTAATAATATATGTATGGTGATATGTCAACGGTAATATTATAACCGACATATTATAACGGTCATATTATAATAGTCAAGAACGTCAACTTTGTATTTGTAAATCAATTTAAATTAACCAAAATTAAAGATATTTATGATCGTTGCTATATCATCATTAAAAATATCTCATAAAAATTTAAACAAAGTGGTATTTTAGTAATATTATTCATATAGTGTTTTTTCGATGGTTGTATTTTAATCATCTAGTCAAATTTGCATTTATATATATTTTTCATTAATCAAAATTAGAGAAAATTATAGACGTTGAGATATGACGATTAACAATTATCGCATATATATTATTTAGAAAAATTAAATCAAAGCACATGTTATTTTATTTTATTAATAATATTTGTATGGTGATATTTCAACGTTAATATTATAACAGTCATATTTTAACGGTTATATTATAATAGTCAAGAACATCAACTTTGTGTTTGTAAATCAAACTAAATTAACCGAAATAAAAAGAAATTTATGATCGTTGTGATATCATCATTAAAAATTATCCCGTAAAAATTAAACAAAAAGTGGTATTTCAATAATATTATCCATATGGTGTTTTTTCAACGGTCATATTTTAACGATGAAACTCTAACACATATTTTACAATGCAAATTATTTAAAGTAACCATATGTATATAAGATGTATCGTTATTTGCGGTTATATTGAATATGTCTAAAACATTAAGCATGATTTTGGGTGAAATATTGGTAAAAACAAGTGTTTTTGTTTACATATGTCTTTGTGATGAATTTAAAGTCATTTGTATGGTATTGACTCTTTGATGAGATTTGAGTGCATATAGTCATGAAACGATAATTCAAAATAAAAAGGAGCAAGTCATGGTTGTGAGATCCTGGAGTACATGAAATGATCCCTAAATACCTCGTAGTATACAAAACAGAAAATGGTCAACTGAAGAAACAAGGACGAAATTATGGACAATGTTGCTGGAAAGCCTCGCTTCCTCAGCTTGGTGAATAGGTTGGCGATCCACAACATCCCTATGACCAGATAAACCTTGTTTACCACTCATTAACCTCTAGTTAGATAGTAGGTAGGCGAGAAATGAAATATGTAGCCCTAATGAAGGTCTCGCCTACTATCTGTTGGCCATACAATTAGCGAGGTTAGCGTGAAAAAGAAGTTGAAAAAGTAGTTTTATCCTATTGGACCAAGGTTTAACTTAAATCCTTACAGGTCTAGGATACTTAAGAGCCTTTTTAGGTAGTTGTAACACTTCTAAACCTAGGTATAGGTAAGTTTATCATAGTTAGAAGTATGCTGTGATTAATTCAGCAAAATGGAAAAGATTTCATAGGGTTTTTATTTAGGTTCGTGCTTACCTATTTTCTTATTTGTTTTCATTTATTTCTTGTTTTAGGATAGATCATATAAGAGATATGAACTCTCATACTCTTAGCATGAGTTAGTTCCCTAATATACTAGGGATAACAATGTGAACCCCTATGATTGTTTTGCTTCAAGTGTTAATAAATGTCTTATTTAGATTATTAGTGATTATTATGCATGATTACTATTTATTCATTGTACGTATATCCTTAATTATTTAGCTTTATCACCTAGTCTTAATGACACATCTTGTAGAATACCCTTTGAATAGGCATTTTATATATTGAACCTAGATATAAGGGATTTTAGAGTAAAAAAATAGTCAATATTTGTATAGGGGGTATAGGAATAGTAATATATTCAAAGTATTATATAATCGTTATAAAGCTTAAACATAACCGCTTTCGTGGCTATATTGACCACGAGATAGGCCTAGTCGGTTGGATTTTAGTCCTAGGCATAGGAGTGGAATATTGAATCTTCGTGAGTAGTCATAGTGTCTTACATATTTTAGCGCAATTAAGACATATTTTACCAACAAATTGGCAAGAGTGTATAAATAGTCTGATGATATCTATTAAGGATACATAATATACTTACTTATTTACTGAATTTAATCATTATTCGTTATATAATTATCTTTATTTTTGTTTCTTTTTAATAATATTGATACATAAAGACTTATACTATATAATTTAAACTAAATATATATGAATAACGATCTTATATTATTATTTTATTACTTGAACATGTATATTACAGAGGGCAACACTCTTGGGCAGTGTAATTCACCTATCGTTTGGGAGCTATCAAGTTTTGGTTCCATTGTCTAGGATTGTGCACTAATGATATGTTTTAATTTTGTGTAAAGAGATAGTCATTGTTTTCACTAACATTTTGTTTAGTATTTTTTTGTCATTCAAGCTAATATTGCAATTTATGCCATTGCCACCTCCAAATGAGTCGAAAAGGTTGTTAAAGATAAAGTTGAGAGAAAAGAAATATAAAGAAATAATTTTGGAAGCAGTGGACTTGAATGGGCAACCCAAGTATGAGGCATATGGTCACTAATTATACAACTTGGAGATAATCGGTAGACAGAATGTAGGACTTGAAACCAATTCAGTGTTGCCAACGTAAGTCAAAATTAGAATCTAATTAGAGTATTTGAATTAAAAGTGGAACCTTTTTCATCCCTCACTAGTAGGTGTTATGATACATATATTACTACTTTAAACGATTTAGATTGGTAATATTACTTTCAGTTCAGATGAAAATGAAACATCACATTTATGTCATCGAAGACTTGGTCATGTGGTTTTAAGCATTTGAAAAAAAAAAATATTTGAATTAACATGTTAGATGTGTCCCTTAAATGAGTTATGTAAACAAAAAAAATTGTGATGCATGTTTACAGGAAAAAGACATACTAAACGCGCATATAATCATAAAAGTGATATTTCCATTTCCAAACCCATTTAGTTATTATACATGAACTTGTATAAGGATATTGGTGTTGCTAGTCAAGGTGGAAACATTATGTGTTTAGTCGTATACGACTTTAGCAGATTCACCTGGACCATCTTTTTAGTTTACAAGAACAACACAGTTAAAGAGATTGTGAAGCAACCTAATAAAGTAGAAATTAAATCTGGTTGAAGGATTACGAGGTTTAGAAGTGATAGAGGCGGAGAATTCGATAGAAATTTTTCAGGTCCTATGAAGAACAAGAATATTTCACGAAGCTTCAACACCGAGAACACTTAGTACGAAGCCAAAGGAAGAAAGTATAGGCATAGGACTTCACAAGAGATGAGTAGGACGTTGTAAAATGAATATAGTCTCCCGAAGTACTTTGAGTTAAAGTAGTAAACACATGTTGTAACATAGTAAATTGGATTTACCTTTGACATAAGTTGTATATTTCCACCTATGAGATTTTATACACTATTTATACAAAATATAGAGTACTTTAGAGTCTTTGGTTGTAAATTTTATGATCTCAACACAAAAAAATCATCTGGATAAGTTGGACAAAAAATCAGATGAAGGAATATATTTGGGATAATCATCAAGGAGTAAAGTTTATCATGTTTGTAACAAAAGAATTCAAACATGCTGGGTTGTGTCTTGAAGTCCAAGCTCAATAATTCAATCAAAATTGGAGACCGAAAAAGATATTACTTGACTTGAGATTCAAGTGATAATATATTAGGAAATTATTATACTTGTTCCCTAAGTAATATTTCATATATATATATATATATATATATATATATATATATATATATATATATATATATATATATATATATATATATAGGGCTCCATAGTTTATAGTTCTTTGTATCATATTTCATCTCCAATGGGGGTTTGGGGTAGATATGTACTGGAGTAGTGTGATCATCAACCAAGAGAGGTGTGAAACCAGCAAAGTGAGTGTGATTGATACATTTGTGAGAAAACATAAGAGTTGTTCTTGTATAACATTGAAGAGGGTTGTTCTTCTTGTTCAAGGTTTTTAATAGTATAGTGAAACAGTGTGAACCTCCGTGGACGTAGGTATTTTGTTGAACCACGTAAATCTTGTGTCTTCTTTAATTATCATTACTTTCTTTGTTATTCTTCTATCTCCATGTTTTTCTCCCCAATAAATAGTATCAGAGCCCAAGGTGAGAGATCGGGTGAATCACATGGTTGTGTTAACGAGCGCGCTTAACAGAGAACACAAAAAAGATGAGGAAATAAGTCAATTTAATGATCACATAGGTTTGGGTTTCATGGGTTGACCCGTTTTCATAGGTGTTGTGCTGTAGATCTCGGTTTTGCGGCCTAGGCGGTCGACCGGGGCCTAGCGCCTAGGCGGGATTACACGGGGCCTAGGCGGAATTATACGGTCTTGAATCCCGCTGTGTAATTTTGTATATTTAGTAATATATATGTAGTAATTATAACAATATTAACTATTTAAGTTATAAATTTTATCTAACAACACTAAAGTAAATATAAAAATATTAAAAATATAATATCAATTAAATAACTCTCGAGAATAAGAAAAATAACAAGAAAGCTTATGCGGGCATGTTTTGCTATTAATCGGCGCCTAGGCGGCCATTTTTTGCCATTAATCGGTGCCTAGACGGGCTAGGCACCTATTCCACGGGGACTAAGGCGCTAGAAAAAATAAATGCCTAAAATTTTAACTAGGCGTAAGCGGCTGAGAAAGGAGTTGATGCCTAGGCGGTGCCTATGCGTGCCTATGCGGGGAGATCTACAACATAGCATAGGTGTGATTGTGTGCTTTGCGGTGTACGTGATTGGTGGGGGAAAGGGTGTGATAAATAAACGATAAATAAATAAGGACAGGATAATCTAACTTCCACGTTACCCACTGCAAGTATCACATGTCATAAACAAGTTTTAATGATAAGTTCAAATTCGTTCTCAGAGACTTAGTGTGTTATACGAATGGATTAACAAGAAAGCGTAGTAATAAATAGCTCAATGAATTTAAAGAAAAGAAAAGTAAATAATAATGATTGGAGAGGATGATTAAGTAAAACCAATGACAAAACAATAAATAAGAGAATAAGATGAGAGAGATATAGCTCAGGTTTTGCTAGTATACACCTATCCTTCTATTTCTTCTACTAGTTAATAAGGGTGATTAAATATCTTAGATAAGTAGTCAAGATTCTATATTCCTCCTAACCCCCTTCCAGGTGGACTTAGGTGGCGACCTAACAATTGATAGGGGACTTGGGTAAGGGGACCCTGCGCAATGATCGATAGTTAAATCTCAAGCCCTAATGACTATCTAGTTAGGCAAGCCCTTCCGGATTACTACCGCACACTAGACGTTTATGTGATGTTTCAGTGATTAGACACCCCTCCTGGGTGACCATCTAACTACTATTAAGACAATCCTAACGTGATCAAGATTAAGACTGGAAATAAATCAAAGCACATAAAACAATTATATGGTTAGGAAGCTAGAATCAATTTAAAAAGGTTTTCCTAAACAAACTTAGATATAAGAAAATAGAATTCAAAGATTATACATATGCAAAACCCAATCTATGAGAAAATCAGTTCATGCTGACAAGAAATAAACTAATTTAAAGATACATATTGTCAACTTGCTTCTCCTAAGTGACTTCTATGATTAATAATACTAAGGACTAGTTAAGGAGGGACAAGGACATGTTTACAATGATAAAAGGGTGTATTTATAGGTGTTGGGAATACCCTAGGTTGAAATTGGTGAGTAGAAGGTAAGTAATTTGAGTCCAAGTCCAACTCAAATTCGTTTCCTAAAATATCAGAGAGAGGATAAACATTGTTGTCTTGATTTGATCGTATCTCCTTCGTTATTAGTCTAATTTTCACCTAATTTATATTGAAACGACCGAAGAGAAAAGATCTACGTTTACTCTTTTGGATGCTCATCCAAATTCTCAGCCAATTTCAAGTTATCTTCACTTTAGTGGACGTAACTGCAGAATTTCAGATTTACTTGGCAGCTTTTCCTTTCTTATTTTAACTCTACTTCCTTTTATCTTGTAATTTCTTCCATATGTTCTTTCTTTATCACTTTAGAATTGATTTGGCACCTAATTATATTTCATATATCTTTAAAGTTTTACATTAACACACAAATTAGACCAAATATGCTCTAAAAATAATAAATCATCAAATCAAAACAAAAAATAAGAAATTATCAAAATTCGAATAAAAATATATAATTAATTAATCAAATACACCTAAAATGATGTATTCAACCTATATTATTATATCACAAATAGGGAGACATCAATACCCCCGACTCAAAGTTGTATCGTCACGATACAATAAAAATAAAAATAAAAATAAAGGGAAGTCTCTAAATACACACACGTCAATTAAGCACAGTAGGAAGAAGATAGCAGAATATATAAAAAAACAAAGAAACTACCCAGAAATATTCATGTAATAATATTCACAAATTAAATTACATGTACACTTGTCATACTCACGATCAACCTGACTCAAATTCAAGATCAGATTAGCTTCGCAATGTAGGAAGGGGAGGTCATTCACTTATCTTACGAAGGAGGCTATAGATTGTTCATCGAACTTCACTAGTATCCAAAGACATATCTAACGGCTCAATCACTTCTAGATTACATAGCAAAGAATCAAAAGGTTTTTAGGGTTGTAATGTTGGCTTAGGGACGGTATGATAGTATATTTGGATAATTTAGAGTAAACTTTTGGCTCTCTACTCACTAGCCATCAACGAATCGCCCTAATCTTGAGTTACTCTCATAAAACGTTCTCACTCAACCTAATGAATTGATGCACTAATTAACATTCCTAATAACCCTATACTAAAGCATAAAGATGATCACATAATAATCCCACTTTGTCGGTCTAAATAATTTAATCTTTTCATATCAGTTTTTTATTTTGTATAGTATGAATCTTTTTTTATGTGAGATGTCATGCTATTTTTTCACATATTTTTCTTTTCTTTTCATAATTTTTTTCATTTACTTTTACCCCGACAAAGGGTTACAATATAATAAACAGAAAATCATCATCAAAATATAGAGCACAAATACATAAGCTCAAAATTCCCAACCCAATAATATTTTCCATAATGGTGGACCCACCACCCTAAACTCAAGCTCTAAAACAACTGTCTATGCATTGCGATTCGAGTGGGTCATATGGAAAAGTTCTAAAATCTAAAGGGATATGGCTTATAATGTGGCTAAAATAGGATTTAGAAAGGCTATAAGGGGCTGAGAAGGATATAAATATAATGAATGGACAACAAGCTAAGAGACAACAAGGGGTTTATCAAAGAACCGTCTTAATCACTTTCTAAACTATGTAATTATTGTAATACACAAATGACTGTTTTATGTATTACAGCAACACACAAAATAATAAAAAAAAGGTTGGATAAAAAGTTAATACATCAAGATAGGTAAAAACGAGTACAAATATTGTATATGTGACTGATAAAGAATAACGATTTTGTTAAAGAAGAGAATGCTTTAAATTGATTTTATATTTGTGTGTTACAGGAATACATAAATATAATTTGTGTACTGTAGGAACACATAAAACTGAATATCGAAATTTTAAAATAAAATAAATCAAAAAAAAATCAACAAAATTCTCCGATGTAGATATATACTTGCCCCGTCAAAAAATAATTTTTTAAATTTTTAAGATTTTTTTTGGATTTAATTATGATCTTTTATAAAAAAAAATAGCGGATGCGCGCATGTTATGGAATTTGGAAAACCTTTTTTGTGTGTGTTATAGCAACACATAAAACGGATTATCAAAATTAAAAAAAATTAAAAAAAATAAATAAATTCAAAAAAAATCATACATGTAAATATTGATTTGTCTCGTCCAAAAATGTTATTTTTTTATTTTTAGGGATTTTTAGAATTAGTTATAAATTTTGAAAAAAAATCACGGACGCGCGCTAATGATGGAATTGGTTGGTAGTGATTGGTGGTGACGGAACTAATCGGTGGTGGTTATGAGCGAAGGTAGTGGTTAGCAGAGAATAGTGGTGATGATGGTGGTAGGTGGGGATGGTGGGTGGGAGGTGGGGTGGTGTTACGGGTTGGTGGTGGCGGTGGTTGGTGGTGGTGGTGGTTGGTGGTGGTGGTGGTGAAAAAAAAAATTATATAATAAATGGTGAAGATAATAAGAATTAAATAATATATATCTATAATTAAAGTAATAATTTATAGTTTTATGGGTATTTTTGTAATCTTACAACCTTTTGTTATTAATTGAGAATTAACTTGAAATTGTACTTAATTGAGAATAATTTCACTCTCTGTGTAGTTAATTGGACGTTGCCCCAATATATAATTACATTAATTATAAAAATTAATTGAAGGATAAAATCTTTATGATTATATATATACATATATATAAATCTTAAACCAAGCAAAAAGTACTTCTTACAACTGCCTATTACATGTAACTGCAAGCTAATTTATACGACTTTTATCTATTTCGTCATAAATTATGCATAACATTGAACTCTTGAGAATGGTTGAATGCAAAATATTTATTCATGGAATGAGTGATGAGATAGTGAATTTGGGTGATCTTATCACATGAACTCGATTGGATAATCCATGTTATGTAATCTCAAAGTTATAACTTATTACTTCTTAAGTATTTCAATATAAAATACGTTTACCATAAATTACAACCATGAATGTTTAAATTTCCATCTCTTGAAGGCTTGGGAGGAGCCTGAAAGTAATGAGATTGTAACTTTTTAGATTTTTGGGCGATCAGAGCTCAGAATTGATAATGCAAAGTGTTGGCAAAAGGCTCTTTATATATCTTAATGTGATAAATCATCATATAATAATATCTTAATTTTGTGCCAACTATACCTTTGTGCAAAATCATATTTGAAACACATCTCAAGTAGAAGCTTCTTTAGCAAAATATTGAACACTTGTAAAAATATGCTTCGAGTTTTTCATATATTTTACTATGTTTTATGTCATGTTTTTCAATGTATTTTAAATATCAAAATTATATGAAGTACAAATATTCTTAGAATTTTATGATTAACATTTTTTATGTATAAAGTTTTTCTATTTTAGCTATATTACAAAATCTATCATTTGCGCAAGACAGTCAAAATCAACCATACTACACCCTTAGTCGGGATGTCGATTTAATCCGGGTATCCGATTTGAAGTTACAATTGGCTGACTAGTTTAGTGAATTAGTCACTGTAATTAATACATTGGAGCATTGAATACTATAATGGATAGAAGGCCAAACCAGGTTTATGATTTCTGCTAGTTGGGTTGCTGATTTCAAGCAGTTCCATCACCATAAAAGAGTCAGATAATAAACTCGTTGAATTTACACAAAACTTATAAATAGGGTTTCATTTTCAGAATTAAAGAGATGCACAACAATCACATTTACTCTCAATTTTTAAGTTTCAATCAAGAGTATCTCAAGCATCAATCTTCATATTATTATCCTCCATTTGCAACCTAAATAATCTTCATTTTCATATGCAATCTAGAAAAAGTCTTTAGTTAGCTTGTAATCAATCATAAACATACATATTATACTTCTAGTTATTTGAAGAAGCGAAAGCTTCCTTTGCAAAGTGATTATTGTTGTTATGACTGCACAAGAAGGTTGGATAGTGGTGTTCGCGCTAGAGTTGTGATTATTATATGAAATAAATATTTTAAATTGTTTACATCTCACATTTTATAGTAATAAAAACCCAGTTGAACAAACCTGAAATCCTAAGGTGTAATTGTAGGTAGTGGAGCAGGCTTTAGTGGGTATTATCAATTTCAAATCCTTGTGAAGTATCCATCACTTTACTCTTTATTTATTGTCTATAATTAGTTTTGCTTAATTCATAGCAAACATATACTATATATATTGCATATCTTCCTAGTGTTTGATTATTTGTCTAAAAGAGTTTTTTAAGCTAATATTACTCTCGTAGTTAGTTTTAAATTAGTAGATATAAGGTGTCCTATCCACCCCTAGGATTTACACAGATACTATCGATCGACTTGGTTTGGTTTGGACAGTAACCTATACCTCATAGGGATTTAGAAAACTAGGTCGGGTGAGGTGTAGGGTATAAAAATGCAGGGCGGGCGGATTATGGGAATCCTTTTTCTTTTGCATGGTAGGATGCGTGGATAGGTAAACCCACCCCTAACACTACTTATTTAAATTCCTATGTGGAACAACCACGTGGATTTGAAATTTCCAAAAATCCAAACCATGTGTTCAAACTCAGAAAGGCGTTATATGCAATAAAAGGAAGCACCTCGATCATGGTATGATCAGTTAACAAGTTTCCTAGATTGAAAAAAAGTTCTCTCGAGGAAAGTCCGGCACAATAATGTTCATCAAAGATGAAAATGGACATATCTTGGTCGTCTGAATTTACGTCAATGCTATTATTGTTGGTTCGACTGGGTAGCGTGTATGTGATGAATTCCCAAAGTTAATTGATGTCTTGCCTCTTGTGATACATTTTGATACACACAAGACATCATTGCAGGTGGTTTTCAGATTAGAAGTTGTTATTTATTCTTTAATTTGTCATATTTGAGTTCTTTGCTAACCTTTGCAATTTACGTGTTTTTAGATCTTTTTGATGTATTTTTTGAGTTAATTATGCAACTCATAGGATCATAGAGTTTGGGGATCAAAGGTGAAGATAAGGAATCAAGGAATCAAGGAGTCAAGGAAAAATTCAAGAGGAGTTGGAAAAAGACTAAAAGAAGCCAGGAAGTCGAAGGATTCAATAAAAGTTCAAGTATAAATATTTGTAAACCTCCTCGTCAACTTAGAAAAAGTTCTACGAACATTAGAGAAGATTTAGAGGTCATATTATATACCGTAGGATAACTCTCAAAGTCTAGTTTGCGTGGAAGAAAATAGGCAGATTCAAGTCCAAATGTGTTATTATGGTTGTTTCGTGTTTTAGCGCCTACAACCTGGTTTTGTGAAAAACTTCACCTATTGGTCAAGTTTTTAACTAGTTTGACCCATAGTCGATAGAAAATACTCGACAAAGCAGACCCACGAATTTACTAGTACAAATATCCTTTTACGCCTCTTTCTACTTATTTGATCACTTCAAATTTTCATCAAGAGCAAGAGAAAAAATGAGGAACACGCGAACATTTCATCATTTTCAATATTTTGTAGTTTATTTACTTCATTTCTTTATAGTATTGTTTAAATTATGAACTCATTTTATTTTATTATGAGCCAAATATTGCAATGGTTGATGACACGCCGGTAGAAGACGAGACGTACCCTCAGCTTATCTGAACGGACGAGCAAAAACTCTGAGGATGTCTGGTATGGCAGAAATCCTTAATCCTTTGATTATTAGGACACAATGTTGGTTACAAATATTTGTTGAACAAGTTGAATCAAATTTGGGCTCTGAAATCGCACCTAGAACTAGTTGATATTGGGTTCGGGTACTTCATGGTCTGATTTACGAATAGGGAAGACTACGAGAAAGTGCTGGGAGGAGGGCCTCAAATGGTTTTAGATAGGTGTTTGACTGTAAGGCCGTGGAACCTGTTTTTTATGCTGCAAGAAGAACTAATCATCAAGACTACGGTGTGGGTACGTCTCCCTTGGTTACCTTTGATCAATTATATGGAGGAAATTTTTCATCTATAGGTAATATCATAGGTAAAATAATCTGAATCGATCTTTTTACTAGACCGAGACAAAGGGGTAACCTTGCTAAACTTGTGGTAGAAATAGAGTTGTATTAACTATTATTGTCAAAGATACGAATTCAATATCATCTCAAGAAGTTTGAGTACGAAGGACTACATCTCATTTGTTTTAGTTGTGGATTTGTGGTAAATTCAGGAATCATAAGAATGAATGCCTAAAGAATAACACACAATCTAAGCAAGTGGTTGCTCAGGATGAACAAAGAAATTTTGAGGAAGCAGTGAGACAAACCAAGCTGAATTCCAAAGAGTTTTATGGGGAGTAAATAATGTTTGATAGAAGTCAGGGGAGGTGAAAGGGAAATGGATTGGACCAAGTATCGAAACCAACAACGAAAATAGTAGCAATGAGTACGCGAAAGCAAGGGGTACTCTGGTATAGAAGAATAGTGTATGGACATAAAAAGGCAACCAAGAGAATTTCTCAAGGTTTTAGATTCTTGCGAATATGGAGACAAAGAATAGAAGTGGGACCGAGACTGGTGAGGCATCAAATCAAGGGTGGGCTGAAAAAGGAAAAGGGGCTGAGAACGAGAATTTGAGAGGTTCGGCATTAATAGAAGGAATAACCAAGAATGGAACCTCAATATCGCATATGGTGGTGCAAACGGAGAATAATAGGCTTGAAGGAGGTTTCTTTAGCTCTACATCTCAAAATATAGAAGATGGAGAAAGTGTGGCGACTTCTGGTAAACGAAAAATAAAAGGCAGACCGGGTAACAAAAAGAAGGATCAAGCATTAGGGGGGATTTTGGAAGGGTGTCACAGAGAGTTCGTACCACTCGTAGGTTCTAATGAAAGGGTGGAAGGGAGTAATAAGGTCGTGGCGGGGTCGAGTGAAGTAGAATTGAGCAAGAAGAAGGGCGTGGAGGGTAGTTGGATAATAAACCAACTAGTTCAAGGAGAGAGTTCGAAGGACTCAAACAACATCAGTAAGGATAATGAGCTGAATTATCACAGGGACCATTTTAAAATCCGTGAAGAAGTTTATGTAAGCCATGACAACACAGTTGAGGGCGTCTTTGGAGAGAGAATTAAGGAGGGAGCTGAAGGGTGGAGAGTAGGTCAACTAGTCAATGACGATGAAATAGAGGGTAAAAGCATGGTTCAGCTAGCGGCTCATAAGGCAATTATTCAGAAGTTGGAGGGGCCGAAATCAACTAAGGAGGAAAATCAGTGGAAGGTCGGAGAGAACACGCTGAAGGAGTATTTCGCTGAGGGACAGGACGACCAAGATATTGGTGAATTTATGCCGGAGGACTCCTAGAACCTGGATAACATCGAAATCACGGTTGAGCTGTCTGGAGTTACAGCAAGAAAGGGGACGAGTGTTGTGAGCTTAGACAGGACTGGGAGAGGAGATGTGTTGCGTTCTGAACAGGGTCTCCTCGAGTGTACCTTTGACCTTCGTTTTATTCCTATTTGTTTTTTTTGTTTTGTAGTTACACTTCTTAAATGTTTCCTTATGTCAAGTACAAATGCATTTGTTTCGAGGGGATGGACTTCGATAAAAAATCCTTTTAATATTTTATTATAGAATTATCGGGGAGCTAACAATGCAGGGTTCTGGAGGGAGTTTATTGAACTGGTGACGTTACATAAACTGCTTAAATCTATAGTGGTGGAGACAAAAGCAGTGGGTGCGGAGGAAGTAAAGATAATTAAATCACTTCAAACAATAAAGTCAATTATAGTTGATGCAGTCGGGTTCTCGGGAGCCATATGTATTATGTGGAACTCAGAAGATATATCGGTCCAGCTTTTATCGGTCGTGCAAACAAGCTATAAACGTACGAGTTTCTAATATTTTTTGTCTTTCTTGGATTTTGACAGTGATATACGCAAGCACAAGGGCTTGGATTAGAGATCACCTCAGGGATGCGCTGGAAGGTGCAGCAGAAATCATCAGGAAACCATGGTTGGTGGTTGGAGATTTTAACCAAACTGTGCTTACTGAAGATAGAAGGGTGGGTGTTGAGGGATTCACAAATCTTAGGACTAAATTCTTGAGATGGATGAGTAAGTGTGGACTTGTTAACTTGAGTTTTGAAAGATCACGATTCACATGGAGTGACTTGTGGAATTCTGGTTTGCGCATCATGTGGTGATGGGATAGAGCATATGGTAACGATCTTTTGCGAGTTGGTTTTGAGTATTCAAAAGTTAGACATCTACCCAATGTTCATTCTGACCATGTTCCTATACTTATCACATTGGATCTGATCATGCCTCAACGTGAGAAGATACGTCGGTTCAGAGTCGAAGGTGCATGGGTTCTTCATGACGGGTTTGGGGACCTCATTATGGAGAAGTGGAAGAGTGGATCAACGGGTCTAGGTGAAAACACTGTGAGCATAAGTAAGGAGTTGGAGGGGTGGAAATTTGAAACATTCGAGGACATCTTCTGGAAGAAGAGAAGGCTCCTAAGCACGAATTACAGGAATTTAGAAGTCACTTCAGATTTCGTATAATAAACCACTAGTTGTCTTGGAGAGAAGATTTAGTAAGGAGTACAAGAGCGTATTAGCACAAGAAGAGATGTTCTGGTTTCTAAGATCGAAATTAGAATGGATATATTCCGGGGAGAATTATGTTAGAGAAAATGTATTTGAGAATTTATCATCTACGTGAAATTTTTTGTTTTACTATTTAACGGTGTTATTAGTGAGAATTTTTTTATATCACTTATTATTATATTAGGAAGTTCTAACTTGATTGTATCTATTAGTTATAATTGTATGAATTCAGAAGTAATCATTTTAATTTTATAAACTTATTTAGTATTGTAAATTAAGATAATTGTTATTAGAATAGTAACATAATTGTATTAGAATATCAGTCGATATTGGATTATGTATTTCAATAAATAGTATGACAACGATTATTGGTCAAGTATCCAAATACGTCGTGAACCAAAACTAACCAATCCGGAACCAAAAATCGAGTGTGAAACCAAATGCGAACTTTTTGGTTTGGTTTTTAAATTATATAAAACTAAAATATTCGGTTCAGTTCTGATTTTAACCAAAAGTCGAAACAAACGGAACTATCTCTTACTGGAAAGGGACTAAAAATTAATGGTTAACACTTGTTAAAGCAAAAATATGACTACCTAAGTTCTTTTTTGGTAAATCTCGAACGTTACTCCTCCGTTCTTAAGAATACCGTTCTTAAGAATAGTACTAATAAATGCGTGACTCCACGTAGACCACTTCAGTCCCATAACGTCGAAAGCGTAAAGAATTCATTTGTACAACTGTTAACATAACTGTAAAACAACAAAGTCAATTTGTACGCGCTTCCCAAATTCCCGCAGCCCTTTTATCAACTCGAAAACGAATCGACAAAGAACCACGAAAGACCAAGTGTTTGGTTATATCCGAGAAAAACAAGGAGAGTTCATTGGTTTAAATTAATGTAATAAAAGTGTTTATGGGGGGTGGTGCTTTTGTGGATGGTGTTCGTAGATTGTTTCAACGTCGTTTATCTACAGTAATTACTTCTTCTAACAACGATAGTGAAGAGACAACAAATTATACTGATAAGGATGACCTAAATATTACTGAAGATTTTGATTTATCTGGTTTGAAACACATCAAAGTTCCGAAACGTGTTAATCATCTCATTAATTCCATGGATTCTCAGAAAAAGGTGTCACATTTAGCTGCTTCGTTAGATCTCTTTCATTTTTACATTTCTCATTGCTGGGGTTGACTTTGTTTTATAAGTATTGCAATTTGTTAATTCTATTTGTTATTCATGCAGGATCTCATTTATTTGGCATTAGTTTTCAAAATGTATGTGTTTTGGATTTAGGAGTTTGAGAAGAGGATTAATTATTATTTCAAAATAGTTGTCTCTGCTGTTCTTCATTTTATTTTTTTGCAAATTTTGTTGCACATATAACTGTGATTCTGTGAAAATGCAAGTTTGATCTTTTTTTCTGCCCCCTTTGAAATCACTACATTCTATGTGGTATATTTAAAAAAATTCAAAAATATTGTTGTGAAAATGGGGATGACCACATTATTTGTTATTGTCTAAATGTAATGCTCTTTGTTTTCTTAAATGGAGAATAATACATCTTACATTTCTGTATTTCCAATAAGCAAACTTCTTGAGAAGCTAAGTTTGAAGCCTTCTTTGAATCTTAGTAGCTTATTATATAATATTCCAATATCTCAATCTCTAATGATTTTTCATTTTCAACATTAAATAGCAAGAAACAGAATTTTTCACGGAGTATGGAGAGGCAAGTAGGTATCAAGTTCAAGAAGTTGTAGGAAAAGGTAGCTATGGTGTTGTAGGTTCAGCAATCGATACTCACACAGGAGAAAAAGTCGCAATTAAGAAGATTCATGATGTTTTTGAACATGTCTCAGATGCTACACGAATTTTAAGGGAAATTAAGCTCCTTAGATTGTTACGTCATCCTGATATTGTAGAAATAAGGCATATTATGCTTCCTCCATCTCGTAGAGAATTCAAAGATATTTATGTTGTTTTCGAATTAATGGAATCTGATCTTCATCAAGTTATTAAAGCAAATGATGATCTTACACCCGAACATTATCAGTTTTTCTTGTATCAGTTGCTTCGTGGGTTAAAATATATTCACTCTGGTGAGTTCTTTCACATTGTTTGATTTTACAGTTACGCAAATTTTACTAATGTTTTTTGTTTTTTTGCAGCAAATGTGTTTCATCGAGATTTGAAGCCGAAAAACATTCTTGCTAATGCGGATTGCAAGTTGAAGATTTGTGATTTTGGACTTGCGCGTGTATCTTTTAATGATGCTCCATCAGCTATATTTTGGACTGTATGTTGAAATGTTATAATAGTTTAAATGATTTGTTGATTTATTTGTCTCATTGGTATTTTTTTTTTAATGTTGAAGGATTATGTTGCGACTAGATGGTATCGCGCTCCTGAACTATGTGGCTCATTCTTCTCTAAAGTAACCGATTTTCTCTAGATATATAAATAGTTTTCTTGATTTTATGTGACGTGTATTTAAGAGTTTTTAAATTTGCAGTATACTCCTGCTATTGATATATGGAGTATCGGGTGTATATTTGCGGAAATGATTACGGGGAAGCCGTTATTTCCCGGAAAAAACGTGGTGCATCAATTAGATTTAATGACGGATTTGCTTGGGACCCCTCCTCCTGAAGGAATTGCTAAGGTTAGTCCTTTTATAAGGTTTTAAAGGGGGACTTATATGTAATTTTGTTAAAATTTGTTTGTTTTGATGATGGCAGATCAGAAATGAAAAGGCGAGAAGATACTTGAACAGCATGCGTAAAAAGCCACCAGTTTCATTGACGCAGAAATTTCCATATGCAGATCCTTTGGCTCTTAAACTATTGCAAAGGCTACTTGCTTTTGATCCTAAAGATCGACCAAGTGCTGAAGATGTGAACTTCTAGACTAATGAATCGGTTATACGTTTTAAGATTTGTTGAATAATTTTTTATGCTTATGTTTGTTTCACAGGCCTTGGCTGATCCGTACTTTCAAGGTTTAGCTAATGTAGAGCGTGAACCTGGGACTCAACCTATATCGAAACTCGAGTTTGAGTTTGAAAGGAGGAAACTAGCAAAAGATGATGTTCGAGAGTTGATTTATCGGGAGGTTCGGAATTTCAACATTTTGCATTTCACCCCCTGAGGGTTCGGAGTTTTTCGTTTTACCCCTTATGGTCTAAACATATCAACTTTTTACAGATCTTGGAGTACCACCCGCAGATGCTTGAGGAATATCTCAAGGGTGGGGAGCAGACTAGTGGCTTTATGTACCCGAGGTTAGAATGGTCATTTAATTGAGTAGAAACTATTGAAACATTCGTGTATATATATACTGAACTTTCTTGGTTATTATATCAGTGGTGTTGATCGGTTCAAGAGACAGTTTGCGCATCTCGAAGAGCTTCAAGGTAAAGGTGAAAGAAGCTCGCAACTCCAAAGACAAGGCGCTTCTTTACCTAGGTATGTTTGCAAGACTCACAAAATTGAAATATATGAGACTAAAATCTTACTTAAATATTCTAATCATTATTGAAACAAACTGTTTTAATTCAGAGAACGGGTCCCTAAAGCGAAAGATGATACTACTAGTGCAGAAAATGCAGCTTCAGTTGCTACTAATCTACAAAGCCCTCCAAAGGATTCCGAAGGATCAGAAAATTCAAACTATGCTTCTCGTAGCTTGTTGAAAAGTGCTAGTATTAGTGCCTCTAGATGTATAGGTGTTCAACCAAAAAAAGATATAGAGGTAACATAACACATTCTTTCACTATCATATATTTCTTTACCCATTTTTCTATTCTTTTACTCCCATCATTTGGGCTGCCCCGTCCCGTTTAAGGTGAGCCTTGGCCCGTTCTAGTTTTCCAAAGGGCAAAAGCCAGCCCGTCTAGGCCCAAGGGCTCATTCGGCCACCTCTCATCTTATATTTCTCTTTACAGGGAGAGCCAATTGCGGAGGAAAATGAAGAGGTTGAAGGTTTGACTCAAAAAATTGCTGCTCTTAACACATAAATCAATTTCAGATATGATAGGGCGGGCCAAGCATAAGTGAATCGGGCATTGTTTTTGTATTGTATACTGTTATATAGAGAACTAGGACCAAGAGAATGTTCTCCATACTTTTTGTGTATGGATTGGAGAAGCAGATATGGTCTATTTTTTTGTTTTTTACCCTTGTTTCCCTGATTTTTTGTGTTATATTTATGATGTTAAACTATTTTTTTAATGATTTATGAAAAATTGATCCGGAGAAAAAGAGGGAGCTTCCTTTTGTTGTGTATCAAATTTTGAATTACCTTATTCGCCGCTTAAATGAAGTAATGTTTGCATTTACCACAATTTCTCAGTCTAAGCATCTATAATTTGAAAAAGTTGATCTTGCTATACACAAATGCATGAGATATGAGTGAAGGCGGGAAATGTGTGACTTTTGGACAGATGTACACCCTTGAATTTCAAAGAGCATGTCTCGTTACATATGTAATGTCTCGTTAGATTCTAATGCCTATTAATTTTGGATTTTTGATTTTTTAATTCCCTTTAAATGCTTAGCTGTAGCAGTAAATGATCAATGATTTTGGCGGCCAATTATATCTTGGGAGACGGATATCGTTATACATGGTACTTTGACAATATGAACAGTAGTGGGGCTTTGCCGGAGTTTGAAGAGCCTGTCCCGTCTAAACCCTCAATTCGCGAGTCTTTCTTATCTGTGAAAGATGGAATCAGGTTCTAGTGGATCGTCTTTCGATAGAACAAACTCTTAAGGAGTCTAGGAGTATCCTTATTTTCCCGGTTATGCGGCTTAAAGGTTGATTTCGATTGGAAACAAGATCAAAGTAGCGGGAATATAACCCTTTATCGCATCACATGTTTGGGAATTGCGATAGACGTTTCATATTGCACATGTTTTTCATTTCTACACGTGATCGAATCTTGCGGAGTATAAAAGGTTCTTTTATTTTTTCTTCATTTACTTTCGAAGTTTTTTGAGGGAATATTTTCTGATGTCCTTTAACAAATAAAATCGTGAATCTCTTACTACTGGAGAAATTATCCCGGAAGTAGAAATTAGGGTTCCAGAAGAGTCACAACGAGCATCTGAAGGCTATGAAGATAAGATAACATTGTATCTTTGATGTTTTGACATGAGGATGCGTACCTATTTGGTATGTCCTTATATGATCTTTTGAAAGTCTATTCTTTGAGGTCTCGTCAGTAATCTCCCAATACATCATGTTTTTTATCGAAAGTTTAATCCTTTGGTCAACCTCTTTCGTGCCTTGTTTAAAATGGTTTGGGACCTGTTTGTCTCAGTGAGCGGTCCTTTAAGTCCTTCGGGTATAACCAAATTCTAAGGCTGATGGTATAAATTATATCCTCCCAAAAAGGATCATGCAAATATATCAATTTTCAGACCTGTATTAGTAGTCCTTTTGGCTAGCACGGGATGTTCACCTTTGTTAGACAAATCCTGAAATTTCATCTCTCACCATATAGAGCGAATGCTCTCTTGAGCAAGATTTTATGTCCATCTCGAGTGTTGATGAAGAAACTTATTGCAATAATATTTTGAACATCAAAGATAGTGTGGGAGAAAAGGAAGAGAAATTAAGTGATTTTAATTTTATTCCATTGTTTGTATTAAATCATTTGTTTTAAATCTTAACTTTTATACCAATTAAACTTATATGATTTTAAAAACCTACAAACCTGATCAATTTTTCTTTTAAATCGTAACTTCAATATAAATTAAAAATATTTAAAACCTGAGGATAAAATACTTTTATCTTGTCTCATTGCCTTCAAAAAATATTTGGGATACCACGCCACCTTCGTATCTTGCCAACTAAATATTTTTTATGTTAAGATCTCCTATTATTTAGTGCTTGTTTAATATACAAAATTTTAAAATAATTTATAACTGTCTTATATTGACATAATTAGTCAAATAAATTTGTAAATTATAGGTGTTTGTTGATGCATTTTTTGAAAATTAAGTTACTGAAAAAATGAATTGTTATTATCAAGTGTTGATAGTAAAGTTGTTGAAGTTCAAAAATGAAAAAACCAATAAATTTAAGTTTATTAGTCCTAACAAAAAATTTGGTTTTATCATTCATAATATATAGACTTTATCGAACATTAAAAAAATTAAAGATAATAAAAATCAAAAATCATATTTGACTTTTTTTCAATGAAATGTGTGAAAGTCAAGTGTGATTTTAAAAAAATAATATTTTTTTTGACGAAGATTTTAAAATAATAATAAATAGGGGTAATTGGAGAAAAATGCCTCCTTAATGAGGCTACTAATTTTTTTAAGCCTCTAACTTTTTTATTTAGAGATAAATGCCTTCCTAATTAAGTAATTAGAGAAAAACTCCCCTTAATTATTTATTTTCCCTTTTTACCCAATATAAATACTACTTATTATAAACTAGGTAATTAATTCCCCAATTATTATCACACAATCCTCTCTATCTATTTTCTCTCTATCTCTCTCTCTCTCTATTTCTCTCTCCTCTAACCGTTTTCCTCCTCTCCATTGATAACCTACTGAGCTCAATCAAACTCACGAATCTCACTCACACTCACGAAGCTAACTCACGGAATTACTCGGTGTTTTCTTCTTCTCTAAAGGTAAACTAACATTCTCTTCTATCTCTCCCGCTCTCTATCTCTCTCGGCTCTGTTTTTAGCTTCTTCTTTTTTTTTTTTAATTTTGATTTCATTTTGTTGCTTTGCTGATTTACAGCTTATAGTTTCTATATATACGTATACATGTGTATGTATTCTCTATTTTGAAAGCATTTTGATTCACATTTTCATCCTACTTTGCAACTTGAAGCAATTCTACTGTTTTGAATGTTTTTCTCTTCTAATTGCTTGTTATTTTTATGATTTTGTGTTTATATTCTTAGTTTTGTTCATATTTTGCTTTGATATATGCAAATTTTTGTGTTTAAGCTCTTTTGTTATGATAATGTTTTTACATTCTTCATTTCTTCATATTTTGCTTCATTTTCTGTAAATTATGTGTTACATTCTTCATTTTGTTCATATTTTGCTTCTATGCTGCTAAATTCTGTGTTTAAACTGTTTTAATCGTATTACAGTGTGTGTTTGAGCTGTAATTATGTGAAGAGGTTTGTGCAGTTGCAGAATTCCATGTTTTAAACATGGAATTCTGTGAAGAGGTTTGTGCAGTTGCAGGTTTCCATGTTTTAGACATGGAATTTTGTGTTACATTCTTTATTTTGTTCATATTTTGCTTCTATGCTGCTAAATTCTATGTTTAAACTGTTTTAATCGTAGTAGAGTGTGTGTTTGAGCTGTAATTCTGTGAAGAGGTTTGTGCAGTTGCAGAATTCCATGTTTTAAACATGGAATTCCATGTTTTATACAGTATGAAACTGTATGAAACATGGAATTCCATGTTTCAAACATGGAATTCTGCAACTGCACAGAATTTTTTCCCTTTTCTACTTCTTTCTTTGTTTGTGTTATTGTATTCTAGTACTTATTTCATGAATTGTTTTCTGCAGATGGTTATGGCTGTAGTTTGGTTCGGTTCTCAACGTTCGATGCGTTCGTTTGATCTTTTCCCGACTCTCGATTCTGTTTTCGATTACGTGTTTCCACGATCCCAAGTAGCATACATTCGGTGGTCACAAATTTTGGTTCTGAAAAGCAACCGTTGGAGTCAACTAATCATTCACGTCGGTCAATGCCATAAATTGTCAAGTTGCTCTATGATTATTTTTTATGATCATTATATTCTTGTAACAGTTGTTCAATATTCACCAGTTTAAATTTTTTTACAGTTTCTATTGTTATGTTTTGGATCCTTTTTGTTTTTATATTGTGTTGTGATTCATTCCTTTATAATTATTATCTTTCTGTATAAGTTTCGATTCGAGTAGCTTAAGTTGTTAGTGTGCAGGTTAGTAAATTTTCATGTTCAAACATGGAATTCCATGTTTCAAACATGGAATTTACAAGTCATTTTTATGTGTTGCGGATTTTGCCTGCCTTTTTGAGTTTTTTGTTGGTATAAAAAATGTTCTAATCAAATCCTTCACAATATGAAATACTAATCAATTTCCATTTCTAATCAAATTCTTCATAATACTTAATAAACTAACAAGTCATTTAAACATTACAATCTAAAACATTCCAAAATAATTACAATTAAATACGAAATACTCTTTTCAATTCAATAATAAAAACGTCAACACATTCATCAATATTCTTTTAGATAACTGATTCTTTGATCTTTGTTTTCGCTGAACTGCATATACACTCTTCAATGAACATAATCCACTGAGGGGTTGCTCATCACTTAGAAAAGCTAGTAGTTCTTCCTTTTCACTGCTTGTATTTTATCATCTTCTTGTTCATCAGTAAATCTTCTTCTTGGAGGCATTTTTACTTGTATTTACACAAACTCCAACCACAAGAAACAAATTAGTAGTCTTGACTTGATAACTTTTCTTCTTGGTGCCATTTTCACCTGTTTTTACACAAACTCCAAGCACAAGAAAACATATTAGTAGCCTGAATTGAGTTAATTCCATGTTTAATACAGTTATCAAAACATGGAATTTCATGTTTAATACAGTTATCAAAACATGGAATTTCATATTTTGATAAATGTATTAAACATGGAATTCCATGTTTAATACAGTTACTAACAACATTCTGCAGAATTCTATATTATGCAGTAATTACACTATAAGGTCCCTAAACTACACATTCTATCTATAATACAGTTATCAACACATGAAATTTAATGATTTGATAACTGTATTAAACATGGAATTCCATGTTTAATACAGTTACTAAAAAACATTCTGCAGAATTCCGTATTATGCAGTAATTACACTATAAGGTCCCTAAACTACACATGATGTCTATAATACAGTTTTCAAAACATGTAATATCATGATTTGATAACTGTATTAAACATGGAATTCCATGTTTAATACAGTTACGAAAAACATTGTGCAGAATTTGCATTATGCAGTAATTGCACTTTAGGTCCCTGTTTAACACATTATTCACATTTTATGACTCTAATCCATCTTTCGTTCATGTTGATCACAGTAAATTGAACACATTCATCAAATAATCCTATTTTAAACCCTAGAAATCCAAGAAATGTGTAAGAAATCAAACAAAATCAACATGAATCACACAAAAACAGTTTCCAATCCAAAAAACACTTTCGAAAACCTCAAAATTAACATAAAAATAGGATTATATTTTACTTACTTATGGGTTTCTTTTGGATTTTGGAGTCTAATCTTTAGTTTGATCGATAGGTGTTGCTTCCTAGTTTGCTCGCCGGAGTATACTATCTCTTTCTTGTTCACCGTCGCCGCCGTTTGTCGCCGTTCGCCGCCGATACTTCTCCTGCTCTTTGTTTCTTCTACTATGTGTTTTGTGTGTGGTGTGTGTGTTTGTGTGTAGTGTACGTATATTGGTTTTGTTTTCTTTTTTTTTCTTTTATACTTTAATAACTGATATCTTCTTTTTTTTTTAATATCATTTGTAAGGGTATTTTGGGGTGGGGCTGTTTTCTATAAAATGTCTTATTGGGGGCACCTTTTTTTAAATAACTTTTCTAATAGGCATTTACCTCTAATTGGCTCTAATAAATATATCTAATGATATCAATAAGGGTAAGAAACATACCTTTATAGATTTTTTTTCTTTATATTTTTCTTTTTAATCCATTTTTTTCAAGCACCGAAATTCCTAATCCAAACAATTTTTTCTTTTCTTTTCTTTTTCTTTATAATTTTTCTCTTCCTTTCTTTTATTATTTTCTTCCTTCTAAATACAAACAGTCTTTTAATATATTTTCTCTTGGTACTAACTTGAAGGTTAAAGTACAATTAGGAGGAATCCTTCACTTTGGTGACTAAACTCTTATTTGCAGGTTATAGGTATCAAATCTAGTGTCCTCGGGACGAGACAAGAAGGTGACATAAATAAGAAAAAAACAACATATGAGTTAATAAACCACGATTTTTCTAATAGGTTGTTATTCTATCATTGAGAAGGGCATATTTTTTTAGAGATATTTTTTCAGCAATATTGCAATTCTCCTTAGAGAAGGGCATATATTTTTGGTAGAAAGAAAGGGCGTACTTAAGGACGTCAAACTTAGATAGAGCAAATCGTGGACATGTGAAGGAAAAGTCTTCGTACTTCAGCACAAACTTCTACAAACCGGAAGCAGCATGGAGACAAAAATCTGGAAGTATAGTTGGGTGGACTCTCATTTCCAGTAGAGAAACCACAACACACCCATATACAACCAATGTCACAACTTATTATGGAAGACACGTACGGGTGGAACACATACCTAATTAATGATCTCTTTCCAAAACCGACAACAAAAACTATCTTGAAAATCTATATTTGTCAACGTCAGAAACTTGATAGATTTGTTTGACACTTATGAAAACAAATAATTATACAATACAAACTGGTTATCACATTCGGACTACAGATATTATTACAACTACGACTCAGTCATTAACAACTAAAGAGGGGTCCAACCCGGAGATCTAGAACGTGGTGTATCAAACACATGTGCCGATAAAAGTTCATATCTTTGGTTAGAAATGTTGAAAAAACACTATTCCTACGACGCTAAATCTACAAAAATAGAATGCGTGAGAGACGATAAATGCTACTAGTGCCCTGATGTCTCCCTAATTGTGCTTATTTTCGACCCTTGGGAGACATCATTTTTTATGTTTATTTGAATATTTTAATAGACTTTTGAGTTAAAAATGCAATAATCCATAATTTCCATTTTAATTCTAGTAATTTTGATTTATTAAACTTTTGCGCGTAATCTTGTGTGTTTTAGTGAAAAGTTTGTAGGTTTTAATTATTATCTAGGAATGGAATCCGAGAAGAGAGTCAAAGATCGTGATATGGAGTCAAGACTTGAAGATAAATCCCGAAAGAATTGTTTTTAGAGCTGCAAATCTGTTTTCCAGGCCAAAGATTGCTGATTTCAAGGCGCTTAAGAGATGATTTAGCCGCTGACCTTTGAAGAGAAAACATTCCTTATCGAGTTACGGAGTTTTAGCAACTAGAATCAAGTCAATCGGAATCATAACGAAGCGGGAAAAGCCGTTTTAGTGGAGGTACATCAGCAGTTACCGGTTTTTGGGCTAAGTTAGTGGACTTGGGCCTTCAATATTTCATTTAATTAAAAGCCTAGGTCCAAGTCCGAATTGGAGCTTATAAATGGAGCTCTTGACTTCTATTTTTCACACAATTCACATTCCACAAGATTAAACATCAGAGAGTAGCAACAGAAGGAAGAAAGAAGAAGCTGCAAGAACTGGAGAAGGTCTATATCTCCGTTCTCAGTCATTCCAACTCTGGAAATTAGGTTTTTCTTTCAATTTTAATTTTGTAATCAAATATGAATTCCATTTCAATTAATTTAGTTTTTGTTTTAATTAGTATGAGCTAAACATTTAATAGTGCTTGAGAATGCTTTATGGGTGATTCCCAATCTTAATTAATTTCATGTCCTGAATTTGGGTTTCTGTTAAATTAAATTAGATTGGGGCTTTTACTCTTTTCGATAAATTAAGATTATTTACTGTTTTTAGAGTCATGAACTAAGAACAGGTGTTAGTATCTAGGCTATTCCAATTAGTGGCAATTGGATCATCCTGACGGAGGGTTTAGGTACGGAACTATTTATTCAATCTAAAATAGAAGCTATTGATTCTGACGAACTTAGCTAATTTTAGGGCCAATGAGGTAATTAACTTAAACATCTAAAAGTGGATCATATTTACCCTGACAGGACTAGTGACACTCTAGGATAGCCTTATAGTCCACCCTGACGGGGGTATAAGGAATTTAGAATCCCGACCATTGTAATTGACCAATTTAGCCCTTAAACAGAATATGTTATGGACTAGGATTAGGAAGACCCCTTGCGTTCTCAAGTGCTACCTTCTCATACTGCGTTTTACATCTTTTTACTTGCGTTTTACCTTTTACTTGCATTTTATCATTAGTCTTTCATTAAGTAGAAGTAATACAAAAATCAAATCAATCATTATTTCTTTACCTATTTTCATAAGTGCAACCATTCATTACTTGTTAAACATTGTAGTCAACCAAGCCGTCCCTGCGAACGATCATATATCATTATTACTACTTGGGACAACCGTACACTTGCGGTTGTGGTTCGATCATAATTGCAGTTATTCTTTAGAACACACAAAGGACCACCATGCCCCGAGGCCACTGATGATATAAATCATTTGTTACTTTCATATCCAGTGTTTGCACAAATCTGGGCGGAATCAACGTTACATATCAGGCTTGATCAACATATGGAAGAAAACCTTAGCTAGTGAGTATTGAGAATTATGGAGAGATATGTGAGGGGAGGTTAGGAAGCGATAATCATAAACGCGTATCTCCTTCTTATGTTGTGGAATATTTGGAAGTAAAAGATGAAGGCTTATCATGACAACAATGAAATCAACATTGGCATGATTATACATGCCATAAAGAAATCCATGGCAGAGTTGTTTGGACGTAATTGGGAAACTGAAACTTCTCTTCACTCCAACAGGTATAGGGCCACTTCTCATGTGATATCACTCCAAGAAGATATTTACTTTCTATGTGACACATCTTTTAAGAAAAGGTGGAAACCTACTAGATCTGACATCATTAAAATATACAAATCCATTGGTTCCCACACGAATAATTGAAATACTGTAAAATGTTCAACTACTCTCAAAGGTGAGGTATACACGGTTTCGAAAGCTACATAACTTTATGAGCAGTACAAAGCGATACCGAAGGCTATTTTGTGTCCTCTGAGGTGCGATAATAAAAATCAACACTCAAAGAATACTACTCGCAAGTGTACGGGTCCTCCCAATTAATAGTAGTAGTAAGTTATTATTCTCCACATGGAATATAAAGTTAATAATGTAATTTTAGTCTTGCCTAGATGTTTGTTGAGGAAAAACATGATTGTAAATAGAGATTTTTGTTTGGTGTTTCAATAATTAAATTACTAGACTATGAAATAAAGCAATAAAGATCAAATGTAAGTATAAATAAGATGAAATAGAAATGACTAAAAAGTAAATAAGGATAAGAAATAGAGAAATCTAACTTAAGATTGCGATACTCGTGACTCATAAGATATGAGACAGTTCATAATTTAAGGGCAAAAAAAGGAATTCACTTGCTAACCGGGATTGTAAAGTCTACCTAAGTCCCTGCCGGGTAAATAGGGATTGTTATTAAATTCTAGGAACCTCTCCCATAGGGATTTTACATAATTATCTAACGCCTAAATTTCTAAGCCTATAGTGATTATTTAGCTAGTTTGATCTTCCGATTCTAAAGCTCAACTAAACACTTGTAATTCTAATTATGTAGATTAGAACCCCCTCTCGGGTGTAGTTTAAACCCTAACACAAGAATTATAACCAACAATGAATCCTCACATTATTTAAATTATAAAGTATTCCCAAATGTCATAAAACAGTAATCAGATCATAATTAGGGTTCGTACATATGCAATCTCAAGTTAAAATATGTTTAGTTCATGATCGGAAAAAGAAAAAGAAAATATAAGATGTTCATAATTGCAAGAAAGAAAGAATTAAAGTTTACACTAATTGAATACCAAAAGATTTGACGAAATAGGTGTTTCCCATGCTCCCAATGCTTCTCCTTACCCCAGTTGTTAAGTTATGTCTTAAAGCCTAAAAACTGATATTTGTACTCCAAAAAACGTTTCCCATAAGATGGGCTTACATATGTGGGTCAAACGTGGCCAAATGGTCTCTTTGTTGATATTGAACAACTTGGGGTTTTATAGTAAAACGTCCATAACTTTCTCAATTCAACTCGGATTTGTAACATTTTCTTCTCAAGCAATCTAGACTTCAAGATCTATCTTGATTTGGAGCGGTTTTATCAGAATTCTTACGAATTAATAATCGTGATTTCCAAAGTTGGCGATGATGTTTCTGACAATTTTGTTTGAACTTCTTATTTTACTTTAGATTCTTTGCGACTTGACTTGGGTTTTTCCTTAACTTTTTGACTTATTATTTTCATTTTGGGTCTCGTATCATCTATATATATATATATATATATAACTAGATTAGCTAAAACTCAAATAATGGCAAATAATTGGGTAAATCCCAGATTTATTCTCAAAAACCTTCCAAAATGATATCTCGCGAGTCTCTAAATCTATCATAAAAAAGAGACATCAACTAAATTTTCAGATAATCTTGAAGTTATTCAAGATATTAAGCGTTCGTCAGAATTTAGTTGGCCTATTCAGTCTTTATTGCGAAAAATCGAAGAATTAGCCGACCGATACATTCCTTTATTGTTCCATCATTTTTCTTGTAATCTAAATAGTGCGGAAAACTCTAAACTCTATAGACGGGAAGCAATTTTGAGGTCTGACATGGTCAAATTAGACTATAAATTTTCTCGGTTAGGTATCGGTTGATTGAAAAAACTGTTGTATTTATAGTTTTTTTCTATTTTTTTTTTAAAGTAGATTTTTACCATAAATACTAGGGGAGACCATGGGTCGGTTTTACCCGGTTTTGGGGTTAGGGTAAACCAAGGGTAATATATTTCGGTTTAAAGAATTGTTAGGGTAACCCAAGGGTAGGGTAAAAAAAAGTTTACCCTTGGGTTAATTCGGTTTACCCTCGTTAGTCAACATTAGTCAAACTCTTTTTTAACGCATGAAAAAATTAAATAAATGAGAAAATTTGAAAACACTTATATCATTATAATTCGAAAGTTCAAAGATACAATCTTGACATTAGAAACCAAAAAATCGTGAATCGAATACTTCAAATTAAATTATGCATGTTTGGAATATCCGAGAAGTCAAATGAAATGACTTCCTAAATATACATGTTATGTATTTTTTTTTTATTTACACGGTTTTTCGGTTTGGGTAACCCCAACCCAATAGTTTGGGTAATATATAGGTAAAATACATGGACCCGAAATATCATAAGGTAACCCGATAGGTAAGATTGGTCAAGGTAAAATTAACATATATTTTAAATCGATTTGGTTAAAATTAACACGGTTTTTCGGTTTTGTTAAAATCTTGCTCACCCCTAATAAATACATATTTCTCAGAAAAAAAGAGGAACTTTTGACTTTTTGGGCTTGAGTGTATTTTTGGATTTCCATCCGTGCACGACCTCCTGTCGTCTATCGGCTTTATCGTCAGTTGAGACTTGATTCTAAATCAGCTTTTGATAGCATAATATCTACTACCCATCATTAAAATATTGAGTTGTCACGGAGTTCCTCTCTCGTTAGAATTTGCTTACCACATTCTGTTGAAATTAAACCAGCTGGAGTAACTATTAATTTGTCTAAAACTGATTTTTCCAAATATTTGGTTTGCTTGATTTAATTTGCATACCAAATTAAGGTTGTACCACTTCGTTTTGCATGTTCAATAACGTAAAATACCCAAAATGTCCTCGATTACCACTATCATAGATATACACACTCATTTCTTTCCCAAAAACACAAATTTCACTTTGAAAACCCTCTCGAGCGATTCTTCTCCTCACTCTTTTGTTATTTTCTTCAGCAGGTGAACATTTCAACTACAACTCTTTTATAATTTTTTATTTAGGTTATAAAAAATTTATTGAACGATCAAAATAATTTCTTGTAACAGTGTAATGGGTACAATCAATTTCCACTTAAATTTCATAATTTTTGTTTAAGTTCTTGTAAGTTTTAGGTCTAATTAGTTTATAATAGTTGTTTCTTTTATTCCAACGATTATTTTTTAATTTCTATATCCATACTATGCTAGTATTGTCTCTATTGCTCTGTAAAATACATTATGATGTTTAGATACAGGAGTGGATCTGTGGTGGGTAGGCTATAGTGCTAAGCAAATTTGTTGGGATATTTATTTAGGGAATAACATAAGCAAAAAAAATTACACCCCAAGCAGAAAAAAAAAAAGAAGCATTGGGTGAATATTAGTCCAGACTTATCATTTAGGTTATAATGTCTAATGTTTAATATTAGCAGATGTTAAAATGTTTACTTATTATCATATTTTGTTACTTGTAGTTTGCAAAAATGTTGAGGTTGGACTTTAGAGAAAGAAGACGCCCAACCTTGAACCAAGAAAACGACATGGTCTTAGTTTGCCTTTTTAAACAGGTCAAATGCGAATGTGATCCACCTCAATTGCTTCACCCCCTTATTATGCAAAGTAATGCTGATGGAAATCAAGGCAAACTATATTATACTTGTGATGCTTGCAATTTCTGGGAATGGTGTGTTCCGTATAAAATTAAATGGGTTCCTCG
The DNA here is from genome assembly GCA_029959085.1 of Nemophila menziesii. Classification (NCBI taxonomy): domain Eukaryota; kingdom Viridiplantae; phylum Streptophyta; class Magnoliopsida; order Boraginales; family Hydrophyllaceae; genus Nemophila; species Nemophila menziesii. Next base: position 573,480 of record JARWIR010000055.1, on the reverse strand, counting down.
CAATGAATTAGTTAACAATGGTGCTATGAAATTAGAGAAAAAAATAGTGAGATATTTTCTTTGTGCGGTGATTATGATTATGATTTCGGTTCTTTTAAATTAAGTTTGTGTCCACCTTGTTTAAACTTAAATCTAAAGTATGTAATGAAATTGTTGTAATTTTGGTATGACTATAATTGAAGTGTTTTGTTGTATGAGTTCATGAAACTTGTGTGTTGTGGTTGACCTTCTTGCTGTCTTCTGCAATGGTAGTATAATACAATACTCAGATATGTCTTTAAGTTTTCATTTCTTGGATTACGAGTATATCAACTAGAAGTTTATGTTTGAGCAGTTAAAATAATCATGTGGAAAAATCCATATCTTTTTCAAAATTGATCAGTAAATATCTGGATTTACGTAAAGTCTGGAAATTTGGGAAATGTGAATTAGTGTCTACCATCATCAAACTGAAAAAACGATTATCCAAATTTCTTTCATTAAACCAACGATAAAATTACAAGATTCATCTTTGCGATGATCATATTCTAAATATACACCCTTGCTAGTCGCTTTACATTTTTTCTTTTTTTGTTACATATGAGGCTTAAAAGCCTGGAAGAAAACCTTCCAAATGCTTTACCATTCTTTCTCGCTTGCTTTTCTTGCTTTTATTTTGTTAGTAATATTTTTAGTATCATTGTATATATCTATATATATATATATATATATATATATATATATATATATATATATATATATATATATATATATATAAAAGAAAAATTCTTCCCTTCTATAGGGGTTCGAATATTATAATTTCATTCTTGCCGAAACCTTTCTATTGTAGTTTACTCTTTCTTCTTCACCTCTTCCAATTGGGTCAAACCCGAGCGTGTCACATCCGCCACAAGGTTCTTGACTATGTTCATAGGTTTCTTGATGGTTCTCTATCGTCCATAAAAGTGTGATAAATAAAATAACACTCGATAGAGTTACTATCCGCAAGTGTAAGGATCGTTGACATATAATAAAAAGGAGGGAAGTTATAGTTCTCCAGTGATAAATAAAATAACACTCGATAGAGTTACTATCCGCAAGTGTAAGGATCGTTGACATATAATAAAAAGGAGGGAAGTTATAGTTCTCCACGTGGACTATTAGGTTAATACCTTTGTGTTTTATAAAGTGAATAAGAGTTGAGTTAAAATTACATAAAGTAAAATATATAAATATTTGTTGAATTTTCGGTTACGGAGGACTAAAATACAAATATATTAAACTAATTATATTAACTAAAGGATGTGACTGTAATAAGAAGATTAAGATGAGAAGTATAACTCGGAACTCGCAAGTAATCTTTACTATTTGATTCTACAATTTATTGTTTAAGGGCGAGTTAGGAAATATGTTACAACCGGGACTCAAGTCTCTTCCGAACTTCCTTCTGAGTAGTTAGGAAGCTCCCTAACACCACTAGAGACCTCTCCCGAGTGAACTCTACAATGATGATTGGCGCCTAAGGTTCTTACCCAAATGACTATCCGGAGAGTCAAGACCTCTGGTTCATTAATGCACACCGGGCGTTTGTATTTTGTTTTTCGTAACTGAACCCCCCTCTTGGGTGAAAGTTTTAATTACTAAGGTCACCCTTTATTTGGCCAGAATAAGGGCTGAAATTTAAAATCTAATAATTAATAAAACCAATAAATTTACAATTCATTTCTCTTGTTCAATCTCAAAACTCAATAAAACGTAAATAACTAATCTAGACATTATACATCATATGATTCTCAAGGTACACATAATTTAGTTCATAAATAAATAGTGGAAAACAACAAATACAAGTGTAATATTCATGTTCAAAATAAGATATAGAATAAAATTACACTAATAACTGCTAGAAGATGATGAACGACATAGTAAAACTTCTATTATTCTTCTCTAGTCGTTAATGGCTGCTCCTAAGCGTTCAAAATTATGGAGCTCTAAATTTGATCTTCAAAATCTGATTTATAGTATTTTCAAAATGTTTTGGAGTTGTGGGACACACTTAAGTGGTCCAAGTCAACCCAAAAACGTTTTTAAGGGAATGTAGATTGGTACGTACCACGACAACGACAAATTCAATAACTCTTTCGTTTTAGCTCCAAATCACGGACCATTGGTTCCTACACGCTCATAACTTCAAGTACTACTATGAAATCGAAGGGCTCATCCAGAATCCTAACCGGTTTCACGTGGTAATGTAAAAAATCAATTTCCGAATTTAGTTGGAAAATGCCAAGCGGCTTTAAGGTCCTTTCTTGCCGTGACTTGGGGTTTTACTTTATATCTTAACTTCTTATCACCGTATTGGGGTCTCGTATCGTATAAGTATCTAAGTGTTGCATACTTAGCACACATTTAACACACGAAAGCTCTAAAGAAATCGTAAAACGTCAAATACTAGGAAACAATCCCTCAAATAAATCCTAAAACCCCAAAATAATGTATCATGATACGATTATTCTATCACGAAAGACAAGATATTATCCTCTCACGCCCTAAAGCGACCATATTCTTTTTTGTATAAGCATTTCATTTACATTTATGATGGCATCACTGGTGTTCACAATTGGACCATATTTCTCAAATAGATTTGTTTGAAACAATTTCACAAACACTTTATGTGCCAATAGTTTATCCTATGATTTCTCTAAGGAAACTTTTGACTTTCCCTCCACTCTAGCTATAGACTCCAAAGAAGTCCCAAAAAAATTACGGCATCAATGCCCTCCAATGGGGATCTTGTCCAAGTGGTGGTGGCCACCTCCTTCTCGATGGTGCTTCTTAGATATAACTTTGGCTCTTGAATAGCCTCCTCTTCAATATGATTCAAAGGGGGGGCTTGATTGCTTTTTCCCAAATAGATGCAAGTCTACGGTTTAGGGAAATAGTACTCATTTTGAATTTATCTTGAGTACCACCTATAAGAGCTCCAACAAATCCATTTTCCAATTAATATGAGGTAGCGTGAAGCGAATCCTGCTCATAAGAATCTGGGGTTATCCAAGGTGTGAGGTTCTTGGGGTCCAGTGACTTTTTACGGACGATTTCAAGATAGTGTTTTTAGGCATCTCCCGGATCTAGATCAGTCGGAGAAATACTTCAAACATGTTACAATGTGGCTTGTTCAGCGAGAAGAAGGAGAAACGAGATCAGAGCGATGAGCAGAGATGGTTCTCAGGAAGGGCAAAAGGGGAGACCGCACAAGCCCCAAACTATGAACGGGGCCCCAAAAAATTATGGTTATGCAATATGTATGTACAAGTATCTTATTTTTATTTACTTTGAAAATAAATTAAACTTGTTTAGTTGGCAGATTTGATGACTTTAGTTAAAAAATCAAGTCGTGTTTATAGACCAAATTAGTTTAAACTTGCTATATTTTAAATAACAAATTTTAATTTTTAGTTAGGTTTATTAGAAAACTGAATACTCTAATTCTCTTACAAAGTTCAAATATTTTGGATTTTCTGGTCGTGTAAAAAAAATTATCGCCTTGTAAACTAAATGTAGCTATAAATTTTTTATAGGATTATTGTCCAAGAAACACCTCAAATTAGAATTAATGCCCCCTCACCCCGCCGCTTTCTTCTTGCCCATAAAAGGCACTCCTTTTTTTTCTTTCCTATTTTACCCCCTCACCCCAGCCGCCGTCTGTTTATTAGTCGTTAGTTCGTATACATTGAGTTAGTTATATATATCTCCTTTGTCTCTCTCTCTCACCCTTGGCAGCAGCAGACATTACAAAAGTTTACGTGCACGAGTGCTGGGAAACATTCCCATTACTCAACATTAGCCCACAAGTACAAAAGTGTACTTGCACCAGTGCTGGGAAACATTCCCATTACTCAACATTCGCCCACAAGTACAAAAGTGTACTTGCACGAGTGCTGGGAAACATTCCCACTACTCAACATTAGCCCACAAGTACAAAAGTGTACTTGCACGAGTGTTGGGAAACATTCCCATTACTCACCCTTTACAAAAATGTACTTGCACGAGTGCTGGGAAACATTCCCATTACTCCCCCTTGGCAGCAGCAGCATACAACAGTAGACAGCAGGAAGGGCATTAAGGTATATTTACCTTAAATGCCTTTTATGGGCAAGTAGCTAAGGTGGCAGGTGCTTATTGGGCATTCACCCTTTGTTATAAGTAAAAATGATCATAACTAAATTATATCAACTTTTTTGTATACATTATTTAGTTTACTAACCGTATTATTATTATTTTTAGATACTAATCAGTATACTGACATTAATTTATACAAATCTTGAACTTTTTTTTATTTTTCAAATTAAAAAATAAATTAACTAATGGATTTTGTCAATATAATATCATTTATTCTTTTCATTTATCAACATAAAAAGTTAAATAAATTATCGTAAAATATATTATTTAACTCTAAACAACTATATCTTTGGTGTATTGTTTATAATTTTGCAAAAAATATATAATACGATAATAATTCATAGTGGTATATATATGTTATGTCAATTTTCACAATCTATTAGTACGTAACTGTGTTACTAACATATTGATCAATATGTTTGAATTTTTTTAGATAAGATAACTTAAATATTTGACTATTTGAAATAAAATATTGACATATGTTGCAATTTACAGATAAATAATAGAAAGTGTTGTTCCAAACTTTCATAAAAACCCATTTTAATTTTCTCGCCCAAGATCTTTAGTTTTCGAAGACCGACTCATTTAGCGTGATTTATGAGAAGTCTCTTTAACTTTTGAGAAAATTACTTTTAGAAGCCCACAAATTCAAAAAATTATTCACAAAGTCCTAACTAAAAAAACATTCTAAGAAAGGCCTAAGTTTGATTTTTAAGATAGAATTTTTACCTTTATATCCCTATTCAGTTCGTCTTTGGTACAGACCAGCATTTTTATACGTTTGGTATAGACCAATATTTGTTTGTTTGCCAATTTTTTCAATTTGGTACGTAACAAATGCTACTATGTTCGTTTTACGATTTCATACACTATTTGTACGTAATTGCATGATCGGTCCCTAATAGCATTTCTCTAGACTTAAAGGATATTTGTTTAGGTCCAAGATTAATGTCCGGACTTATTCAGAAACCTGATCGAAGATATCATGTCGAGATCCACCCATTGATACGCGCCAAACAAAATTTTTCCCGCAAAAACAATACACAAATATATTCACGTAACTTTTTTCACGACAAAACAAATTTCTACATTCCAAACATATCAATCTGGTACATTCCAAATACATCAACTTGGTACATTCCAAATAGATATAAATCTAGATCTAAAATATAAAGAAATCTTTTTACAAAAAAGATTGGAATTAAAAAAAAAAGAAATGTGAGAAGTTATGCTTCAATCTCAACCACCGCCCCATGGCTATTCTGAAGCCCGATGCTATAGTCCATGGGTGTTTTATCTGTCACAAAGGTTTCCCACCTGGTCAAGCTTTGGGTGGTCACAAACACCGTCACTATGAAGGCAACCTTGGTATGGCTACAAGAAGCAGCGTAACTTTATCTGAAGGTTGCGGCGGCACCTCCGCTGCACACTTACCTTACGATTTTGATTTGAAATTCCCATCCCAACCTGATCAATCTGAAGTTGAAGATGAATTGAACCTGGTATTGAGTGTTCTACTGAACTCGATCAGTGACGATCTTCTTCTCCAGGACGGGAAGGAAGGTGGATCTGGAAGGGTGGTACACGACGGTGAGAAGGTGCAAAGGTAGGGAGGGGCAGCCATGGTGGTGGGGCCTGAACCTGCAGATGCTGGAGGAGAGATATGGTGGGGCGAAGAGAAGCGGCGAGAGGGAGGTGGCGCACGGCAGCCATGGTGTCACAGAGAAGAGAAGGTGGGGGTGAGAGAGGGGTTGTCACATAGAAGAGAGAGAGCGGAAAAAAATCTAATAAAGTTTTGATTTTTAGTTTTGGGGTTTTCAGTGTGTAAAAAGTGATAGAAAAAGATGTTTTGAACTTTTACCTTAAGATAGTTAGGCTTTAATTGGTTTAATTGAGATAAAAAATTTATAAGAATATTAAATATTGTTGGAACTTTTTAAAATAATTGTCCCTTACCTTTTTTTTACTTTCTTTTCTCTATTTTTAGGTACTATATTTTGTGATTTTTTTTTGTCAACCAAATATTTTGTAATATAAACATAATTGATTGAGTTGGAATGGGGTGGTGGGGTGGGAGGGGGTCCACTTGAACAGTTTTGTTGGTCTTATTGTTGGTCTTATTATTTCGTGGTCTGTGACTTATGGCCTAATGCACAGAATTCTTACAAGTGTCATGAGATGCCCCTATAAACAAGAAAACAACACGTGGTGTATTACATTCTTATTCCCTATGCATGCTCTAAAAGTTGCATAGTTTTGGTATATAAATATGATTACTAATACTACTTCTGGACTCATTACCAAATATTTAATTTTCTCTATAATTATAATTGGCCATGGGTATCAATGTTGATCCTTCCATAGTTGGGAGAGTTATCGGTGATGTTGTTGACATGTTTATACCCTCCGTGGCTATGTCCGTCTACTATCACAATAAACATGTCACTAGTGGTTGCCATGTTATACCATCTAGCACTGTTGATCCACCTAGGATTTTCATCTCTGGCCATGCAACTCACCTCTACACTTTGGTATAAATTCCACGTTCTTTTCCTTGCATAGATATATAAATAAATGGATAGAGTTAATTTTTTATTTGCAGGATCAAGTGGATTTGGGAAAAATGGCAAAAAGTAGTTTTTGAGTTAATTTGAATATATTTTACTATATAACTTGTTCTAAATATACAGCCTATAGGTTGGTTTTTAATTTTTTTTGTTACAAAATTATTAAATTATAATATGAAATTTGTGGGATATAAAGTCCAAGTCAATATATGTATATGTGATTATGTGTCTTTATTGTATTGAGTTTTAAATTTGGTCAAAGCTTACTTGGATTAATTGACTTAGTCAATTAAATTTGTAGGCTTCTATTTGAAGTCTGACTCACTTAAAATAATACGGTAGCATTTTTACTTAACCGACTTAAAACGTGGCACGACTATACACGTTAATATTGTATCACTTTGGACGGACGAGATTTAAACCCTAAACCGCGCTTTCTTTTATCACATTTAGTCATTTAAACCCTAGAGCGCGCTTTCTTTCAATACATTTATTCTCTTCTTCTCTCTTGACTTTTCTCAGCTTAAGGAAACTTAGAGTTTATGTTTTAAAAAATAGAGATTAGAATTAGATTGTAAGCATTTGCCTTGCGTAGTGAATAGTGTTGCGATAGTAACTAAGATTTTCGATTGAAATCTTAGGGTTTTGTATACTCTCTAATAGTTGATAGATCCAATCCGAAGTTGTAGACTCGTTCGGATAGTCTATTTGTTTCGGTGTGAAAATAGACTTTTGTGTTGAATCACAATAAAACGATTGTATTTTTACTTTTTTACACTTTTTTTTAAATTTTTTATTTATGAGATTAAACTTGATTTAAACAAATTTCTTATACTATCCTTTCCCAAAGAAGTCACAGCATTTTTTTAATAATTTATAACCAAATTGATAATCTATTTATTCTTTATTTACATTTTTACAATATTCCTCGTAAGGCGACTTTATTTTATATGCAGGTAATGACAGATCCTGATGCTCCTAGTCCAAGTGAGCCAACCATGCGCGAGTGGATACACTGGTTAGCCTTTTTCATTATGACTAGTTATATGAGTAAATCTTTTCTCTAACTACTTAAACTTAAATAAGTGAATAATTTAATTTAATAAATTTAGTACTAAAAAGTCCTAAAGCAATCTACATAAAGTCATAAACTAACGTGGTTGTTATAATTTCCAGGATCGTAACTGACATTCCTGGTAGCGGAAATATTAGTAGAGGTAAAACGATTAATGTCATTTACATCTTTTATCATTAGAAAACTACTCCTATTTACAAACATTTCATGCATGCAAGAGAGTATCTGTAAATTTTAGTTTAAAATATTTCTTCGAATATAGTTTTCTTTTTCTTCACATATAGAATTTGAATGACTAAATTACACCTTGCAAAATAAAATAAATTTTAACATATAACTCTCTATGCAATATTATTGTAACTATATATTTTGGCTCTAACTTTTGTTAAAAGTATTTTTCATTTATATGTAGAGAATTTAAATTTGACATAACAAAAATTATTATAGGTAGGCAATAAGTGTGTATTTCCATTCGAATTGGAAATGAGAGGCTGTCTCTTTTACGTGATATGATGATAAAATGTCCGAGTTGTTTTTCTACAAATATATCCTTAATAAAATATTCCACACACAATCCCTTCTTTCTCTCTTCTGAGCTAAAATTAGCACCCCATCTTCAAAGGCTAAAATTCGCACCTCTACCCTATAATTATTCCAAAAAATAAATTTCGACTAGCCATTTTGCATGTCGTTATTTTTTTTTTCTCTGAAAACTGTATCCTCCGCCGCCGAGCCTAAGGCTTGGGTTTTAACTATAAAGATTTGAATGGAGTTTTTTTTATTAGGCAAAAATAAACTTGATAAATCTTAAAAAATTACAACTTAGCCAATTTTAGTTTATTTAAAATCTAGCTCTAATAGCTTAGCTAATTGGAATGGAGGGAAAGCACTCCAAACATCAAAAAATTCTTCTCGAAGTTTTTGTTTGGGCACCCAATCAGCTATCCTGTTGTTAGATCTCTTAACAAAAGAGATTTCTAACTTATACAAAGTTTTACAAAACCTAAATTCTTCACCAAAACCTTAGTTTTACTAGAAATATTACATTTAGCATTAATTTGATCAATTATTCTACTGTTGTCACTCTCAATATGAACACTTCCAGTTAGATACTTCAATGCCATCTCACAAGCATCATAGATTCCCCTTCCTTCTGCATCTTCTATTGAGTTTGTGTTAATTCCTTTCACAAAACCTTCAACTATGTGTCCTGTAGAGTTCCTTAATACACAAGCAAAGGCAGCTTTGTTAGTTTTTAAAATAATTGAGGTATCACAGTTAATTTTAAACTTTTCCCTAGAGGGAGGGACTCTTAGATTTACTATTCAAATCAACTGCACTAATATCATCAGAGTACCAGCTTTAGAGAACCTATTAGAGTTTGCACTGATAAGGCTACTAGCTCTATCAATACAACAGTTAGAGCCATAGTGATTCTCATAACTAGCCTCAGTAGTATTAGAATTTTCTCTTGCATACTCATCATAGGCTAGGATTATTTTTTGTATTGTATTCATTCCTTCCTTTCCAAATAAACCATACAATAAAGAGTGATATTTCACCCAAATCTGGTATAATTTCAATAGAATATAACCTAACAAAAGATATCAATTTCTAAAAGTTACAAGATGGTAAAACTATAGAATTAGAAGACAAGGGACTAACCAGCCAAACTGTCCTTGCCCAAGAGCATTGAAAAATCAAATGTTCAATAGATTTATCTTGTTCACCACATAATTCACACAAAGGAGATCGTATAGATCTCCTTTTATATCTATTTTCATTTGTTGCAAATACCATTCTCACGGCATTTCCAAATAAAGTTTTTTATTTTTGACATAACTTTAAGTTTCCAAATGAATTTCCAATCCTTCATTTCCGATTTGAAAGAGCTACGACCCTTCCTCATATTATTTTTTGTATCATAAATCTGTTGAGCCCTCCAAAACTTGTTATAAGAGTCCTTTACCGTAACATCTCCACTTATTGAGCAAGTCCAATAGGGTGTGTCAGTACAGTAAAAAGAAGGAATATCTAACTTGCATATGGTTGCTACAACTTCATCATCAAATAATTCATTTAGCAGATTCTCATTCCAACCCTCCTTAAGAGGTAAAATCAATTCAGATACAAACTTTACTAAACAACCTTCTGGTTTAAGTGAAAATGTAAACTAAAATTACTACAAATGTTTAGGGGTAAATATGGAAATTTTCTCTAGAGGTTAACATGAATTTATATACTTTTATGAAAGTTATCTTTTATTTTTATAATCAGATAAACAATCAAATTCTAGATTCTCACGGTGTATTCTAGGATGGATCGGAAGAGGGCGGCTGTTTTCTACCCCTTTCCCAAATTCTTCAAGAACCATTTAACTCTTGGGGTCTAAACTAAAGGAATACTAACCCATTTATTAGAGTATAAAGTTTTTAGTGATATAAGTAAATTGTTCTCACGACAAAATATTTGGACTGATATTCACATCCCAAATGTTTATATCAACAATAAGAAGATAAGAACTAAAATGCAATTTAGCCGTTTAATATTTTTGTTTGTTTAACATGACAGGAAAAGAGGTGGTACCTTATGTGAAACTTGAGCCTCCAGTGGGAATACATCGCTACATACTAGTTCTATTTCAGCAGCAGAGAGGGTCGTCGCTTGGTGATATCATACACACACCAATCTGTCGTTCACACTTTAACACTCGAGCATTTGCTCACCAATTTCGACTCGGAAGGCCTGTAGCCATTGTTTACTTTAACTCTAAAAAACAACCTGCAAATCGGAACTGAAACCAGATTCGTACCTAAATGGATGTGTGTCACTGTGATCCTTTCGGAATTATACCTTTTACCAATAAAAAAAAGTTGTCTGCCCTTTTTTAATTCTTTTATGTTACGTCTATGGTTCTCTTAGTACTTTTTTCTAGATTAATTATCGTTGGAAATTAATAATAATTTTATAAGTTTTATTAATAACATAAATTCATGTTCTTGGAAAAATAAAAAGACAAAGAGTCTTTTTTTTTTACTTTATCTAATATTTAAAATGTAGGATAAAAAATATTAGTTTATATTATTTTCTTTTTTATTTCTTTCAAAAAGATCAATATTCTAGAAAATAAGAGTACAGAACTTACCACACACGCACATTTCTGACCCGGCACCATCATTGTTGAGGCGTGGCGTGGTCATAGAGAGTCTTGGGAATTAAAGAATAAAAATAAAATATTTTTTGGGAGTCGGTATTTGTCATGTTAGTACTGAGTCAACACGTATTTGTTTGAAGATTTGTCACTCGTTTTTATGGCTCTCATTCCTAACGATCAGGAACTCTCGCATTAAACGAGTTGTTACGAGAGTTATAAGCCTTGTCCAGATACGTTGTCTCATTGTTGAAGAGAAGCATCCAGGTTCATCCTAGGAATCAAAGGAGATGGAAAACATTTTTTGGCTTTATGATAAAACCATTTTTAACTTTATGGTAGACACTTTATAGTTGTATTTAATGTGAACATTTTTTAAGTTTCCTAAACAACTATAAGAGATTGTTGTCATTTGCAAACGACATACCATCAGAATTACAAACTCCTGAAAACTCTCAAACTCTACATCTCTCTATAAAATTGTTTTAGCACAGATTAATGATAGTATTAGTTTTAAGATGCCGGTTGTATAAGGAAATCCATTTTAACACAAGCATTGTAGTTATTACTCGAAATTCTAGTTTTCATTGTAAGTTCTGTTATTTCTATTTCATTTACGTGCAATCTTGTTGTAAGATTTATTCTCGTTTTGAAATAAAGTGTTATTAACATTTTTTTGATCAGTGTTCTTTATTATTTGACCATCAATTTAAAAAAAAAAATCTTACACCATTGATCGGAAATGGTTTTTTCACGTTTTTTATGTTGCTTCACCTATGAATGCAAAAACTCTTCCTGGTGTGACATAGTTGGAATCTGTGAACAATTCTAACTACAAACGTAGGGCACCAAAAACTTCTAATCTGTCTCTACCAGTTTGATCTTACTTCGATTGTGTTTAAGAGGCCAAGTTCAAGAACAGTAACTCGGTTGTTAGAGGACGACTCCTGAACAAAATAAGAAATGCGTGTCTCAATCTGTTTTTTAAGGAGAAGTCTACAAATATCATGTAAGAGAAATTTCAAGGAGAAGGAAATGATCCTTCAAAGAGGAATTAGTTAAGAAGAGACAAATAACTTCAAGGATAACTATTTATCATTTATTAATAATATCTACAAGACTACAAGACTAATTTAGTTGTATATTCTTGTCATACAAAAAAAGTTAGGTCCAAAGGCACGTGATATTGTGGTGTAAAGAATGCACAAGGCCTACTTGTGTGACCAAAGAAATGATCAAGCTCAATAAACTGTTGTTGACTAGAAGACCGACGAGGTAACTGTCGCTGTGACGGTTGAGGAGGATCTATTGTAGAACTAGATCGAACAGCTCGCCAATACTTGAGCATCCCGACACCTCTACTTAAGCAAATAATTGGATCAAGAAGGTCGAGGAAGTGCCTAATGGAGAATGTGTTTACATGGGGAATTCAACCACTGTCGTTGACTTTGGAAAAGGACGTGTTCCTCTAAACTTACCTTGGTAAAACCTTAGATTTATTTGCATCTACTTATGCATATACTTTTGTATATTTTTATGTGTGGCGCGGTAGATTAGGACTTTTAAATGGTTCTTTTATTAAGAGGTTCAATACACTCGGAGTATTCCATATTCACAATATTGATGGTTTTGTTAAATGTCAAGTATGTGTAGAGTCTAAGTATGTTAATAGACCTTTTATATATGTTACCACTAGAAAGACTATATATCAGAAATAGTGCATTTCAACTTACCTAACTTTAAAACACTCTATTGATCGTAATTTTGTTTTATACATATATATTTGCACTTTAGAAATATACACTAGATAAATTATGTATTACAATTCATGATGTTTATTGTGAATGGAAGATCATTTTCTCTTGGTGAAATCCTATAAGATGTGGTTTTATGTTAATTAGAAAAAATCATGCATCACCCATATCTACGCTCTATACCACCTCATAAGTAAATCGTATGAAGAATATATATGGATACTTGTTGGAATTTTTTCTCTCACTGTATCATCTTCCGAGTCCCCCACATTGTATCGTCTCGTCCCATCGAAACCATCACACCGAGTACCCAAAAAAAGAAGTAGTGGATGATGTGTGTCGAAGCATAAAGACCAAGTTATATCATGCATAGTGATTCATTCTTTAGATAAGATGATGCACGTTAAATAGAACACATGTTTATAATATAAGGTACTTCGACTAAAATAACAAACCATTTCTTTGTCAACGTTCAAAAACAAGTGCAAAGACTTCTTTTTCACACCCAACTAAATTACTCAATAACTAATTTTGATCTGAGAAATTGTTTGAGAAATCATCTCAATCTTACTCCAATAATACATTGTACAATCTATAATAAAAGTGACCATGCATCCATGACATAACTCAGTTAAAATAAAATCAAGGGATAACCTAAAATGTAGGGACTATTACGCAGACGACCTATCGTTTGAGGATTCACATCTTACAGAAAACAATCCTTGTAAGTAGACCTTAACTCACTAAGGTTTATCTTGTAACATCCTTGCTGGAATGGAGTAGGAGATTCCTATGATGTCTTTACTTATTTGGTTGGAAGTGAATAATGATGGTAAAAATAAAAACCGAATTGGAATGACCAGATTTGTTTACTAAAAAAAATGAACCAAAAATGTAAATAAACTAACCCAAAAAATTGTAATGCCGTGGAAAATCAATGACCTTAAGAAAGGATTTTGGTATACCTGCGGATATCACTTTTTTATCATCGTTACACTTTTCAAGATATAACTACTACATCCAACGGTTGTGTGCAATTATAGACAACAGAATGAAATTTGCTATAAACAATCTCGTCTATCTATATATATATATATATATATATATATATATATATATATATATATTCATATTCATATTTTATAATAATCTAGGTATAAGAATATTCAAGTTGTAAAATCAATTTCCAAATATTAGAATTAAATAATTAATCAACATATAACTGATTTAGTCAAACACTAACCCAATTTCATTTATACTTTAAAGAAATTCATTATAAGTGTGGTCTTATAGTATGCATTTGCAAAGTTATCATTTGGTTATGCTTAAAAACTGCAAAATTGTTTAAAAAACCAAAACCGAATGATACGGTTATGATTTTGAAAGTGAAACTGATGGTTAAAACCGTTAAATTGTTGTTTTTTATAAATTAAATTATTATACTTATAGTTTTATTTTTGTATGGTTACTGAATTGTTGTCATCCCTAAACCCCAAACCCTAAACCCTAAATTATTGAGGATCCGCATTGGTGGCTTATTTAGCTTTTTTAGTCAAACTGAATTTTATAAAAACCGAACAAGGTCTGTCAAGACTCAAATAAAAACTTACTCAATATGTGCATGTAAAACCCAGTTACTAAACAGTGAGCTTTAAGTTGTTGTTTAGCAATCCAATTTGCTCTCATATTTCTCCTTCTAGGTATGAAGAATAAATTAATATTCCTATGACAAACCATATTTCATATATCCAAAAACAAGTTAGTTAGCCTTCTATCTTTAGGAATGTTTTCCTAGCTAAACTGTTAACTAAATTATTACAATCATTAAGAATATGGACTTCAGAGGTAGGGAAAGAGTGTTCTTGTGAAGTTGCTCCTCTAATCCCAATTGCTCCAGCCTTTTCTGATAAATCTGCATCGAAACTCCATCCCTTGCCTTAAATTAATGCTCCCTACACATTTTTAATTATATAGCCAACACTGGCTTGTTTAGTCTCTACAATAAAACAATCATCAATATTGATGTCTCCTCATTTGTGATAGATTTATGTTAAGATGAGACATCATTTTTAGTGTTTTAGAAGTCAATAATGTCGATTTTCTTGAGTTTTAGTGCACTTTCCTATTTTGTGTCTTGATTTGTAGAATTATTGTTTTTAGATTATATTGGGTTTAATTGTTTATTTAGTGTGTAGCTTTAAAGATAATTATGGAGCTTAATTAGAGTCCAAGTCAAAGACAACAACTTATGGAAGGAGATATGCATGGTAATTGGAGATAAGGAAAGAATTGCTAAAAAGATGGAAAAGGAAAAGCTGCCTAAATCTGGGATTCTGCAAAGATAGGCGTGTTTACCTAATAAAGAGGCCGAATTTGGTAGATTACTTCTAAAGGGTGTAGATAATTCTGTTGCGATTCTTTTGGTATCTTGTGGAGCAAAATCGGACCAATAATAAAGAAGTTATGACCAAAACAACGCAGCAGTGTTTATCTTTATTTCCATACGAATTTGAGTTGGGCTAGAAGTCCATTACCTTAACTCTTCCTCAAGAAAACGAATTAGGTCTTCTAAACACCTATAAATACACCCTTATATCACTTGTAAATCATCCTTGCCTCATAGTAATTAGTTCTTAAGGTTTTATTCTTCCAGTTTATTGTAGAGAGCAAGATGATGTCTTTTATTATTTCTTTTAGTTTATTTCCTTCAGGTATGAACTAAACTCCCCATAGCTTGGGTTTTGCATATGTATAAACTATGAATTCTAATTCTTCTATATAAGTTTCTTTGGGAATTATATGTTTTAATCTGATATTAGCTTCTTACTTTATATTTGCTTATGTGTTTTGATTTAATGTATTTCCTAGAACTGATCACTTTAGGATTGTTTTAAGAGTAGTTAGATGGTCACCTTGTAAGGGTGTTTAACTATTGAACCACCACATAATGTCTAGTGTCGATAGCAGTTCTGACAAAACATACTTCTAACTAGATAGTCATTAAGGTTTGTTTTAACCACCGTATCACCAAGACTTGCAGTATTTGCTTAGGGCCTTAGTGGCGTTTGATAACCCTATTTTAAATCACTTCTTGGTTGTGACGTAGCCCCCTTAGTCGCTCTCAAGGTCTAAGGTAGTGGAATTTAGAATCCTGACTAAGTATTACCAAGAGCTAATATTCTCCCTTATGAACTAGATTTATAGATAGAATTAGAAGGATTAGTGCATACTAGCAAAACCTAAGCTATACTTCTCATCTCATATTCTTAATCTTTTACTTTATTGTCTTTATTTTCTTAGTTTTAATTGAGTTTTAATTCATAAATTCGAAAAACCAAATATTTTATTTACTGTCTTCTAGTTATTTACTTTTACTCATTATCTGTTCCTACGCGTTTAACACACTTAAGTCCCTGAGAACGAACTCTACTTATCATTAAAACTTGCATACGTCCTGTAATACTTGCAGTACTGTGCCTGTCTAGGGTGAGAGTGCATAGTTTTCCATACTTAAATTGATCTTATTTTTATCACACCCTAGGCGACACCAAGTTTTTGGCGCCGCTGCCGGGGACTTGTGTCTCGTTAGCGTGTGGGTTATCTATTTCGAGTTTTAGTTTTTAATTAGTTTTTACTTTTCAGTTTTTAGTTTAGTTTTAGTTTTTATTTTTCCAGATTAACGCTTGTGGTTTGCTTTAGTCTTTTTCAGGTTTCACAGTGTTTAATTCTTGGCCTCCCTTACCGGAGCCTGAGAGGAGCTTCAGAGCTTATAACAAACGAATTCGTGAGGAAAGAGCCTTGAGAAGAGCTATGGCAGACATACATGATAATGATCCGGAGTTAGTTTACTTTGCTCCAGGAGGACCTCCAGCATACATTCCACCTGGTGTACATTTACCAGTAGGAGAAGGTAATGGGCAGAATAATCAACAAAACCGAGTTGAACAAGATCTACCTGGCCTTAACATACCATTCCATGTTCAACCCATCGGTTACCGCCCTCCTGAGATTCCGAATATCAAATTTAGACCCGATCCGGGTATGCTTAGTCAATTTCAAAGTTTCGGACTATATACTGGTACTGCAATTCAAGATCCGGTAAAAGCGATTCAGAAGTTCATGCAGATTTGTGATGCCTACATTACTCCTGGCATTACACGCGAGCAACTGTATTGTCATATGTTTTCGTTTTTCTTGACCGGAAGAGCTAGCGATTGGCTAGAAAGACAACCACATGGAACCATTCACTCTTGGAGAGAGCTTCAAGCCGCGTTCTTTAACCGATTTTATCCAAAGAGCATGAGACTTAAAGATCAAACCGAGCTTGCAAGATTTTCTCAAGAAGATGGAGAAACAGTGGGAGAAGCATGGACAAGGTTTCAACAAAAATTAGCTAGATGCCCGCTCCATGGTTATACACCTGCTCTACAACTTGCTATATTCTATGAAGGTCTTGATGACAAGGGTAGAGACAAGGTGGATAACATTGGAAAGGGTAATTTTGTGTCCATGAATCACAATGAAGCTTCCGAGGTGTTAGAAAATATTATGGAACAAGAAAGAAGTTGGCCTTCAACGCGAGCTTCTGCAGCAAAGACCCGAGGAACGCTTCGTTTAGATGCAGAAACTGCGAACTCAGCTCAAATATCCTCGTTAGAAAATCAAATCAAGGAGCTGAGAATCGCGATGGAGAAGAATTTAGCTGCTACAAAGGTAGTTCAAGAGGAACAAGGTTGTCAAAAATGTGGAGTTAACGATCATTCATGGGAAGAGTGCGAATCAAATCCGCAATCTGTTTACTTCATATCTAACCGATGGGGCAACCGCAACCATCCGGGTATGCAGTATTCGAATCCGCAAGGGGCCGCTAATCCTGGTCAATATCAATCGCGACCCCAGAACAACTCTTACCAACAGAGAGGTCAGTACCAAAACCAATATCAGAATCGACCTACTCCTCCACAACAACCTGCTCAAGACGCCTATACCGATACTTTAGATCAAAAAGCTTTACCTCAGTATCCGCAAGAAGGATCTATGGACAATACACAGATAGTACAAGCTCTAGACCGTTTGAACACAACTGTAAACGCTCAAGAGGAAAAAGTCCGAGGACACGATGCCATACTTCAGATGCTAAGTACTCAATTAGACCAAATAAACAAGCATCTAAAAGAACAAAAGGAAGTAAAGGCAATCGAAGGAGGTGAAAACAATGTTGGGTTCGAAGCTTGCAAGGCTATATGCCTTGAAATCGAAAAAGAAAAGGAGGAAGCACCACATGCTGCCATTAGTGCCGTGGAAGTTCCCAGTATTGAAGAAGAGCCAACCGAGTCTAACCCCGAGGAGTCCGACTGTCTAGAAGTTTATCATCTGGAAAGCGATGAAGAAAGAGACGAGTTCATAGAGCTACTGAGAAAGGTGCAAGAGGAGATGCGATCGATGGTAGAGTATGCAGCGGAGTTAGCGAGAGAGAAAGAGGAAGAAGCCTCAAAAGAAGAATCGAAAGAAGATGAAGTGGCACCTGCTGTGCTAGAGGAGAAAGAAGAAGAGAAGGTGGAATCGCCACCTAGTGTTCAACCAGTGTCATCAACTATTCCTGATACAAATCCTAAAGATGACACTGCTCTCAAGACATTTGTAGAGGCGTACCAACCTGAAAATATCAACGCCCAAATGCTTGAGATTGCGAAGAGAGGACTTACACCGCAACAAGTTTTTACGCAAGTTATTCCTGATAAAGAAGCGAGTGTAGAGATCCCAAAAGAGAACCTCAGGGTTTCGAGAAGAAGTGAGAAAGAGCTACCTACTAAGCTTAAAGATTCGGGAAGTTTCAACCTTCCTATTCAATTGCATGGTAGGCTCAAAGTGAAAGCAATGTACGATGTGGGTTCTGGTGTGAATCTTATGCCTAAGTCCGTGTTCGAGAGACTTGGACTTCAAAAATCAGAGAAGACTCCGGTGAAGTTGCAGTTTGCTGACAACTCAGTGAAGAGGACATGGGGAACAGTGGAGGACGTCTTAGTCCGTGCAGGTAATATCGCCATCCCTACTGACTTTGTTATTCTTGAGTTTGATGCAGATAAGCAGGTTCCAATCATACTTGGACGGCCTTTCATGGCCACAAGTCAAAGTATGATCAACTTCCAAGATGGGACCATCACCCTTCATGCTAAAAATGTATCTGAGACCTTCTATGTCTTGGGTAAAAAACCAAGGAAGTTGGATCCCACCGTGCCTATCATCCACAGCCTTTCACATCACAAAGTCCCTCCTGAGGAGATCCACTTAAAACCTGTGGACAATGAGCCAAACATTGAGTTTGGGGTTGGCCATGAAGTCCTATGGAAAGCCCACAAACGCGAGAACAGGCCACGAAGTTTCAAAGACTCGTGGATGGGACCATTCATTGTCACGAAGGTTGTTTCAGCCAAGGTGATAGAAATTCGCCCCAAAACTGGGGTCAAGCGCAGATTAGTTGACGTTCATAGCCTTACTCGCTGTTGGGGAGGCTATATTCGCAAATCTTGACAGAGGTAACACGTCTAACTTTGAAAGACGTTAAACAAAAGTGCTGTTCGGGAGACAACCCGAAGTTTTTTTATGTTTTCATGTCTTTTACATTCTTAGTTTAAGTTTATTTTAGTTGTTTTTAGTTGATAATGCATATTTGAGAAAGGTATTAGTGTTTTTGGTGTGTAGGAATCGGAGAAATCAAGTTAGGGAACGCGAGGAAAATTTTTGAAGCGCAAGAAAGCACCCCACGGACTACCCTCACGGACTACCCCATGGTCCGCAGGAATGGTCCGCGAGGTCAAAACCCGTACCACGGGTTGCTACCGCGGGTTTGATCCAGAAACAAGAAAAAATTCCACGGACTGCCCCGCGGTGCACCGCGCCATGGTCCGCGCCCCAAAAACCCGTACCACGGGGTGAGTACTACGGGTATTTGACGTAGTTGACAACAGAAGCCGCGGTGTACCCTCCGGTACACCGGACCCTAGTCCGCGAGCCAAAAACCCGTACCACGGGGTCCTACCACGGGTTTAGGTCAGAAAGCAAAAATTTTCAAGCATCAGATGTCGCGGACTACCCTGCGGTGCACCCCATGGTCCGCAGGGGTAGTCCGCAGCGCCGCCAGAGGAGAGAGAAAGTTACGGGATTGAGTTATAAAGGAGGTATTAAAGCTATTATTCCGGATTTATTAAACCTTAACCCTCTCTTTCTTCTCCACAACTATCCTAACTCCATTGAAGCTCATCAAAACCTTCACAAATCACCAAAACACTACCCAATCATCAAGGAAAACACATCAAACCTTCTCTCCACATCATTACAAGAGAGAATCAAGCTACCAATCATCACCAAATTCATTCAAATTGAAGAATCAAAGAGCCAAATTTCACAAATTCATCACACAATTTCTAAAAATCCTAGCCTACCCATTACAAATCATCCTCACCCACATAGAGATTCATCACCAATTCAACCATCCTAGGACAAATCAAGCTTGTTCATCCATTAATTCAAGAGTTAAATTTAAAGGGTTGCTAAAGCTTTGAGTTGGGGGTTAATTGAAGATGACTAATAGAACAACAATCTTATCTAACAAGAGGGAGGTGAAGAGTAACAAGGGATTGGATTTAAACAAGAAGAAATCAATTGACAAAGGAGCTAGTTCTGAATCAAAGGGTAAAGATAAATTGAAGAGTGGGAAACCTTCGTATGATAGTAATGGTAAAAAGCTTTATTTTTATGCAAAGGAAAGAACACAACCTCAACCAGATCCTATACCTATAGAGAGAGTGGATATTTCAAAGGCCTTGAAAATTTCTGCGGAGAAACAATTAAAAGAACTACCTTTTGCCTATGAGAAAGTATTCAAGGAGGAAATTAGAGATGGAGAATACAAGAGATTCTTTAAGCTTGGTGAGAAATTGGGTTGGTCTACGTTCATGGTAAGCCGTTCTGAATTATGTCATGAATTAGTTTTTGAGTTCTATCTGGGCCTTGTTAGCCGAGATAGTGATTGTGTTCCGATTAGAGGAAAGTTAGTTCTTTTTACAGTTGAGGAGATTAGGAACCACTTCAAGTTTAAGAAACTGAAAGGTTTTTGCAAATTTGAGGAAGCAGTTGCTAAACGAAAAATCTTTGATAAGGAATTACTTTTTGAGCATGTTTTAGACAAGGAGAAAGTGCAATTACATACGGGAGAATTGAAGGCACCTTGGCCTTACAAATATCTTCAAGCAGATGCTAGAATTTGGCACAATTTCCTTATCCCTAATGTCTTTGGAAACACACGAACTTTGGAGGTGACCATGAAGAACGCGATACTGTTGGATTGTATTTTGAGAGGAGAAGAAATTGATGTGGCACAGTTGATCTATGAGGAGGTGATATGATTCTCGGTCTCTCCTAAATCAGTTTATAATGTTAAATTTCCAACTATGATCACGTGTCTTGTGCGAAAAGCGAATGTAGTATTGGGTGAAGAAGAGAAACTCGAGTTAAAGACGAGTTATATTGATAATGCTTGGATCAAAGAAAGCCTTCGAAGAGCGGGTTCTACTCAAGTCTCGAAGGCAGAAAAGGAGCAATCTTGGCAAGAGAAGATGGAGGAGCGTTTAACGAAATTTGAAGCAGCTCAAACTTCCTTAGTCAATGATGTGGCACAAATCAACGCTAATCAAGTGCACATCATGAAACTCCTTGTGCAATTAACGAAAGGTCCAGCAATTCCAACCTTGGATATCAATGATGCGAGGCAATAGCCTCGAGAGTATGTTCTCTTTCTTCCTTACCATTTCTGTAAATATGCCTATCTGCTAATTTTAATTTCTGTTTTCGAGTCTTTTTTTTTTCGAGTCGTGGGGACACGGCTCATTTTTGAGTTGGGGGTGTGGGGATTCGTTGTCTCTCATCTCCATTTTTCTGTTTTTGAGTGAAATTAAAATTTTTGATGCATGGGAATTAGATGTAGAGTGTGTTTAATAACTTGAAAGCATAAGCTCAGTAGATTGATGATAGTAAGTGATATGTTTATGAGCTATGTATTTGTATGCTTTGAGTATTTGCAGGAAAACACACGTTGATAGTAAAGAAAAGATTAGTAAGCAATGCGATAGAAAGTATGTTCGATCTCAGGGAACCTTGAAAGTGTGTAGGCCGTGAGATCCAAGCTAGTTGAAAAACCATTTGATGAGAGTGCTAAAGGTAAGAAATTTTCTGAATTACATAGTGTAGAAAGTGATCAAGGCGGTTCTTTCATATTTTTAAGCCTTTGAAGCCTTTTTATACCTTCTCACCTTGTGATTTTTGAGTTTAAAAGTTATATCCTTCTTAGCCCCTTCTAGCCTTTCTAAAGCCTTTTTTGAAACACATTATAAGCCATATCCTTTAGATTTTAGGACTTTTCCATATGACCCGCACTCGAATCGCGATGCATAGACAGTTGTTTTAGAGCTTGAGTTTGGGGTGGTGGGTCCACCATTATGGGAATTATTATGTTGGGATTGTTGAGCTTATTATTGTGATTTGTGCTTTATATTAATGATGTTTCACAGAATTGTATTGTAACCCTTTGCCGGGGTAATAGTGAATGAAAAAGAAGCTTCGAGCTAATATTGCCAACAAGGGCATTAAAAGAAAAAATATATATGAGAAAATTAGAGTGATATCTCAACATTAAAAGAGAGTCATAGCTATAGAAAAGAGAATTGATTTGAAAAGAAAAATATATATATATATATTTGGACCGGCAAAATGGATTTTTATGTGAACATCTTAAAGCTTAATTGGGTTATTGGGGATGCTAAATTGTGCATCAAGGAATTCATTGGTTTGAGTGAGAAACGTTTTATGAGAGTAACTCAAGCTCTAGGGCGATTCGTTGATGGCTAGTGAGGAGAGAGCCAAAAGCTCACTCCAAATTATCCAAATATACTATCATACCGTCCCTAAGCCTACATTACAACCTTAAAGACCTTGTGATTCTTTGTTATGTAATTAAGAAGTGATTGAGCCATTAGAGATTAGTTAAGTGGATTCTTGGATACTAGTAAGGTTGATGAACAATCTATAGCTCTCAAGGGGAACTGAGTAAAGTCCCAATCCTTCTTACATTGCGAAACTAATCTGATCTTGAAATCAAACCGTGTTGACTGTGGATATGAGAAGTATACAGGTATGTAGTTTATGAATATTATTGCATGAAATTTTCTGAGTTATGTGCTTAGGTTTATTCTATATATTCTGCTATGCTTTTTCCCTTGTGTTGAGAATTTTATAAGTGTGTATTTCTAGACTTCCCTATGTTTTTATCTTTTATTGTATCGGGACGATACAACTTTGAGTTGGGGGTCTTGATGTCTCCTCATTTGTGATAGATTTATGTTAAGATGAGACATCATTTTTAGTGTTTTAGAAGTCAATAATGTCGATTTTCTTGAGTTTTAGTGCACTTTCCTATTTTGTGTCTTGATTTGTAGAATTATTGTTTTTAGAGCATATTGGGTTTAATTGTTTATTTAGTGTGTAGCTTTAAAGATAATTATGGAGCTTAATTAGAGTCCAAGTCAAAGACAACAACTTATGGAAGGAGATATGCATGGTAATTGGAGATAAGGAAAGAATTGCTAAAAAGATGGAAAAGGAAAAGCTGCCTAAATCTGGGATTCTGCAAAGATAGGCGTTTTTACCTAATAAAGAGGCCGAATTTGGTAGATTACTTCTAAAGGGTGTAGATAATTCTGTTGCGATTCTTTTGGTATCTTGTGGAGCAAAATCGGACCAATAATAAAGAAGTTATGACCAAAACAACGCAGCAGCGTTTATCTTTATTTCCATACGAATTTGAGTTGGGCTAGAAGTCCATTACCTTAACTCTTCCTCAAGAAAACGAATTAGGTCTTCTAAACACCTATAAATACACCCTTATATCACTTGTAAATCATCCTTGCCTCATAGTAATTAGTTCTTAAGGTTTTATTCTTCCAGTTTATTGTAGAGAGCAAGATGATGTCTTTTATTATTTCTTTTAGTTTATTTCCTTCAGGTATGAACTAAACTCCCCATAGCTTGGGTTTTGCATATGTATAAACTATGAATTCTAATTCTTCTATCTAAGTTTCTTTGGGAATTATATGTTTTAATCTGATATTAGCTTCTTACTTTATATTTGCTTATGTGTTTTGATTTAATGTATTTCCTAGAACTGATCACTTTAGGATTGTTTTAAGAGTAGTTAGATGGTCACCTTGTAAGGGTGTTTAACTATTGAACCACCACATAATGTCTAGTGTCGATAGCAGTTCTGACAAAACATACTTCTAACTAGATAGTCATTAAGGTTTGTTTTAACCACCGTATCACCAAGACTTGCAGTATTTGCTTAGGGCCTTAGTGGCGTTTGATAACCCTATTTTAAATCACTTCTTGGTTGTGACGTAGCCCCCTTAGTCGCTCTCAAGGTCTAAGGTAGTGGAATTTAGAATCCTTACTAAGTATTACCAAGAGCTAATATTCTCCCTTATGAACTAGATTTATAGATAGAATTAGAAGGATTAGTGCATACTAGCAAAACCTAAGCTATACTTCTCATCTCATATTCTTAATCTTTTACTTTATTGTCTTTATTTTCTTAGTTTTAATTGAGTTTTAATTCATAAATTCGAAAAACCAAATATTTTATTTACTGTCTTCTAGTTATTTACTTTTACTCATTATCTGTTCCTACGCGTTTAACACACTTAAGTCCCTGAGAACGAACTCTACTTATCATTAAAACTTGCATACGTCCTGTAATACTTGCAGTACTGTGCCTGTCTAGGGTGAGAGTGCATAGTTTTCCATACTTAAATTGATCTTATTTTTATCACACCCTAGGCGACACCAAATATTTATTGTAATTATAGGGGATCCTCTTCTCATGGGTAATTACCATAGGTTTTTGTTTTAATTTCTTTGGCCTCGGGTTCAGTAGGACTTATTTGTGTTTTGAGGAACTCATCCCAGGCCAAGTTAGCCATATTAGCTAGTTTAATAGGGCCCAGTTTGGTGTTTTTCAACAGAACTTCATTTCTACCTTTCCAGATATGCCAAGCTACCATGTCTGCCTTCTCAATAATTGGGATTTCTTTACGGTGGTTTGGTCTTTCTTCAATTAAGTCTAGTATCTATTGGTCAAAACTTTTATTCTTCTTATTTTTTGCAAGAAATCCTAACTAAGTTGCAAAGTAGGTTGCTTTTGCCTAGTGACAACCAAATATAATATGTTCAACACTTTCTTTTTCAGTATTATCAAGTATTGTTTAAGGTAAATTTCCTTTTAAATATGTTATCTTTAGTTCCTAAGGTGCTTTTACATGCTTTCCAAAAAAAGTTTAACATTTGGTGGTATTTTTAGCTGCCATATTGTTTTCCATAATATTTTTGGTTGTTTAAAGGAGTTCTCAAGTATATGATCATTTTCAGTTTGTTGTATGAGTTCCTCCTGACTCTTAAGCTTAGCATACATCCTACTAGTAGTTAGGTTTCTATATTTGGGTCTAGTCTAAATTGGAATCCTCTCGCAACAACTATATGGTATGCTTATTTTCATGATTTTTCCTATTATATTATTATTGAATATACTTAGGTTAAGGATATCATTATAGGCTTGTGTATTTTTTATAAAGAGATCATTAATTGTTTTGATATAAGGGATGAGGAGTTTTTGTAGAATATCAATTCTTGGAATCAAGGAAGAGTCACATACATTTACCCTTTTACCATTTCCCACAATCCTATGTAAATCCTTTTAGAATATATCTCTTCATTGTTCCAACCCCAAGAGAGTTTTCAAATTTTTAGCATTAGTGAAGACTTCTTTATTATAGTAAAGACCTTTGTAAATTTTTGTTAATATAGAGTTTGGGTTATTCTTAATTTTTTATGCTTTAGCTGCTAGGAGAGCTTCATTATGAATTTTTTGAAAGCCCTCCCTCAATTATTCTTTAGCTTTTGAGTTTTAGTTTTATCATTCCAATGTATCCTATTTTTGTCCGTATTCTTCCACCAGAAGTTGGTGATGACAGACTATATATCTTCACATATTGTTGAAGGTAAGTGAAATTTGACATAACATACACAGGTGTAGCTTGGATAACAGATTTAATCATTGTTCCCTTGCCTCCTTCAGTGAGGAATTCAGTACTCCGGTGACTAATAATTATATTAATCCTATTAATTGGCATGTTTAGGGATTTCATCTTAGATCTTCCCTAGTTGGAGGGTATGATAGTCTATATGCGTCCTAGAAGGGGGGTTGAATAGGACAATAGAAATTAATCGGCTAATTTTATTTCAAGTAAATAAAATTAAAAGCTAATTTGAATCCTATTGTTTTAGCAAACTAAATAGTAATGAACTAGATAATCCTAAAAGACAATATTATCAAACTATTCATGTAGGCATTTTATCAAGCATATAGAGTGCGGAAATGTAAAGAGTGTAGAGATAGAATACGATACACAACGATGTATAGTGGTTCGGTTTCCCTACATCCACTACCTAAGGAAGCCTCCTTAGGATTTGCAAGATTCTCAACTAATCTTCGTAACTCTTAACCGGGTGAGATTACAAACCCTTACAACCACTTCAAAAACCTTTGAAGGAAAATACACTTGTGTTATCACCAACACAAGGAACCAAGCATAAAACCTATGCTCACACTACTCTCTTAATCTATTACAATAACTAAGAGGAAAGGGAAAAGTGTTTAGGGGTGCTTATAAAAGCTTTGTAACTAAACTCCTAAATGAGTGGATATGAACTAAGTAGCTTCACAATGAATATGACTTGAATGCTCCTTTGAAACCTCCTTGAATGATAATATTAATTGCTCTTAAGATTGGTAGATGGAAGGCTTGAGTTGTGTCTTGAATGAACTCCATTTTATAGCTGAAAATATGGTCCAACGGTCATAAGGCTTCTCTCTAACGGATCTATTTTATCTCCAACGGATATAAGCTTTGTCCTCTTGTAATAGTGCAGAAAACCCTCTCGTGCGGTGTACCGCGGATATGGTCCGGTGCACCGCGAAAACGTTCGTCTAAATTTCAAGCTTACTGACGGACTACTCGATGCACCGCGTCCCTGGTCCGTGCATCGGTCCGGTGTACCGCGCCTTTGGTCCGGTGTACCGTGCAATTTTACTAGCTTACTGACGGGCTATCCTGTGCACCGCTCCTCTGGTCCGTGACTCTGCGGTGTACCACAAGACTTGTCTGGTGTACCGCGGAGCTGTTCATTTGAATCTAAGCTAAAGTTCAAGGATAAAAACACAACTAATCTAATGAGGGGTTTTGGAAAACATTTAAAGAGATACCAAAATGAATTTTAGTTTAAAAGATGATTTGTCGAATATTAAAACGGGAATAAAAACAAGGTGAGGCTAACAATCTCCCCCTTTTTGATGTTTGACAAATCATAAACTTTTGAAGATGCCTAAGATTAAGTTTTGATCAAAAACTCCCCCTCAACCTAATCACTAGAGTTTTTATAAAACTCCCCCTCACAAAATGCATTTGAAAAAGTTTAACTAAAATTTCTCCCCCTTTGTCAACAACAAAAAGAACTAATGATACGATTTTTGAAAATTTTAAGGGGTCAAGACATATTTTGAGTAAAACAAGGACTAAAGAAGTAAATGGATAACAATTTAGAAGCTTCAAGGATCCTATCACAACAAGAAAATATTAGCAACAAGAGAATATACACAAAAAGCACTAAACAAAAAGGCAAGAAAAGAAGGTTAGAGAATTTGCATGCCAATCTCACACCGAATTTTCTCAAAAAGATCTTGGGGTAAAGGTTTAGTAAAGATATCGGCTAGTTGATTTTCCGAAGTGACAAATTCAAGTACAATATCCCCTTTTTGAGTGTGATCACGGATAAAATGATGGCGGATTTCGATGTGTTTTGTTCTAGAGTGTTGAATAGGATTTTTGGTAAGATTGATAGCACTAGTGTTATCACAACGAATGGGAACACGATCATACTCTAGGCCAAAATCTAGTAAGGTTTGTTTCATCCAAAGAATTTGAGTCACACAATTTCCGGCCGCAACATATTCGGCTTCGGCCGTGATAAAGCAACACTATTTTGTTTTCTACTAGACCAAGAAACAAGGGATTGACCTAAGAATTGGCAACCACCACTAGTACTCTTCCTATCAAGTCTACAACCGGCATAATCGGCATCCGAGTAACCTATTAGCTCAAAAGATGTAAATCTAGGACTAAGGGTTCCTTTCAAATACCTAAAAATACGCTTAACGGCACTAAGATGGGATTCTTTAGGAGAGGATTGAAATCTAGCACAAAGACACACGGGGAACATAATATCGGGTCTAGAAGCGGTTAAATAAAGTAAGCTACCAATCATACCTCGATATACTTTCTCATCAACATTTTTACCATCTTCATCTTTGTCTAATTTTGTGGATGTGCTCATTGGAGTTCCAATTTCCTTTGCATCTTCAAGTCCAAATTTTTTGATCAATTCTTTTGTATATTTGGCTTGATTGACAAAGATGCCATCCTTCATTTGCTTGATTTGAAGTCCAAGAAAGTAATTCAATTCTCCCATCATGCTCATCTCAAATTCCTTATGCATGCTTTTAGAAAAATTCTCACAAAGATTTTCATTAGTAGCACCAAATATAATATCATCCACATAAATTTGAACAAGAAGGATATCTTTTGAAGACTTTTTTATAAATAAAGTGGAGTCAATATTTCCTCTTTTAAAACCATCATCTAATAAAAATTTGCTTAATCGTTCATACCAAGCACGAGGTGCTTGTTTTAAACCATATAAAGCCTTTGAGAGTTTAAAAACATGATTTGGAAATTTTGGATCCTCAAAACCCGGTGGTTGTTTAACAAAGACTTCTTCGTCTATGAAACCATTTAAAAAAGCACTTTTGAAATCCATTTGGTAAAGTTTAAAATTCATATAACAAGCAAAATCAAGTAGCATACGAATAGATTCAAGTCTAGCTACCGGAGCAAAAGTTTCATCGAAATCAATACCTTCTTCTTGATTGTACCCTTGAGCAACTAACCTTGCTTTATTTCTAGTAATAATACCGGTGTCATCTAGCTTGTTGCGAAATATCCACTTAGTGCCAATAATAGTAGGGCCAATTGGTTTCTCCATTAATGTCCACACTTTACTACGCTCAAATTGATTTAATTCCTCATGCATAGCGTTAATCCAATGATCATCTAACAAGGCTTCTTTAATATTCTTGGGCTCAATTTGAGATAAGAATGCTTGATGAGCACAAAGAGCAATAATACGAGAGCGAGTGGTAACACCTTCTTTTGGATCACCTAGAATTAATTCACTTGGGTGATCTTTGATATGTTTCCAACACCTTGGTAAATCCGTACTAGCTTCATTTAATACTTGATCATTTTCCTTAGGAGGTTCTTCATGAGATTTTAATTCTTGAGTAGGAGATTCTAAGGGTTGATCTAGTGGAGTATCTTCATTTAAATCAACATCTACCACTTTCTTGATACAAAACGGATTAGTCTCATCAAAGTCAACATGCATAGATTCCTCAATAGTACGAGTACGTTTGTTGAAAATGCGATAGGCTTTTCCTTTAGTGGAATAACCAAGAAAAATACCTTCATCCGATTTAGCATCAAATTTTCCCAAATAGTCCCTAGTGTTTAGGATAAAACATTTGCACCCAAAAACACGAAAATAAGCAATAGTTGGTGGTCTACCATTCCAAAGCTCATAAGGGGTTTTCTTAATAAGGGGTCTAATTAGAACTCTATTTAACACATAACAAGCCGTATGAACGGCTTCACCCCAAAAGTATGTAGGCAAGCTATGTTCTTTTAGCATTGTTCTAGCCATTTCTTGTAGAGTTCGGTTTTTCCTTTCCACTACCCCATTTTGTTGGGGAGTTCTAGGGGCCGAAAAATTATGCTCAATCCCAAATTCATCACAAAAATGCACATTCACTACCATTATCACTACGAATGCATGTAATAGAGTATCCTTTCTCATTTTGCACCTTTCTACAAAGTTTTGCAAATTCATTGAAGGCATCACTTTTTAAAGCAAGGAACATCACCCATGTATATCTAGTGAAATCATCAACAACAACAAAGACATATCTAGAACCCCCTAGACTAGTGACATCAACGGGACCAAAAAGATCCATATGCAATAATTGAAGTGGCCTAACGGTGATGACCTTATTTATGGATTTAAAAGATGAACGATGTTGTTTACCAAGTTGACATGCATCACATAATTTATCTTTATCAAATTTATGAATAGGCAAACCAACAACAAGATTTTTTTCTAGATAATTTTGAAATCAAATCCATGCTAGCATGCCCTAAACGTCTATGCCAAAGCCAACTATCATTTACCACGGATAAGCATTTAATATGTTTAGACATAAGACTCTCAAGATCAACAACAAAAACATTATCCGATCTTTTTGCAATAAACATAGTATCTAACTCATCATTTTTAAAAACAACACATCTAGATGCTTCAAATTTAACACTAAAACCAACATCACAAAGTTGACTAATACTAAGCAAGTTAAAAGAGAGACCCTCAACAAGTAACACATTAGAGATAAGTAAAGAAGTCAAATTACCAATGTTACCTTTACCCAAAACGCGTTTCTTAGTGTTGTCGGCAAAAGTAACTCTATCACCTTTTGTTTTATATAAACGTGTAAATAATGATGGATTCCCGGTCATGTGTCTTGAGCATCCACTATCAAGGAGCCATATATTTTGCTTCTTGATGCTCAATCCCTACAATCAAAAATAATTTAAACTTTAGGTACCCAATTAGGTTTGGGTCCATGAGGGTTAGTGGATTTTCTTTTTAAGACCCATATAGGCCTTTTCCAAATTGGCACAAAGATCCCAAATCCAATAATTTACGATAGTAACAATGAGATGCATCATGACCAAGTTTTTCACAATAGGTGCAAGTGATAGAAGATTTTGAAGAAGATGGAATTTCATTTGAAATTTTTGATTTTACAAAAACATTTTTCAAAGGTTTTTGGTGAGTGAATGGATCATATCCAACACCACTTTTTTCACAAGCCATTCTTTGAGAACCTAAAATCAAATCCAAGTTTTCTTGCCCACTAGTAAATTTTAAAATAATGGCATTTTGATCAACAATCTTTTCTCTAACAAAGCTTTTTCTTCCAAAAGATTTTTCTCAATAAGATGAAGTTTTTCATTATCATCTATACATTCATCACAAAGATTTTGACAATCTTCCAACGCTTTCAAAACCTCTTTACTTCTATTTTTCTCAAATTCTAAATCTTTTGTTAAAACTTTGTTTGTTTCAATAGAATTTAAAAAATCATTGTAAAGAGAATCAAATGCCTCATGAATATCTTGTTCACTAGCATCATCATTAGTTAAAGAGAGTTTAGATTTAGGAGTTACCTCTTCATGATTTGCCATAAAGGCAAAGTGAGTTGAACCGGTATCATCATCCGAAGAAGCATCTTCATCATTTTCAAGTTCTCCCATAAAAGCAACAAGATTGACGTTTTCGTTATCACTTTCTTCTTCCTCCGAATTTTGAGTATCCCAAGTGATATTAGCATGCATTGCTCTCTTAGGTTTTTCCTTTTGAAGAAGAGGACAATAAGTTTTGATGTGACCAACTTTCTTGCAATGATAGCAAGTGGGTTCATCTTGTTTGATAGCTCTATCATTCTTCTTGTAAGGTGAGGAAGAACTTCCTTTCTTAGCAAAGCGTTTGTATCTCATGAATTTTTTCATATCTCTTGCTAACATAGCCACTCCTTCATCTTCACTAGTTTCTTCTTCATGTGAGTTATCTTCTTCACTTTCCTTCCTTTCTTTTCGTTCTTTCAACTTGGAACTCAAGGCATGGAAAGCAATAGATTTCTTAATCTTCTTCTCCTCATCATCTCTTATCTTTTCTTCTTCAAGCACAAGCTCTTCCGTCATGAGGTTGCAAATGAGTTCATGAACCGTCATTTTTGAAAGATCTTTAGTGTCTCTTATAGAGTTGATTTTTGATTTGTATTTCCTTGGAAGAGCAAATAAGATTTTTCGGCATTGTTCTTTGTTGGTGTACTCTTGACCAAGAGTCTTCAAGGTGTTGACAATGTTAGAAAATCTTTGATGCATGGCATTTAAGGCTTCATCGGGCTCCATACGAAATAGCTCATACTTAGTGATAAAGAGACCAATCTTAGTTTCTTTGATATCTTCCGTTCCTTGATATGATAGCTCCAAGAGTTGCCACATTTCATGAGCGGAATTGCATTCACTAACTCTAGCGTATTCCGTGACACTTAATCCATTAATGAGGATGTTCATAGCTTTGTTGTTTTTGGTGAGTTTAGCTATGTCTTGATCATTGTAATCATCTTCATTTTTCACCACCGTACTACCCGTAACATAAGGAATATAAGGACCCTTCTTGATAGCAAGCCACAAAAAGTAATCAATTCCTTTGACGTGAATCTCCATTTTCTTTTTCCTCCCAAAGTAGTCTTTTCCTACAAAAAGCGGAGGTCTAGTAGAACATGAACCTTCCGGTTGATTAGAATCCATATCTTATTAACTCTAGAAACGATTAAGTACAATAGAGCTAGGCTCTGATACCAATTGATAGTCTATATGCGTCCTAGAAGGGGGGTTGAATAGGACAATAGAAATTAATCGGCTAATTTTATTTCAAGTAAATAAAATTAAAAGCTAATTTGAATCCTATTGTTTTAGCAAACTAAATAGTAATGAACTAGATAATCCTAAAAGACAATATTATCAAACTATTCATGTAGGCATTTTATCAAGCATATAGAGTGCGGAAATGTAAAGAGTGTAGAGATAGAATACGATACACAACGATGTATAGTGGTTCGGTTTCCCTACATCCACTACCTAAGGAAGCCTCCTTAGGATTTGCAAGATTCTCAACTAATCTTCGTAACTCTTAACCGGGTGAGATTACAAACCCTTACAACCACTTCAAAAACCTTTGAAAGAAAATACACTTGTGTTATCACCAACACAAGGAACCAAGCATAAAACCTATGCTCACACTACTCTCTTAATCTATTACAAGAACTAAGAGGAAAGGGAAAAGTGTTTAGGGGTGCTTATAAAAGCTTTGTAACTAAACTCCTAAATGAGTGGATATGAACTAAGTAGCTTCACAATGAATATGACTTGAATGCTCCTTTGAAACCTCCTTGAATGATAATATTAATTGCTCTTAAGATTGGTAGATGGAAGGCTTGAGTTGTGTCTTGAATGAACTCCATTTTATAGCTGAAAATATGGTCCAACGGTCATAAGGCTTCTCTCTAACGGATCTATTTTATCTCCAACGGATATAAGCTTTGTCCTCTTGTAATAGTGCAGAAAACCCTCTCGTGCGGTGTACCGCGGATATGGTCCGGTGCACCGCGAAAACGTTCGTCTAAATTTCAAGCTTACTGACGGACTACTCGATGCACCGCGTCCCTGGTCTGTGCATCGGTCCGGTGTACCGCGCCTTTGGTCCGGTGTACCGTGCAATTTTACTAGCTTACTGACGGGCTATCCTGTGCACCGCTCCTCTGGTCCGTGACTCTGCGGTGTACCGCAAGACTTGTCCGGTGTACCGCGGAGCTGTTCATTTGAATCTAAGCTAAAGTTCAAGGATAAAAACACAACTAATCTAATGAGGGGTTTTGGAAAACATTTAAAGAGATACCAAAATGAATTTTAGTTTGAAAGATGATTTGTCGAATATTAAAACGGGAATAAAAACAAGGTGAGGCTAACAGGGTAGACCAAGATTATTCCTTAGATCTTTAAGTTTGTTCAATCTCAGAATAGTTGCTAGCTTAATAGCTTCTTCATTAGATGTGTTAACACTAGAAAGTACTCCACTTTTGTTTAAGTTTACTTTTTGTCCAGAGGCTCTACCATGATCATCAAGTATCTCCTTGAAGAAGTTAAAATCTTGTTCATTTGCTTTTAGAAATAATAAGTTATCATTTATATTGATTTTCGTTCCTTGCATAATATTGTTGGCCATTTTATCCTTTATAAGTGTAGTTAAATCTTATGTAACAAAACATAAAAGAGGGGGAGATAGGGGGTCTCCTTGTCTTAGTCCTCTTGATGATTTTTCTATAGGTAGTTTTATACCATTATATGTTATACTAAAATAAACGGTAGTAATACACATAAGTATCCAATCTACCCATTTCGTATTAAAACCTTAATCATAAGCTTTTTTAAGAAATCTCATCCAGTATTTGCAAAAGCTTAGAGATATAAGCTATTACTACATCATACTAATTTGGGAGTTTTTTATTTTCTTTTTAAGAAAGTGGCAAGCTTCATGTGCTTCCAGTATGTTTTTATTTATAGTTCTCCCAGGAATAAAATTTGTTTGATTTTCTTCTATAAGATTAGGCATCAAAGGTTGTAGTCTTTGTACCAAGATCTTTGCTATTATTTTATAGATGAAGTTTGAGCAACTAATAGGCCTGTAATAACTTATATTATTTGGGGTTTTCACCTTAGAGATCGGTGTTATATATGTTTATTTAATACAAGTAAGATATCCCTTATTATAGAGGAAGTCAGTATCCATTCTTAATAGATCTGTTTTTATCATTTCCCAGTGATGTTTATACAAGTATCCAGAGTAGCCATTTAGTCCAAAGGCTTTATCACCTCCCAAGGACTAGGCTGCCTCTCTCAATTCTTCTATATTTACAGCCTTAAAAGTTGCACATTTATTTCTTCTATTACACAAGTTTTTATCTTATCTAATATATGGGTAAAATCTCTTGCCCTTCACTTTGAAATATCTTATCATAATAATTCTTTATAGTTTATTGTATAGTGTTGTTATTATCACTCTAATCAATATTTTTTTGTTCCATCATAGAATTTTAATTTTTTTTATTCTTCTCTCTTTAGTAATAAATGATAATATTTAGTATTCATGTACCCTAGTCTAAGCCAGGTAATCCTAGGCCTTAAGGCCTAGTATTGTTCTTCCTCACTCCAAATTTCCTCAAGTCTATTGACTTTTTTATTTAAAGCATTCATATGTGTTCCAATATTATAGTTCGTAAGTTCCTCTAGTTCTTTAAATATTATATTTGTTTCTTCATGTTTTTTGTGTTTTCTTTTAATATTCCATTTGATCTAAATCCCACTTAGGGTAGATAGTTTCCTTCCACATCTGATAATCCATTTTCCAGTATAACTTTTACAGTTTTGCCAAGTGTTTTTAAGCAATGGGTTACAATCATTATTTTGAAGCCATGATTTAATAATATAAATCTCTTAGTTTCTTTTTTTTCCTCTTTTGAAAGTGAATTAAGATAGGGTAATGGTCTGAACCCACTGGTGGGAGTACAACCACCCATGCTTCTTTATAGATGTTATGACAATTGTGATTAGTAAGACACCTATCTAGCTTTGGTTTCAAATTTTCATTTCCATGTCTTTTATTAGACCAAGTATATGAGTTTACCTCTCTCATCTCAAGTGTATTTATAAAAGTTCTTAACTTTTCAAGCTTTTTAGCATTTTGCGGTAATCCCCCAAATTTTTCATGATTATACAGTGTCGTGTTGAAATCGCCAAGTATATTCTAAGTTAGATTATTGCCTGGGGAGCAGGATCTTTTATTTTCTCAATGATATATCCTTTATTGTTTTCTTCAAGGATTGATATGTATATATATATATATATATATATATATATATATATATATATATATATATATATATATATAAGCATAGTAAGATTTTCTATGTTTTCCTCACCTTTGATCATACAATGCATAAAACTTTCATTCTTTTTTATGACTTTTATTTCACACTTGCTAGCATATGAGGCTAATCCTCCAAATAATCCTATTGGGTCAACATAATCAATAAGTTCCATATTTATCCTTTTCGCAAGTTGGTTGACTTTATCCTATAAATTCTTTGTTACAGAAAGAAAAAGTACCAGAGGTTTAATCTATGCACAACCACCTTAAGCGTCTGAATCGGCAATGGCATGCCAATTTCTTAACAGTTACAACCCATTTGTATCATTCCTTGTGAAGGGGTTGTTCAAGATCAACCCCACAAGCTCCCTTCATTTCTTCATTCTCTTTGTTTTCCATTCTCCGTTTAGCCCACAATGATTTGTATCTGTTTTCTAAAGTGGTACCACGTTGCTTAGCCTTCGAGCTCGCCTTCGCTTTGTACTCATCAACTACTGGTTTATTTCCCATCATTGAGTATGTTCTATCTGTTAGCTACCAAGAAGGCGAATAATCACTTTCTTTTCTATAACTTTCCATCATACTAACCTTCGATTCATAATTTTTAGTGTATGTGTGTGTGTGTTTTTGTAGAGAAAATATATGATTCATATGCGGTGAAGATAGGTCCTTCAAGAATGGATTTGAAGGGTTCATCTTTTTCCATTGTTTTTCTAATTTTGGGGTTAGAGTTTGTGGAAGAAGAATTAATGACTTTAGATTGTTTATAAATTTTTGTACGATTATAAAATTTTGAAGTCTATTTTCCAAATAAAAGAATAGTTAGATTCAGGACAATAGGATCAAATATTATTTTGTTGTTTTGACTTTTAATTTTTTTTTGTTCAATGTTGTTTTGACTTTTAAAAAATATCAAAGCTTTTGGGATTTTTTCTTTGCTCATTAGGTTGGATTTCTTTTTACCTATAGAAATAGGCATTGATTGCAATTTGTCTGTTAAGCCCCTACCTTAAAAGTGAAAGTACAACTCCCATGTTCATCCATCATGTCCACATCAGTCATTTAATTTTTGAATGTTCCTTTTCATTTTTTTATCCGCCTATGTTGCGTATCTCGTGACTCATTGAGAAGTAATGATATACCACCTAACATATCATCCATGATGTGGCGTGATTTGATTGGATTTAATCCCTAATTTATTTATTTACTTGATTTAATTAACGTTTTACTTCCAACCAAATCACGTCATGTCATTAAAGGTATGTTGGGTGGTATGAATTAGATGGTATATATCATTACTCCTCAATGAGTATGTTTGGAATGAAGGCTCCTGGTCCGGATGGTCTTCATGGGAAGTTTTATCATGAATTCTGGGAGATTATTAAGGATGACATCTTTAGAATTGTTAAAGATTTTTTCGATTCGAATTTGGATATTAGCAAGTTTAATGATTTTGTTATCACGTTAGTTCCAAAAGGCTCCTCACAAGAATATATTAAGGATTATAGACCTGTCTCGTGTGCTAATTTTTGTTACAAAATTATTAGTTAAATTCTTTCCTCTCGATTACATACGATTATGGATAGTATTATCTCTCCAACGCAATCTGCTTTTACTAAGGGTCGTAATATTCAATATAATATAATTGTGGCTCAGGAAGTAGCATATTTTCTTAATACAAAAAGGAAATCAAAGAGATTTTATGGTGCGGTTAAAATTGATATGAAAAAGGCGTACGAACAGATTAATTGGAACTTCTTGTACAAAATATTACGTGTGTTAGGTTTTTGTAAAAAATAGATTACTTGGGTGCAGAATTGTATATCTTCAGTATCATTTCAAGTTAAAGTAAATGGACAACGATTGAAGAAATTTAAACCAGATCAAGGGCTTTGACAGGGTGATCCTCTATCACCACTATTATTTTCACTGCTTACTGAGAGCTTAATAAGCCTTATTAATTTTCATTGTAGAGAAGGATCAATTAAAGGCGTGACAATTACTAGACAATGTCTAAAATTGACTCATCTATTATTTACAGATGATGCATTATTCTTTATTAATCTTAATTTGATGGAGATAGAGATTTTTCAGAGTCTAATTACTGAGTATTGTAATGCTATGGGACAAATAGTTAACCTCCGTAAGTCGGCTATCTTATTTTGCAAAAATACGCCTGAATCAATGAAAACAGAAATTTCTCAGAGACTGAATATTAGAATTACTAAATATTTGGGTAAGTATTTAGGGTTACCATTAACCCTTAAAAGAGCTAAAAGTGAGAATCTTAATTATATGAAAGATAGACTTTTATCTAAATCTGCTAGTTGGGTGGCGTCTTTATTATCAAAAGGTGGGAAAGAAGTTCTTATTAAGGCAGTTTTACAGGCAATACCAAATTATGCTATGTCAATTTTTGAGTTCCTAAAGATCTTGTGTAAAAAACTATCAAGTATTGTGGCAAAATTTTTGTGGGATGTTGGGAATAGGAAGAAAATACACTGGGTAAATTGGAAAAAACTGACGAGATCCAAGAAGAATGGGGGATAGGGATTTGGAGAATTCTATAAAATAAATATTGTCATGTTAGCTAATCAAGCGTGGAGACTTCTTAATAACCAGGATTCTTCTGCTTACAAAATACTTAAAACAATATATTTTCCGAACTGTAATATGTGGGATACTAAACTTACAAAAAGAAGATCGTGGAGTTGGGCGAGTATATTTAAAAGACATCAATTTCTGGAAAAAAAACATATTATTTGGCAAATTGGTAATGGAAGGAATATCAATATCTGGAATCATTGTTGGCTTAGTAAAGGTATTTATTTGAAAAAACCCAGTGATTGTGAAATTAATCACATATATGAGCTTTTTGATAATTCGGGAGATGGATGGAATAATGAGCTTATTTGGAACATTTTCCAACAAGATGTTTCTCAATTTATTATTAAAATACCAAGATGTCAGATTGAGGATAATGATAAAGTTATTTGGCCATATAGTGAAAATAGGGAGTATTCAACTAAATCAGGATATCACTCTTGTTAGTGATGAAATTGCTCTTGAAACTCAAACGTCTATTATGGAGGAAGTCAACGATAATAATGTCTGGGATATCATATGGAAGACTAATATACCACCACATATAAAAAAAATTGTTGGAGAATTTGTAATAATACAGTGCTCGTTAAAACAAATCTAAGAAGGAAGAAATGTATTAATAATGATATATGTGAATGGTGTGAGATAGAAAAAGAAGATGTCAATTATTTAATTCTCAAATGTCCACTTAGCATGAATGTTTGGGCGGTATTCTCCACTTCCAATAAAGATTGATAAGAATTTAAATGGTTCTTTTTCGGAGTGGTTTATGAAGATCATCAAAAATTATTCTGAGAATGGGTGGGAGACTAAACAAGTCACGGCTTATATTATGATTATAATGTGGAACTTGTGGAAAGAAAAAATGAAGTGCTTTCATGAAGGTGCTAGTTGGAATGTTAGCAATATCTTGAATAAATCAAAGGAATTGGTTATTAGGTTATTTGGTTCACACGATGAATGGAAGCAAAATGAAAATATGCAAAGTAATTATTTTGAGAATAATCAAGTCAACAACCTAACAATTGATGACGATACTGATTTAATATGGATGTGTGATGCTTCATTCACAAAGAATACTGAACATGCTGCTATTGCCGTATTGACAAAGATGGAACAATCTATAGAAAAGTTAATATTCCCTGTAAAATTAATAAAGTTATTGAAGGAGAAGCTTGGGCTTTAGTTATGACCATGAGGTTAAGTAAGGACCTCATTAGTAAGAGAATTTTGTTTTACTCTGACAACATTGAGTTAGTTCAAGGAATTTTGGGTAAGACCGGACTCTATTGGAGTATTAAACCTATTCTTTCGGAAGTTAAAAAATGTTTAGGTCAAGGTTCCTTGGGAAATGTCACCCATATTGATAGAAGGTTTAATTCTACTGTGGATGCTCTGGCAAAGTACACGAGAAGGTATCTAGATTTATCTAACTGGAAAGATCATTCACTTATTGCATCTAATATGTTTTTAGTTAATATGTGTAATAGTGGTAGGTAATAACTATTTGGGTAACTTGTAGACAAAAAAAAAGAATCGTCCCACTTTGATTTCATTTTCTTTGTATTTGTGATGGGTGAAATAGTGTTTGAGATTAATTATTTTAAAGTTAAAAGCATTTTTTAATTAAAAATTATAATATTTGTAAAAATATCAGTGATTATTTTAAAAGCAATCTTAAACGCTATGGTTTTCTGTTTTTCAAGATAAGTTGAAAATACTCCATGGATCCACAATCCAATCTTAGATTCGAGCTTGATTTCCGATGAACGTACTCTAGCAACATGATCAAGCATTCTGCACTTTAAGCACATATCTCCCAAAATCTCAGAGTTTCCTTACTTACCTAGATGACTCTTCTTTAAGAAACTGATGCATTTCTCTTATACTAAGTAACAGAAATCCATATCAGAGGTCAACTATGTATAGCCTTTTATTTTCATTAATCTAAACACAACTCAAAAGGGATTACATTTTAGAACTACACTATACATATACATATCTGAACTAATCCTTAAAATATCTTAAATTTAGTTAAAACCCATAATGTTATTATGATTAGCACATAATCACGTGACCATTCTGAAACTGAAAATAAACTAATCTAAAAGTCAGATAAAAAGATGGCACAGTTACATGATCGCCCTTGCATCAAACCTCCTTAGTCAAAGGCGTAAGAACATAAATATAAATTCCATCTAAACCTCCATAGGTGCATATAACTGTATCAATACAAGTGTTAAAGTTTCACCATAGTCAAATTAACACGAAAAGTTACTTCAAAACATGAAGGTCCATTATTCAAGTCATGTTGATTGTACATAGCTATCTTATTCATGTATCAATTAGGTACCCACAAGATTGTCACAAACAACAATTTATAAAACAAAACTTATACTCGTGAAAAGAAATTCAAAAGACTAATCCCTTTCACAGTTTTTGAATCATCTTTCTTTTCTTTCTTCACCTTCTTTTTTGTACTACCATTTTTCTCACTCATTATCTTTAAAGCCTTCGAATTAACACTTCTCTGCGAATCTGGAGTAACACATGAAATTTCTTCAGTTTCAACTTTAATAGTCACCTCTGAAACTTGTTCACAATCCTCACTTTCTGTTGAGACAACATTAATCTCCTCAACTTTTCTTTTCCTGAACGGATTATTATCTGGTACTTTTAATACTTCCTTTTTAATAACCACTGGCTTACTTTCTTCAGTAATTTCACTTTTCAAAGGAGAAACTAATTTCTGAAGTGTTATAGCTTCATCTTTATACTTGCTTTCCTCAAAACAAAATGTTTTTTGGTCTTCCTCTATATTAGCTTTCTCCATTACTGATTATACAAATAAAACACAAAAAAAGATGTTACTTATTAACTAATTATTATGTCTTTTACCATAGAATATAATGTATACCTGAAATTTCGACTTTTTTGGATCTACGAGAAGAAATCACGGAAAACCCACTCTCATTTGAAGATGGAATTGTGTCTTTTTCTCGTTTAATATGATTTTGAGGTCTTGTAGTAATTTTGAAATTACTTACAGTACTTGGATAAGCCTCCATTGTACAAGGATTTAACTTACCTTCAGCTATAGCAGTTGCTATAGAAGGTGGAATGTGTCTTATATCTGTCAAGGAACTATATATATACATACATATTCAACACTATATACAATTTAAAAATACCCATTATACCCTCTTTGAACATTAAAAGATACGGGCCTAAGAAATCAAGTTCTTCACCGAAAGATAGTAACAATTCTTCAGGGATGGGTTTCATATGTTTGAGCTGCTTTGTCTCAGCATCATATCTGTATATGTTACATATATATGAAATTAATAAACTGCGAAAAGGGTAAAAAGGGAATAGTTTTTGTTTCTTAACATACATTCGAGCATGGCGAAAAACTGTGATTGCTTTTTTAAACGATGTGAAATAGTCTTCGGGCATTTGACTTCCTTTATCAAACTTTAACATTGAAAGAGCCTACACAAATTGAAATTTAGTACCAAGCTTTAAAATTGAAAAGACAAATAAGCAAATATGAGCTTACACGATCTAAGTTTCGGTACTTTGATACTAAGTTATAAGCTTTAGTAATCCCTATTCCAGGGACTGATGCGAGAAAATCACAACCAGCTAATACACACATACCTGCATATAACAAAATCATATATCAGATTATAAAAAACAAGTTCTAAGGTGGTACAAGAAATTTACCTGTGAATAATTCTTTATCGAAATTTCTAAAGGAAGGTGTGCAAGAATCTGAATTTAAAACCTTGTCTAATACAATCTCTTCACCATTTCCAAACTTGTCCATCTTAAATATAATCTGCTTGAAATCGAACATATAGATTAAAACGAAGATTATAAATACAATTAACATGAAAAATTGATTAGAAAGTTCTTACAGCTGGGCAACCATAAGTTAATAAATCACTGTCTTCTGAAATTACTGCCTCAATTCCACCCTTATTTACTTCAAGGGTAGTCAAATATGCTAATTGTGCATCAGCCTCATATGGAGCTACTATAAACTCAATCTCCTCTGATCTTAGAACCTGATACAAGGAAAAAAATTGAATATTTGAATCAATTTAAAAAAAAAAAAAAAAAAAAAAAACTTAGAAGGTTATCAAATGGATATGCATACCTGAATCAATTGATGCGCCATTGATGGTGTCACACTCACTGCTCTCTAAACATCAAATGATCTTTATATTATCATAGTTGAAAAAAAGCTTAAGGCTTAAGTAAAAAGAAAACAATTATTACCTGGAAAAGCTCTATAGCAGCAGTAATATTGCCTTCATTTAGCTTCACCATTGCCAAATCATGATTTGCTTTCCTTTTCCTAAATTAAACAAGTTTTTAATTATCTTGATATACTAGTATAGTCTAGGGGTTAGAATATATTTAATGAAACCTTAGGGACTTCTTTGTAATTAGTATAGAATTAGTTGGTTAGTTACAACAACTATTTAACCATGTATTAGCTGTCTTTCAGCTCAAGTTGAATGAAATGAATTACACATAATACACACTCTTCTCTCTCTCTTTTCTCTGTCGAATTCATCTTCTTCTTCTTCTGTAAAAGCTTCAATGGAAGCTTGATCTTATACTCTCATCATGGTATCAGTTGAAAACATTGTTACTTCCGCAATTTAAACATCAAATTCTTGCTTTAGATCAAGAAATTAAAAGCTTCGATTACCTACTTCAATGGCGAACAACTCTGCAACAGAGAATTTTTCTTCTCCATTCTACATCCACCCTAGTGAAAACACAGGTGCATCGCTAGTTTCCGAAGTTCTTACTAATGATAACTTCCTATCTTGGACTCGTGCAATTGAGATTGCATTATCAGTCAAGAACAAACTTGGCTTTATCAATGGCGAAATTGTCCAGCCTCCTCTCACAGATTTAGATTCTTTTTCGGCTTGGACAAGAGCTAACAACTTAGTTCTATCATGGCTCCTTAACTCGATTTCTAAAGAAATCAGAGGTAGCTTATTGTATGTAAACTCAGCTCATGATCTCTACAAAGAGCTTAAAACGCGATTTGGCAAAAGTGATGGTACAAGAGTCTTCGTTCTTGAGAAATCATTGAGCTCGATTTCTCAAAATTCATGTTCGATTTCTGAGTATTTCGCAAAGATTAAAACACTCTGGGATGAGTACGTTCATTTTAGACCTATGCCTACATGCTCATGTGGAAACATGAATCAATGCAGTTGCAAGATTCTTGATACGTTAATTGAGCGACAAAATAGTGACTTCGTGATCAAATTCTTAATTGGCTTAAATGACTCTTTTGCTGCAGTAAGAAGCCAAATCTTGTTAATGACTCCTTTACCACAAATTAACTCAGTGTTTGCAATGCTTATTCAAGAAGAAAGTCAAAGGTTACTCTCGAATTCTTCTTTCTCTGCACCAACTCATGCTTTTTACTCAAAGAACAACCAGAAAACAAACAATTACACAGAGAAGAAGAGAGTTATTTGTACACACTGTGGGTACAATGGTCATACAGTAGAAAAGTGTTATCAGCTACATGGATATCCAATTGGATGGGGTGGACCTAAAGGAAGAAGGAGT
The DNA here is from genome assembly GCA_029959085.1 of Nemophila menziesii. Lineage (NCBI taxonomy): Eukaryota > Viridiplantae > Streptophyta > Magnoliopsida > Boraginales > Hydrophyllaceae > Nemophila > Nemophila menziesii. Next base: position 529,743 of record JARWIR010000055.1, on the reverse strand, counting down.
GCTCAAAATCAACAACATTCTGCACATCTTGTTGATGTTGAAGAAGAACTCAAGACTGAACAAGATCATAAGCCGCTTAGTAGCTATGAATTTACACCTGAGGAGATAAGCAAGCTTATGGCTCTTGCACACACTGAAAAGATGAGCAATCCGGCTGTCCATCAAGTCACAATCAATGAAGGTAATTCTTGCACATCTTCTTGGATTTTAGATACAGGTGCTACAGATCACTTGATATATTCATCATCTATGTATATAAACAAGCCTCAAATTGTGCATATCCCTGTGACATTGCCTAATGGAGAGGTCATATATGCAACACACAAGGGAAACATTAGCCTAAATAATAATATTACATTAGAGAATGTGCTATGTGTTCCAAAATTCAAGTGCAATTTACTTTCAATATCCAAATTAACTCAAGATTCAGCTGTTACAGTTGCTTTCTTTTCTTCTTATTGCACTATACAGGATCATCTATGCAAGAAGACGATTGGGATTGCTTATGAAAGAAATGGATTATACTATATGAACTCTTCATCTCATCAAGTTCTAGCTGCTTCAACTAAGAAGAGTGATATATGGCATTCTAGGTTAGGTCATCCATCAAGAGCTAAACTAAATGCTCTAAAGAAAATTGATTCATCTATTGTTTTTTTACAAGAAAGTGTATGTGAACCGTGTCACTTTGCTAAACAAAGAAAATTATCTTTTCCTTTATCTACTTCTACTTCAAGTGCTTGTTTTGATCTAATACACTGTGACATATGGGGTCCATTCAAACAAGTCTCTCATACAGGACATAGGTATTTCTTAACAATAGTAGATGATTTTTCAAGAGGGACATGGATATACCTAATGCATAATAAGTCAGAAGTTCACATTCATCTAAACAACTTTTATAAAATGATACTAACTCAGTTTGATTTGAGAATCAAAATATTAAGGTCAGATAATGGACCTGAGTTTAACCTCCAAACTTTTTATACATCTAATGGTATAATCCATCAATTAAGCTGTGTTGAAACCCCACAACAGAATGGGTTGGTAGAAAGGAAACATCAACACCTATTAACAACTGCGAGGGCTATTATGTTTCAATCAAATCTTCCACTACAATTTTGGTCTGAGTCTATACTTACAGCTGCCTATATAATCAATAGATTGCCTACACCTCTATTGGACAACCTTACACCTTATCAAAAGTTATACAATAAACCACCTACACTACATCATTTAAGAGTGTTTGGATCACTTTGCTATGTGTCAACACTTCAACAAAATAGATCAAAGTTTGATAGTAGAGCAATAAAGTGTGTATTCTTAGGTTACCCTCCTGCTACAAAAGGCTACAAAGTTCTTGACATATCAAATAACAAGATTCTAGTCTCAAGGAATGTAGTCTTTCATGAAACAGTCTTTCCATTCTCAGAAACAAAACCTACTGAGAACCTTCATACCTTCCTTTTCCCTCCTTCTAATGTATATGTAGAACCTCTCAACCATAACACTACCATCAATCAACATAACATACAAAATTCAGATAATCAACCTATCACATCTCAACAGACTAGACCAACAAGAAATAGACAACCACCTTCATACTTGAAGGACTATATATACCATTCAACCTCTCATATCACCTCCAAAACTCAACCACTTTATCCAATACAAAACTATGTCAATTCCTCAAGACTAACACCAAAATATGCGAATTATATTGAGAATATATCTTCTCAAATAGAACCAAAGACTTACAAACAAGCTTCAACATCTAAAGAATGGATTTCTGCAATCCAAAAGGAGCTTAAAGCACTTCAAGAAAACAATACTTGGACAATTGTTCCACAAACACCTTCAATGAAACCTATTGGAAGCAAATGGGTTTTTAAACTAAAATACAAGGCAGATGGCTCACTAGAAAGGCACAAAGCAAGGTTAGTTGCAAAGGGTTACAATCAACAAGAAGGTCTTGACTTCTTTGACACATTCTCTCCTGTGGCAAAGCTTGTTTCAATAAGAATCATCCTTGCTTTAGCTTCAATGAACAAATGGTTCCTACATCAACTTGATGTAAATAATGCATTCCTACATGGGGAGTTAGATGAAGAAGTTTATATGAATATACCACAAGGTCTTCAAGCTCAGAAGGGAACTGTTTGCAAGTTAAATAAAAGCTTGTATGGTTTAAAACAAGCTTCTCGCCAATGGTTTGCAAAACTATCCTCTTCATTAATATCCTATGGTTTTGTCCATTCATCAAGTGATTTCAGTCTCTTCATCAAGAAATCAACCACTACATTCATAGCTCTTTTAGTATATGTTGATGACATTATACTCACAAGCAATAGCATGGATGAAATAAGGAATCTAAAGAATCATCTACACTCCGAGTTCACAATTAAAGATCTAGGAGAATTAAAATATTTTTTAGGCATAGAAGTAGCTCGAAACTCAACGGGTATTACTTTATGTCAACGAAAATTTGCTCTTGACATTTTAAATGAATGTGGAGTCTTGGCGGCAAAACCAACAAATTTTCCAATGGAAACAACTTCAAAGCTAAGACAAGAAGATGATCAAGATTATGAAGATCCTTCTTCATATAGAAGGTTAATCGGAAGGTTACTATATCTAACCATCACAAGACCAGACCTATCATATTGTGTCAACTCTCTAAGTCAATTCTTAGCAAAACCTTGCAATAGTCATTGGAAAGCTGCTCAAAGAGTCTTACGCTACATCAAGAAAACGCCTGGACAAGGATTATTTCTTTCATCAACCTCTGAACTAAAAATCAAAGCATACTGTGACAGTGATTGGGCTGGATGCCTCGACACAAGAAGAAGCATCACAGGATTCTGTATCTTTCTTGGAGAATCATTAATTTCATGGAAAAGTAAAAAACAAACAACCATAAGCCGTTCCTCAGCTGAAGCAGAATATAGAGCATTAGCTGCTTTGACTTGTGAAATTCAATGGCTAGTTTACGCGCTAAAAGACTATGGCATTGATAATTGTACACCAGCACTTGTGTATTCAGACAGCAAATCCGCTATTGCAATATCCACGAATCCAGTGCATCATGAAAGGACAAAACATGTCGACATCGATTGTAAAATTACACGCGAAAAAATTCAAGAAGGTTTGATCAAATTATTTCATATCCCTTCCAACCTACAACTTGCAGATATGTTTACAAAACCGCTTGGTTCAGTCGAATTTCAAAACAATTTGTCCAAGCTTAACATATCTAATATACATGTTGCGCTTGAGGGGGGCTCTTGATATACTAGTATAGTCTAGGGGTTAGAATATATTTAATGAAACCTTAGGGACTTCTTTGTAATTAGTATAGAATTAGTTGGTTAGTTACAACAACTATTTAACCATGTATTAGCTGTCTTTCAGCTCAAGTTGAATGAAATGAATTACACATAATACACACTCTTCTCTCTCTCTTTTCTCTGTCGAATTCATCTTCTTCTTCTTCTGTAAAAGCTTCAATGGAAGCTTGATCTTATACTCTCATCAAATTACATCGTCAACTTCTAATTAACACTCCTATAACATATTTAACACTAAGGTAAAGTTATTTTTTAAAACTTGCGACACTAAAAAAATAATAAGAAAATTAAAAAAATTGCAATAGATCTGAAATTACATGCCTGTATCTTTCTTGAGCTGTGGCGCCCTTACACGGTATACTTCCTCCATCAAATACAACTACGGGTGTAATTTTATTATGTCGGAGCAGATTTAACCGATGCATACAGTAATTTATATACTGTAATTTCTTTTCCCCGTCTGTGTCTAAGCATAGCTCCATACTACATGAATAAGCTGCACATTCATAATTAAAATAAATCAAATCTCATTCAAAATAAACCATAAATTAGCTAATCTATTCACATTGAAATCTCTTATACCTCCTTTGTGAAGCCATGAATAAGCATCGATTCCCACCTGGTTATATATAACAATTAAAACATTAGAAATGAATTGAAAAACTATAATTATATTAAAAAAACAAGAATATAAGAGATTGCACTTACACGCTTGCCAGCGTATTTTTTTATGTGGATTGGTTCGACGTAGGGCTTTATGAATCTGAGAAGATCTTTGATACCCATTAATTTATTTTTACAAAACAGAAAAAAAAAATTGTTATGCAATTGACTTGGCAAGTGAAGTGAGAAATCGGCGGGAAGGAGAGCTAGTGTGAGAAGGTATAAGCATATTTAAATATTTTAAAAAATGATCACGTCACTGGGCTGTGGAAAATATTTTCGTGAAAGCCAGTAAACAGATGCCACGTAGGAAATTTTCAGAAATGTGGCGAGTATTATTGGTTGTCATCTCTCATGAGCTCAACAAAATTAATACCGCCAAATAAGTTTGTAAGTAGTGGGAAAAGTCCCGCGTGTTTAACTTTGCTATTTTCGGACAAAAAAAAATTTGCTATTTGTTCAATTTGGCAAGTCCATGAAATTTGATCCAAGAAAAAAATGGCAAGTCAAGGAAAGCATGTGTATAATTCATGTTGGGATTATTGACTTATTGTATATCCTCTTTAAAACGTATTTTGTGGTTCTTACGTTTCTTTCTCCTCTACTTCGCGTCTACATAAATACAAATATCGGGTGGGATATAAATATATATATTCTATCCCTTCTTTATTAAGATTCAATTCGTTTTTCTAAATGAACATGGTTGTTACTGGTTAGGCTAAGTGCAAGAAGACTATTGTTCATCTTTTTCAGTCCTCCTATTAATTTCATGGCTATTACGTAATTTCTTTCTCTTTAATCTTGTACTACTTTAACATTACGGTATCTATTTATGTTCCAAATACTATGTACAAGTTTATTTCAGTAATTATCTACTTAAATTCTATAAATTATGTTGGTCTTAATTACCTTAATTTGAACATACAATAGCCTCGCTATACAAACAAGACATATTTGATCACATACAACATCTTTCGTTTATCATGAGTGGTTAATCAAAGGAAATTTTGTCACATGCAAAATATTTTGGAGCACGTTTTGTCTCTTACTAAACACTCTTTTCTCTTCGACGGTGGAAGCAGACCACTAAAGTGTTTCTCCATCTTCATGGGCGTTTTCGCATTTTCGAGTCGTTAGGGATGTACAAAAGCTTTCCTTTCTTATTTCTTTAATGCTATCAAGGCGAGTTTAGTGCGTGGTGGTAGTGCAAACTTAGAAGATGGCTTCGAGTTTCTAGCAGCCTTCGAAGGTGAGGGTTTTCTGAACATCGCTAGTAAAAGCGATAATAATCTACTGGTTATCGCCAATACGGAGCCACCGGAGCCGGGAGAGTTCAACTTGTCTTCGGTTCTTGAAATGCCGTTGAAAGACTTGAATAGAGATGAACATATATAGCTTTTACCGGAGGGAGCGAATAAGACGGATCAGGTACAATTTTAAACCTCTTACCCAATTTATACTAATTTGTTTTTATGTATACACAAAACAAAGATATATGCAGGTGTGGAGGTCTTTCCCAACCGCTTAACATACTTGTATGGAATTGTCACGTCACGGTAGCAGCTAATTTCCAACGTGTAGTTAGGGAGATGATACAGGTCCATCGTGTTTGGTTGAACTCAGAGTTAGTGGTGTCAAAGAAAATGATATAGTGAGGAGTTTGGGTGAAATAAACTTTGCAAGGGTGGATGCGATTATCTTCAAATAAGGTATTAGGATTCTTTGGGATGACACTGAAATTTGGGTTTGAGTACTAACAACATGAAATCAGGTGTTAAACATTGAGGTTTCTAAAGTCAATTGTGAGTCATGGATTTTCTCGGTCACTTATGCGTGACCTAAGGCACCAGAAAAAGAGCCTAAATGGGATGCTCTTCATCATGCGTTTAGTAATATTGGGAGACTGTGGTTGATTACGAGAGACTTTAATCAAGTAGGCAAAGAGGTGGATAAGATGGGTGGAGAACCAGGGGTTACTCAAAGAATAGAAAATTTTGAAGAGTGGTTGCACAATTGTGATTTGACTGAATTAGGTTTTAGGGGTCCAAAATTTACATGGCCAGACTCGTGGAATACGGGAGAACGAATTCTTAGAAGGCTAGACAAGGTGTATGGGAATACAGAGTTTTTGTTATGTTTCCCGTTCGCAAAGGTGTTACACTTGGATCGTAGACATTCAGATCATCCTCCCATATTGATTGAATTAGTTATGATGGATCAGTCCTGGACGCTTAGGAGGTTTTGTTTTGAATCTGCTTGGTGTTTACATAAAGATTTTAAGAGCTTTATTCTAACAAATGGAAAAATAATAGTTCAGGCCTGTTGTTAGTGAGACTCAAGAGGATACATATTGTTACAGCGGTCGTACAGTCCGTCACTTTTTAGGCTGGGTAAAAGGTTAAGAATAATATCTTAGTGTTCAGGAGAAGGAGGAGATTTTTAGGTTCCAACACTCGAAATAATATTGGATCTGTTCGGGTGACAAAAATACGAGATATTACCACTTGTTCACGATAAAAAATAGGAGGACAACTATGATTCAATTACTTAAGGATGCAAATGGATTATGGTTCGAGGAGGAGGAGGCGCTATGGGTTTTATTCATGATTTCTTCGTGGATTTGTACTCATAACATAATAAGTTTGTGGGACCGTTTGCGTTACCTCATGCAAACAACTTGGGGGAAATTGAGAGGGATTTCTTGGTGGAAGAATTTACAAATAAAGAGATTTAGGTTGCGGTTTTCCAGTCTATCCCAAATAAAGCTTCAGGACTAGATAGAATATCGATGTCATTTTATCAGATATGTTTGGAAACTGTAGGTCCAGACATATGTAAGATGGTTAGAAGTTTGGTCTAGAAGGGAGTGGGGTCGCCTAGTTTAATTGGGACGCTGACTCACTTGACACCCAAGGTGCCAAATATGGAAGTAGTGGGTCGGCTTCTCCCAATTAGTCTCATCAGTGTACTGGTTAAGTTTATTATGAAGGCTATGGTTAGTCGGACTCACCCACATTAGCAGAATAGATTGGGGCGAAGTAGAGTAGTTTTATTTCGAGACGGTCTACTATTGATAATGTGGTTTTGGTGCAAGATATTGATACTCGAATGCAAAAACCTTCATAAAATATGATATACAACTCTTAAGATTGATTTAGCTAAGGCTTATGATAAGTTGAGCTAGAGGTTTATCGCGGATACCATCTTGTTTTTTGGTTTTCCAGTTCCTTGGGTTCGACTTATCATGTATGCCATGGTCACGAATATGATGCACGAGCTGTGGAATGAAGAGAAACTTGAGGCGATCACCCCTCATAGTGGATTCGACAGGAGATTCGCTTTCCCCTTATTTATTTGTTTAGTGCATGAAACGTTTATCGATTCTTATCAGGGACTTTGTGAGGGCGGAGAATGGTCTCCCGTTCGCCTCAATCGTCAAGGTCCCCCAATATTCCATGTGTTTTTTGTAGATGATCGTTGATATTTGATGAGGCTAAGAAGTCCAGGTAGATCTTATTAAGGAGGTCTTGAGGATGTTTTGTGATGAGGCAGGGCAAGCAGTGAGTGAGGAGAATTCTTTGATATATTTTTTGAGGAATGTTTCAAATGATAGGGCGGTGGAGCTAGCAAGTGGTTTCACGTTAAGTGATTCGCCAGGGGTGTATCTTGGCATGCCAATATGATCACAACGCTTACCATGTGGATTCTTTCTGAGAGTTACATCGAACATGCAAAATAAGCTTCCTAATTGGTAGAGTCAGAATATGTCACTGGCGGGAAGGATCACACTAGCACAGTCGGTGTTATATTTTATACATACTTATGTAATGCAAATGATGAAACTTCTGGTCCATGTATGTGAGGAGATGGAAAAAATCATTTAGGATTTTATTTGGGGTTCGTCAAGTGAGGGGTGAAAAATACATTGGCTTCCGTGGGAGAATTTGTGACGCCCTAAAAAGTATGGTGGATTGGGTCTGAGAAATGCGCGTAACGAAACACTATTGGATAAATTGGGCTGGGAAATCCTACGTAATGACCCATCCTTATAGGTAAGGGCATTTAAACAGAAATATTTTTGTAATGGATTCCTGGAACGAGTTGTGAAACCTTCAAACTCTCGGATGTGTAAAAATATTTTAGTGGGTCGTGAGGTACTAGGTGGAGGGGTCATTTAATGTATGAATGGGAATGAGATGTTGTATAAGTGGAGCCTTGAGTCTTGGGTATCTTCTTGGTACAATCTGCTTATAATAGTTTGGTACCGATTGGAATTAATACGAATTTCAATTGGGTTTGGCCTCTCAAATACCCGTAAACAGTTAAAGTTTTAATGTGGTGTGTGATTTGGGATCGGTTGCCTACAAGTGGGAACCTCGCTTTGAGAGGGGTTGTGGAAGATCCGATGTGTCAACTGTGTGGATTGGAGATTGAATTAGCTGACTATCTATTTTAGCGTTGTAATGGGTATGCGGAATTGTTAAAGTCATGTATTCGGAGTTGATGGAGGGCCGTGTTGGGTTGTCTGATGCTGCTGTAGTAGGTGATGTGGCTAGGAATCTTGCAATAGTTGTCTGTCTTGGGGAGCAACAAGTCCAGCGTGGCAACAGGAATCATAGCCCAAACTTGCGACTACAACAGGCTTCATTTGGCGGGAGTATCTTGGTGTAGCAAAGGTCCGCACAAATTGATCCAACAAATCACCCAGGAGTTGTGGACTCAAGTGGGCGGTGGGTTGAAATGCTGTCGTGCAAGACCGTTACGAATGGAAATGAGCGTAGATATACTATGGTAGGATGTATATGGCATGTTTGGGTCGATAGGAATACAAGATTGTTTGATCAGTCCGCGCGGAAGAAAACGTATAAGGAATTATAGGCTATCGTTTCTAATGCGGCAAGTGATTATTTGCGAGCATGGGAAATTGAGAGGGATGGAGGACTGATTTTATCGACTAAGAACGTCCTTGTCAAATGGGTTAAACCGAAAAGTGGGATCAAACTCAATGTGGATGGTTCTTATGATGTGAGTAAATCCTTAGATGGTGTAGGAGGACTTTTTCGAAATAGTGATGGGGATCATATAAGAGGTTTCGCAGGGAGCTGTGTCGTGAGAACATCTTTTAAAGCAGAACTTCTTGCTTTATATTTTGGAATGAACATGCGGCTAGTCGGGGGTATGATTCCCTGGTTATCGAAACTGACTCGAGTGAATTGCACGCGCTAGTGAAGGACGGTATGAATTCATGAGACTTTTCAAACATTATTATAAGTGCTTGTCGTAACATATCAATATTTAAAGAACATTTTGAACTGGTTTGAAGTTTTCGTGAAACGAATATATGTACGAATTGGATAGCTAAGTTTGATGCAACTAGTGATGAGGGACCAATTCCATTTAAAGATCCACTAGATGGTATATGGCGATTGCTAGCAAAACATCGTTCCTAGTCTTTTAAGCCTCAATTGTTAAAAAAAAAACACTATATACACAAGAAAAGAACTTTGTAAGATTATGATACAATGATATTATTTAAGGTGAAAAACCAATTGCATGAGTCAAAGATCAATCGCTTGAGTCAAAGATGAGGAATTTATAAGTTAAATCGCTTGAGTCAAAGATGAGGAACTTATATGTAACTTACGCCAAACTTTTTAAGAAAATAGAAAAGTTAAATCGTAAAATATAACTCAATAGGGTGTAAAAGTTATTAGCACTAATTTCATCTAGTGGCAAGGGCATACAAGAAATCCATTTAACACAATATTCGAACACCTACCTTGCATGTCGTTTGCGCCATCCATGCATGCAGTCACTACATTGCCAGTAGAAATATGCCCTAGGTGCATGATTCGAGATATTTTATATCACCCTGTGAGTTATCTCTTTGTCACAAAATATTCTCTACATTTGTTAATTTTACTTGCTTTTAGGAAATTACACTTATTCATCAATTATCAACATGCTCATGAAAAAATAATTGGATCGTGATAAAATGAATGCCAAAAAATATATTGAAGCCCCCTTCTTAAAGAAAGATTTATGTATTTTCTTCTAAGCACTTGCTCATGAACCTCTCTTGAATTGCGTAAATTCTTTAAACAATATAATCAGAAGTTGTCATAGATTGCTAATGTTTATCAAAACTCGCACTAATTTTCAGTTTCCTTTACCCACCTAAGATTGTAATTAATACTTTAATGCTTCCACAAATTTTTAACTGAAACATCATTCATCTATACAAAGAATCCCAGAATATCCCTTTGTATAACTGAATGAGTGCAGAGAAGGAAAGAATCCCAGAATATACAAAGGAGAAAGCAAAGAAAAGCTTAATTCATGAACAGAAAATGTTAGACAAACACTTAAAACCCCATATACATGGACTCAACACAAGGTTATGCGAAAGTTAAATGAGAATGGGCGAATGGTTGCTTAACATATATCATTAAACATGCTTTTGCTGCACATACCTTGCAAAAAATTTGCACATTCGAAGAACAAACAAAGAATCAGGAGTGAAAATGAAACAGTCAAAATGCATTTTCGCAGCACAAATTAGTTTATCAACCTTAAGAAAAACAAATCACATACATACAATAGATGGATTAAACAATAAGCAAAACATACGTAAATTAATTTATAAATATCTTTCCGATATAACAGCTACTAAATTATCCAAACTTGAAAAAGAGACAACCTCAACAACCATGAAAACATAAATATGAGAGAATCCAAATATCCTTCAAACATTGTACCAGAAATCTAAATAACACTGCAAAATGCTTCTCTTCTCTTCTCTTCTTAATAACGCCCAATACCCCACACTCGGATAACACCATCAGTATATCCACTGAATAGTGTGCTTCCATCAGCACTCCAGCTCAAACAGGTACAGTAAATTATCTGAAAAGGTAATAATCACAATATATGTTATATATTAAAATAGTACAATATTATCAAAAAAATTGAAAACTGAAACATTTCTAGATCCTCAACAAACTTATAAGACCAAAAACATAAACATCTTAAATAACTAATCTATGTAAACAAATATGAGATCTAAGCAGTAAAAATATTAAATTGAGTAACAGAAATGGACCTTATTCTTGGTAGCACCACCAGTGGCTTCAGAATTCATCTCACTCTCCTGCTTGAGATCGATTTTGAGATCGACCACAATGCTCTTACTCTCCAAATCCCAAATCTTAATGCTGCTCTCTGTAGCAGCGCAAAGCCAGTACCTATTTGGGCTAAAGCACAAGGAGTGAATAATCGAACCTGCTTCCAACGAGTAAAGCTTCTTTCCTTCAGCCAAATCCCACAACAAGATAACCTCATCTTTGCCTCCACTAGCACAGAGTGAGCCATCTGGTGACACAGCAGCAGTGTTGACGTAACCCTTGTGGCCCTGAAGAGTAGCACGGAGCTTGCAATTGGTTAAGTTCCAGATTTTAACAGTACGATCCCATGACCCAGAGACAATAGTGGGCTGGAGGTTGTTTGGGCTGAAACGAACACACGAGACCCAATCGGAATGACCATCACCTTCCTGGATAGTGTACTTGCACTCACCTAGGGTGTTCCAGAGCTTGATGGACTTGTCACGTGAAGCAGAGACGATTTGACGATTGTCAACAGAGAAAGCGACGGAAAGGACATCCTTGGTGTGTCCGACGAAGCGGCGAGCGGTGGCTCCGGTTTGAAGATCCCATAAACGGAGCTCAGCGTCCCATGAGCCAGAAAGAGCGAATTGTCCGTCAGATGAGAGGACAACGTCTTGGACAAAACCACCGTGGCCAGTGAGACGACGTTTTGCGACACCATAGGTCTTGTCGTCCTTGGTTAAGGTCCAGACGATGAGGGATTTGTCTCGTGAAGAGGAGACTATCATGTCAGAATTATCGATTGGGGTGGCGATGGCTGTAACCCAGTCAGTGTGAGCCCTCATTGTACCGCGAAGGACTAGTGAATCCGACATTTTGGGTGTTTGGTGACGGTGGCTGAGGCTGTTTACGGTGGTGGTGTGCTATGAGGAGAGGCCGTGAGTTTTGCTCTAAGTTCAGATTTATAGTGAGGGCGTGAGGATGCTTAGGGTTTTGTATGGGTTTTTTAAGCGGGTCGGGTTTTGTTGGAAATGGGTTTCTTTTTTTCCTGCAAATTGCATTTGAGCCCTGTAGTAACTAATAAGTGGATGTTGCTCCCCCGTTATATTTGGATATTGAGCTGATTCGCCTAATCAAGCCCATAACAAGTAGCCCAGATCCAGAAGACAAGTTCTTTACCCAAAGTGACCGATTAAAAAGAGATTACGAATTAAGGTAAAGCCATGTTGATTATTGAACAAGATTTGCCTAAAGGATTTTATTATTGGTCCAACATTCTAGTTTTTAATTCAAAAAAGGGGAGTATGTTGTTGGGATTTAGAGCTCGTTTAGGTCCCTGCTAGCTATTCTCAAAGGAGTAATAAAAAAAATTAACTCATTTCATCAGCCCTTTCCTTTAGGAAAATGATAAAAACGCAGGAATTCATTGGATCAATTGGAATAAGATAGCATCCCCTAAATTTAGCGGAGGCCTGAGGATTAAAATTTTGAAGCTTTCAGTCTTTCCCTCCTAGCTACACAGGCTTGATCCATCCTTAACAACCCATATTATCTAGTTCATCAAGTCCTTAAAGGGTTACATTTTCATTTTTCATAATGATGATATCCTCCAGTGTTCCTCTGTTAAGGGAGCTCCTGGAACAGTATCATGAAGCGGTGCAGTTTTCTTACGCAACATGTAATCAAACCCATAAGAGATGGCCATTACACCCTCATATAGGAGGATAATTGGACAGGTAACTACCAGACCAAGCCTCCCCAGTACAGTGATGATCCCTATTTCCCCAAGTTTGTTGTTGACCTTATCTATACCCCACAAAATCTTGGAAGGTTGAGTTAGTCCAATCACATATGCCCCCTAATATAGCCTCAGATATCGTCAAACTTAATATACCTTGGTTTGATGGGCCAACTGATTATGTTTGGCCTCATAACAAGAGTGGAATATATACTTGTAAATCTGGCTATTCTTTTGCGGTTGAATTTTTTATACTCCCTCCAAATTTCCCTACTCACTTCTTTTCCTTGGTGGTGGTAAAGGTGTGATAAAATAATAGATAATAGAATTAACACCTTATACTACCACGATAAACTCTCCTCAAGTGAATAGATCGTTTGCAAGTAATAAGTAAGTAAAACAAATATTGATCTAAGGGATTACGAAAGTTAGCTTATAAATAGTGTAATTACTAAGTGGACTAGAAATAGTTGGTAAATTAATACGCAAAGACACTAAAATATTTATTTGGTTTTTATGATTCTAAACAGACTTAAATTAAAGACAATAAAGTAAAATAGGATATATAGAAGCTTATGATAGGTTAGCTTGATTACTAACAAGTGATCCCCACTAGCCTTGTTTTGTGTGTATTACCTATGGGGGAATAGTGTGGTATACGATATGCGGGATTTTAAATTCCTCCTAACCCCCTTCCCGGTGAACTTAGGAGGCTTAAAACTTGGTGGTTAAATTAAACCCTAATGACTATCCATTAGGCAAGCCAATTTGGATCAGTACCACATACTAGACGACTATGTGGTGTTTCCCATAATTCAATCCCCCTTCCGGATGTTAACTCAATTACGTGGTAATCCTATACGTGCGCATCACAAGAACCACATACATTAATTCAAAGCACATAATACAGGGCTATCACTACTAATTTCAATTAAATGTAAAAGGACATCCCAAATTAAATAACATATAAAATAAGAGTACGGTGCATACCCAAAATGCTAATCTCAAGCTAAATAAATTAAGTCATAAGAAAGAAATAAGAATACAAATTTACAAACGGGAAGGTCTAAAATGGTATGAACGGCTTCCAAGCTCCCTTTTCTCTTCTTCTCTCTTGATCTAAGTTTTTTCTTGGTCTTTAGAAGATTAGGGACGGGCCAATTATGATTTCTCCAAAGTAGGAATGGATATATATATATATATATATATATATATCTTGGTCGAAATAAGGAGTAATCCCCAAGTTAAGGAGTCCTAATCTTACCAAAAATTCATATCCCTAAATTTTAGGACAAGATAAACTTTGCATATATTTATTTGGTCATATCTCCTTTGCTACTTATCGGAATTTAGTGCCTGTTTGGAAGTGCTTTTTTGGAGAAGCACTTAAAAGTGCTTTTAACATTTTAAGAGTTTTTTTTTTACTTTGAAAAGCACTTTTTTGGGAAGCACCAAATAGGTGCTTCTAAAAAAAAGCACTTAAAATAATTTTAGATTTCAAAATTATTTTTAATAATTTTTTTAAATTTTAAATTTTATTTTAAAAGCGCTTTTTTACTCTAAAATAAGCACTTCCAAATGGGCTCTTAATGTTCTTTATATAGAAACGACCGTGTTTGAAAGATCCATCTGCTCATATAAAAAGATCTTCCTAATTCTTGACCGATTTTCTGCAGCAATTTAATTAGGACGTATGTGTAGTTTTGGCAGCTTCTTTTCTTTCCAAATATATCCAAACTTAACTTTTTTTACTTTGACTAAGGGATTTCATTTATTCACATTATGCCTACTTGCAACACATCCTCGACCAATCCTCACGAGCACAACTATATTTAATTCGCCAATAACAATACAACAGAGGTCGCCTTTGCTTCTCGAATGCGTAATTCATTAAACACGCTCTTAGGCATGAGGTTCACGCTTGCTCCTAATTCACACAATGCTTAACTATCAAGCACACCACCAATTTTGAATGTAAGGTTGAAATATCATGGCTTTTTAGCTCTTTAGCTCCTTGGAGGTCTGATGAACCTATTTTTTCATCATCTTTATGCTCATTTGAACTTGAAAGTCTTATAATCTCGATATTTCTCGTATAATCAAGTAGTTTAATACAATGTTTGTCACAAACATATCAATAAAAATATGGTCTTTAGGCCAACACCATGCTCTCTTATTTATAAGAGTTTATGGGCATATGGGTGTACTACCTACTTTCTAAAGCCATTATGCCTATTTAATATGCATATTTATACTGTTTTCAATAACATGTTATCAAATATGCACCAAAACTATAAAATTTCTAATAGAGTAATAGGAATAGACTATTAATATATTTGTAACCCAAATAAATGGTTAAGGTTCAAATATAAATGATTGAAGTATTATTAATAATTCAAACCCCAACATTCTAAGTTGCCACCTTCATTGAGTTAATTTGGGGATTTGGTAAACATCCATGTACAAAGGTGAACATTATCCGACAAGTCTTGCACTAACCTTGCAACTTACCATTCCTACAACACTCAATAGATATTAGAGATTTCACCTTGTACTTGCTCCATTCGTTTAACAACGATACTCAATTTATTTACCACTTTGCACTTGTTATTACTCTTAGTTTTTGCTTCTCGTTTAAGAGTCCATATTCTTTTAATTTTAGAACACTTTTTCACCACGGCCTACAGTTTTACACCCTAAACATAATTAACGTTGTTCAACTATACTCAACAGTCAAACACCTTGAACCCTTTGCCCTTCCAGTTATATACTCCCCGTTTATGGTTTGAAATGATCAACCTCCACACATAATCTTGCCAATCCAGTTATGGTATTAAATCTAATGATACTATTCACTTGGACATGCTTACATTTCCTTAAAACAATGAACCAACCCTCTTGATCCCACATATCTAAATTCATATTCCTAATTTTTTTCATATGGGAACCTTACCGATGAATAATTTCTCTAATATCATTCACCAATCCTATTAACTAAAAAAACATATGCTTGAATTCACTCACCCATCCCGATTATCCACCTTACACACACCTTTTACTATCGTTGAATATCATATATAAATATGAATGAATAGTACTAATGCCAATTTACCCAATTCTCTGCATTAATTACTCATCATCATGTAAAATAAGGTATGATGGAGTTTGTCCACTATTTGCCTTCCAAAATAGTCATCTAATAGACTTTTCCGTTCTCAACTACTCTTGTAAAAGGCATAATTATGACTTTACTATCTACAAAACTTGGAAGATGAAATCTAAGCTTTAATGCGTCCTTTATTACCATGTATTTCCTAACTCAACAACCTTATCTTTAACAAATATTAATACCACTTCCATCACATTCTTTTCAAGACATCCCAACCTAACTCAATATTATTTATAAACACCAAGTTATTACCCTCACTGGTGTCGCCTAGGGTGTGATAAAAATAGATAAATAAATAGTCAGAAAACAACGCACTCTCACCCTAGACAGTAGGGGTGTGCACGGGTCAAAAAAACCCGCTCAACCCGCTCAACCCACCCGTTCAAACCCGAAAATGAGTGGATTGTATTATTAATGGGCGGGTTACGGTTTTAATATTTTAAAAAAAATAAAAATTTTGCGGACCACGGTTTCACCTAAGAAACCCGTTGACTCGCCCGAACACTCTATAGTCTATCTACCATCAACATAAAAGATATAAAGTTTACCTATTTTATTTCTCATTTTGTCAATCACAATTATACTTTCAGTCCATCATCACAGCACACACGCAATCTTCTCTAATTCATTTTCCCTAAAATACACAAAAATCTCTCAATCCCCCTGTGTTATAGGAGAATATCATTCTTTTATTCAATCTAATTAGTCAATAATTTCTAAAAATCATGATGATCTTTCAATTTACAAGTATAAATAGAGGTCCGGTGATGCAATTTCTTTTACAAGACACAAAGGTGAGTTTTAGTCCTTCTAATTTTTTTCTTTTTTGTATTACCTATTCAATTTTTAAATTAATCTATCCAATTGTTCTGTTTAATGTCCAATTCTATCACTTTTTTCCTAAAAAACTTAGTCATTTCATGTTATTCTTCAAACTTAGTCTGGGTTTTAGACAGTTTAAATCTTTTACTGCTTTTATTCTTGTTTGAATTTTTTTAGAAGTTTAGATTTAATTTAATTTATTAATTAACTTTCTACCTGCCGATTATATATAATAATTGAAAACTTGTTGATGTGTATACAATTTAGTTCAGCACAAGATTTTGTTTTATATTTATCTCAAATCTCCTGAATTTATTTACTGAATATCATGAATCAATTGATAATTTTTTCAAGCCTTTTGTCTAAAATTGTACTGTACTTGCTATACATTTATATTTGATTAGAGGGTTATATATATATTTTTATAAAACGTTAACTCATTGAAAGAAAATAAGTTGGTCATCGATCTGGGTATATGCAAAAGTGAAGTTGGCCATCGATTTATATATACAAAATTGAAGTTGGCCATCGATCTGTATATATATAAACTGGCCACTGATATGTATATGTACAGTTATGAATAGACTAGTTCTTGTTTCAAATAATCATGTTATTTTTATTAATATTGGCTACTTGATTTTTATAATTTTTTCACTACTGATAAGTTCTTATTTTTGTTTTTTCAGGAATTATTTACATACTTCTGCTATGGCTGAAAATCCTGCTATGTCCGTAGAACAAAGTCAACAAACTATTGTGGATTTAACTCAAGGTAACACTCAAATTCCAAACTTTTCACCCACTAAGAAACGTGAGCGTGGTGTTAGTCGAAAACCTTCTGATTGTTGAAGTTTTTTTGATAAAGTTAAGGTTAATGATGTAGTACATGGAAAATGTAAATATTGCGAAAAAATGTTTGCAGGTGGTTCTAGAACCCATGGGACCACTAATTTGAGTAACCATATGCATGTTTGTCCTAAGTATCCTTATAGAGACCGAGCCTGGACAACCCCAATTGTTCTAAAAAAAAAGAGGGTGAAGATGGGACTAGTTATCTTGCTTTTAGTTTCTCTATGGATAAAGCAAGAAAAGCTCTTGCTGAGATGATTATTGTAGACGAGTTGCCTTATAGGTTTGTTGAGGGTCATGGGTTTAAAAAAATTTGTAATTCTTTACAGCCTAAGTTTACAAAAATTCCTTGTCGAACTACTGTGGCTAAAGATGTCCTTAATATTTACTATAATGAGAGAGATTGTTTGAAAAAACTTTTGACGGGTAGAAGAGTTTGTTTAATCACATATACTTGGACATCGGTTCAAAACCTAAATTACATGTGTTTGACTTGTCATTTTATCGATGATAATTGGGTTTTGCAAAAATGTATTTAAATTTTTGTCTTATTGAAGATCATAAAGGAGATACAATTGGGAAAAAAATAGAATCTTGTTTACGGGGTTGGAATATAAATAGTTTTTTTACGTTAACGGTGGATAATGCAAGTTCGAATAATACTGCTATAAAGTTTTTGAAAATAGCCACAAAAGAATGGAAAGGTACAATTAATAATCATGAATTGTTGCATATGAGGCGTTGTGCACATATATTGAATTTAATTGTAGGTGATGCTTTGAAAGATCTTCTTGTCTCTATACGAGGTATACGAGAAGCTGTTAGATACGTGAGGTCGTCTCCTAGTCGTTTTTTGAATTTTAAAAGGGTGAAAGAGATGTTGGAGATGTTCCAACCCGTTGGAATTCGACATATAAGATGCTTGATAGTGCTGAAAAATTTGAGAAGGTACTTGATAGATTATATGTGTCAGATGATAAATATGCTTCTCATTTTTTGGATTTAAATTTGACTCCACCAACAGATAGCGATTGGGTTAATGCACGTTGTTTTGTTAAATTTCTAAGTTTGTTTTATCATGCATCAAAACGATTTTCTGGGACATCATATGCAACGTCTAATTTGTTTTTCGATGAAATATTTATTATTCATGCAAAAATTAAAGAGTTGTCTCAAAGTGATAATATGTTGTTGGCTAGTATGGCATCTAGCATGAAACTGAAGTTTGATAAATACTGGGGAAGTGAAGTTAGCATAAATCTTTATTGTATGTTGCGGTAGTTTTAGATCCAAGAAAAAAGCTTTCATATCTTCAGTTTAGTTTCTCATAAATGTATGATGAAAATACTTCCGATGCACTGATTGTGAAGGTGGAAACTATGTGCCCGTTTGGGATTGCTTTTCAAAATAATCACTTAAAGTGATTTTAGATCCATAACAATGTTTTAGACTCTAAAAATCACTTTTTGGAAAAGCACTAGATTAGTGATTATTAAAATAATCACTTAAAGTGATTTTGGATGTCAAAATATTTTTTAATATTTTTTACAAATGTTGTAATTTTAATCAAAAAGCGCTTTTAGCTTCAAAATAATCAATACCAAACGGGCTCTATGTTGAAACGTTTGTATTCCAGTTATTCTTCTTTGGAAAACATACCTGTTGAGAATATAGTTGGTGGTAATAGCAATGGAAAAAATACTGTTTTGAATACACCTGTCGTTGATAATGTCAGTGATCCACGTAAAGAAATTGCTTCACGATATAAGATGTTTTTAGAGGGAAAAGGGACACGATCTTTTGGGGTAAAAACCGAGTTAGAGAAATATTTAGATGAGAATCCAGAAAGAGATGGTGATGATTTTGATATATTACGTTGGTGGAAGATTAATAGCGAAAGGTTTAAAATTTTGTCTCTATTAGCTATGGATGTTTTGGCAATACCAGTGTCGACTGTAGCTTCTGAATCAGCATTTAGTACAGGTGGACGAGTTCTTGATCCTTTTCGTAGTTCTTTAGCTCCTAGTACTGTGGAAGCTCTTATTTGCTGCCAGAATTGGCTTCGAGCTTCCTTTCCAATCTCACTTCGAAAGTCTATGGATGAAGTTGAAGAAATTGAAAAAGATATAGGTACTCTATTGAAATAACTGTTTAATATTTTATTATATATTTTGAAAACTTTTAGTTTAAACCTTTAATATTTTACAGGAGACCGTGGTTTCAATGAGGATTCAGTTATTACTTTAGGTAATTATTATCTATTTTTAGTTTGTATTAATATGTTTATCTTCATTTTTATAAATTTTGGTTCATGTTTTGTAGGTATAGTTGAATAAATTCTACTTAGATGGAATAAAGACACTTTATCTTGATCATATGGTTTGGTTGAAGAAAAGTGATCATTCAGTTAATGGAATAAAGACACTTTATCTTGATCAGATGGTTTGGTTGAAGAAAAGTGATCATTTAGTTATTAATTTTTTTATGTTTTATTGGTTAATTTTTAATAATTTATGAAGTGTAATAATTTTGGACAAGATTTTGATTATGGATTTATGTTTTTTAATATATTATTTGTTTGATGATTTTGATTTGTGCACGTAAATTTCTGTTTGGTCAAATTTATATATGTTAATATTAAGTATTATTTATCATTAATATATATTTGAGTTTTTTGTTTATCACCCGAATTTACCCGCAATACACCCGAGATCCGCATTATCTAAATTTCAGTGGTTTCTCATATCTAGCGGGCGGGTGTGGGTCTAATTTTTTAGACCCGCACATGATCGGGTCGGTTTGCGGGTTGAGTAATATTGGTGCCAAACCGACCCGTGCACACCTCTACTAGACAGGCACAGTACTGCAAGTATTACAGGACGTATGCAAGTTTTAATGATAAGAAAGTTCGAACTCAGGGACTTAGTGTGTTATACGAACGGGTAGCAATAATGAGTAAGAAGTAAGTAATTAAAAGACATAAAATAAAAGGAATAAAATCGAAATTATGAAATTAAACTAAGGAAAATAAAGACAGTAAATTAAATACGAAGAAATATGAGATGAGAAATATAGCTTAGGTTTTGCTAGTATGCACTAATCCTTCTAATTCTTTCTATTAGATCTAGTTAATAAGGGAGATAATTAGCTCTTGTATACTTAGTCAGGATTCTAAATTTCCATACCTTAGACCTTGAGAGCGACTAAGGGGGCTACAGACACACCACGAGGCTGGTTCAAATAGGGTTTACAAGCGCTACCAAGGCCCTAAGCAATCAATTTCCATACATGGTGATAGTGATTAAATTATACCCTAATGTCTATCTAGTTAGAATCAGTGTTGTCATGACCAGTATCGACACTAGACGTTATGTGGTGTTTCAATAATTAGACACCCAGCTAAGGTGATCATCTAATTACTATTAAGAAAGCCTAAAGTGATCAGTTCTAGGACATGCTAATCAAAACACATAAACAAATATAAAGGTAAGAAACTAATATCATATTAAAACATGTAATTCCCAAAGAAACTTAAATAGAAAGAAATTAGAATTCATAGATTATACATGATGCAAAACCCAAGCTATGAGGAGTTTAGTTCATACCTGAAGGAAATAAACTAAAAAATAAAATAAAAGACATCATCTTGCTCTCTACAATAACTTGGAAGAATAAAACCTTAAGAACTAATTACTATGAGGCAATGATGATTTACAAGTAATATAAGGGTGTATTTATAGGTGTTTAGAAGAACTAATTCGTTTTCTTGAAGGAGAAGGTAAGTAGTGGACTCCAAGCCCAACTCAAATTCGTAACCCTAAAACATGAAATCAGGCCCGTTTTTGTTTTGGTCCTAGCAGCTACAATACGCATCCGTTTGACGCGTATGAGTACACCAAATTCATCGTCTCGGAAAGATCTTCAACTTTTCTCTTGACCGTTTCTCCAAATTCCACACCGTTTTTGAGATATAAGCTGATTTGTGGTCGTAGGTGCAGAAATTCAGATTTAAGGCAGCTTTTCCTTTTCCATGTTTTTAGCTTTTGTTTCCTAATCTCCAGTTTCCATGCTTATCTCTTTCTATATCTTGTAGTCTTTGACTTGGACTCTAATTAATCTCCATAATTATCTTTAAAGCTTCACACTAAATAAATAATTAAACCCAATATGCTCTAAAAATATTATTTTACTAATTCAAGACAATAGGAAAATGCACTATTTCTCAAGAAAAACGATTAGAAAGACTTCTAAATCACTAAAAATGATGTCTCATCCTAACATAAATCTATCACAAATGAGGAGACATCACTCACCCACAACTTAAATAGGCTCATATATAACCCTCTTAGGACTAGTCACTACACTAGTCAAAGAAAAAACCACATTCATAGCTCCAACATCCCATACAGTTTCCAAAAGAACCATGAAATATCTCATCATTTAGATGTAAATCAATTGTCTAATTTTTCCTCTATTCATTAGCATTTGAACTAATAACCATTTTATCTTGAAATATAAACTTAATAAGATTATTAAGCTTTATATGTAGACTAACCATAGAAAATCTAGCACCTCAATCAAATCTAGTTAGAAAAGAGGACTAGAGAAAACAATAAGCTTAAAAATTGAAGCATACATAAATAAAATAGAATACCTACTAAAAACACAAAAGTTAAAAAGAAAGTTGACATGTAAGGATATCTATATGGAAAATCCAAAAAGGGAAGTAAGAAAGTTTATGAAAACAATGTAGATTGGATGCAAAAAAAATACACTTGTGCAACACAAAAAGGCCGTAAAATGATGACGACGATGGATAGTGGTCATATGGAGAGAGAAATTAAAAAAACAAGAAACTAAGCACGAGGACACTATTTTTAGATCCCAATTGTGATGCGTGAGGCGTAATTAATATTTTACGATTTGTCTAATCATCATTTTTGGAATTTTATCAAATTTTTCTAATTTTGTTTGAAACTTCTCAGGTCAAATTGGTTAGGACGTTGCTACTAATTATGAGGTAAAAACAATACCAAAACTTCAGTTGATGAAGAACATGCCTACTTGACAAAGTTTATGGGTAACAATCCGGATGAAATTATAATAATAGTACAAAGTCTTTTTAAATACGACTGATTTTTTAATAACATTTGTATAATAAAAAAACTATTAAATTATTATCTGTGCGTAATATAATATATATATTTGCCAAACATATTATTTAAATCAATTAGTTTATTATCATGTTTATATCAATAGTTAAAAATACGCTATGACAATTATATTTCACTTTTACAATAATTATACTTTTAACACAGTATATTCATATCAAACTCATTATCAATATCAATTATATTTTTAAACTAGTTGATACAACTAAACTTTATTAAACACATATAGTAAGTTAAATTGTTACAAGTTGATATATATGATAAGTTTATAAATGTATAACTTTATATAAAAAAAGGAAAAATCTAAACTAAATCAAACTTAATTATCTAATTTTTCAAGTTGATATCTGTTATAGGTTTATAAAGACATCTTATAAATTCCTTTAGCTGAAGCCGGTAAGTCATCTAAAGGCTGAAGAGCGAACGACTGGAGTGGAGTGGCTACTTGTATTTGTTGCTGTGGTATGGTCAATATTGATAAGAAGAAATGTGGTGGTTTTTAAAATGCATAATAATGCGTCACAAAATAGAATAACAAAAGAAGGAATATTACAACTCACTAATAACCTTGTACTAGCGCGGGAAAAAGAATTAAATGGGGGCATTATCAAATCAGCAAAAAACGTGATGGTCAAATGGGTAAAGTCTAATGGTCGAGATAAATTAAACGCGGACGGTAGTTGCGATGCGAATAGAGGTATATCTGGTATTGGCAGAATTATGAGAGATAAAAATGGCATGTTCATAGCTGGATTCGTAGGCTCGTGCTTAGCGCATTCACTCTTTACATCAGAACTTCTTGCCCTCCACTATGGCTTACATTGGGCAATTAGGAATGGATAGAAAGATCTTTATATTGAGACGAACTCGAAAGAGCTCTATGCGCCAATGAAAGGCGATGTGAGTTCAAGTAGTCGGCTGTCTCATATAGAACACGAGTGTCCGAATATGTTGTAACATCACCTTAGCTTTGAGGTAACTCACGTTTTCCGAAGAACTAATTTATTTGCAGATAAACTAGCAAGGGAAGGAGCAAATACGCGATCCAGACCTATGGAACTACAAAATCTTTAAGACTATCTATGTAATTAAATTACAAGAGATATGAATAAACGCGCGACAACGAGAGTAATATTGTATCTTCAATAGGAATCATATTCTAGTCATGTAACACGGTTTATTTAACTTGCTTGTAAGCTTCCAATGTATGAAAAAAAAAAAGAGTGTAACATTTGCTTTCCCAAAAGAAATTATAAATTTTGTTCAAGTAAAGAAAATTATACCCGGTACCAAATGTAAAATAAATAAAAATCAGCCGGCTATTAACCCAAATAAAATCTATAGACTACTCTTATCACATATAAAAAGCCCACAACTTCGCTACATTTCTAACTCTTTTTGCAAACCCTCGTCTTCAACTGTGAGGCATTCTCGAGAACCTCTGTAGAAGCATCTTTCTATCGGCGTCTCATCTCAGCTAAGCTAAAAAAAATCGAAATTCACACCAAAAAAACAATGGGTAATCTACTTTTGTTCATAGATTTCTGTAGATCTTCATTCATCATCGATCTAGTGTTTGCAATTTTCTATTTATTAATATTATAGCGCCGTTGATTTTATCTTTGAGTTCTTATAATTGCTCAGTTTGCTATATCGACCTAAAATTACTTTAATATAACTTGTTAATCATATATGTTGTTTTTCGATGGATAATCATTTTTTAATTTTTCTTTGGTTGTGATTAGATATTGAGGAGGATATCAAGGCTTTGCAACTCGATTCAGCTGGTACGTGGGTTTATTTATTAATTACAGATGTAATCATTTGACATATGAATTGAGGAACTGATTATTTTTGCGTCTGTGCCCTTATGGGTAATTTACCAGGTCCTGCCCTAGCTATTAGCCAATTGGTACCAAGAGCTGGTTGTGCTCACTTGTTTAACTAAGCTAAATTAAACCTAGTTTTGAAATAAAAGTCAGAAAAAGTAAAATTTGTTTAGGATAACCATAATCCAAAGTATAATTGAAATAAATTCTGGTCCGTATCTAAAGTATAGCAAATTATGTGTGTTTATTTATGCCATATTTGTATGTGTGTCGTTATGTATGTGTTTATAAAGTGAATTGAGATATCAATATATTTAAAAGTGCTTTCCACGTGTTTTGTAACTGAGATCTAAAGAAAATCATTATTCTGCTTGTTTTGTCGTTTCTATGTTCGATATGATTACTTTATTCAGTATTTAAAAATACGCGCCTAGGTAGATATCGAAGTTATTACAGCTTTTTTGTCGGTTATTACTCGATTTTTCATGTATATTTTCGCGACAAATAATACAAACTAGCATATATTGCTTTTTACCAATATTCTTTCTTATTTTACAATTGAAATAATTTATCTCCAAAATTGATTCTCATTGTTTATTATGTTGAAATCTTGCAGAAGATAATGCGATAACAGAAGATGGAAAGTCTGAGCAAGTGGCTATAGCTGAAAAGGTAGATGAAGGTATGTGTATAATTTAATTCCTTTAAATTTTCTTCAGACTATGTAAAGATAAGCTTTCGAAGAATAAGTTAATTTTTTCTTTTATAGAAAAAAAAAGCACGTGTATATGTGAATAATGACTCGTTTTTTTGTTGGTATTTTTAGAAATGAAGGATGATGGTGAAGGAGACTCTGAACAAGTGCACGTTGAGCCAAAAGCTGAAGGTTTGTCAAATAATTGTTATTGATTAAATAATATGTGAATGATGACTATTGATTAAGGAAGTTTCTCATTTTGTAATAATTGTTATTTATTTTACTAATTGATATTTATTTTTCTTTGTAATTATTCAGTGAAGGAAGCTCCGGAAAAAGTTGTGTCCGAAGAGAATACTAAGCGACATTTGAATGTGGTTTTCATCGGTCATGTAGGTAAGGATAATTCTTGTCACCTATTTAATATAGATTTTGCTAACTACTTGGGTAAGCTAACATGATTGTGTGTGTATATGTGAAAGTATATACATATTATTACCTATATTCATGCTTTATTTCTGCTTTCAGATGCTGGAAAGTCTACAATTGGAGGACAAATTCTGTTCTTGAGTGGTCAAGTTGATGATCGAACAATTCAGAAGTATGAGAAAGAAGCTAAGGATAAGAGTAGAGAAAGTTGGTGAGTCATATTTCTTCTAAAACTAATCACTCTTTTGTGAAAAGTTTAGAGTACAATAATATCATGTTTATGTTACATTATAACTTAGTTTTCTTGGTGTCATGATTTCAAACTTAGGTACATGGCATACATTATGGACACAAATGAAGAAGAGAGAGTAAAGGTAAGAGTTTAGTCTGTAATTCACGTGTGTATAATTGTTCTGTTTTAGTTTTGTTTTTAAATTAAACAATATTTTCTTCATCTTATGTTATTATAGGGAATAACAGTTGAAGTAGGAAGAGCACATTTCGAAACAGAAACCACAAGATTTACTATTCTCGATTGCCCGGTAAAATTCTTTCTCCGTTTTGTTAAATTACATTTACTTTTTATATACTTATTGTTTCGTAAATTGACATGTTTACAGGGTCACAAAAGTTATGTTCCAAACATGATCAGTGGAGCATCTCAAGCTGATACAGGTGTACTGGTAAGTTCACGTGACTTTTGTTAGGGGTTTTTTCGGAATATTTTGTTGTTAATTTTTGGGGATTTTTAGGTTATATCTGCTAGAAAAGGAGAATTTGAAACTGGGTATGAAAGAGGTGGTCAGACACGTGAGCATGTTCATCTTGCAAAGACTCTTGGGGTTACTAAACTTCTTGTTGTGGTTAATAAAATGGATGATCCAACTGTTAACTGGTCAAAAGAAAGGTATAGTTAGTTAAAAATGGAATAAATTCTTGTTATTATTATTGATATAAATCATATAATTAATTATGTTATTTCAGGTACGATGAAATTGAATCAAAGATGGTACCGTTTTTGAAGTCTTCTGGTTATAATGTGAAGAAAGGTACTTTCTTTTGCTGCATCTAAGTAAAGGGGGTGATTTTATATATGTATATGTGTTTTGTGATGATGTTTTTGATGTGTTTTGGGTACAGATGTGAGGTTTATTCCAATATCTGGACTACTTGGTGCAAATATGAAGACAAGACTTGATAAGAGTATATGTCCATGGTGGGATGGTCCATGCTTTTTCGAATGTCTCGATGCTGTTGAAATTCCACCTCGTGATCCTGATGGTCCATTTAGGTATGTATGTATGTATATATATATGTATGTATGTATGTATGCTAAAGAAGTGTTTGTGTTTTGTAGAATGCCTATAATTGACAGATTTAAGGACATGGGAACAGTTGTAATGGGAAAAGTTGAATCTGGGAGCATTCGTGAAGGTGATAGTTTATTGGTTATGCCAAATAGGGTAAGTTAAAGACTTTCCCATTCTATATTATATTAAAAATACGTAAGTTGAATATTTGGATAGTAAGAAGTTGAAATTTGATCTACTTTTTAATAATTCACAGGCTCAGGTGAAAGTACTTGCGATATATTGTGATGAAGATAAAGTAAGATTTGCAAAACCTGGTGAGAATCTAAGAGTGAGGTTATCTGGTATTGAAGAAGAGGATATATCATCTGGTTTTGTATTGAGTAGTGTTGGTAAGTTTTTTTCTTTTGATTATTACTTATTATTTTTACATTTACAGTTTGTAATTTGTTACTTTATGTATATTATTATGCAGCAAGACCTATCCCAGCTGTATCTGAGTTTGATGCTCAGTTACAGATTTTGGAGTTGCTTGATAATGTAAGTATTTTAGTTTTCCTTTTCATTTATATTATTCATATTAATTGTGTACTAAAGTGATGTAATAATGGTATTTCACACTCCTCAGGCAATATTTACAGCGGGGTATAAGGCTGTGTTGCACATTCATGCTGTTGTTGAGGAATGTGAGATTGTTAAACTGCATCAAGAGATTGATCTTAAGACAAGGAAACCTAAGAAAAAACAACCTGTTCTTTTTGTTAAAAATGGTGCTATTGTTGTTTGTCGTATTCAGGTATGATTTTTTATATAAAATATTTATTTAAAAATGAAGGGTTTTGAAAACGGTGAGGTTCTTTTTGTAGGTGAGTAACTCTATATGTATTGAGAAGTTTGCTGATTTTCCACAACTCGGAAGGTTCACACTTCGAACTGAAGGTTAGAATCTATCCTCTATCTATTATTACCTTGTTTAACTTATCTATATGTTAAATTACATGGTTTGTTATGTTATACTCTTACAGGTAAAACTGTTGCAGTGGGAAAGGTTACTAGTCTTATAACCGCGGCTGATAATAATGCATAAACTGTTTTAATCAGAGGTATTGTAGTAACTCAACTTCCTCTTTTTAGTTTTTATTTTTTTACATTGATGTGTAATATAAAGACAGAATCTAACATAGTGATTGTTTGTTTGTGACAGATATGAGAAAATCAAGTGGTGAGTAAATTGGGAACAAGTTGTATACTGCAGAAGCTTCAATCAAACAAGTAAAGGGGTTTAAAATTAGTTGTGTAGCATTTTTCTACACATCTGAAGATGGCCTTTTTTTAATTTAAGATTTTTTTGAAACTTCAAACTGGGCCCTTTGTGGGGTGCTAATCGTTTTGTGTACTTTGGATAGTTTTGTGTTTGTGTTTGATGGTTTTAGTAGCAGTTGAACTGTTTGCTGCTGCTATGTGATGTGTCAGTCTCTATAGATATTTTAGTGTTATTTTGATATATTGGTATTTGGTATGGGTAGTATATTGCCTTGTTTGCATTTGTGGTCGGTTGGTCATACCTTTTTCATAAACTAGAAGCTAATGAACCAACAACTATGAAAAAAGGTTAATTGAAAAAATAGTTTTGAACTAGACCTGCCTCTTGTTTTCTTCTTTGCAATTATAGTTTGTGTATTTTTCTTTGCTCCTCACCCTATACCCTTGCATGCATATACTAGCATATGCCCCTTTCACCTTGTGCCACACACACAACCTATTAAGCAATAAGGCAAGAGATAATCGAATCTTGCATGCCAGGAACTATTCCTTTTAACTTAGAAGCTTATCAGTCCAGAATGGGGGTGGTGGGGAAATCGATCCTACTACTATATTTAAGTTCCTAAATATTATGGGATGTATTACAAAGAATTTTATCCAACTGTATATTCACACCTAATTATTTTTCCTAGACAAAAAATAACATATAAATTTTATTTCCAAATGGTCCCATCTACTATTATGGTGTAACAAGAATATTTTTAATTTTTTTTTTCAATTTTCATTTTCTTTAATTTTTTTTTTTGTCAAAAGCATTAAATTAAAATGAAATTGTTCATTACAAAACGGTAAATTAGCTAATTTCTCTACGAATTGGAAAGGTAGCTAACTACTATGTTAATGGATGGTTATTTTTCCAAGTCAAACACTAGGCTACAAACTTATTAGTTTGTGCTTTCTAACTTAATCTTCAACTCTTATTTCTTTCCTAAATTAATCTCATGGTGTTAAAACAAAATATATGGCTTATCTATACCAATATTATAATACTTGGCATTCAACTGAGAATTCTTTGAATTATTGATTAATATATAGATTTGGAACTTTAAAGATTTTGAATAAAATTTTAAATTACATTAACTATTTTAGTAGAATTTTTTTATTCTAA
The DNA here is from genome assembly GCA_029959085.1 of Nemophila menziesii. Classification (NCBI taxonomy): domain Eukaryota; kingdom Viridiplantae; phylum Streptophyta; class Magnoliopsida; order Boraginales; family Hydrophyllaceae; genus Nemophila; species Nemophila menziesii. The sequence goes on along the minus strand of JARWIR010000055.1, from coordinate 500,182 downwards.
ATATTAACAACAAACCAATAAAAGAATATTTGTTTAGTTGATGTTTAAATGTTTAAAAAATGGAATCAATATAAGAGCCTAGAATGTTGTGTCAAGGAACTTGATGTCTCATAAAAGTTTGCTAGTAATGCTTTCAATATTATCATTAGTATTTCAATCATTGTTCAGTTATATGCTAATTAAAAGATTTCAGTATTATTTTAAAACATACCATCTCATTTTTATTTTAAAGAAAGTTAGATGCGTCTTAAATTTATTATTTATATAAAATTAAAATAATATTATATAATATTGTAGAATGTTAAATATTTTTATCTACGTATCATTATCTAAACTAAGGACAAGCAAAACAAAACATAGTGACTGAACCGATCTCAAAAACCGAAATAACCAAAAACTGTAAAAACCGTTCGGTTCGGTATAAGTTTTTTTAAAAAACCGAATTTTTTTGGTTTGGTACGGTTTTTCTATGCTAAACCGAATCGAAAAATCGAACCTACAAATATACAAAACGAATGTATGTCACTAATATTTTCTAACTTCGGATGACCTCCCCTCTACCCTTACTTTCTTTGATATTTTTAAAAAGTGTTATTGTTAGGTGATAGAAAATTGAATAAATTTTGAAAAGAAAAATACTCACAAATGGTATGTGTCACCCCTTAGAAGTTCATAATGTGCATGCACAAATCATTAGTCGATATAACTAAAGAGATCCTTCGTTTATTATTTTTTCTTAAAATTAAAACATACACATTAAGTTAGAGAAATATATCTCTATAATTAGTTGTTTACAATTTTATGCATAATATTTTAATTTTAAGAATGCAATTTTTGTACATTGGCCAACAACATGAAAATTGAATTCATATGTTAGTTTGTTAGAAAATAAAACATTTCAAGTAGATACTTAAAGGTTATTAAGTTTTCGAACCAAACATATATAAACACCAAAAATTAAACCGAACCGAACATTATACCGAACCGAAAACCGATAAAATCGAACCGACAAAAACCGTTTGGTTTGGTAACAACATCATTAAAAACCGAACCATTTTATTTCAGTTTCGGTTTTGGCAAAAAATCGAGCCGGACCGTACCGTGCTCATCCCTAATCTAAACCCACCATATCTAAGTAATTTATATCTATATGTTATCACTAATAATTGTTCATATATAACAAAAAAGACTGTAACATTTTAAATATTATTTGTCAAAAAAATATATTAAATTTTTTTAATTTATATTCCTGTGAAAATTTCTAGTTCTAAATATTATTATTGTGTAGAAGATTATTATGATTTTATGTCGAGTACCTAATTTTCTTTGAACTTTCAATGTCTTATTTTTTATTTTTTATTGCCTTTTTAAATCAATTTAGTTTTATTCACATTGACTAATTATGATACGAAAATTGCAAAAAACGGAAAAAAATATTCACTATGAATTGACTTGGAGGCGATGATGGTCAGCGACAACGACGGTGATGGTTGATGGATGATGGTGCCTCACATCGAATTCAATCGTTGTGTTTTTCTAAGATTTTCTATGTTTTTTTTCTCGTTTCGACGAACCGTTCAAAATTGACAAATAATCCAATTTCAAATTTGTAGCAAACTATTTTTTATTTTGGATTTGTAATTATAATATTGCAAATTTGTAGAAGAAAAAAACTACAATTTTATCCAAAAACACTAACAATATACAAAAACTCAACCAAATTCAACAAACAATACACAAAACTAAATAAATTTCTAAATTTAGTAACTTAAAGTATTTAAAATATCTTGGTAAAAGAAGCCTACATTATTTGAATAAATCATTTTCACTCCTTTATTATCTTCTCTTCTGTAACCATTCCTTTTGACATTACCTTTAACACCATTTTCCTTATCATTACCATATCTTCTCCATCTCTTGCTTTTGCAATCACGCCCTAACAAAACCCTTGTTGGAACTCTTATTCTAGTCTTGAATTTCCATTATTATGCAACTCGATTGAAACCTCTCCAAATATAAGTCTTGCGACGTATATCCTCAATAAAATCTGAAAAATGGATTATGATTTCACAGTAATAGTTTTGGAGTGTTCAGCTCAAATGTATTCACATTACAATCTCTCAAGAACTGATTAACCTTATCTAAGAACTTGCTCTTAAAATCATCGATATAATTAGAATTTTATCTCAAGCCAAAGTTTCATATTCTCGTTGAAATGCAACACCGTTGCTTTCTCCAAGACTTCTACATCCAACCCTTAATTATATCCAATCTTAACACCACACACTCATCATCAAGAGGTTAAACGGTACCTTGGAAGGTAAGCATGTTTGCGAGTAAAATAGATGCATTTGATGGCCCCTCTTGATTAGATGACAACATTAGTAAAGTAAATGAACATGATGTTTGAGGGAACTTTCCCATCCATGTTCAAGCTCTATAAGGATAATAAGTCTTATTAGACGACAACATTACCATCCAAGACCACGGTTTTTACAAAGTTGGAAATATTACGGGGAGTAAATAACGTAGATGCAAAAATAACGATAAATATGAAGTCGAGGTTCATTAACAATGATGATTGACCTTTCAACAGTGATGGTTGGTGGTGGTGTACATAGGTACGACACTTTGTGGTGGTGTGTCCAGTGACAGCGCGGTGGTATCGTGGTCAACTATTGGACTAAAAGGCATATATTGATTGATGTTCTTGTTAACAAAAAATTGTGATTGAAGTACTTGATCATACGAGAAATAGCGAGATTGTATATAAGTCTTGTAGGTTCAGTTAGACATGAAGAAGAAATAGGTTCATTGGACCCCTGAGAAGTTGAAGAACAAAAAATTGAAGAAGACCAGCCGAAGGCGTATTGGAAGAAGCTATTGCCCAAACCTTTAAAGAGCTAAAAACAGAGTGCCTATATCCATTCGATATTGAAGACTGAGAAGATGAAGATCAGACCTCTAAGAAATGAGAAAAGTATGAAAACCTAAAGCCATTTGGTAATAAAGGATGAGAAAGATTGAAGTCAAGGTTTTCAAAGTGAAGAAAGCCAGACTACGATGGGGTATCAGATCAAGAGCCAAAGCAGATGAAGACTGATCAACCGAGTACAAGTGTTGAGTTTCTGATTCACTAAATCGTTAGATTCAAAGTCTCGACTCCAATTAAATACCTCGAGGAAATGGAGACTGGTACCAGATGAAAGAAAAATAAGGGCTATAAAGAATGATTTAAGAGTTGTTGGTGTAGAAATTTTTAGAGCCATTAAAAGCAACAAACGTTATTTTCCATTGGTCATCCGACAAGAAGTTTTCCAGCCAATGAGAAATTGACATGTGGAAAAATCCACTATAGAGATTTTGCCTATAAATAGAGATTTTGAAAACTTATAAAAATAGTTCTTCTCCACACCAAATCTGGAACTTTCAAAACATATAATCAAGAGAGTCCCAAAATAATCCATATATGTATATTGCTTTGAATTTTAGCCTAAATATTTTTGTATTTATCTATTCATTGAGGAGTATAGAGGCTAAGTTAGGTAAAAAGTTGAAATTACTCTACTTTTTAATTGTTTACAGGCTCCTGTGAAAGTACTTGCGATATATTATGTTGAAGATATAGTACGATTTCATATACTTGGTGAAAATTTAAGAGTGAGGCTATCTAGAATGTAGGAAGAGGATATATTATCTAGTTTTATATTATGCAGTGTTGGTAAGTTTTCTCTTGACGATTACTTACTATAAAGTATAAAATCTTCATTTACAGTTACAGTTTGTAATTTGTTACTATATGTATATTATGCTCAGTTACACATTTTGGAGTTGTTTGGTAATGTAAGTATTTTAGTGTTCCTTTTCATTTCCATTATTCATATTAGGTGTACTAATGTGATGAAGTATTTTAGTGTTCCTTTTCATTATTCATTATTCATATCGTAGGAGGAGAGTTGGAGGTGGAGTCTCAAGCCGAGGATGCAAACCCAATTGGAGACTATGGATATGATCAGAATCTTGCCTAGAGTGATGATGAAGTAGAAGCTCCTGAAGTATCATCTTCCTGGGTCATCATTAGGGCAACTCCAACATTATCAAATTTCTAGAGATAGGAGAATAAGGGAAATTAATCTTCCATCAAGGTACTCATATGTTGACTTGGTATGTGATACTATTAATGCGATTGTTGAGGTAAAAACATTGAACCTTCTTCTTACCTTGATGCCTTAAAGTCCAGAGAATATATAATTTGGAATAATTATATGAAGGAATAAATGTTGTCCCTTAACCTAAATAAAACTTGGGTACTTGTAGAAAAACCTAAGGAACAAAAATTGTTGAGTGTAGGTGGCTTTATAAACTAAAAGAGGGTTTAAATGATAATGATCCCCTAGATATAAAGCTAGGCTTATTGCCAAGGGGTATACACTCAGAGGGAGGGAATATATTTTAATGAAATATTTTTACTTGTTGTAAATTTTAAAACTATAAGAGTTATGCTTGCCTATATTGCATGTTATGATCTTGAAAAAAACATTTAGATGTTAAAACTGCCTTTTTACATGGTAACTTAGAACAAACCATTTATATGAGACAACCTGAGGGGTTTATTGATAAAAATATCCTGACTATGTATGCTTACTAAAAAATCCCTTTATATGGCTTAAGTTGCCCCCATGCAATTGTATAAAAAGTTTTACTCTTTTATGTTGAAAATTGGCTTCTCTAGATCTGAATGTGACTCATGTTTTTACTTATCTGTAAACACTGAGATGAATGTGTTTGTACTATTATATGTTGATGACATGCTTATTGTATTTAAGCCCCTAAGTTGTATAAATAAACTGAATGCTACCCTATGTAAAGAATTTGATACGAAAGACTCAACGCAAGCTAAAAAGATACATTGCATGGCCATAAGTAGAAATGGAACTTAACAAATGCTAAAACTTCATAAAGAAACTTATTTAAGAAAAGTATCTAAGTTTGGTAGTTTGAATTGCAAACATGTCCTGACACCTTTTTAAGGTCACAATATTTTATCTAAACTTCAATACCCCAAACCACATTCAGAAATAGCGTAAATGAGTAATGTGCCTTATGCTAATGTGATTGATCTTTAACATATGCTATGATAAGCACTAGACAAGACTTGTATTTTGCTATTTCTTTGCTAAGCAGGTATATGTCAATCTTGGATTTGTTCACTAGTCTCCACCTAAGCATGTACTGACTTATGTAAGCAGTACTTTGAGTGTTGAGTTATGTTATGGTAATCACACTAACCCTTTTGAGCTTGTTAAATATGTTGGATCTGATTTTGCAGGAGACGGTTTTTCCAGAAAATCTACCACCTCCTATTGTTTTATTGTGGAGGGCAACTATATTTCTTGGAAGTCTCAACTTCAAACCTTAGTTGCTTTATCAACTACTGAGGTTGAGTATGTAGCTATAACTAATTCAATAAAAGAGACTATTTGGTTACAAAACTTGCTATGTGAAGCTAACTTTGTGAAGGATAAAGTTACTTTATATTCTGATAGTCAAAGTGTAATACAATTAAGTAAGAATCCTGTATATCATGAAAATACTAAACATATTGATGTTAAATTCCATTATATTAGTGTTGTTCTTATTAGTTGTAGAGTAAAGTTACTAAAAATAACAGTTGAGGATAATCCTGCAGATTTTGGTACAAAAGTTATTACTAATAGCACTACTTGGACTTGCTATTTCTTGGTTGATTTTTTTGCAAGATAATTGGGCTGAGATCATGATGAGCGAGTGGTTAACTATAGAGACCAAGGAGGATAATATTGCACAAGATAATACCACTTCAAGATGGAGATTATTGAATAACACACACATGTATGTGGGTGTGTTATATTATGTGTTGTGCAGTGTTAAAGTTGTGACAAACTGTTTGACATCAAAATGGACCCCGTATCAAACGATAATGTTTGCAAGTCGGTGTGCTACATGGTTTAATTTAGGCTCTTTCTCTCTCACGAGATCAACGTCTCTCGTTAATCCTTGGTGATGCTTCTTTGTTAATTCAGCAAAATTCGATTCTCTTCTCTCATTCTCTTAAAACCCTCTTTTAAAACCCTAGCAGCTGAAACCTTTGAATTCTGCCTTAAACACTCTAGATATATTCGATTCACTTCTATAACATGTAAATCTCTTGTAATAGTAATAATCATCTTGATTTATTACTTGTAGCCTTCAATGTAGTTGATAGGCTAGAGATTTCAGGGTATTTGGTATATCTGTAACTTGAGTGTAGTGCATATTCCTAGTGTGATATTGTAATTTGTAATCGAAGTGTCTAGTGAACGAGTTACTCTTATCGAAGCTCTACGTGGATGTAGGTCATTCTTGGTTGAACCACGATAAGTATTTGTGTTCGTTACTATTTCCACATTTCTATTATCTGTTCTAAGTGATATAAATCTTCTTTAAAACTCAAATCCGATAAAGGATTTTACAACATCATATAATGGCCTTGAAAAACAAGAGTAAACCTTTAGTTCATAATTAACATTTTTATATTTATCCCACTACCATTCAAATTAGAGATTGAAAATAGCTATTGATATTGATCAGTTATGTTATAAACTGAGAGATAGAGACACAAATTATAGTTTAATTCTATGTATTTTTGCCATTAATTTTTATTATTAGCTTATTCCTTGTTCTCCTATTTTGTCTCTATTTCACTCCTTCTCGCTTAGGCTAGTGGTACTTCTTTTCTAACGTGCGTGATCCGAACCAGTTTGCGCGCATCATGGCTAATTCCACGGAAAATATACACGCCTCCGTTTGTATATACCAGATAAATCAGAACTAGGTTGCCTATGAATATAAATACCAAAAAATAAAATAGTTTTGACCAATTAAACTAACTCAACTTGTAATAAAGTGGTTCTTTGGAAACCCTAAGCTAAAAAAACTCTGATACAATCTTATATAAGCTTTTTAGTTAATGATTTTAGAAAATATGGATTTAGGGATAAATGGGAAAACCGGGTTTTGAAAAGTAAAAGAATGGTTGCCCAAAAAAAAAGTAAAAGAATGAGGGTAAAATTGTTTATTGGTTCATGAGCCCCATTTTCCGTGTAAATTTAGACGGAGGGAAGGAATTAGCAAAAAATAAAAACGGTTTCAATCGTAGGTATTAGCCATTAGGTAATACATTTTCTAAAGATTGTTCAAGAAAGGTGTTAGCAAATAAAAAAAATTTGGATAAAATAATGCTCCCAGACACGTTTTTCGATAAAACCCTCTCCCTCGTCTGAAACCCGAACCCCCACCACACACCACCGTAAACCACCGCAATAAACCCCCTCTCTCTCTCTCTCTCTCTCTCTCTCTCTCTCTCTCTCGTAAATTAACCCTAACCACCAAATACAGTCGCTCCTCCTCACTCCTCCTCCCTTCCCTCTCTCTCTTACACCCTGTTTAAGTTTCATGTTAAGTGAAAGTCCTAGAGGGGGGGGGTGAATAGGATTACTAATAAGATTAATGCCTAATTAAAAATCTTTTGGACAATTATAAGTTTAAGAGAAAACTTCTAAGTCAACTAATATATCAAACACTTATGGGATCATGCAAAGGATAAGTTAAAGGCTTGATATATAAGTTTAACAAGTAAAACGACTATCTAATCTCTTACTACTCTAGATGACAATATGTTAGATAAACTAGATAATCAATATCAAAATATTCATACTAGCATATTATCAAACATATAAAGTGCGGAAAGTAAATAGAGTAGGGATAGAAAGATACACACGATTTATAGTGGTTCGGTTTCCCTACATCCACTACCTTAGGAAGCCTCCTTAGGATTTCAAGATTTTCACTAAGCTCCCGTGTCTCTCTTAACCGGGTCGAGAACACAATAACCCTTACAACCTCTTCGATAACACGAAGGACAAACTCTTGTGTAGTCACAACACAAGGACACCAAGTATACTTCCTATACTTGAATTCTCTCTTAATCTATCTATTACAAGACCTAGACTTAAGAGGATAGATACAAAGTGTTTAAAGGGGTGAAACTACTTTGCTAGATAATCTCCTAAAGAGTAGATATAACTATAAGCATGTAAACTCCTCTTGAGTAGATAATACTTTGTGGCTTATTTGATTAACTCCTTTAATGAGTTGGATAGGACTTATAAGCTCACTAAGATTGATTTTGACAATGTATAGCTCTTGACACCTTCTTGAATGATAACAATTAAGCTCCTTAATGTTTGTAATTAGTTGGTGTAGTTGTAGCCTTCAAAGAGCTTCAATTTATAGCTGAAAATTGCTTCCAACGGTCATAAGGCTTGTGTCCAACAGATCTATTAATCTCCCAACGGATATATTTCTTATGACTTAAATTTGTGCAGAAAAACCTTCCTTGCGGTGTACCGCAGGTATCGTGCGGTGTACCGCACCTCAACGGTTAGATTTTCTATCTTTCTGACGGGCTAGCCATGCACCGTGCCCTGGTCCGCATACTTGGTCCGGTGTACCGCGCCATAGGTCCGGTGTACCGCACCAAACATCTTTGATAGAATAGACCTATGCTTTGATGCTCGGATCAATAAATCTTCTTCACGAAAGTTGTAGGTAACATCATTCTTATAAACATTGCAGTTGATCATTAAGGCTATATCTCAAAGTATATAAAGATATGAATAAAAGTAAATGTAATGAGATATAATAAGAATGGTATGTAAAGTGTTTTTGATGAACAATAGTGCAAGTAAGGATGTATATAACAAGAGTAATTAGCACACTAATCATAAGAGGATTTGTCATATTAAAACAACCTATTAAGGGAGGCTATATGCCAACATTAAGATCCTCTTAGGATTTATTAAATTTAACATCGTTTACTTCTCTTTAGCTTCGATTCACTACCTTAAAATCACCGTGAGGTGCTTTATCGAGTTCTCTTTCACGCTTATCTTCTAGGAATGGCTTCCATTGTGGGTAAAGGTGAGAGGGCGGATAAATCGGAAGATGACTTTTGCCTATCACCTGATCGAGAAGCTATTTACTTGAAATTTGACAAACCAAAACTCTTCGTTCGAATCCTGGCTTCAGGTATTATTAATCTTAATTATCTTAAGAAGATTATCATATAATATTTGCGCATCTCTGGACGCATCTCTATTGAAAAAAGAGGTGATAATATGTGTACGATTCAATTTGATAAGGAAAAGGATTTAGAAATTGTGTGGGCTAATAGACCATATCATGTTTTTGGTTTTCACTTTTTGGTTCAAAAGTATGATGAAACTATTTTAAACCCTTCTCTTTTGGAAGAAACTTTTTTCTAGGTTAGACTGGCTGGTATTCCACCCTTGTTTATTAAGGAATCAAATGTCTTTAAAATTGCTTCTAAAATTGGGTTTGTTACAGAGGTAGTCCTTCATGACCCTCTGAAATTCAAAGAAAATTCTTGTTTTAAGGCTCGAGTTAATGTCTCTGTTATGAAACCTCTCACTGCTAGTTTTAATTTTAAAATTTCAAAAACACAATCAGTTTGGAGTTCATTTAAATATGAAAAACTCTTTGATTTCTGCTTTAAATGTGGGTTGATTTCTCATGAGGAAAGGAACTGTGATAATCCAAACAAACTTGCAGTTAGACTGGGCAATTGAATTAAGGTTATAGATTTTGAGAATAGAGAAAAGAATTTTGTTTTTAAAGCTATGAAAGAAGGAAATCAAGTTTCAAAAACAAAAAAACCTTTGAGGAATAAGAATAAGAAAAAAAACTTTAACCCTTGAAGAAGGGGAAATTGATACTTCACTTGTTTCAAATGGTTTTAATGAAGGAAAATCACTGAACTTAGTTCAAAAATCTCTTATTACTCCAACTTTTAAGCTTGGCAATAAAGTTATTGAAGGTGTATCTTTTAAAACTGAAATTAGACCTCTTGTTTCATCTGAGGTCTTTCAATTATGTGGCTCAAATGAGGATAATCCAAAGTTTAGTCCAATTCCTGAATTGGAAGAGAAAGTTATCATAGACCCTACTATCACACAAAACTCCAGTGATAAAATTTGTTTTGACTCTCTTGAAAAAAACAAAACTAGAACTAAACAAGTAAGAAAGAATCTTGGCCTTCCACTTGAGGATGAAAAGTAACTCAAAACCCAGTAACTCTTGTCAACCTCTATGAGGATAATGATGAGATGGCTGAGAATGTTGAGATGGATAAGAATAATACAGATGATGGAATTGAACAATGGTATGAGGATGATTTACTTTTCAATGATACAAGCCTGGAACTGTCAAGGCATTGCCACAGCCTTGACAGAACTGAGCTTGATTGACATGATCAAGACTCATCAAATAGAGGTATTATTTCTTTCTGAAACTAAACAAAAATTTGATTTTATGCTTTCTTTGAGTTCCAAATTACATTTGTCCCTTGTTGCTCAAATCGATCCCGTGGGTTTAAGTGGTGGACTTGAAGTGTTTGTGAAAGATGAAAGCAAATTTAAACTTATAAGCTCTGCTACAAATATTATTCAATGTACTTATTTGGGTTCCAAATGTGGGAATTGTGAGCTCATCTTTGTTTATGGTCCTACTGCTGATGAGGAAAAAAGTATTTTCCTTAGAAAACTCAATAATATAAACCACTTGGAGGACAAATGGTGTATATTGGGAGACTTTAACATGATAAGATACCCCTCTGAGAAATTAGGGGGAAAGTACTTAACTCGGTTCACAAGAATAATATGATGCAATTTAATGCCTTTATCCATTCAACCCTTTTGTTTGATCTTCAAGCTGTTGGATGTAATTTCTCTTGGTCCAACAAGAGAACTGGCAACCAACTGATCAAACAAAAACTTGATAGGATATTGGTAAATCAGGAATAGATTGATTCCTTCCCCAACTCATGGACTGATTACTTACCTCCTTTAGGGTCTGATCACTCTCCTATCTTATTAAACTTGGGTCTACACCCTAAAGTTCATAAAAAGAGGTTTATCTTGGAAAAAGGTTGGATTTTTGATAAACAACTTTGTAAAAAGATTATTGAGAAATGGAAATCAGGTTACTTGATGGATTTGAGAGGTATCTCTAAGTTGAGATACAAATTATCACAAATTCAAAAAATTATTTCAATTTGGACAGGAAAAGAATTTTAAATAATAGAATTCTTATTCAGAACAAGATTAAAGATCTTGAAAAATTATTTAATGAACCTCACAATGATGAGTATGAACTAAAATTCAATACTCTGAGTTTGGAACTTGAGGAGATTTGGAAAAAAGAAGAACTTTATTGGTCCCTTAGATCAAAGAATAATTGGCTAAAGCTTGGAGACAGAAACACTAAATTCTTTCATGCTTCTACAAAAGTTAGAAGAACAAAAAATAGAATTGTTAAGATTAAAGACCATAGTGGTCAGCGGGTTACATATAACAATGAAATACCTGGTATTATTATTAGTTATTACAATCAAGTGTTCAAATCAGAAGGGACTAGAAATTACTCACATGTCTTGAGTAAAATCAAGAAAGTAGTCACTGATGAAATGAATAACTCTCTCATTAAACCTGTCACTTGTGAAGAGGTTAAAAATGCAATTTGGTCTCTGGGTAGTGATAAATCACCAGGGCCAGATGGGTATGGAGGTTTTTTCCTTAAAAAGTTTTGGGAAAGACTCAAGGATGATCTTGTTGAGATGGTTTCAGACTTTATTTCAAATAATACTTCTCTTGAAACAATTAACTGTACTATAATTGCACTTATCCCAAAGTGTGAAAATCCAGATGTTGTGGCATCTTTTAGGCCAATCAGTTGTGCTAATTTCATATATAAAGTCATCTCTAAAATCTTAACTCTTAGACTACATGAATGGATTGGTGATTTGGTCTCTGAGACACAATCTATATTCATTCCTAATAGGTCAATATTTGAGAATATCTTGATTGCTCAGGAAATAACTCACTACTTAAACAATAAAGATCCTCTAAAAATTACTCTTTAGCTATTAAAGTTGATATGAGTAAAGCTTATGAGAATATTGAGTGGGATTTTTTGATTGATCTACTGTCTAAAATGGGTTTTCACCCTAAATGGACAGCCTGGATAAAAAATTGCATTACCTCGGTTACATATAAGATTCAAGTAAATGGTGAATTATTTGACTTGGATAAACCTCAAAAAGGTCTTAGGCAAGGGGACCCCCTCTCCCCTTATTTGTTCTGTCTTGTTACTCAAGCATTAACACATCTTATTGACTATTTTGTAGATCAAGGACTTTTAAAGGGCATTAAAATTGCAAGAGCAGCCCATATGGTTACTCGTGTATTATTTGCTGATGACAATTTATTTTTTCTTGAAGCATCAGATTATAATATTGATATTTTCAATAATGTTATTAATTGGTATACCTTTGCTTCATGTCAAAAGGTTAATCTGAACAAAAGTGGGGATATCTTCAGTAAAAATACACCAAATGATCTTAGAGTGAAATATTCTTCTCTGCTCAGAATGAACAAACTTGAACATTTGGGCAAATATATGGGAATACCCTCTTCATGGGGTAAATCAAAAGTAAATCACTTGAGTGGCTGGTGGAATTGGTTATGAAAAGAATGGATAGATGGGACACTAAGATGCTTTCCAAGAGTGGAAATGAGGTTTTGGTCAAAGCAGTACTTGGAGCTATACCAAATTTTATCATGTCAGTTTGTTTAATACCTAAAAAGGTTACATCTCACTTAACATCTCTGATTTCTATTTTTTATTGGAATAATCAAGGCGAGGACAGATGCCACTGGATAAAATGGCAAACTCTTATGAATTCTAAAGATGAAGGTGGTCTTGGTTTTAAAGATTTCCACTTACAAAACTTAGCTCTTTTATCTTCTAATGCTTGGAAATTCTTTTCAAACAAAGACTTTCTGGTTTTCAAACTTTTCAAAGGCAAATATTTTCCTAAAGGGGATTTTCTGAATGCAAACCTTTGTTCTAATTGCTCTTGGTGCTGGAAAAGTCTCATTGAAGGAAAAAATGTTTTGAAAACTCTATTAGATGGAATATGGGAAATGGGAGTTCAATTAGACTTTGGGAAGATTTTTGGATTCATTCTCAGGGTCTGATGGTTAAACCCCAAAATTGTGATCTTTATATGGTTTCTGAACTTATTAATCCTATTACTTTTGAATGAAGACTTGATTTACTTAACCTTTATTTTACAACTGAAATTGCTGCAACCATAGCCTCCCTATACATTCCTCCTTTTGACTGTGTAGATACTCCATTCTGGCCCTTCTCTATGAATGGTTGTGTCTCAGTTAAAGACATGTATAGGCAGCTTTGGATGGCACAACAGAAATTTGAAAGAATAAATGACAAGAATTTAGGTTCAACCTCTTTTAAACTTCAGTCTCAGGAATGGAAATATATTTGGAGTATGAAAATACATCCAATGATTAAAAGTTTTATTTGGAAATGTTGTGAAAATGGTTTAGCAACAAATGAAAATAGGAAGAAAAGAAAATCTTGTCAAAGTGATCTTTGTACTATTTGTGGGATTGAAACTGAGAATGTTGAACACTTAATATTCCATTGCTCATGGGCAAGAGCTCTGTGGATTGCAAGTCCTTTTAATTTTAACTCTATGACTGAGCCTACATTTAACTTCATGAAATGGGTGGCTTTTATTAGAAAATGCAGTGTTGAAAGTAAACAAGATGATGTTTACTCAGGAGAACTTGCTTTTTATTTGGTGTGGTTTGTTTGGAAAGGAAGAAATCAAAGCCTCTTTAGAGGCATTACTCCTGACCCTCTTTTTGTTCTTCAGGATGCTTTAAAAGCCTATGATGAAAATAATCTAATTAAAAGAACAATTTCTGAGGCTAAAATCAAAGAATCTTTTGATTCTAATGTGACCCTTTGTTCTGGAAATGCTATCTCAAACTCTGTAACTCAAGGTTTTACCTTTAGAGAAGACAGAATTAAGAAATGGAAACCACCACTATCTGGTTGTTTTAAAGTTAATTGTGATGCCTCCTTTGTTAGCAGGGGCGGAGCCATGTGTCTCTTATGGGGGTCCATGGCCCCCCCTGATTTTTTGAAAAAAAATTATAACTATATCAAAAAAAAAAAAAAATTTATAAGTAAATAACCCCTAAATTATTAAGAAATTTTCATTTGGCCCCCCCTAACTTTTGAAAGTTTATTTTATTAAGCTTTAAATTATTTTATTTATAAGATTTTTTTATTTTTTATAACAAAATATATGTTATTTTATATTAAAAAAGAAATTTATAACAAAATTAATTAGAAAAATTAACATCGAGACTTATATTGTAATATTTATACAATATAGGGACCTTTAGAGCAATTACTATTAATATAGGGACCTATTTTACGATTTTTGTATGATATTTAGACTTATAGTGCAGGTATTGGCGGAATTTTTTTTTTCGGGGGCGTTGCCCTCGAACCCCCTTGGCCCCCCCCCCCCTTACGAAAATTCCTGGCTCCGCCCCTGTTTGTTAGTGATACAAATAAGGCCTCATTTGCTTGTATTACTCGTGATTCTACAGGTAGCATGGTGGATGGTTTTGCGAGGGATATAAAAGCTAACTCAAGTCTTGAAGCAGAGGCAAGAGGAATGGCTCAAACCTGTGAAATGGCAGCTGTTTTACCTCCTGGATCAGTGGAAATTGAGAGTGATAGCTTAGTTTTAGTTAATCAAATGTATTTTGGTAGCAAAGTGTATTGTAGCATTCTAAACTTCGTTAATTACATTCTCAAGTGTAAAATTAAGTATAGGATTAAAATCTCTTTGTGAGGAGATCAAAAAACAAAGCTGCTGATTGGATGGCTAAACAAGTGCTTAAAGGTGTCTTGTTTAGCCTTTGGAAGTTCTTTCTACCCCTCAATTAGCTAGAATTTTATTTTGTGATTTTGATCCACTAGGGATTGGCTAATTTGTAATTTGAAGTTTTTATATATTTGCTTTCTTTCGACTAAAAAAAAAAAATTAATGATACTATTTACGGTAAAACTAAATGTGATATTGCTATGTTATACTATTATCTTCTTCACAACAAATAAAATAAAAATACATGGACATGAATACTCCCAAAGCTCCCCAATGTTACTGAACAACTAATTGCTCTAATCTCTATAATATGCTCTCCTCTTCTTTCTCTTCCCCTTGGCTAATTCAATCTCCATCTCAAGCCTGCTTTAAACCTTCTGTAACTCAATTCTGGAGATGCAGATATGGACTCCACCATGTATCCAGATTCTCCACGGTAAAAACCAGAGCTACACTTGATGACAATAATCAGAGCTATACTACCCCTGTTGCTGTTGAGGATGTCCCAAAACAAAAACAACTTAACCAGGTAAAATCTCTTCCCTATGCATTCTCAAATTCTATGGACAAATTGGGTTAAATTGATACAAATATTGTATCATACCAATATCCGGGTCATTATGAACATACGAGAATTCCCACTTGCAATTTAAAAATGATATTAGGAAGTTGAGAAGAGTGTGAAAGTATTGAAAGATGCAGCCAAGACAAGAAAGGCTTCATCCGAGGAGATTCGATCTGCATTCTCTGTGATCGAGAAGGCAAAAGTTGATCCCTCGAAGTTTCTTGAAACTCTCGGAGGAACAAAATCACCTGGTAGAACTTGGATGCTTGTATTCACAGCTGAGGTCAATTTCCTTAAGATTTTGTTTCTGCATGTTTTTTCTTTGACACTGATCAAGTTTATTGTTCTACAGAAAGGGTTAACAGGTGGAAAATACTTTCCGATTACAGCTGTTCAGAGGTTCGACGCAGCAGTAAGTATTCTCACTCCCTTTTACCAACTAAAACACCATTTTCATATGTTAAACAAGGATAATTTATCCCGATAGTCCTTTACTTTTACTATTTTAGACAAAGGGGGTCTCTTATTTCTCAAGTTTAGTTTCAATTTGGTGAAGGTGTCGAGATAAAATGTTACAATTAGGAAAACTTATCACATAGGAATTTGGTAATAATTACTCAACTAAATTCCTTTCTCTATGCAGTTGTTATTAGCTTAAATAATACCATAGCTTAAATTCCTTTACCGGAGAATGATATTTCAAGACTTGAATTTACAGGCGAAAAGGATCGAGAATGGTGTTTATCTAGGACCTCTTGGACAATTAACATTTGAAGGCAAATTTTCTTGGAACAAAAGAATTCTTGCATTCATATTTGAGCAAATTAGAGTAAAAATCGGACCTTTCAACCCTTTGGAGTTCAATATTAAAGGAAAAGATGATAAAGAACCAACTAATAAAGATCCGTTTTTCATCTGGTTCTACATTGATGAAGAAATAGCTGTTGCTCGAGGCCGTAGTGGAGGAACGGCCTTTTGGGTTCGATGTAATCGTGTTAATAGTTAACTTGTGTAAGATTTGTTCTTAGAACTGCCTTGAGCTCATATATACTGAAATTGAACCTAAAATTGTATTCTATATAGTGAATCTTTGTTAAAGTTCAGAAAACAAGATCTTGTCTACGCTTATGAATTTGTATAAACTTGAAGGAATCACATGTCTATTTTACTAAAAGCAAATTCCATTTTTAGGTCATTATCTACGGCACGAAAGTATTATTTTCAATTCAAACATATTCAAAACAAATTTTTTTAGGCTATTTCATTAATTCCGTGTGATATTTTATAGATTAAGGATAATTTAAATATTTTTAATATACTATATACTTTTCTTTTGTTCTAAAAACTTTCAATATACTATATACTTAGATGCATCACAAGCTAGAAATTTTATTTAAAGTGACTAATTATTCTTAAATTTTTTGAAATATCTTATGAAAGTAGTGAAATAGTCTAAAAATGTTCGATTTAAATACGTTTGACCTGAAAATGATGTTTTTAAAATATTTGGTCTAAAAATATTTTTAAACCATAAGTAATGACCTAAAAAAGGGATTTGCTTTTTTACTATCTAATATGATTAGTTCTTATCCTCTAATGTAGTTTGTGATCCATGAGTAATATTTAAAATAGTTTTTTTTTATTATTGATAGTGGAGTACTTTAATAATGTTTCAGGCTAAAAATGTTTTTAAACCGTATATATGTGATTTGTGGCTAATATTGAAATGGTTTAAAAAAGATTTGTCGACAGCGGGATTTGAACCCACACCTTTTCGGACGTGTAGTGTGTGATTCGTGAGTAATATCAAAATGGTTTAAAAATGATTTGTTGACAGTGGGATTTGAACCCACGCCCTTTCGGACCAGAACCTTAATCTGGCGCCTTAGACCAACTCGGCCATATCAACTTAATGGTTAAATTTGCATGTTATTCCAATATTAATGTTTAGTTGTACAAATTTCGGCAAACATAAAAAATGGCTATTAAGCCGTTTTAGTTAATAGGAGCTAGAGTCGTATAAAACCTGGTAAGGTCTGAATCTAAATCTCGCGGTCACTAAATGTTATTATATATCTCGTATTTGTTACTTGGTTATTTCGAATATCACGTGTAATGATAATTTTATAATAGAAGATTTTAATAAAAACAAGAAATTAGTCTACGCATCGAGGTTAAAAATCAATATATATATATATATATATATATATATACTAGGTAAAACCCGTGTCTGAATACACTAAAGCAAAAATTAATTCCGTTGCCGGGAATCGAACCCAGGTTCACTGGGTGAAACTTTTTAATCCAAGGGCTGAAAAATATAGACAGAAGACATCAAGATATTTTAAACCATGGATTGAATTGAGATAATCAGGACCACTAATTATAATCGATCTAAAGGCCGAAAATGATAGAAAATTGATCCAAAGGCTAGAAAATGTGGAGAAAAAATAAGACATTTCGGGCCGTTGGCCCTTCTCCAATATTATATATATATATATATATATATATATATATATATATATTATATAAGATTTTACTTTTTTTTCCTTAAGCAAATTTGTTCTTAATTATCCATATTTTCTAAAGACATGTTTTTTCTCAAGAAGTATTATTTCCAAGACACTATCTCTCATATTAGTTTGAATAAAATAAAAAAGTCATATATCAAATCTACAAGTTTCAAATATAAAAAATGCTACAATGAAAATAAGATAAAAACCAATATTTCTTGGTCCAATAAAACATATGTTGCACAAAGCCATAAAAAATCTCTTACCTATTGTTCTCATTGAGAATAATTCCCAAAAGATTATGCACTCACTTTCAACAAATCAGAATATTAATTTGTCATGTAATAAATAGCATTATTTATAGTATCTATGGTTTTTCGAAACTATCAAACCCTACTTTTGTTTCTATTTATAAGAGTATCAACGAGGCAGCTGACTGTGTTGTTAAACATGAGTTTTTAAATACTCTGTTTGATAACTGAAATCTCCATATTCCAACCCAGTTACCTAACATCTTGCGTAGTGATAACGAACACATAGGGGTAGGATAATTTGTAACCTTTTGAACTATCTTCACTTATATATTATTATGCTTTTGAACAAAAAAAATATTATTCTCATTCAAAGCTATGCTCCAAAGAAAAAAATTAAATTTTCTGAAATGATCGTTATATCAAATCACTGATCATAATTAGTAGAGTAAGAAGAACTAGAGAAAGGACCACACTATATTTTAGAGGCCAATACACATTTATAACCTAGTTTAGTATTTTATTTGACAAAATTACCAAAAAATCACATCAAGGGATCATTAGAGAGTACCTATGACATATGTCATATGCATGTTAACTATTATTTCAGTGTGCCATTCAATAAATATAAAAAAATTAACGCCTTGTTTTGGTATTTTTTTTGGGAGGGATTGGATCACAAACATTAAGGGGAAGGTAGAATAGTTAGTGCCAGTCTAATGGTGATTCCAAGTATCAATATACTATTTTCACATACCCAAGAGTAGCAGTTATACTTCTTAGCATCTAAAGATTAAGTAAAGACCAAGAATGTTTACCATATATATTAAAGACTTGTATATCTTTCAAATCAGAACCCCTTCATTTTTGGGCTTAGTTTTTATTTCCTAACTAGCCAGCAACAAATGCCCGTATCACCATCATTGTTCCATAGAAAATTAGTAATTTCCTTACAAATAATATTAGAAGCCATAATAAGAACATGAATCACAATAGACGCGCTTTTGAGGATAGGGTACTCTTCCAACTAAAGAATTGTGAGTAATAGCAATTCAATATTACTATTAGAATTAGTTAATATATAAGGTATTTTAATAAGATTAATGTCCAATAAATCCTCATTTTATTCCTCCTGACTATAACTTTACTCTCCATAAAATATCCATACATTAGTTTTTTTTGCCCTTATTCTTTCACGTTGTTAGTCTTTCTATATTATCATATTTCACATAATTTTATAAACAAACTTTCTGTGCTTTATATTTTATCATTATTGACGAATTATAAACAAATTTTAATTTAAAAATTCAATTTTTTATTGCTTTTAATCTGTTGATCCATATGAAATTTTCTATTTTGATTTTGATTTCATATCTGATTATCTTTTTTTGTTAATGCATACTTTGATTTTATTAGTTTTTAGTTATATTTTATTTTAATGCATAATTTGTTTCGTTTTTTGGTTTTAAATCTTTTTTTATCTTTATGTTGACCGTGTTGCATGAATATACGTGTTTTTTTAATAACATATTGAGTTATGGGATTTGTTCTTTATTTTTTAATGTATTTTTTTTCTTCAGTTTTCTTGTTTATTGTTAATTTTTTGTTATTGAATGAAATTATATTTTTATATTTTTATATTTTATATATCATATATAACTTATTTTTATATTTTTTTACTTTTTTTAATAACATTGTGAGTTATAAGAATTTTTCAATAACTCATTTTTTTTTGATGCATTTTTATGTTGTTTTTTATACTTTAGCTCTTCTTTATTGTTTGTGAAATAACAAACAATAAGTATGCATCATAAAATATGATATATATATAAAATATATATTTTTATTGTTTTACTTTGTATTTGAAGATAAATTTGAGTTAGAGATATTTTCCATAACTCAGAGGATTCATCAAGTAGAAGATAAAACTCTTATATTCATGAAGTATGTATCATAAATATGTTATCCATTAAATAGTTTTTTTAAATATTGTTCTTACAACACAACTAACCTATCATTATACAAAAAAAAGTTTATTATATATTTTCTTGAATTTTGGGAATTTTTCTACAACTCAACCAGTTTTAAGTTTTTTTTCATCTTTAGTTCTACTCAAGTGTTTTTTTTACTTTTTCATATTCAGTTTTTTTTCTTTATATATGCAATTGTACTATTTCATTGTTATTTTTTCAAATTTACTTTCAATATTGGTAAAATTTTCATAACTCAACTTAATACATTTTCTAATAAATTAACTTATTACTTTCTCTATGAGTTATGAGAGACTCAATTTTTTTAAATTTTACAATTTTTTTAAAGAACTCAACTTTTTAAGTTATGGAAAAATTACTTTCAGTTATGAAAAAATTCCCATAACTGAACTTATTACATTTTTCAATAACTTAATTTATTATTTTTTCCTTGTACGTTATGATATTTTTTCTGTAACTCAATATATTAGTTTTGAATATTTTTCCATAACTCAACTTTTTAAGTTTTAAGAGTTTTTCTATAACTCAAACTGTTTTATTTTAAATGCTCTTTTTTCTGATGCATATCTTTTCATTTCTTTGCACTTAACATAATTAATGATTTTAATTTATGACATTCTTATACAGTTTCTTAATATATCCAATTAGATTAATTTGTTGACGCCAACAAATTTTAGACCCAAGATCACTTAAAAAGGGTGAATGAGTTGTTGACGTCAACCAAATTCGAACCCAAGATCTTTTAAAGAGGGTAAAAAAGACCATGCCTTTTAAAAATAGTACACATGGTTGCGTGGGTTTATTAGACATTCACCCTTTTTCATATGAAATCTCTATTTGTAAAAAATTAATCTTTGAATAAATGGTCCAAAAAGACTAAATTAAGTTAAAGTATGTGTTTGGTACATATTGAGTCTGAGGCTATGTTCGGGGATATTCTCAAGGCCACAATATAGAAAATTAAAGTAGACTAGAGCACAAGGAACGATGGAATGAGTCTGACCTTAATTTTTTTTTGTTTTCATACAATGGAGGTTCGAGGACTTAAAGTTCAAAGAAATAGGAGATATAGTGAGAGGATCTATATAGCTCACCCGAGGAGTCTTCCAACTGCATATGTCCCATGGGCTGTGACAAAAGTCACCACAAACCTTCAAGCACTTCCTTATAAACCCGGCTTCAATGCTGTTGAGTTATCCTGGTCTCGCTAACCAATATGTACAAGAGTTAGCGTCCCTATGAATACCCTCCATTTCAAACATGGGGTTCCTCCCTTACAAACTCTTTATCTCTCTCACCCATACCTCACATGATCCTCTCACCCATACCTCACATGATCCTCCCACCATCCTTTCACTTGTAACCAACAACAACATTTCCCGGGAGTCGACCTCAATTCACAACGAGCTCACACCCAGTTATTTCGTCCACGTGAGACCCTCTTGAAGCGCTATAAGATCCACAACTACGGGTAGAACCTCTCACATGATTCATACAAAGCCCCTAATCCACTTCCTAAGACGCCTGCCCCACTCTCTTACACTGGTTCACACTTTCAATCAACATTGAGCTTCAAACCCAGTAATGGATTCTTCCAACTAACTAGCTCCACCAAATTCTTGCACATGCTTCTACGTTAGGGATAGAACCCCAAACCTCTAGCATAGTCTTTTTCATTACATTTGGATTTCATTAGGATGTTGAACACACTCGGTCGTTCAACCCCATTATATATAGAATCTTAACAACATGTCCAAACGTACCAAATTTCGTCGAGAATAGTATACACAACTACATACCCACAAAAAGTCTTACACTTAGCATATTAATTCTCCACCACTTAATACACTTAAACCATAATTTAGAATTTGAGCATAACAGTTGTTGTGAATTGAAGCTGTAAGCAACGTGCTATCCTCGGAGCCGCTGAAATTGCAGTAGGGTATTCTCTCCCCCAAAACGATTAGTATTCTGCTTGTTATAACTTCCCCCGCTACTGAACTACCACTGCTTGTTGATCTCCAATGTTGTCCAAAACCAACCGATGTTCTGTCCATTCTCAAAACTACTACATTCCCTTACTTCTACCAACTCCTGCACCACCTTATCCTTTAGGTCATCCATCTTTTTATATCCTATCTTAAGCTTTAGTATCTAAACCTTCTAGGTGAGCATACTTAGTATCCTTACTTAGAGTTTGTCTTTGAACCTTGATTATTCTACTTAGGATTTATTTGTTATCTCTCTTAGATAGATGATCACTTAGAAGCATCATTACATAACTTTATCTTGATCATCCATTACCTAATTAATGTTGAGCCTTATAATCCTAACATCGATAACTGGTATTTTAGGTCTCCTAGCACATTGCTTCATAGTTAACAATCTCTTAGGAACATCTTATAGTATCCTTTTTAGAGTTTTACTTCTCACTTATCTTAGATTGTTTGGTATTATTATACTCAACTAAATACTTACTCTTAGCACACCTGTCACTTAGCTTCCACACTTAGCAAACTCTTTCGTATCCTTGATTAAGAGTTTTGCCTTATAGTAACCTCCTTTATTCTAGATTAGGAGTCTTTATTTTTAATTAGGCATGGATTATATTACATTCCTATTCACCCCCTCTAGGACCTTACACAATGTATATAGGGCCATGGGGTTAAAATGATAAGAGAGATAGGTTTGTAGATAGTGACGTTCAAGTGAGTTTGAGAACCAACTTGTTGAGAGCCTTGCGCAGAATTGTGTGATGAATCCACACGTGAAGAAAGTGATTCATAAGGTTCTTTGTTAGTCACTTTTATCCCGATCTTAAATAGTACACATTATTATCTTGAGTAGCCCTTCCGAGCCTACATAATTTTTCTTAATAAGCCACATCACAAGTTGTGTGAATTAGTTGTTAGGATCACTTTACCACATGACCTTGGACTCGAGTTTCAATTACTAATTGTTAGATTCTAAGGGTTTAAGTTTGGGGGAGTTTGGGGGAGTGTATTGAGTTTGTTGGGAAAAAAGGCAATAACTTGTATGTGAGTAGCAATTGACACTCTTGTGGTGAATATATAAAAATTGTGTAGAATTGTCGTTTAGGTTCAACAAAATAAAATACTTGAATCAATGCAAGACTTAGATAAAAAATGAATATGAAAATAAAAAGGAAAAAGAAATGTAATCTAGCCTTACAAAGCAAAAGAACATGAACAGCATGTGTTTTGAGCCACCACGAGAGAGTGAGGAATTTAGATTGAATGAAGGAAATGGGGAATTTGTGTTACTTTACATTAATCAAACGGTTGTGTGAGGATAATTATGAGATAAAATTAAGATCTTAGTATGTTTCAATTGGTTTAGTAAGTAAAACGCCTTGAGACTACTATTGCATTATCCAAACTATCCTTCCCTTAACTAAAGCCAATCATTACATCAGAAAAATACCTTGAGATTCTTAGCGGGTGGTAAGGTTACATGAGTGGAGAGGTTGGAGATAAGATGGATTATGGAACATTGTGCCCATATTGGTACCAACATATAATTGACCCCTTGAGTCTATACACACCCCCTTTGCATTGTGAAATCAAAGATCTTGTGTGCTTAACTGGAGAGGCTAGCATGTCATTCATATTCCAGATATCTTGCATGGATTAGGATCATTGAAGTTTGGGGTGTTTGAAGTCACGTGATTTGTCCTTATAATCTATAGGTCCAAGACAATGTATTTGTCTCTTTCAGTGTTTAAGGTAGTATATTGAGTCACTTTTGCATAATATAGCCTTGGTCTTGTCATATAGGATCACTTGCGTGATTTGAGAATTTTAATATATTTTTGTATAGTAAAATACAAGGTGATCAATTGGAGATGGTACGAGAATGAGATGTGAGTACAAAGAACTTAAAGGCAAGGAATCAAAGCTATAATAACCCCAAAGAATTTGAGGTGAAGTAAAAACATAAGTGAGGCAAGACTCATGTGAGGAATACAAGGAAACGATATCATCTGAATTCGAAGTAGAGGTATGCGCGGGTGGGGTTGGGGAAATGTATGTTCGACCTATAAATCGCCTGTTCATGTGTGGTTCTTGAAAAATTAGATACACACCCGCCCAATACACTATATAAACCACTAACTTTTTGGTGTGACGGGTTTTGGGTACATTGGGGGCTATTTAAATTTATATCTAGTTTCATCGGAGGGATCAATTTTATAATACAAATGAAAGTTGTGAAAAATATAACTTAGGATCTCCATCCACACTCAATAATTTTTATTTTAAAAATATAACTTGACATTTTAGTATAATAAAATTTAAATATTAGAAAATAGAGATAGTGTAATATGAAATTGGACTTATCAGATGGAATACTATTGAAAGTATAAGCGATTGGATGAAGAAAAAGTACCTTAAGGGAGGGAAACATGATCTCTATGATATTTTTCAAAAATACATAAGTAATATGATTTCTCTAATTGTTTATACTAAACGGGTAATTAGGTCATGCGGTCTGCGGGTTTCAGCGTTAAATTCTGCAACCGGCAAAAAGTGTATATTTTTGTATAAAAATTAAACTACAACCTTCCCAATAATATAATAATCTGTCTAGTATAGGGTTAGTCTAGGTGGGTTGGTCATGTTTTTTAAGCCGATGCACAACCCTAGTTCAAAGAGTTAATGTGAGAAAATTGAGAATGACTAAGGGGTGTGTCACCCGCCATCGAAAAGGCGGAAGAGTATAGTTTTCAAAGTTGCAAAGTGAGAAGAATTTGGAGGTCCAAATAAAAATTATGGCCGTTTTTATAGGGGCTATGCAGTTTATAAGGGAATTTGACCTACATATAAGTAACTTGGACCCAATGGATTGACCCGAATTGTGACCTAGTTGTGGGATGTAAATAAGACATGTTATAACCATTTTCTTATACTAACACAAGGCAACTAACACTTCAACTCCATATTGATCAAGGATTAAGAGAGCAATTTTAGAAAGGGTTTAGTCATCCAAGCAAGAACACCATTGAACTTTTGTAATTTTCTTTTACTTTAATTCTAGTTAATGCTTAATTCTTCCACAAAGTCCACATAAAGGAGCTCCTCTAGTTCTTAAACTACACCGTAGAGGGGTGATTATGAATTTAATTTGATATATAATCTTGCAAGATTCTTTAGAATGTAAGATCGTAATAACTGACACAACTAATATATGGCTAGTATTTAATGCGCTTGCTAGATCTTAGGATCACTCAGGAGAGGTTTTTTGGGAATGTAACGTTGCCTTCTTTCGTACTCGAAGAGACTTAGATGGATACTTAAATCCCGACTAATGTGTTAAACCGAACCCACCTTAATCATAGGAAATCACATGTATGCTGATTTCGGTGATCTAGGCATTCGGGGCTACCCACCCCTAATCATTAATCATCTTATTTATCATACTTTAGTTAAATATTACACCGTACTTGATAATCAAATTGAAATTATATAATGTTTATTCTCATAATATCTTTTAACATTAGATTAACGACACATTAATTAGCTTACACTCTTTGTAGAGAAGTAGCACGATAACTTATCACAATATTTATACTTAGAACATCCCATACTCTTGCATAGAGTAACACTTCCAGGGGTAAATTATCTTGCACATGGGGCGACCACCTAAGTAAAGGAAATTAAATGTATTTACCATTTTGTATAATGTAGTAAAAAATACTTTATTGGTGAATATGTCAACCATATTTAACCAGATAAGGAAAATATCTTGTTAGACGAAAAAAAGTAAAATAACTCATTTTAGGGTTATATTTGCAACCTATTCAGATTATTGTGCTATATCGCAAAAAATTAATTTCTGGAAAGTTTGCCATATCTTTAGGAACTTTAATTAATTGGTTGGTAGAAGTGTAAAGTGGAATCTGTTACATGAAGGTGGCAAGATGGAAGTATTCAGAACGTCATATATCTTCTTACTCGGAGATTGTAAAGAGTAGGCATCACTTGATTTGATTTTTATGTATTTCGTTTTGTTTGTAGTGTTTTATTTCTGCTTTGTAATATGTAAAATACTATGTTTGTTTGTTTATGGTTTCAATCGATAAAAAAGATGATTGTACTACAATAATTTTTCTTTTATATATATATATATATATATATATATATGTATGTATGTATATGTATATTATTCTCAAACAATTCTATCTTTCAATTAGAACACTCTCATGATGGTTTGAACACGATTCCCACACATTTAGGGTAGGCGAGGATTTCTCTTGTTTTTTCGTTCCCAGGCACGTAATAAACATATTTTCTTTTCTTAGCCCCAAAGCAAAACATCTGCTTTTTTGTTGCTCTTTGCATTTTTTTAACAAAATTTTCTATTTTCTCAATTATATTCTCATATTTCCCTGCAATCATTACCACCATTTTTCTATCTTCTATGAAAATATGATTTGATGTGTTCTCTGCACAATTTTCTTAATTTATTTGCCAAATTTTACCAAATCTTTGCTATTTTTATACATCTTTTTTCCTCTTTTTCTTCTAGAAAATTTTAAATCATGCCTAAAGGAAAATAGAGATCTAAAGGATCTATTGATTTTATAGCCCAAAATAAATAATTACTCAAAGTTTGGGATATAGGTGCACGGAGTAGATTCCAATTCCTCTAGAAAAAGAAGTGACACAAATTGGTGTGGGCTTAAGGGTTCAAACTCTTTTAGTAATATTAGTAAAGCTTTAACGGTAAGTATGGCATGTTCAACTGATGAAGTTGATTATGTTTATACAGTTGTAGATGATAATATGTCTAATGGTGATTATATGGTCAATGAAACAAATCTTAATGTCATAGAAGATAAGCATGCAACTGAAAAAGTAACTGAGAAGAAGATCCATAGTTAAACTAACCTATTTAGAGTAAAATTGAGGAAAATTTCAAATTATCCTTCCATTCTCCAACAATTGAAAATGGTGAAGCTGAATTTAAACCTCCTCTTAATGTATATGAGAAGGGTGAAACAAACTAGGATGTAAGTCTAGTTGGTCAATTTATAGGTATATCACTTACTTACTACGAAGCCAAGCTCCAAACTGAGAGACAATGGAAAAAACTAGGTAAGAAATCTATCATTACAGTTGGTGTTTATACATATCTATTTAAATTTGAACTTATTGAGGCTTGTAATAAAATGCTTGAGCAGATATACCATATTAATGAAAGCCTATGCTACTTAGAAGATGTGATCCTACTTTGTATTTTAATAAGTTGCAGTTTGATAGGATTTCTATTTGGGCTGATATTAAGAATGTTCTATTATCCAAAACAGAATCAAAACATAATCAGTTGGGTAGAAAGTGAAATTGGAACTCCTTTACAAATAGATATAGTAGCTGAGTAGAGGACTAGACTCCAATTCGCTATTGCATGTGGAAGTAAATGTTCCGTTACCACTAATTTGGGTGAATAAAATGGATGATGATATAGAGAATAAAGTGAGTTTGGATGTTGAATATGCTTGGAAACATACTATATATGACCATTGTAAGTATATACGGCATGGTGAAGATAAATGTCCAAAAGTTAAAAAGACTTGGGTGCCTAAAGATGTTCTAGTGAAGTGAGTAATGAGAGGGGACAAGACATAAGAGAAATAATGGGTTATAGTGGGAAAAAGGAAGAAAATAAAGAAATACTCCAAAATAATGATGGTATGGTAGTAATATAAACAAATAACTTCAGTATTCTCACTTCACATCAAGAAGAAGTAGGAAACTTATACAAAAAATTGGTGGATGGACATTCATGTAAGATGGGGGGGGGGGGACTTTAAGATGCCTCAACCATCTGATATAACTTCCTAATGTTGAAGTTATTTTGCTGGAATGTTATGGGATGTATAAAGTGTTTAAGAAACTTTAGGTTCTTAAAGCAATGAATAAAGTTAAAGAAATTTTAGTTTGTATCCTAGAGTCCAAAACAAAAGGTGGTAAGTTCTAAAATCTTGCATAAAGTAGATTTCTAGTTTGAATTATTATTCAAATCACATTCATGTTGATCATGGTAGAATTTTGGTGATTTGGAAGGAAATAGACTTGAAACTTCATATAATGGACAATTGTGATCAATGGGCTCTACGTAAAGTCATGCACACTATGAGGATTTTATTACATATGTGACTTTTGTTTATGCAAAGAACCATTATGAGTAAAGACAAATTTTATGGAGGAAATTAGAAGCATATAGAGATATAGTGAATCATGAAGTTTAGTATTGCCTTGGTTATTTCAATGAAATCATTAACATAAATGAGATACTGAACTATGATAACGTTGGTGGGAAACCTATTTATATTCAAGATCGTGTAGAAAAAGTGGAGTTTATTGAGCACAAATTTTAGGAGTTTTATTCACATGGAGTAATAAAATGTGGGGTTGGATATACAAGATACTTATGAATGAAGAATGGAAAGTTCAAGTTCCTTGTTGTACCTTGATTCCTAATCCTGATTGTTTAGATCATGGTGGATAGTTAGTAATTTTGTATGGTATAAATACAAGGAAACCTACTCTTTTTAGATTCTTCAACATATGGACTAAGAAACCTTCTCTATATGGATGTTATAATTACTTCTTGGGAGATGTAATTTTAGGGTTCTATGGTGTTCCAAGTGTTGAATAGGAATCACTGCAGAGTGCTTCTCTTCTTAGCAATCCCGTAGAGTGCTTCTTTTCAAGTTATTCATGTAAATAATGGAATGAGAAGTGAGAAAGATGTTCTAAATGAACTTGAAGATTGTAACTCAAAGAAGAAGCCATATCGAGACAAAATCAAGAGCGGACGGGATAAGATAGGGTGGTCAAAACTCATTTTTTTCATGAATACATATAAAGTAGAACCAGTTCAAATATACTTCAAGCAATTCTAAAAGAAGATGGATATTATGTTTTGAAGCACGAGGAAATTACTAAATTTTATTGAAGTAATATAAGAAAGTACTGGGAACAAGAAGTGAAAGTCAATGTTTCTACAAACTATCTCAAACATCTAGTAAGAAACACAGTTCTTGAGCATTTTCGTGATGGTCTTGCACTACTGCCTCTAACAAAGAGGCATGGACGACTTTAAAAGTATAAATAATAACAAAATAATAGGGTCATATGTATTTTCTTTGTCATTATTAAAGATTTCATGGATTTCAGTAGATTTTGATAAATACAATGGAATAAGGGATGCTTTGAAAGACTGCAAACTACTCACACAACTGAAGACTACCAATGTCTATCTTATTACAAAAAATGCTCACAATTCTTCATCCAAGGACTATAGGCCCATCCCATGTTGCAATGTTCTATCTAAACTGATTTGCAAGGTTCTTGCAAATAAAATGAAAAAAGGTCTTCTAGTGATTATCTCTCCTAACCAATCTGGTTTTGTTGAAGGAAAATTGATATTGACAACATTCTTGTGTGTCAAATTATAGTTAGGGGTTCCCGTAGATGCAAAAATAAACTTGATATCGTAAAGACACATGACACTCTTTCTTGGGTTTTTATACTTAAAGCCATGGCTGTAATGCATTTCCCTAGAAAATTCATTCATTGGATGGGGGTTTGTTTGACTTATCTTGTCTATTAACTCTCTATGAATAGTCTTTTTTAGAAGTCTTCTACAAAGAAGAGAGGTATGTACGACAAAGGGACCTTATGTCCCTTAATGTATTTATGATTGCAATGAAAAATCTATCACAAATCTTGAATTTGACTGCTCAAAATGAGGAGTTTTTGTATCATCCCATGTGTAAGAAACTCAAATTGAATTATCTTGCTTTTTTTGATGATCTGACGGTGTTCTTTGGTGGGGATAAAAAGTGTGCTACAAAAATTAAGACATGTCATAATATGTTTTTAAGATTTTAGGATTCTCTTTTAGTCCGAACAAGCACGACGTTTTCTCTGGGGACATGAGTAAAAATATAAAAGAGTTATATGTGATATACTTGAAGTCAAATGGAGGTTTTGCCTATGAGATATTTGGGGGTTCCTCTTATTGTAGGAAAACTTGATAGTGCAGTTTGTGATATTCTTAGGAGTAAAATTACAATAAGAATATCACATGGGAGTTCAAGAAGCATCTCATTTGGAAGTAGACTATATCTAATCTAATCATTTCTATTAAGTATTACAAGATATTGAACTATTATATTCATTATACCAAAGAAAGTCCTGAAATCCATTGAAATATAATTTACAACATTTTTGTGAAAAAAGTAGAAGTACATATGCAATGGGAGCCAAATTCAACTAGAAATTAGTAGGTATGCCTAAATCTAAAGGAGGAATTGAGTTGCCTAATTTAATGACTATGAATCAAACATGTATTTTAAAACAGTTTTCGTGCAGACACACACACACACACACACAAACACACACACACACACACACACACACACACACACACACACACACACACACATATATATATATATATATATATATATGTATATGTACACACTCTAAAACTAAATATATTCAGACAGATTGGGTTCATGAAGTCTTACTCAAACAAAAGAGTATATGTAGTATAAATATGCCTAGTGATGCTTCATGTTCATGAATAAAACTTCTTAATATATCGATTTTGTCTAAGAGATTCATTGTTCACCAGATAGGAAACGGTTAACTCACTTACTTATGGTGGGATAAATAGAATGGAGATGGAATAGATAAAATAATCTGCTCCAATTTACATGCTCATGGTTATATGATCAATAGTAAGGTGTTGACTTTATTAGTGATACTCATTGGAGATGTACTTCTTATTTGCATTTTATAACAAGTTTGATTGGTGATATAAGTCCAAACTTAAGCAAAGATGATAATATATTCTAATTCGTTTTTATTGAAAGAAACTTTATTTTAAGTTATACCATGGAAGAGTCGATAAATGAAGGAGATCATGTGGAATGATTTGACTTGATTCGGAAGGCACCTGGGGATCCTAATAATAGATTCGTGAGTTAGTTAGCTTAATTGGACAAAATTGCAACAAGATATAGGATGGCATCTTGGAGGATAATTGCCGATATCACTGTGTGATCTACAAAAATGGTGTAAAAGATACAAACCACCTCTTCTTTGGATGTAACTACACATCAAGAATCAAGTTATACTAAAATGTATGATCTTTATAGACCTTTATGACTGAAATGAGATACTAGATTGAAGTAAATTTAGCATCAAGATAAAGTCCTTATATGCTATTATTCTTAAGATTGTTTTTTTATACATATATATATACCTATTATGGTGTAATATAAACAATCAAATTTTCATTTTCACAGGTGAAAGTAAAATTGAAAAACAATTTGATAATGAGATTTGTTTTATAGTCAAGCATATTGTTACTAAAAATGAGATTTGCAAGACTAAATAGGAACCTATGTGTATATTAGAAAATTTTCAATAGTCTATGAGTAGAGATCTAGAAGCGTGTTTCACTATTTTTTGTTACAAGGGAGATCCAAGAAGATCGTGAAATACTAAGCTAATACATCATCTAGCAACCCTGGCTGAAATCGCTCTAGGAGTTTTCCATCCCACCCGATCGCGCGTGAGGCTCTTCCAAATTCCCTTCGGAGGGTCTCTATGTAAGGCGAAGCTATCAACTTGTGTCAAACTCGTGTGAGCTAACCAATCGGCACAATAATTTGCTTCCCGATAGATACATTTAAGTGTGAACGAATTATTTCTTGCTAGGATACCTCGGGCCTGATCAATCTACCAAGCAGCTGGACCTTTATCTCTCTCCACTTTGCGAATCACCTTTACCACCTCCCAAGAGTCCACATCCACTATGACATGCTTCAAACTCAAACCTTCAACCATTCTAAGACCCTCACATAAAGCTATTAACTCCACCATTACTGGTGAATCATGCACAATCTTCATCTGAAACCTCCTAATCCAAGAGCCTTCTTTATCACGGATTAAGCCACCACCACCTCCTTCCCTTCGCCATCTAGTACAACTGCCATCCATATTTAATTTCACCCCCCCTGATCGGTTTGCACCATCCGATAAGACTAACAATCTCTCTATTAATTGCCACCTCTCCCGGAACATTTCCCCAAGCTTTAGCATAGGTAAAGGTCAAATGTTTCGCCACAAGGGTGAAGTCGCGTTGATGCTGCTGTAGCCGCGAGGTGTCCACGCCTAGACCAGCTGACCTTCTCCGCGAATGTTCCAGTCTACTTCCCTGCCTGCTGTACACGAAGGGAGGCTGCAGTTCTGGAATGGAGTTGCCACCAACATGCTGTGGTGGACATGGGACTTGCTGCTGTTGCACTGGAGAGCGACTTTGCAGCTGGAGGTTCCTCTGCTGCTAAGCGGAACCAGACACCTGCAATGGAGAAAACAAACCGTCCAAATGGACATTAAAGAAGACTTGTTGTTGCACCTGAAAATTGGAAATCCCCGACCCAAAAGCTCGATTTTCCAGGCCCGTATCATCTCTGCAACTTCTTTATACCTCCTCCCGGATTAATTTCAATTCTCCTTCATTCTAGGGCAATCTCTAAAGAGGCGAATTGCGGTCTATCACCTCTTCGCAACAGGGACAAATCACCGGAACCGCCATACCACGCCTAACTAAATTACCTTGTGTTGCTAACCTGTCTTGGACCGCTCTCCATAAAAGAAATCTCATCTTCTGAGGACATTTTACCCTCCATAAATTCTCCCAGTTCACTTCTGATGGAACACTATTCGTATCTAACTCCCATAACACTGATCTGACTGAATACTCACCACGAATCTCAACTAACCAAGATAGTGCATCTCTAGGGACACCTCCCCTATCTACACTCATACTCGTGATCTCTAAAAACTTCTATGCTAGAAGCAGGTGTTGGAACCTATCCCAAAGCCAAAGACCTTCACTACTCATATAGTCATAATCCCGTTTGCTCTTTTCGCTTAAGCTAACTTCACCAATAGTAAAATTTATCAAAGGAGACTCCCGCACCCACAAGTCCAACCAGAAGGACACATATTCTCCATTTTGTAGTATCCACCAGGATCCCCGTCTAGCTACGACAATGCCTTCCAGGGTGACTCTACATATTTGTGAAACATACGGTTTTGCCACATGTTGTAACAGATATGACAAAAAATTTGGCGCATCACCATAGTCCACAACGATAACTCATCATGAACTAACTTCCAACCAAGTTTTCCCAGTAACGCCTTGTTCATATCTTCCGCTAACCGAAATCTAAGACCTCTCACGTTTTTTGGCTTACAGACATCCCAAGTTATCCAATTAATGTGTTTCTGTTCATCTGAATTCCCCAAAATGAAATCTCTACGAATCTTATCAGTTTCAAGACACACATACTTAGGTAACTTCTCTACTTGCATGAGATACATTGGGGCGTCACTTATGACAGACTGGGTCAGAGTTATGCGACCCGCAAGAGAAAGGGAATTCCCTGTAAGAATTGGAACGCCGAGGTATTTGCCAAGGCCCTCGCTTATTTTATATCCACTTCGTCTCGTAATCTATGAGGCTATGCCTTCGTCAACATTCTTCGAGAAGTAAATGATCGATTTCTCCTTGCTAATTGTCTGGCCTGCATCCTGGCAGAATATGGACAAGGTATCTTGCAAGAGATCAAAATTATGAATAGATACTTTTGCAGAGAGAATAAGGTCATCAACGAAAAAAATATGAGAGATAGGAAACCCTCTGGCGAGAATCTGATGGGCTGCCATCGCCCTTCCTCCACAAGTTTCTGTAGAAGTAGTGACAGTCTCGATATGGCGATATCAGACCTCCTTGGCGAATCCCCCTCCGTGGTTTAATCGACTCAAGAGGCGTCCCTCGCCATAAAACCCTTAGTTCATTCTCTTGCATCTCCGCCAAGATCACAACAATCCAGTTAGAGGGAACACCAAGAGACTCAAGCGAATCCTTAATAAAACTCCATCTAATTTTATCATAAGTCTTCTTAAGATCCACTTTCACTGCCATGTAACTCTTCTTTCCCTTACTGTGCCTCAAGACAAAATCAACTTCACTAACTAACACAATATTATCAATAGTAGACCGCTTTGGAAGGAAACTACTTTGAAAAGGACCAATGTATTCTGATAATAAATGTATTAACTGATTCACTAAAACTTTCATACAAATTTTGTAACTCACATTGATCAGATTGATCGGTCTGAACTAGGAGATGTATTCTGGGTTGCCCACCTTGGGAATAAAATGAATCAACGTACCAATGACCTCCTTCGGAAACCTCCCCACTTCCAAGGAATATCTAATCATATCGCGGACGATGGGGCCCACATGTCCCAACATTTTTGATAAATCTAATGAGCTTGGAAAGAAAATAAACTAAAAATTATAGCATATATAATTTTTTTTTTTACATGAAAAATTATTTTTAGATTTGGTGTCATTGACACGGTTTGAACCCGTACATTAATGAAATATGTCAATAATTTTGGAGAAAATACACACATTTGAATTTAATGACAACGACAAAATGCAACTTGCCCATGACAGTTCACATTTTATACGTTTTATTCCTCGCATCGTTAATAGATAAAGAATTAAGCTTCGGAAAATAGTCGTTGTAATCATACAGCCTTCTGCAATTATAAATTAGAATTATTTTAAAATGTTTAGTGGTATATACCACTACACGCGATATAATTAATATGCTGCTGGTGCCATTATACCATTTTTTTTATCATAAGTGACATACTAACTAAAAGGGGTTGGTTAGCCATGAAAAAAATTGCAAAACTTTATCTCACAATCTTGAGACGAGCCTACATCTAACTACTTTAAACCACTAACATCCCATTATTCCCATGCAGCAATTTCACTAAAATGTTGGTACTCCCTTTTGGTAAATATACAAGTATTATTAGCTTATAAGTAAGCATCATCACTAAAATAAAATCAATATTTTCCGGACATAAATAGTTTGCTGTTCTTGCTACATTCGGACACTATACCCCGATCTCATAATAAAAAAATTCATTACTCTCAAATAATGCATTGGACTGAATTTGCATTTGAAGTCACAACTTTCATATATTATGTTAAAAAGAAACGTATCTTTCAAAAATAATGCTTTGGATGTCATTGGATTATTATTATTTTGGACGAAGTATTCGATTTAATGATGTGATTGTGTGCCAACCTCTATCATTGTTTTGGTTAAAAAGAAATCTACATCGAATCAACAAATTAAAAGACAAAGAAACTTATGCTAATAATTGTCCAATGAAACTATTATATGAAAAATTAAATTAAAATCCAATTTGGAAGTGTTCACCCAAGAGATTTCAAAAATCTATCTTCTCGGATGTTAATAATTTGAAGTCACCCTCACGTGCAGGCTTAGACGAGATGTGCATGCTTAGCATGAGGAGATGGATCGATCTAAGCAATGCACAGAGAGGAGATGATAAGCCATGCACGTGGAGATATCGAGGTGGGTGGCGGTGGAGAGACTCGAACCCAGGACCTCAAGTACCTGGAGCTCTGATACCATGTTAACTTGCCAACTCAACCAAAAGTCCGAACTGTTAGAAGAAGGCGGAGTACAGGTTATAGGAGATTTATACTCGAACATCGGATATATTGACTTTTTATTATTTTTTGTAAGGTTTAGCATTTCGAAAAGAGATTAGTACCATTTAGCCAAGGCTGAGGTTACACCACACATCTCGCTTTCATAAGATCAGTTTGAAGTCAAAAGTAGCCTGCATAACATCGAAAACACCACTCTTCTGAACTTAGTACCTATACTACTTAGATTCACCCGTCTCGGAATGTTATGATTTCACTATCTTCACAAGTTCTTTAAAAAAGAAAAAGAAGTAAAAATAAAAGATACTTTTATAATAAAATTTAAATATTTGTATAAGTTGTTAGAATATTTTTGAAATTTAAAATTATAATTGATATTTTTTTAATAAACACATATTTGGTGTTTTTTCTAACCAGTAATTTTAAAGATTTAGGGGGGTGTATTCAATTAGGAGTCTGTTGGATTTTTTTGGACTTTTAAAAGTCCATAGACTTCGCAGACTTTCCAGACTCCACAGATTTTAATGGAGTTTGACGGATTCGTTTTAATTCTATATAGAGTTTGACGGATTCTTATGTTAAGATTTTAATGTATTTTAATAGATTTTAATGGACTTTAAAAAGAAAATATACATTTATTCTTATACTTAAATAATACACAAGAAAAATATGTATCTCTCCCAATAAAACAAATACACTTCGTAATAAATTTGAATGTATGACGCTAAAAATTCGATAAAATCCAATTGTAAATAAAACTGATTCATAAATAACAATGTCATCAAAATGCTCAAATAAAATAATATTTGTTCATTAATATTGTAAAAATGCTAAAATCAACCAAATTGAAATAAAGGAAATAGATCCTAATGCATGTCTCCCGTCATGTGAGATATCCAGTTTTCTCGATCTTCAATAGACATCTTAAAAAACACATCTTTTTTTCCTTTCGTATCAAGCAACCCAAGCACCTTGAAACGAGTATCCTTATCCAAGTTCGGCACTTCATTGATAGCATCCCAAATCGTATATTCTTTCTCCTTTGCTCTTTCATTTTCTCTTTTCTCTAGTAAATTATAAAGTCCTTCAAAACTGGTGGATATTTTGTCAAATTTCTCCATAAGGCCACTTTCAGTAGAGTTTTTTTTTTTTTTCAAATTGAGCTCTATTTCTTTTTTTTGAGTTACTTTTTGCTTGGAACCCTCAAAAAATTCAGGAGATTGGAGCGGCGATGTAGAGTGAGATTGTGGATCAACTTGAGTTGGTGTTACGTATGTGCTGCTATCTGTATCATACTCTAAGTCATCTATGCGAACATCACTAGTTTCCTCAACACCTAATGTCCTTGCATCAGTAACACTACCCAATCCAATTGACTTCTTTCCAACTGCTACTACGTTTCCTACATCAATTCCTAGTGACTCATAATCTTCTTGTTTATTATAACGTAGGTCAGAGTCTTTTGGATGAGCCTAGAAAATAAAATTTAGTACTTTTTAAATTATATATAAATTTTAAAACTAGTATTTTGAAAACTCACCCTTATATATTCATCCCAAACTTCAGGAGTAGCAGTGAACATGTGTGTAGTTGAATCATACCCAAAACCGGAGCTAAAGCGTTTTAGGGTTGAAAAAGAATTCCAACGATTTTTAAACCATTTCAACCGACTTTGATAATTACTGTATGTTTTTTGACATCCAAGTTTTGCATTAAGCTCAGGAAGTATTTTTTCTTCTATTGTTTGCTTGCTAAAACTTCCATTACTATCACGCCATCCCAAATTGACTGCTTGAACCATGATTTCTAACAAAGCATCACTTTGTTTTTTGGTCCACGGTTCATAATTTCCTTTTTTTTTGCATCTTGTTGTAAATCTTCCATTTACGATCCTATTGTTTTTCTACTATATAAGAAACTAATGAAATAAAAAATATAGGATATACAGAAAAAACCAATTCTTCATTAACAGAACAAACTACCAACAATTATAAGAACTATAAACGACAATCACTATAACCAAATTGCTAGCCACTTAAAATGATTTTATACTAAAAAATATACTCTATATCTTTAAATCACTTTTAGGTTATTAAAATAATCATATAAATTGATTTTAGATATTAATATTTTTTAATATTTTTAAAAATATTTTAATTTTAATTAAAAATCACTTATACCTTTAAAGTAAGGGGTAATTAGAGATAAATGCCTCCTTAATGATGCCTTTCATTTTTTTAAGCCTCTAATTTTCTTATTTAGAGATAAATGCCTCATAGAACAATTATTTATAGAAAACATCCCCTTTATATTTTTTATACCTATACTATCCTTATTATTAAATATATTATTTTATTTTTAATACAATATTTATTTTTAAATCTTAAACAAATAATAGGGTATTTCCACCACCACCACCACCACCACCACCACCACCACCACCACCATCACCGCCTCCACCATCATAACCACCACCACCACCACTACAACCACCACAACCATCACCACCTCCACCACCACCACCACCACCACCACCTACTACTAATTTCATCACACGCGCGCGTCCGTGAAATTTTTTTAAAATCGCCATAACTAATTCAAAAAAAATCAAAAAAATCGAAAAAAATCATATTTGGATAAATCAAATTAATATTTACGTCTATGATTTTTTTTTCGGAATTTTCTGAATTTTTTGATTTTTTTGATTTTTTTTTAAATTTTTTAATTCGCAGAACATGGAATTCCATGTTTAAAACATGGAATTCCATGTTTTAAACAGTGAATTTCGTGTCTGCGGAAAACAAATTCCTTATATCAAAACATGGAATTCCATGTTTCCGTGTTTTAAACATGGAATTCCATGTTTAAAACATGGAATTCCATTTTCTGCGAATTAAAAAATTCATAAAAAATCAAAAAATTCAAAAAATTCTGAAAAAAATCATAGACGTAAATATTAATTTGCTTTATCCAAATATATAATTTTTTTATTTTTTTGATTTTTTTAAAATTAGTTATGACGATTTTAAAAAAATTTCACGGACGCGCGCGTGTGATTATTAGTTTTTGTTTTGTTTTTTTTCTACTTTCTTTTTTTTAATTGTTAATTATAAGGGTAGTTTGGGATGAGGCATTTTTCTATAAAAAATCTTATTCTAGGCACCTTTTGTTAAATAAGTTTTTTAATAGACATTAATCTCTAATTGGCTCTTAAAGTAATCTATCCCAAACAGGTTTTAAGTATTTTTAATTTTTTTGGTTAGTGAACTTGCCACTGCCAATGTTTTTCTTTCTTAATAAGTTATCATTACTAATAAAAACACAATGGCAAAGGTCATCCAATATTCGAAGGCATATCATCTAATTTAATTAAAAGGTATTTGTTTGTACTTAATGAAATCTTAATTTGGTTAATTAAGAAATTAAATTAATAAGACAATTTATTTTTCTTGATCAATTCAGATCTGAATGACTTTTAACTGGTTTACTTTATTATTTTAAACCAAGTCCGATTCATTCAGACGTTGCATCTTAAGTGAATAAGTTATATTCAGTGGTTTATTCAACATTCAATATTTATTACTTAAAAAAAACGTCTTAATGAAATAGACCAATTAAGAGGTATTCAGATCTTAATTGGTCAGAAAAAACAAAAAGTCTTATCGATTCAGTGTCTTAATAAACCGGATTAAAAACTCATTAAGTGCAAACAAACGCCCCTTAGTCTGTTCTATAAATAATATCCACTTATAAAAATAACGTCTTAAAAATATTGTTCATTTAAAATTTCAAAACACTTTATTCCAACTTTTTTCGTTATTACCTTTATTAAATTATTTAAATTTATATTTTTAATGAATAATTAAAATATCAAAACAGTTTATTAGAGATATTTTAATAATGATAAAAGTAATGATTTATTTTTTTAAATATATAAACAGTTAAATAAATGTTATTTATGGTATCGAGAATATCTCCGATCAAAAACAAAAAGATTTTAAAATTGAAAGGAAAAAAGGTTGTATAGCGACCGGCTAGGTTATATTCTTTTTCTTTTAAACCATCTGGACTTAGAGTTTTTTTACTCGAGTAAATTGTAAGACCTCTTAGTCATCATATAGTTTTCTAACCATTAGATAACTATCAATCTTGCTATGTCATACTTTTCTTTTAATACATTGGAGAGCCATTTTGGCCTTGGTATCATTGACACGGTTCGAACATGTAGCACTTAGAAGGATAGCCAGTTAAACTGGTTTATGTCATATTTTTACAACAAGCTAAGTATTACCAATTAACTGGTTTATGCCATATTTTTACAACAAGCTAAGTATTACCAAAGATTGATTAATAGAAAGTATTAGATAAAGTCATTTTTGAGGTCCTTTTCAATTTTCATGCAATCTTTCCTACGAATCACCAAACCTACAGGAAATCGAGTTGCAATTACTACAAAAGTATAACTCTTCCTCTATTTCTTCAACAACATCCAACAAAATTTATCTAACATCAAGTCATCAACACAATACAATTTCTTTACATGTTTTTTCTTTATTTTCTCATTAGAGTTAGTAAAACTTCATCTTCATTTTCGTAACACTTTAGATACTTAGAGTTGGCGAAAATGACATACAGTTCAATATTAGCAAGAAGTTTTAGCAAGCATGAGCAGAAAAAGTTGGGATATGGAGCCTTTCTTAGTTGCTTTATCATTGTATTAACTTTGTGCACAGTGTTTAAGAATTATCTTGGCACTTTTAAAGTTTGTAAGTTTTTTTTTTTTTTTTCTAAAT
Organism: Nemophila menziesii; assembly: GCA_029959085.1. Classification (NCBI taxonomy): domain Eukaryota; kingdom Viridiplantae; phylum Streptophyta; class Magnoliopsida; order Boraginales; family Hydrophyllaceae; genus Nemophila; species Nemophila menziesii. The sequence continues at coordinate 459,591 of JARWIR010000055.1, read as the reverse complement.
CAGCACGCATGTTTCCTTCCATCTATATACTTGGATTTCCTGTTGATGTATGAATATATTTTCTTTCTTATTTATATTGGTTTTGCGATTTACAGTAAATTTGCAGTTGTCAATTGGTTCTGCTGGCTTTAAAATGCGGATGACCACTGAGGAAACAACAATTCCACAACCACTATGTAAGTAGTTATCGATATTTTTGTAAGGTTCCTGCTTCAAGAATCCATTCCTAACATAAACAGTATCAATCTCTTAGTCTAATAACACATATTCTGAAAAGGGTAAATCGCACCCAATGATCAATGGTCCCTATGTTATGAGAGTTAGCCAAGTGTATTTTCATGTTTAAAAAATTTGCAATAATACCCATGTGTTTTCTCAAAAAATAGAAATTATGCCCTTCTCAAGGGGGTAGATTTGCAACGTCAATGTATAACAAAAGGGTAAATTTGACATTTTAGAACACAGTTATATTTGGCCATTTTAGATACCCAGTGAGGCAGTGATCACTACTCACTAGTGCAACTAACCTTTTTTAGCATGACTAAAAGTGTTTTAGTAGCTTATTGTTCTTTAGTTCATTATAGTAATTCAACTATTTTTAATTTCAGATGTGAACACAAAGTTAATCAAATCAGTGTGTGACATGACAAGTCCAAAATCAGATGTTTGCGAGATCGTAAATCAAGATGTTAGAATTCATGGAAACTCATCCACCATTTTCATCGCTTCAACAAACATTCCACAGGAGAATAATTCCTGGACTGTAAGGCCTTACGCTAGGAAAACAGATGATACAGCCATGGGGAGAGTCAATCCTCTAACAATCAAATTAGTCGATCAAGCTTCTCAAATTCTACCTAGCTGCACCAAAAATTACTCCATCCCAGGAATCGTTTTCTCTACAGGAGGATTTGGTGGAAACACTTTTCACGATTTCAGTGATATATTGATTCCTCTGTATGTAACTTCAAGAAAATTCCAAGGAGAAGTGCAGTTTCTTGTAACAGACATGCATTCATGGTGGATTAACATGTATAAAGATTTGCTGAAAAACTTATCCAAATACAATGTCATCGACCTAGACAGAGAAAACGAAGTATTATGCTTCTCAAGTATGATTGTTGGGATCAAAGCTCACGAAGAGTTAACAATTCATCCTTCAGACTCCCCTTATTCGATGACGAATTTCACACAATTATTGAGAACCACCTATTCTTTAAAAAGACAAAGATCGATCATAGGAGTGTCTCCTCGTCTTCTTATAATCTCGAGAAACAGAACAAGGCGTATAACAAACGTGAATGAAGTTTCTGACATGGCTCGGACTTTAGGATTTGAGGTTGTTGTGAAAGAAACGACCCCAAATGTTACACATGTTTCAAACCTTGTTAACTCGTTTGATGTGATGATGGGTGTTCACGGAGCTGGCCTGACCAACATGGTTTACTTACCGGAAAATGCGATTGTTTTACAGATCATACCGTTTGGAGGTTTCGAATGGTTAGCTAGAACAGATTATGAAGCGCCTACTCAAAGTATGAAGTTAAGGTATTTGGAGTACACGATTAGTGTAAATGAAAGTTCTTTGATTAAGCAATTTCCACCTGATCATCAAGTCTTGACAAATCCTGATGCAATTAAAAAGAGAGGGTATGGTTATTTTAAAAAAGTTTACATGGATAGCCAAGATGTTGAGCTTGATGTACATAAATTTAGACATACTTTGTTGAAAGCCCTTGAGCTTTTTTAAAAACTATCTGCTTCCGGAGATTTTTACCTTCTTTTTTGGAATGCAAAGGTGTATAGTTCACACAATAATTCTTTGTTTTTACATAGAAGTTCTCCATATTTTCATATTTTACAATAATTCTCTTTCGGAATGCTAATAGCCAATAGGTCAATGAATAGGGATAAAGCTCAAAATCAGATATCTGTATATATGTATTTAAAATGAAGTCATCCTACTTCCATATTTTACAACCATAGATTTTCAATGTTTAAATGGTTAAATCCCTACCAAATTTATCAATCGATGAACATGAGGGGTAAGTAATCGAAATGTGATGAACCCTACTCCAGATATGTACAACTTAAATTAAGCATGTTTCAGCTACGGAGATGGTTAAAGAAGCATTAAGAAGATGGTTAGTCTTGTGGAGTTCAAAGATGCTACCGTGTCACCTTCTTGTGCAGAAACAACTAATTCTCGGTCAGATCTGGTTGAGATAGATTATAGTTCCCTGAATATGTAGCAAAGGTTCGTCAATAGTCAATGATCCAGCTTATAGCTTCAAGAACTCCACCATCTCAATCTCAGAGGGTTATTTAGACGTTTCTCAAAGAGTTTATGGTACAAAACGAAAAAATACTGAAGATGCTCGTTTTCTTAACCAGCTTGAGCTTGATTATTTAAATAAATGAACAAATTCAATCGAGTTTTATGCCAAGCTATTCACGAAGGATTAGTTCGTTTGCACCACTATAATTATACATGCTTTGAGTTATCTAGCAAAACTAGCCAACAGAAATCAATCCTACACACAACATCTCTATATCGATCACATTTTTAGCGACCGCCGAAATGATCGATTCATATAACACATCTGAATGTCGAAATTGGCCGTTGAAAATATATAAATAAAAGAAATTCTTTTTAACAGCAGTTAGAATGCTCGCTGAAAACTTCTATTAGCGATCACTCTAGCCGTCGCAAAAACTGATTTAGAGATTTTAAAAACTTTAGCGACCACTTATTAGTCGATACTTCGATAAAATATTAAAATTATAATAATAAATTACCGACCACCATAGTGGCCGCTAAAAGTTATAAACCATTAACATCTATTATAGTGATATGCACTGTTATTTTCAACGATCGATTTCTGATTTTTTAACGACCACCCAAGCAATCGTTAAAAGGTCATGTAATAAATACAATGGATTGGGCAGAAACTACCCATTAAAAACACACCAAACTTTTTTGAATTCTTACCTTAAAATAATTGTTTTCTCTTCCAATTTTAATTCTACCAGAATCACCACTTGTCGCCACCGCTACTTATTCCGTCACCAGACACCAATAGATTTGCTCACTTCAATATGACCCATTTCTACCATTTAAAGCATCATTTTTTGAGATATTTCTCCACCATTTCATAAAAAAACATGCAATTTCATCTATTTATAAATTTATTTGTAAAATTATGTAATTACTTATGATTCTTGGCAAAATTTTAAGAATTTTTTATGATTTACAAGAAAAGTTTACCCAAATAAATGTGAATTTGATTAAGTAATTAGGATGGGTTTTGATAATTCATAATTCTATTATAGTAAATGTCAATTATTTCTATTTTTTTTTTTTTGAATACATGAGAGAGCCACTTTGGACTCGGAGTCATTTTGACTCCAATGAGATTCGATCAATTATTTCTATTTAGCTCATGTATATAGTTGTTATTGCATAATATATATATATATATATATATATATATATATATATATATATATATATATATATATATATATATATATATATATATATATATATATATATATATATATATTGATTCAAATTTGTTCACTGTATTTGTATATTTATCCAAATTATATATTGTATGATAGAATGAAGTCAAAATGGATGTGTTTATTGATGAATAATGGCTTAAATCGAAATGTAAGGCTAATTAAAATTTTGCGAAAGGTGTGAAGAGTTTCATAACATTTGCTGCAAAACACATAAATAGTTCAAATTCAATTCAATATTCGTACAATTGGTGCAAGAATATTAGAAAAAATATTAACAAATGATTTTTTATCCTTATATGAAGTTTTGACGAATGTTTTTTTATCCTCATACGAAGTTTTGTATTTGTATGGTGAAATTGAACCCATTAGTTTGAATGTTGAGTCATACAATAGTGTAGATAAAGAGATGATGAATGTATTAGACGATCTGAGGGGGCATTGTTAACGAAGTGAACACAAAAATGATGTACACTAATATTCCACAAAGTAACGTAGTTCCTTTGTTGCAGGATAAAAACGAGTTGTATCCTAGTTTCACGATAATGAGTTCGTTGAATTTTATTCCAAAATTGATGCACGTGAAGGTAAAAAAATAAGTGGACGAATTATACGATCACGTAACTTCTATATTTGTGGATTTGTGTTTTTCTCATTGGACATACCTTGCACGTTTTGTATGAATATTATAGAAAGAAGTTAAAGAGTTTGGGTTTAGGTTACAAAACAATTGACGTGTGATGAAAATATATAAACAATCATTGTTTCTTTCTTTTTTATATTCATTGTGTGACGAAAATATATTGTAATCAGGGAATACAAGGCGATACTAGTTGTAGTGGGTCATGTTGATGTGGAGAAAACTCATTGAAGTAAATTTAACAACTGGTTCTTGGCAAAGGTTAAATATATTTCAAAACCAAAAGATTAATCAAGATAGTGAAACTCCTTATTTTTTCCGCGGGTAGGTGTTTGACATGAAGGAAGCTAATAATCCAGTTGTAACCACAAAATTACAATATATAACTAACAGTTCCAACCATAATGTGTGGAGGTATGATTTGTGTGATACTAATGGAGTGAAATGTGTCTCGCTTGAGAAATGGAAAATTGAGTCACTACGGATTACAACGTTTGTTATTTTCTGAGGTGTTAGTTGGTATGGTGAATTAGTTAACGTCTTAAAGGTAAATTTCATAAAAGAATGTTCGGTAACAATATTCGTGCAAGGGGTATAACACCAGAAAATGAAATATACCAAAAGAAAATGGTATGACCATAATCGATATTAGTTTTATCAGTACAAAGATTAACCGTACATTCTAGCCAATCAAGCAACTAAGGTGTTCTATATTGATAATTTATTGCATGATAAAGGATAGCGACGCGGTGCGTGAAAAGTTGTTTGGGAAGTGAGCGATCGTCATGTTTGGAGTACAAATGTTTTGGGTGCCGAGTCGTCAGTTAATGCCTCTGATTTGATACCCATTGTATATGACATCGTAGAGTTGGATGGATTACAATTGAATAACAGAGAATACACCAAAGTCGACTAAGAGAGATATGAGCACGATCCAACTATTGGAGATGATGAGAAAGAGTTGGAGAATATTTGCAACGTGTACACATATAAGATTGATGACCATCAAAGAATGCACATTGATTGATAGTATTTTGTTAATTAACCTGATATACCTTAATTAAGATTTATTAAAAATTAGTTTTACATTAATTTACCCATTTTAATTTTTTTTTGTCAAGAAAGAAATATAAAACGACCTAGCCTAAGCCCCTAGCTAGTTATACATAAATTATTTAGACTATTACAAAGATCGATCACTGATTTGCTGGGACATTTATCCACATCAACGCTCCTCCTAACACATTTAGCCATCAAATCTGCTACTTCGTTAAACTCGCTTCGAATGTGAAAAACTTTCCAATTTGGGAATCGACCTATCCTCCTCCAGGCCTCAGAGACCATCAGGTGAATTCTCCAGCTAATTCCTTTCCTGTGATTAAAACCACGAATAATTTCAATGTTATCAGAGTAAAATGAACAACTCTGAAGACCAAAATCTGCTGCAGATCTCATGGCAAGAAGAAATTTATCCAATTTACACCTACATCCCTTTTTGAAGTAGGACACTTCCTATAATGGAGTGTAGTTAATCATAATTCTTTTATATTTGTATATACTTTATATTTAATCTTTATTTATATATTTTACTACTATATTTATCCTTAAATTTTATCCTTAACCATTCTATGATTTTTTCTATTTCCATCATATTTTTATTTTTCTTTCCAATAAAAAAAGTAAACTATTGAGTGATATAATTTTTAGGTAATATATAAGATAACTCAACTAAAAAAAGATGTCAATACATTATTAACCATTATAAATATATATTTTGATTTTTTTAGTAATTTAGCATAATTTGTAGTTTAAAGATTTTGAATAATAAGATCATGATTTGGATTTTATCCTTAAATATCCAATGGTTTTTCCTTTTTTTCTAATACATAGATGGGTTATTTTACATTTAAAATTATTTTGACTCCAAAAAAAATTAAGTTTAAAACTTGTTGGTTTGTGCGAAATAGTCTAATTACTAGATCAATTATGGGTCAATTACCCATGGGGTCTTGAAGACAATCTTAGTGCCACAAAGGAACTAGTCAATTACCCTCTCCTCCAAAGAGGCCTCTAAGATGCCCATTGTCATTACTACCCTTATAGTCCATATAAAACAAAAAAAAATTCTTTTCTCTCCTCCATTACCATTACCCTCTCTCCTCCATTACCATTAATCTCTCATCCTTTATCATTTTATCTCTCTCCTCCTTCATTAACTATCAATAATTTCTAGCTCCGACCGCTACCACCGACCACCGTTGGAAAAATTTATGAGCCTGGAAAAAGTTACTGAGCATGGGGTACTGAGCGTGGAAAAGTTACTGAGCATGGGCTACTGAGCATGGAAAAAGTGCTGAGTGTCGGAAAAAGTTGCAAAGTATTCAAGTTTTCTTGTTGAGTGGCTTTACTGAGCATGCTCAAATGCCCAGTAATTTTACTGAGTATGCAAAAAAATGCAATGAAAATATTCATTAATCAAGATAATTGATATTATAAGCGAATCTAAATCCCCTAAAAATAGAAATGCTTGCATTATTTTATACCTATTACAAAATAAAATAAAAAAACAAATAAAAAGTCTAATTTGCTGAAGTATTACAATGAAAAAGAATTAAAAAAAAACTAAACAAAAGTTAACAATTAATATCAATATTCATCGTGTAATCACTTATTGGAGCACCTAAAAATCGACAACACTGTTTATTAGTTTATTATAGTCCACAACAGAAAGCTTGGATTGATGGAAGAAAGAGAAGATCTAAAGCAGAACAAAGAAAACAAATCGATGACCAGCTTATTATAGTCCACAATAGAAAGCTTATGTTGATGGAAGAAAGAGAAGATGTAAAAGCAGAAAAAAAAGAAAAAATACGACGAACCATGCACATAAGAAATCGGTGAACCATGCTCAGTAACAAATCACCATTCCACCCATTTCACTCCAATCAACCACTTCGAACCACCACCTCGCTGCACCACTCCGAACCACCACTACAAACCATAGCTACTACCATCTAAATCTACACATAAAGCACAGTCCGTCTATGCATCAAGACCTTCGACGGCTCTTCTCAACCTCGTAGTTCGTCTCTCCCCTTTCTTCTCTAGGTCAGTGAGCTTCGACGGCTATGCATCAGAATCTCACCGGATCTTCTCCGGTTGAGTTGATGAGCAAGACCTCGACCAACATTCTTCTCCAAGCACGAACTCGATCTTCACGCCATGTATGGAACAAATCTCGAGATCACGAAAGTTTCACGGCGAGGTCTTCGACGGATCTTCGAGACGGAGTTCTTCGATGAGTAGCAGCGCAACCTTGGGCGCTTCACCATTAACGGACCTTCTCTGCTTCACCAGTAACCAATCACGAAGGAGAAAAATGAAGCTTCACCAGACGACATCAGCTTTTAACGAGCTCTTTTATTTGCTGATGAGAGAGGAAAGAGGGAGAGACTTTTGGGTTTTAATTTTCATTTGATAAAAAATAGTATATATAGAGAAATAAAAAACAAAAAGAGGTTAGAAGGTAATTGAGAATTTAGACTTGTAGTATTAGAATTAGTTTGTGGCCTTTAGTAAAAAGATGGTATAGTGCCGGTCTTGTTAGGTATCAGAGTAGTGTCTTCAAGACCTCTTAGATAATAATCTCATCAATTATCAATCTCAGTGATTTTTTTTCTTCTCCACCATATTCTTATTTTACTTTCCAATAAAAAAAGGCAACTATAGAGTAATATGGCTCTTTGTGGAATATAATTGTAAATCAATTATAAAAAACGTCAATATATCGTAATCTATGAATATATATTTTATTTTTTCTAATAATTTAGCATAATTTTTAGAGATTTTAGATGCTATGATCATGATTCAGACATAAATACATTTATTCATTTATACTAAATTTGACATAAAATTACTTTTCAAATAATTTGTAGGTGGACTTTTTTATAAAAAAAAAAAAAATTCAATTAAAATACCCATAAATAGACAGTGTTAATTTTTTCCATAATTATCTCAGACTGAATTTCGGAAAACATAGTTGTGGATGAGTTGACAATAATGTTAAAATTTTATTGTAAAACTAGTAATATAATATTTCAAATGTTTTATTTTTTATAATTTATTCATTATTAATTATTAGCGCAACATAATAATAACTTTATATAATAACTATTTGGTTTTCCTAAATTATTATTTTCAAATCTCAACAATGTTTAAGAATTTTTTTAAATATTAAGAAAACATCTATTAAAATATATTTTCACCAATATTTGATTATCTTACTAATTTTTTTTACTTATTATAGATCATACATTGATATGTCAATTTAGTAATATTATAAGTAATGAATTATTTCTCTCAAATTAATTACATATTTACTATAGTTATCAATTACTTGCCCCACTTATGATGCCCTTATATTTTATATAAGCATCCCAATTAGAGTTCATACTCATCAATTTTTTTTTTTATCATAACAAAAATTCTTTGAAAGGGCTAAATTCACACATTCTTGTTTTTTACTTCTTATTCTTGTCGTTTTAGGTTTGAATCCAAATTGTGAATTGCTTTTATTTGATATCTTTAAACTTTAAATACAAATTTATTTATTTTTTATGTTATCCACCATTAATTTGTCGTCTTAGGTTATGTAGATGAAACCTAAAAGATAGTTAAGTGATATTTGTTTTTAAATAATTGTTGAAATAAAACGTCCTATAGTAAATTTAGGGGTGTTAGCACAAATTAATGTCCTATTTGGTTCAAATGTTTTTTATAATTGTATATGTAATTCTATTCTAAAAAATAGGTTTGTATAATATATTTAAATTATTTACACCTCCTACCTTATTGAAATCCACGCGTGGGGTGGATAAAATACTACATAAGAAAATATAATTTACTTTATCTTGTATATGTAATTATTTTCTTACAAAAAAGTATTATTATATAAAAACTTTTGTATTTTCCTAATATTTTATGCATTTACTTTTCAGTTGGAACAACAATGCCACAAGTTAATGCACAGGAGATATGCATCTCTACGTTAAGGTTCAAGGGTTGTCCAATTGATAATTGTCGGCAGCAATGCAGCTTTTCTTTTAATGGTAATGGAGTTTGCGGAAGAGATGGGGCAACTGGAGAAATTAAATGCAGGTGTTTTCACAGATGTTGAGCTTACTCATAAGTAATTGTACTGCAATTTCAATAAATAGTTAGATTATTTATAGACTATTTTAGTCAATTTATTAATTTAATGGGCGAATAAAGTTTGATACGTTGCTATAAATGAATATTATTTTGATATGAATATAAAATTTGATATATCAAATATTTTGAATGTTATATTTTATGTTGAATAAAGAGTTATTAGCTTATAAATACCAAAAACTTAAAACTCATTTCCTATGAAGTTTACTTTTTCTTGCCTTCTAGGTCCAACTTTTTTTAATTATTTCAAGAATATTTTTTATTTTTAATAAAATAATGTTTATATTATAATCATGTGATATAAAAGGTATAGATTTTACAATCAATTACAAGCTCATTTATTGTTTTTAATGTTGCTATTTTTACATAAGCTAGAAACACACCCATATATATATCGTCTATCAATTACGCTTATGAACGAAAACAAATCAATTCAAGCTTAATTATTTTATCGTCTTCTTCCTTGTGTTTTGCTATACGAGCTTACAAAAGTTATTGTCAAAAATAGCAACAAACGATGGACATGGTGAAAACTCTTCATACTTTGACAGATTGAAAGCTTACGATAATGATCCTTATCACTCAGCTGAAAACCCAAATGGAGATATTTAGATGGGTTTAGCAGAAAACCAGGTACTAATTACTATACTTTTTAATCTTTCACTTCATTTTCTTGTTTTCTTTTCTTTGTCTGATTGATATTTTTTTGGTTATTTGTAGCTTTGCTTTGATTTAATCCAAGAATAGTTAATGGAGGAACCCCAAAAGCCTCTATTTGCACGTTTGAAAGAATGAATGAGTTCCAAGATATTGCTATTTTCCAGGATTATCATGGCTTACCAGAGTTTAGAAAAGTAAGAAACTAGCAATTTACTAGGAATTGAATTCTTATGTTTTGTGTTCTGGAATTTTTCTAATCTTTTCCATGTATGTATTTATAGATTGCTGCGAGATTTATGGAGAATGTAAGAGGAGATAAAGTAACATTTTTACCCTGATCATATTGTTCTGAATGGAGGTACTACAAGAGCTCATGAATCATTAGTTTTCTATTTAGCTAATCCCGGAGAAGCTTTTCTTGTTTTAGCACCTTATTATACATGGTACATCTTATTTCTTAAGTTAAGCAAATTTCCACTATTTTTTTCGAATCCAAGCATGGAAACTCATACTATTCTTGTTATATGTTTGAATTGAGGTAGAGAACAGGAGTACAACTTTTAACAATTGTTTGCGAGAGTTCAAATGATTTTAAGATCACAAGAAAAGCATTAGAAGCTGCATATAATAAAGCCCAATAATCTAATATTAAAGCAAAGGGATTTTATTATGCATCTTTTCGAATCCATTAGGAACAGGTTAAGTAAACTTTACAAGAAGCTCTACGATTCGTCAGTGAGAAAACTATTCATCTTATATGCGATGAAATCTACATTGCAACAGTCTTTATCGAACCTGGATTCATTAGAATAGCTGAAATAGTCGAGGAAAATCACGAATGTAATCACGATTTAATGCACATTGTTTATAGTTTGTCGAAAGATTTAGGATTTCTTGGATTTAGGGTGGGGATTATTTATTCGTATAATACTTAAGTGTTTAGTTGTACAAGGAAAATGTCGAGCTTTGGATTAGTTTCGATATTTTATCCTCATTGCCCAATAATTCTGTAAAATCCAAATCATTTAAAAAAAAAGTAGTCACAGCTCATAGTCTAGTAGTATCACACCAGCAAATTATGACCAGTAACCCATCCTTATAATTCAGTTGGTACATCCAACCCACTACAACCATTTAAAATACCACTGTTTTTTAACTAATACAACAAGTACATAGTTACTTATCAAGCCACTAAAAAGACTTAAAACACCACTGTTCTTTTACTACTACATCAATTACACAGTGCCTGTTTAGGATTGATTATTTTAGAGTTAAAAGTGTTTTTTTGATTAAAATTAAAACATCTGTAAAAATAATTAAAAAATATTTTGACATCTAAAATCACTTCAAGTGATTATTTTAATAATCACTTATCTAATGTTTTTCCTAAAAGTGATTTAAGGGTCTAAAGTATTCTTATGGATCTAAAATCACTTCAAGTGAGTACTTTTAAAAAAGCAATCCCAAACGGACCCACCGTTAGTTATCGACCCATTATAAAGACTTCAAACACCATTGTTTCTTAACTAATACACCAATCACACAGTTAGTTATCCAAAATATCCCAAAACAAAATAACAACCAGATTTTTTTTATTGCACACCTACCCCTCAACAAATGCATCACTAAGACTATTGTATTTTTTATGACAATTTCAGAATGCCCTTAAACCATTATAAACTTACTATATAACAAAAAACCACACAATTCAACAAAAACCATCGATCCAGACATTTGTGCTTCAAAAGCTTACAGTATATCAATATCAATAAATTAACCTTAAATTGGAAGTTTCGTTTAAAATGCAAAGACACAAAATTCTTAATTAACGCATATTCCATTAGTCCCATCTCGAACCATCGGTGTTTCTTCAGCCACTGCCTCCACTACACCAGACTCATCAGTAACCCTAGTGCTAGAAAGTATAGATACTACGAATTTCAATGATGACATGTAGGTTATTTTTTCCATACCTAGAACAAATAAACTGCTCAAATACCATAAAAATGTATAAATATAGATAGTCTTGATACATTGCAGACAAAATAAAAAATAAAATAACACAAAAAACAATATAATGTTAATATTTGTTGGGTTTTCAACTGAATTTGTATATTCTGCAGTGTTATCATAAAAATCACACACCAGGACATTATCATACCATTAAAAACTAGCTACACCACAATCCCTTGTTAAGAACCCAAAATTTCAAAACCCATCGGAAACACAATACCAATACTTTAACACAGTTGTTCCAATAGTTATTTGGATTATCCAATTGCAGCCAGTATCAAATTAATGATCGTCGTATTATTTAGTTAGTAGTGCACAAGAATTAACCTACCACAACGATTATTTGCAGAAATGATATCCAGATTGAAACCTACATTGACACCCATTGATTTTCTTCATTTAATAAACATCATTTACCCATAACTAATTAACACGATTATACTAAACGAGTAAAAATATAGAATACTAACCTTTTGATACCTTCTTAGCTTTTATTTCAATGAAGTGTTCACCATTATGACCGCCATTACTATAATCTTTTCCACACAAAAAATTGTTGTGATTGAATCTTTTTTTTTGTTACAGCGTGAATTAAGGGTTCTGATTAGATTTTGTTTCTTATTTTGTTTCCTATTCTGCATCTAAAGGTAGCCGTTTTAGCTTATTACCGGGGCGTGTATCTTTCATGGGGTTCTTCATTAATAGCGTGTCTGGATGTGTGACTAAGGCTTAGGGTTATTTGGGTAATTAGTCAGGTTGGACCCTTTTGGCCATAATTGGTGGGTTATGTGCCTCTAAGGTAACTAACCCATGCATAAATTGTGAATAACAGTTATATTGAAAAAATATGTTGGTTTCTTATTCAAATAATATAATATAACAGAATAATAATCATTCTAACAATTGATAAGCTATCGATAGATAATTAAAATTGTACGTTTATCACTATAAAATAAGTAAGTTTATTAAATAAGACTTTTAAAATTGCAACATTATTTTTTGTGTTTTATCTTTATTGATATATCTTATATTCTAAGCCTATAATATTATATTTTATTATATTTATTATATATTATAGTTAGAAAATCTTAATAAAGTTATGGTCTAGATATCATAATGAGTTATGATAATGAGAATCTAAGTCATATGACCTTTTCAAACTTTTTCTAAATCGTAGTATTGACGAGTTAAATCTCGATGATCCTAATAGAATAATATGTAACTAAATATAACTTATTTGATAAATATCTTTAGTTTGCGTTTATCGACTTAGGTGTATAGATGATACAAATAGAGATGTTGTTATTGAATGGATCATAACTAGCGATCCATAATTGTTTATTAGCTTGAACTTTCAAGGGTTAAATAATTATAATCCTTTGTGTGTGTACTTATTCTGTTTAGATACTAGACTACTAATGTATCTGAATTCTACTAGAAAGGATATTGGAATTAGATAAGATGTGAGTGAAAATATCACAAGATTATAATGGTTCTACCAAATACTTAGTCAAGATGATAAAATGAATGAAGAAAGGGGAATATCAGGTCATTCCTCTATCATTGATAATCAACAAGTAACCCAGTTGATTATATAATTGGATTTAAAAGTTGTATCACATCCCATGATAATCTGGAGTTTGAAAAATAGAGGGAGTACGTACATGATCATTAATGGATGCTTTGTAATGAGTTACTTCACGTTATTTGATCGTTTAAGAATTATTTTAAAAAACCCCCGATTAGTAGTTCATTAAATTTATGCCTACCGGGATAAAGATGAACACATGTAATCGAACAGTAATGAATGTGTTGATCTTGCTTTATTTTGTTAATTATATTTATTGTTAGATAAGAAATCTTTATTCATCACATACTTGTAATATTCATATATTAATATGTTAGTACAAGTTAATATACAAAATAAGATTTGGCTATGACTAAAAGAGGAAAATAAAAAGAAAATGAAATGCTTTGAATATTTGAAAATATAAGCCATACTCCCTCTGTTTTTAAAAGGTTGTCACTTATACTAAAAATAGTTGTTCCAAAAAGGTTGTCACTTTAAAAAATCAAGACACTTTTTTTTCTTTATACCACTTTTACCCCTAATTAAATATTAGAGTAAATGCCTCGTTTACCCCCTAGGGTTTGGCCCGTTTGACTGTTTACCCCTCATAGTTTAAATGTGACTGGCTACCCCCTAATGTTTATTTTCGTGACTCGTTGCCCCTGTTAACGTTTTTCGTCCAAAAACACCGTTAAGTGTCACATGCCTGGCACATTTTCTGCGTTTTTATTATTTGTTTATTCTTAATTAGTTTTAATTAATTACTTAACCTAATCCAAGTTTTTTACAAGGGCAAAATAGATATTTAATATTATTAAATATAAATAATAAAATTACCCCCTCAACCCCTACCCTGAAACACCCCCTTTTCTTCTTCGTCTTCCCATTCTTCTTCTTCTTCTTCCCCGAATCCCTATTTTTTCCCATCCTTAGCTAACATGTTCATATAACTAATTAGAATATATAGCATTAAGCAAAACATGGCCGAGCAGAAGATCCACGAAATATTGATACCCAATTTCACCACCTCTCCACTTCAACTTAGCTGGACCACGCCCATAATGCACTCCACCGTTACATTGATCATCATTATGCCATGGATAAGTCATGTCAAAATCATCGATCACAATATCAACTACACTATATTCTCTAAGCTTATCCAACACTACTCCGTTAAATGCCTCCATCTTATTAGGATTAAAGCTAATCTCCTAGTGTAACCACCTGCTCCCACGGTGGTATTGTAAATAAAATATGGCAGCACCACTCCTCTCGGCCTCACTCCGTCCATTACATCTTTCCAGAACTTAACTGCATAATCTACCCCTCCAATAAATCGTCTAATTGTAGGCCAATATACACCATCGTGTAGACTTGAGTTCATGATTATAGTGTTTGGTACAAGATCTCCTGAGAAATAACCTTTTAACAAATCAGCGTCACTTAATGAATATAACCCTTGATAATTCCCTTTGGCATTTGAATGACCGTTGAAAATTCTAGTGAAATGGACCATTTGGGATGGATTATTCGGATCTGTAATGTTCATACCGTACTTTCTTGGTACAGCCAGAACATCATTAACATCCAATATGAAATTAAGAATGTTTCGAATGGTGTCACAATGATTCGAATCACCCCACTCTTCTTCTTCTTCCCATTCTTCTCCTGTTGGGCCCAATTACACTGGGCATTTGTCTGCTCTTTTATCCCAAACATAAAAACACTAACCCCATAATACATTTTTTAATAATTTGGAAATGGAAAAGTTACATATAATTGATTTAATGTAGAACGAGAAGGAGGCGAAGAAGAGGGGGAGGTTGGAAGTGGTTATGGTGATTTTTGAGGATTTGTATTTAATGATTTTTTTTGTTTTGGAGAAATAGGGATTCGGGGAAGAAGAAGAAGAAGAAGAAGAAGAAGAAGAAGAAGAAGAAGAATGGGAAGACGAAGAAGAAGAGGGGGTGTTTCGAGGTGGGGGTTAGAGTGTTATTTAATTATTTATATTCAATAATATTAAAACTATTATTAAGTATTTATTTTTCCCTTGTAAAAAACTTTAATAAAGTTAATTAGTTGATTAAAACGAATTAAGGATAAAAAAATATTAAAAACGCAGGCATGTGCCATGCACGTGACACTTAACGGTGTTTTGGACGGAAAACGTTAACAGGGGCAACGAGTCACGAAAATAAACATTAGAGGGGTAGCTAGTCGCATTTTAAACTATGAGGGGTAAACTGTCAAACAAGTCAAACCACAGGGTGAAAACGAGGCATTTACTCTAAATATTATGATATATGTTTCCAATAAATATTTAAAAAACAAAGACACTTTATGGAGGGTATTTTGGTAATCATATGGTTAATAAATGATATTTCTTAGTTTGTGTGCAAAAGAAAATGTGACAACCCTTTTGGAATGGAGGTAGTAATATTGTAAGTTGTTGCAATCAACGTGAGCTACAAACTATGAAGCTGAAGCACTTTTCAAAATAAACAAACATATTTCTTTTCGTTTATTATTTCAACGGGGAATTTTTCTCTACCATTATCCTAATAAAACCTAATAAATGAAAACAATGTTATAAATAGAGATAAGAAAACAAGCATAAAACGTAAGCTTATTTCTTTCATTCATCATTTGTGTGGACAAGATAACGGTATGAAGGTCATATTTATAGGAGAAATATGACTCTTCATATTATACAATAAGTGTCTCCATAATGATGGGAATAAGCGAGGTCTAGTAATCCTAAGGGACATCCACTTTATTATTTACAATACTCCCCCTTGGATGTCTGTTCCTCTTAAAATTTGTCTCATCAAAAACCTTGCCAAGAAAAACCTTGTGGGATAAAACACTTGGATGAAGGAAAAAGAGTACATCTAAAAAAGACTAATTATCTTGATATAGTGTCTCGTTAAAACCTTGTAAAAAAAACTCCAGTGGGATAAAAACTTGGACGAAGGAAAAAGAGTATAGTGTCTTGTTCACGCTCCCCCTGATACTGGCAAGAGATATCTGAGTTGTCGCATTCCAATATTGTGGATCAACTTCTTAAATTAGTGGTTGACAATACTTTGATGACCAAATCAGCAAGATTGTTATGTAATTGTATTTGATTAATATCCCCATTCTTCTATAACCCGCGCGTGTATAAACATTGTTATATTTCTTATTGAAGATAAACTTCACATCTCTCGAATATGTTAAAATATCCACTTAAATAAATATAGTATACCACTTCCCCTTGTATATTAACTGGAGGATATGCCTCATTAAAACCTTATAAGGAAAAACCCATTGAGACAAAACTTGATGAAGGGAAAAAGAGTATATCATTCCTTGGAGGTATGACACATATTCAATTTGTCTCGTTAAAACCTTTCCAGGAAAACCCCTTGGAAAAAACCCTGGTGAAGGAAAAAAGTATCGAGTGTCGATTTATTTCCCCCTCATTGCGACATCAAGTAATTTTGATAATTCTTTCATTACTTGTGGGCTTGCAGCTCGAGTAGTGTTGTTGGTAAAGACTTAGTGAATAAATCTGTTGGATTCTCATTTGATTATGTTCGTTCCATGTCAATAAACAACAAATTAGTATAGGGAAGAGTATATTGTATTCTTAATGATAGTAGATATTTGGAATTCCTTGTTAAAACCTTACTACAAAAAAACCCTAAGGGGAAAAACCTTAGTGAAGGAAAAAGAGTAAAACAAACAAATATCGTCTCCCCCTTATTGTAACACGCATTCTCAAAAAAATTATATTAGAATCACATAATATACTTTTGAGCCTACCATTTAACAATTAGTACACACTATATCTTTAGCTGATGAATCTGTTGGTTTCTTGCCTGGACAATTTCGTTAAATACATCCTCGAATTTACTGTAGAAATCCTTTGGTAAAATATATTTCAATATCTCACGTACTGATCTTCAATTTCGTTTGATGATAATAATATATATGATTTGTGAGGAGGTCGTAATCATTCTCAATTTCTTAAATCTCCAGGATGAGAGAATATTATCATAAGGTAATATCATACTTGTTAGGAAGTAATCCATGCTACCTGCTTCCTGGTTATATAACTAAAAAAAATTCTCTTGTGCTTCATGCACTTTATGTTCTTCAGGAACCTTTTATGCTCCAGACACTTCTCGTTCTCCGAGAATCTAATATTTTTATACGCTCTAAGTGCATCGGGCACCTATCATGCTTCATGCACATGTGTTCATCAAGAACATCAATCCAATAATCATGTCACTTATCTTGGATATTTACTTATTGATGTCTTCCTATTTTTGATAAATTAATCTAGGTTGGAGACATCATTTTAGGTGTATTTAATAATTTAATTCTTGATTTTTATTCATAATAATGAAATTTTCCTATTTCTTGTCTTGATTTGATGATTTTATTATTTTTAGAGCATATTTGGTTTAATTGTTTGTTAATTGTGAATATTTAAAGATATATGGTAATTAATTAGATGCCAAATCAATTCTAAGAGATGATGGAAAGAAGATAATGATAAAAATTTGAAATTTAGGAAGTAAAAGATAAATTAGGAAAGATAAAGTTGTCAAGTAAATCTGAATTCCAGTAGCTACGTCCATTAAATTGATCATAACTCAAGATTGGCTGGGAATTTGGAATAATGGTTTGAACCAAAACTGTAGAGCTTTTTGAGACGATCAGTTTAGATATAAGGAGCGCGTAAATCAAAGCAATATTGAAGAAGTTACGGCCAAAACAAGACATCAATAGTTTCTTACCTTTTCTATATTTTAGGGTGTCGAATTTGATTTGGAAAAGAGTCTTATTACTTGCCCTCTACTCCAAGAATCCGAACTAGGGTTAGGAATACCCTGTAAATACACTCTCTATTCAGTAGAAACAGATCATTGGCCAATCCTTAAGCCAAGAGGAAGCTTACAACAAGAGAAGAGAAGTTTGGAAGGAGCTGAATACCAAATTATGTTTTCACAAGCCTTCAAATTTGTAATTGTTTTCTTTTGTTTCTCTAGTATGAACTAATTTATTTTAGCTTGAGATTTAGCATATGGGTATGAACCCTAGACTTGTTTTACATCTATTTTGATTTGGGATTTTAATTATTTAAATGAATGACTGTTTTATTCTTTGTTTTATGTGCTTTGACTTATTAATTGTTTTCCTTGCGGTGCGCAACGTATAGGATTACCTTAATAGTAGTTAGATGGTCACCCGGAAGGGGTGTATAATTATTGAAACAGCACATAAACGTCTAGTGTGCGATAGTGATCCTGACAGGCTTGCCTAACTAGATAATTATTAGGGTTTGGTTTGACCACCGATCATCATTAGAAGGCCAGACTCATTTAGGAAACTAGTGGCGTAGGAGCACCCTATTTAAGTCCCCTCGTGATTGTGAGGTCGCCACCTAAGTCTACCCGGAAGGGGGTTAGGAGGAATTTAGAATCCTGGTTATTGCCATTCTACATAATTTTCCCTTACACGATTAGAATAAACAAGGCTAACGGGGATTAAACCATTGGGACTAGCTCAATGGCCAGGACCTTGTCTATCATCTAGAAGGTACAGGTTTCTAATTCCCTCAGCCTTGTTATTTCTTGAGCCCTTAAAGGGGGTAAGCAAGAGGTGCAAGGTTCTAGTACCCTCCCTGAACATGAGTAACATAGTTCTAATTAAGTGGGAGTATGCCTGAGGAGGCTTGTATATTTCCTATGGGAATAGTCATGGTGCGAGTAAGTTGGCCCGGACACCCATACATAAAACAAAAAGAAAAGGCTAGTGGGGATTACTTGCTATATCTCGTGCTATCTTCTTCTCTTATTTAATTTTCTGTCTTTACTTTACTTAGTTTAATTTTTTCTTTACAAAAACCAAACAAAAATTACTTGTCTTTTCTTTATTTGCGTATTATTCTTCTAGCTTTCTTATTTGCACTTGATAATTACTTAAGTTCTCTCTAACTTTCGTAGTCTCTGAGGAACGAATCTTAATTATCATTAAAACTTGCATATGATCTGTGATCCTTGTAGTGAGTTACGTGTTTAGGCTAGGGTGTATTTGCACTTATTTTTTCTATTATTTTATCACGCCTCAGCCGACACCAAGTTTTTTGCGCCGCTGCCGGGGACTACATAGTTAGTCTTGTGCATTTATTTAGTGCTTTTATCTCAGTTAGTTCTATTTTACGCTTTTGTTTTTAGTTTTGTCTTTACAGATTTACAGATGGCAAGTCGGAGGAAACTTGATCTTCCCATCTCATTCAGAGTGCAACGTAGAGGAATCCGCACTCCAGAAATCCAAGCCACTAAATTTCGACCTGATCCAGGCATGATAGCGCAATTTGCGAGTCATGGAGAATTAGGGGTGCTGCACATCAAGATCCAGTTCGTTATGTCCAGAAGTTTATGCAGATTTGTGACGCTTATATCATCAAAGGCGTTACACAGGAACAGATGTACTACGTCATGTTCCAATTCTTTTTAACCGGAAGTGCAAGCGATTGGTACGATTCCAAACACCCCGAATCTATTCCAGACTGGGACAAACTTCAGGCAAAATTTCTAGACCGATTCTATCCGGTTAGTAGACGTTTAAAAGATATGTTGGAGTTTGAACAGTTTATTCAAGAAGAAGGGGAAAGTGTTGATGAAGCATGGTTGCGTTTTAACGAGAAGAAAGCTAGGTGTCCATTCCATGTCTCCTCGCCTGAATATCATTTAACCATGTTCTATGGAGGACTCAATGACGAGTCCAAGGCAAAAGCAGATTTGTTAGGAGATGGAAGTTTCGTATTATTAGATCTTGAAGAAGCTAATACTATTATGGAAAGATTTCTGGATACCGAGAGAAGTTGGCCGATTGAATCCGAAAAACAAGAGGATACTTTAGAATCTCTAAAGATCAAAGAATTAAACCAACAACTCAAGAAATTACAAGAACAAGCGCGAAAAATAGCTCAGATAAATCTAGTACACACTTTACCTTCATGTCTTGGTTGTGGAGCAAGAAATCATTTGTGGGAGAATTGTATTGATAATCCAGCCTCGATTTCCTTCATATCTCATCAAAGAAACCATTACTCAAATGGTTATTATCATCCTCAAGGAAGTCACGCTAATTATTATTCCCCACATAATTAGAATTGAGTTGAAAATCAAGGTAATTCTTATCAAACTCAACCTCAACATTATGATCAACCACAACCAATCTATCAACAAGTGCTAGAATATGATCAAGAACCACATCCATATTTAACGCAACAAGCTACACAAGAACAACCTTGGAGTTTGGATCCAAGTATCGTAGAACTTATGGGATTATTTGAAGAAGCATGAAGATAAGTCATCGAAGACTCCAAACCCAATCAAAGGTAATCAATAATCTCGAGCATACTCTCTCACATATGGCGAGTACATTACAGAATATGCCAAAAGGGAAACTCCCAAGTGATACTATTGCTCTCGAAGATGATCCTTGCCATGCGGTTGAATAAAGAAGTGGAAAACAATTACCTCCGCCTAGAGTAGAAGAAACAGAACCAACCTCTATGTTTGAAAAATTGGTTGAAGAAACAATAGAAGACAAGGTCGAAGAGGCAATTAAACCAAAGAGTGTCCCAGAAAAGACACCAGAAAAGAAGAAGAGTTCAGTGGTAAACAATACACATCCTCCTCCACCATACCCATCACGTGTCAAAAAGAAGAACAATGAAAAAGAATTCAAGAAGTTCCTTGACATGGTGAGCAAGCTATATATCAACATTCCGTTTGTAGAATATCTTAAGAGAATGCCGAAATATTTGAAATTCATGATGGGCATTCTTTCTAACAAACGAAGTTTAGAAACTGGGGAGATGATTGGATTATTAGAGGAGTGTAGTGATATTTGTCAAAGAAAGTTGCCACCGAAGCTACAAGATCCCAGAAGTTTTACGATTCCCATAGCTATTGGTGAAAGCTGGACCGGGAAAGCATTATGTGATTTAGGCACGAGTATTAATCTCATGCCAAAGTCCCTGTTCGAGAAGCTCAACATAGGAAAGGTAGTACATACTTCAGTGGTATTACAGATGGCGGATCGCTCACTCTCCCAACCAGTAGGTAAAATTGAAGATGTTTTAGTTAAAGCTAGTAGTTTTATATTTCCTTGTGATTTTATTATTCTTGACTACGACGCGGATAAGAATGTCCACATCATCTTGGGTTGACCATTCTTAGCCATTGGGCGTACACTAATAGATGTTGAGAATGGTGTATTTAGGTGATGAATTAATCTAGGTTGGAGACATTATTTTATGTGTATTTAATAATATAACTGTCGATTTTTATTCATAAAATGCTATTTTTTATTTCTTGTCTTGATTTGATGATTTATTATTTTTAGAGCATATTTGGTTTAATTGTTTGTTAATTGTGAAGCTTTAGAGATATATGGTAATTAATTAGATGCCAAATCAATTCTAAGAGATAATGGAAAGAAGATAATGATGGAAAATGGAGATAAAGGAAGTAAAAGATAAATTAGGAAAGATAAAGTTGCCAAGTAAATTTGAAACCCAGCAGCTACGTCCATTAAATTGATCATGACTCACTATTGGCTAAGCATTTGGAGGAATAGTCTGAAGCAAAAGTGTAGAGATTTCCGAGACGATCAGTTTTGATATAAAACGCGTCAATGGGAGCAATATTGAAGAAGTTACGGCCAAAACAAGACAGCAACAGTTTCCTACCTTTTCTATATTTTAGGGTTACGAATTTGATTTGGTAAAGAGTCCTATTACTTGCCCTCTACTCCAAAAACCCAAACTAGGATTAGGAATACCCTATAAATACACTCTCTATTCAGTAGAAACACATCCTTGGTCAATCCTTTAGCCAAGAGGAAGCTTACAACAAGAAAAGAGAAGTCTGGAAGGAGATGAATACCAAATTATGTCTTCATAAGCCATCAAATTTAAATAGTTTTCTTTTCTTTCTCTAGTATGAACTAATTTATTTTAGCTTTAGATTTAGCATATAGGTATGAACCCTAGACTTGTTTTACATGTATTTTAATTTGGTATTTTAATTATTTAAATGAATGACTATTTTATTCTCTGTTTTATGTGTTTTGACTTATTGTCTATTTTCCTTACGGTGCGCAACGTATAGGATTACCTTAATAGTAGTTAGATGGTCACCCGGAAGGGGTGTCTGATTAGTGAAACACCACATAAATTTCTAGTGTGTGGTAGTGATCCTGACGGGCTTGCCTAACTAGATAACCATTAAGGTTTGATTTAACCACCGATCATCATTAGAACGCCAGCCTCATTTAGGAACCTAGTGGCGTAGGAGCACCCTATTTAAGTCCCCTAGTGATTGTGAGGTCGCCACCTAAGTCCACCCGGAAGGGGGTTAGGAGGAAATTTGAATCCTGGTTATTGCAATTCTACATAATTCTCCCTTACATGATTAGAAAAAAGAAGGCTAGTGGGGATTACTTGCTATATCTCGAGCTAAACTCTCATACTATCTTCTTCTCTTATTTAATTTTCAGTCTTTACTTTATTTAGTTTAATTTTCTCTTTACTAAAACCAAACAAAAATTACTTGTCTTTTCTTTATTTGCATATTATTCTTCTAGCTTTCTTATTTGCACTTTATAATTGCATAAGTTCTCTCTAACTTCCGTAGTCTCTGAGGAACGAATCTTATTTATCATTAAAACTTGCATACGATCTGTGATACTTGCAGTGAGTTACGTGTTTAGGCTAGGGTGTATTTGCACTTATTTATACTATTATTTTATCACGCCTTAGCCGACACCACTTATCATAGTAAACTTTTTAATAGTTTCCAAAAGGTAGAACCCTAACGTCATTTTACCCAATACATAAGGACGTCTCCCTAATATTAATTATAGGCTTTTTGCATGAACCTTTTTGTGATACAATTATGGTCATAGAATTAAATCTTGTATGGACATTTATTTATTTATTTATCGACAATTTTCACCACTTTGTGATTTAGGATTTTCTATATTCGGGTACAGTCACTTGGTATCTTCGGGGACTATTACTTCCTTTTAAGAGTAATGCATGTGTCACCATTAGCTGGCTCAGTTATCTTCTATCGTATTACGTGGATGTGCACATTCCACGGTTTTTACGATTTCATCATATACTCATGAGATTTTCTTCTTCGGGGAATGGTATATTCGATAGGTCAATCATGATTCATACGTTGATTATATGAATTCCAAGTCTACCACGCTTCATGCGTTAGTTAGATGCATTACAACTTTTACACGCTTCATGTGTTGGTTATACTGATTACAGATCCACCACGCTTCATGTGTTGGTTATTTACATTACATATTTACCACGCTTTATGCTATGGTTAGAGATATTATAGATTCACCGCACTTCATGTGATGGTTATTATCATTATTCTAAGCTCACCACGATTCAAGCGTTGGTTATATACATTCTTTGACATATTTGTTTTTATATGTCCTTCTAGGACAATCATCTACACTTGAGCGTTTAATAGTTATTTATGGGATTTTACAATATTCTATGTGTTCAATGAATGAATTTGGTATATTATTTGCAACACATCGCAAATGACTTCTCTCTTAAACTTCAAGTTCTGATTCTTTAGTTAGTGGATAGAGATGGGACAATAAATTGTATTCCCTGATATGGCACACCATACGGTTACGGGTTTTCTCTCACTTATAAGGGATAAATTTTCTCATCAAAATAATACTCTACAAAATATAGTTTAAATATATCGCCCATTAAGGATTTAAGATATTGAATAATAAAAAGAGAATTGAACTCAACAAACTCCAAGCTTCCGGTTGGGATATTCTCACAATAATCTTACTAGAGAACGTGAAACATAAAGGCAGCCACTTAGTACATGAATTTCCTGGTTCTTTTAAGTAGAGACCAAGCCAGTTCTCTATTTTTTGAGATAGTATTATTGGAACTAGGGGTCCAAGTCGATCATGTCATAAATACAAAATTCTTTGGATCTTCAGATCATTGCTTTTGTACAATGTACGTCTCAACTGCTCGAATATGTATATAATACAACCCCAAAGAAATAGCAGGAAAATATATTGTTACGGACACTTGTGGTTTATACAAAATACTAATTAAGGAAATATCCTTTAAATTTAGTAAATTTTTTCAGGATTTACTTGAAACATAATTCGCCAATTATGTCAATTTTGTACAACAAGGTAACATAACTTTTGGGCATCCAAGAACTTTTAATTTGATCGACTAAATGTCTTAGTATTACACGAGTACGCGGACACTATGTAGTTCTGCTTTTCGATAATATTCGTGATGGCTTATTTACCGTGACATTTTACTTTCATGATATTCCTTATTATTCCACATCTGGTGGTAAGGATATTTCTTTTTACCTTAACCTTGTCTGGAGTTCGGGTCACCAAGATGTTAATTCCAGACACATTGAAAGACATTGCATTTTCTTTCAGAAACACACTTCCATTCACTTCACAGAATGGTTTTTAGCTAGGAAAATAAAATTTAAGTCACCGAATTATTGTCATTATATGACAATTTTTATATGATCCGAAAATGGTGCATTTGCTTCATAGAATGTGATTTTATTCTCTCCAGAGAATAATATCTAATCAAGGAATAGTATTAAGTAAATGGAACGTGAATTATGATTTTTATATCAATAATTCATTATTTTTCTTGCTTACAAGACAAACGATCTTATAAAAAAATTAAACCTTTATTCGCGATATAACTACTTCAAGATTATATGCGTGATAGGATACAAGGAGACGAGTATATGTTATACCCAGTAATATTACATTTGCTTGCTTGAAATTTTAAATTAATTTAGTAGTACCTCACATGTACTGAAACTTTCTTTTGTCCAATATACTAACAAATTGTTAGATTGTCCAAATGGTAAGACTATAAACATTTACAAGGGAGGTTGTAGATTTGAAACTTTTATCATGCAAACTTCGCACAAATTATCCCAAAAGATGGGGCATTTCATAAAATTATTTAGTTCAACTTATCTTCCCCTAATTTTATGTCCTTTTTATGAATGAAATCAGTGTGTGTTACTAAAATAAACTCTCTAACATTCAAGAAATGTTTATTTAATGATATGAAAACAATATCAACGAACTTCCGGTTCATAATATTGCTTTAGGAATTATATATATGAACCAAAAATTTATTTGTAAGAAGTATCTCCATCAATGGTATATAAACGAACTCCGGGTTCAAGAAAATTGGGAGTATATCTTCATTGTCAAGTCATTACAAAGATAGTCCATATTCCTTTTATTTAACAAAAAACCATTCTTAAATATTCATTAAGTCCATATGAGCTCTTCATCAGAGAACAAATTATTATTTTTTTGCGTCAAACCTACTTTTTTCTTCGAATTATGGCTTTGAACTTTTTTTTTCAATTCTCGATCCACTAAATAGACTTTAGGTCTATGAGATTTGTTTAGACTTTCATACCAAAAATAATTAATCTATGCGTCATGCATTTTTTTTTCAAGATTTCAGACATAAAAATTAATATTATGTTTCGGGCATATATTTTTTCTCCAGGCTTAGGGATTATAACATTAGATTAAGGTTTCATGCATATATGGTTACTTTTATACTTTCGTCATATGAGATTTTATTTTAGATTTCGAGCTTATAAGATTCATTGTAGGCTTCAGGCCTATAATAACACTCTTTTCATTTTCGAACCCTTCAAAACGAAATTTAGGCTTTATGCCTTCAATTTATTTATATAGGCTTTCGGCCTTTAAATTTTTATCTTGTCTTCAAGACTTTAGATAATATGTTTATGTTTCGGGAATATGAATTACGCTCTAAGGTTCGAGCATATAAAATTTGTTATATACTTCCGGCATATAATTCGCCGAAGGCTGCGGGGCAGTAAAATGTGTTGAATGCTTTAGTCATATACTATTTATTGCATGCTTCAGGCATATACAATTCGTCAAAGGCTTCGTGCATATTTTTCCATAACTTTTCACTTTCATGATATTTACTATTATTCCACATTTGGTGGTAAGAAAGTTAATTTTTTTTAGTAGTATTCAAACACTACAGAATCAATGGTTGATTTTTATGACCTCAACTGAAACTTGGTTCACCAGAGTACTAAATCTAGACATATGGTAAGAAATTGTATTTTCGGGAAACACAATTCTATTCGCTCCAGAAAATAGTTACATCATTTAAACCAATTGTTTCTGCCACTCGGTCATTACCATCACCATGTCAATTATATAAATATTTAGAAAAGCATCCACTTCAAGAAATACGATTACATTCCCTTCGGGGACGGAAAGTTATCCAGTGGATTATTAATTGTGTTTTTCATCAATAATTCATCATATAAAAAAATACTGATATGATGAAAAAAAAATAGATCCAATAGAAAAAAACTTAATGATATATAAGTCAAAGAGAAATTAAATTATACCTGGTTTTCTTTTTTGATAATTCACCATCGTTTGTTTCTCTTTATAGTAAACTAATCATTTCTCCTTTTTGATTTACCCATTTATTCATCAATGTTAACATTATCACATAATACATATGAAATGAAATTATTGAGTAAATATTTTTATCTTTATTTTTTGAATAAACTGGTAGCAAAAATATATCATGAAAGATAAACCATATACAATATATACTAGTAAAATTTCAATTGCTAACTTTTTAACTTATCATCACCATATAACTAAGTGACATGGTGCAGGCATACGTGCCAGGCATATAATTCATCAAAATTTTATGATTCCATGGGAAAGAAAAAATTAATACTTAATCTAAAATAGTAGTAAAGAAATCAGATTGGCAAAGTCTCGTGCGGATATCATGTTATAAACAGAGATACGAAAACAAGAATAAAACGTAAGCTTATTTCTTTCATTCATCATTTATTTGTACAAGATAATGGTAAGTGTCTCCATAATGATAGGAATATGAGAGGTCTAGGAATCCTAAGGGACATCCACTCTATTATTTACAATAAATACATGGTGGGTTGACTATTAATAAACACTATTTAATCTTCGTTTAGCCTTTCGTCGATCGTACGTCGGAGTCACTTTTATAGGAATCGCCTATGTAGATCACATCCTTGCTTTTTTGTGTGTTTAACATCACTTGTCTTTGTATGTAATTTTATTCATATATAGTTCTAATCATACAATTCTGCCAACATTAAGTAGTATGAGGTTGTTTGACATGAGGTTTATTACTCCATGATTCTTGTCTTTTTATATGTGCATGTTTCATGTCTTTTCGTGAAGAACTCGTCCCTAATAATGATGATTTTTGTCCCTAAAAACCCTTAGTACTAGGGACGAGTTTTTCATCTTTAGGGATAAAAATGTCGTCCATAATGCTAATTTTTTTTTAAAATGTTTTTTATAATATCTTAAACTCGTAAATTTATATATAGGTTAAATACACAATCTAATAAATGAACACTACTACTATATAATTCCTACAAATTTAGTTAACAAATCGCAAAATATTACAGTGTTTAACATATCAAGTCATTAATTCGTACAAAAGTGTCAAATAACATAAGAATGCCCTTAATACGTGTCTCCCGGTATGAATATCACGTTTTGTTTTCACTTGTTTTCTCAAACATATATATGTTAACATCTTACAAGTTAACAAGTATTAAAATTCTCATAAATGAGTGAAAAAACTTACTAGTTTGTCCCATAACCATAATCATCGCCATCGATGTCCTGATCACTATCGATGTATAATGGCTGACGAGATGGGTTGTTGGGGTCATCGCAATTATCATTCCATGTATCGTCGAGTAATTCATCATCATCGTTCAAGTGATCGTACCCCAACGAGTTTGGATCAACCTTTATGCCCTTTCCGCTATTCAAATGTATTTGAGAGCCATCAAAGATATTCGTATCAACTATAGTAATGGAGATCGAATATGTAGTAGGCGACATGGATTCCATACCCTATAAATTGGCACCCCACACATGACTATCATTTGCTTCCAATACAACTTTCCACCCCTTTTGGGATTTCTTTGCATTTATTTCATCTATATAGAAGATCTTCCTTGCTTGAGTGGCTAATATGTAAGGCTCCTCGCTGCACCAGAAAGAAGATGTGTATGTGTTCTAAATTTCTCTTTCTCTTACTCTCGTCGTTGTTATACCAGTTGCATGTGAACACGACAACCAAATAACCACCACCAAATTCAACCTTGATTATATTGACTAACTCAACGTAAAACGTTACTCCGTTTGTGATTGTACAAACACCATAATCTGGAGTAACTTTTTGTTCGCCTTTTACACGTGCTACCAATTTTAACCCGTCTATAACGCAAGAATCGAATCTATAAGTGGCACTATGTGAGGTGTATCTCAACGCAATAAGTTATGGTGTTACACATACTTCTTCGGTTTGTCGCATTACATAAACCTGAAATGGATATATGTTTTTGTTAGTGTCGCATCCCTGCTTGTTTTTTGAAGTAAATTTTAAAATACCTTTTCATTGAACCACCTAGAAAATTGTAATTATGACTTCTTTCTACATCCGAGGCAGGTATCCATAATGAAGACTTGTGTTCACTAAAAAAGGAAATCGTGTAAATAATATTGAAAGATAAGGAAAGTGAACTTTAAAATTACTTACATCATATATGGTTGAATCTCGTCACGGTTGTTGAGAATGTACCAATCAACTCTCTCAATTTCTTTGTATGCAGGAATGCAAAACTCCTTCTTACCCACCCGTAGACACTCAATCCTAGACACAGATATTTGTTTTGGTTCGAGGATCGAATCACCATATCTTCCAAGTTCGTTGGACTTTGTTTTTTCTTCTCATATATAGCGTGAGATAAATGTCAACGTATCCCTCTGAAATCCAACCTTCAGGCCTAGCCGGATTCCAAATATATTATTTAAGCTTCTTAAAATATCTTTTGAAATGGTACATCCAACTCATTTGAACCGGGCAACCTATCTGGGCTTCCTTGTATAAGTGAATGACTAGGTCGACCATGGTTTCAAAAAAAGCAGGTGGAAAAATTATTTCAAGTTGGCACAAAAGCAACACCACTTATACTTTCCCTCTCTTGAGCTCAGTCATACTTAGGTTTCTTTTACAAACCATTCTAAATATGCAGCACAACCCTACTATTGGATCGCTCACCGACTTATCGTCAATTAATCCTGGAATACTTGCCAAAAAAAGAATCTGCATCATTATATGACAATTGTGAGATTTCATTCTTATAATATTTTTAGCGTCACTCAACATGTTATTCTGCAAAATGGTTGCAAACTCGTCTGGAAACTTTTGAGTCTTTAACCAATCAAGAAATGAATGTCGTTTCCTAGGGGAACGCAAATTTGGTATGCGAGTGCATCACTCTACCTCGATCCTCAAACAACCACATCTCATTCCTGATATTCGAATCTCTCAAATCATTTATGGCTTTGCTTATCATTCTTTACTTTCACATTGAGTCCAATGACCATACCAAGCAAGCTATCACACACGTTCTTCTCACAATGCATTACGTCAGTATTATGTTTGAGAAGGATTTTAGACGAATACGGTAATCTGAAGAAAATACTCTTTTTCTTCCAGTTGAACTTTACTTTCCTGTTTGCTTACTCTCCTTACCACCAAAATCATTGTGTTTACCCGGAAAACAAAAGGCAACCTATTAAGTTATGTCTGAATTTCTACAGGTTTATGTTTTCTAGACGAGGGCCTATTCTTTTTTTTGTACAAAATCGTGTTGCTTCTAAAACAATGTCGAGTAGGTAACCACCGGCGATGATCAAAATAAACTAAACCCTTATGCACACGCATCAACGGTGTAAAATCCATGCATTCTAGGAATGCTTTGTAACCTTAACCCTCTCATCGCGAAGTATACGCCCTATTCGGGTAATCGTTGATTATAAATAACAAACAAGCCTACATAATAAATCTAGTTTGTGTGTGTGCATCAAACATGTGAATCTCTATAGACCACAACATCTCCAACTCATCAGTAAGCGGGCGTAGAAAGACATCCATATCTTTACCAGGAGAATGCGAACCTGGAAATCAGTAAACGGAGCATTAAGGTGGTTTCTTTCATGCATAACCACAGCGGAAAATTGTAGGTGGTTAATATAACTGGCCACATACTATATGAGTTGTTTTGCATGGAGAAAGGACAAAACCCATCGATGGACAAACCCAGGCGCACATTTCGAGGATCACTAGCAAACTCAGGGTTTTGCTCATTCAATATTTTCCAATTAATATCATTGTCTAGATAACGTAACACATCAACATCAGCAGACTTATCAGTATGGTTCTAAATCATGTCTTTCGCAGTGTCTCAAAGCGTATAATCGTTGAAATCTTGGCGCAATAGTGAAGCAACGAAGTTTCTTATGAGGTACTTTCTTCATTTTCTTCGGATTCCACCTAGATTCACCACAAAGTGGTCATGCCCCTCAAGATGTTTATTCTCCTTGTAAAACAATGTACGATTATTCAAACAAACATCGATCATACTGTAGCCCATGCCCAAACTTTTCAACTTTCTGTTGTACTCCTCATAAGATGCAGAAAAATTATGTCCTTCTGGTCAAATAAGACCCAACAATTAAAGGAGTTCATTGGAAGAGGTATTCGTCCACTTGTTCTTCACTTTGACATGCATCAATCAGCAATGAAATTCAAAGACCTCATTGTTGTGTAACCCGGGTTAAACTCAATCTCCATTTTCTCGAACAAAGCATTGCAATGACCTCTTTATTAATTGAAACACTCTCGTCCAAAACCTTGGTGGCACCAGATGAACTGCCAACATTAAAAGTGGGCCTCAAATCATCAAACATGTTAACCCTTTCTTCATCTACTATGTTAGGGGTAACATTATTTATAGTAACTTGTGTTATTTCGTCTTATTTTGTCCAAACCACGTACGTTGGCAATATTTCATACCTTAACAGATGCACGCAGGTTTCGGGATTAGGTAGCTTTTGTTTATTCAAACAACGCTTAAACGGACAAAAAATGTAACATGTACTATCCCCATGATTTCCCACAAATCTAATAATATTCATAACCCGACCATATATATATACGAGTCATGGTATTTGTAGATTTAATCCAACCCTTGTTGATAAAGCGACTATTTTAAATAAAAATAATAATGTATAATTAATGCGACAATCACAATAACATTCCGTGAAATTAGGTCGTAAATAAATTAATCCACAAAAACATATAAAATAATAGATTATTTATATAAACCAGATTAATACACAATATATATATATATATATATATACACAATCAAAACAAATTCTTACAAGAATTTAAAATAAATATATTCGAAAAAGATTAAATTTGAGAAAATACCATTTTCCAAAATATTTTGCAGGTAATTTGATTTAAAAAGGATCCCACACGTGGAGGAAAGGGTTGTGATCTTCGGTATTAGATCGACGGGTCTTCGGTAATTTGGATTGGTGATAGGAAGATGTACTTTTTTGTTAGCGTTTTGTTTTTAGGGTGGAAAAATTAATTTGGGTAATAAATAAACAAATCTTCCCTGTAGTTTTAAATTTGTGTCACTCTTTAGGGACGACAAAAAATCTTCTCTAGTACTTTTTCGCCCCTAATATCGCTATTAGGGATGACATAATTTCATCACTAAATGTACCCGTCTTTAGGAACAGAAGCTTGTGGTTCCTAAACATAATTTTTTTTGGGTGGACAATTCGTCCTTGACAACAGTACTAGCGACAAAACTAGGCATTAGGGACGACTTATATCGTCGCTAATGACCTATTTTATTATATTTTATTTTTTAACCTAAACAGGGACAACACACGTGGATCGCACCTATAAACAAATCATAGAGACGACATCGTTTCTAAAAGTTTCGTCCCTAAAAAGGCGATAGGAAATAGTGCATATTGATCCAGAGAAGTAAAATTACTCAATTTAATGTTATATCTGCAGTCAGAGCCGGCCCGAACCCAAGGCAGCCAGGGCGTTCGCCTTAAGTCCCATACTTTTTAGGGCAATATATATATATATATATATATATATATCGTTAGAGTTATCTTATTGTTATACAGTGAAGCCTTGTTTAGTTGAATTGGGAGTGTTTTGTGAGCGGAAAAAAAATAACTTAACAAGTATTATTTTTTCACGTTTTGTTTTTAATGAAGTTATTTTAAAAATAAAAAAACATCTCCACCACCCGAAAAAAATAAAACTTAACAAATATTTTTTTATCTTTTATATGATTAATTCTATTTAATTTTTTATATATTTTTAAACATTATATTATATTATTTTTATAAAAAAATACTTAACAAGTAAGTATATTTTTTCATCTTTAATATAACTAATTATGTTTAGTTTTATACATATTAAGATTAAATTATATTATTTTATATATTAGTCACAAGTTTAATTGAACCACTTTGAAATACAAACGAAACTTAAAAACAAAAACTCGAAACAAATAGTTATTGGAAATGAATTCATTAAATAAAAAGGTTCAATCGTTCAACTGTTCAACTATTATTCTATTAATTATTATGATTCGCAAAAAAGAATAAAGTCATATTGTGTTGTCGATTGAGCAAATATGATAGACGAACTTAAACCCAAAAGTTTAATAAATACCTATGTATCACAAAAAGTATCGAAAATGTTACTAAAGTAAATTTAGTAAATCTTTAAATGTTTTTTTCAAACACTATATAATTGTTTTAGACATAATATCTTAATTTTTTTTGTTTATTTCATAGATTTTATTAGTAAAGTTTTTATATGTGATTTGTTTGGTCAAAACAGGATAATTATATACGGTAAAAGGCTTTATTTCATTTTTTTACCTTAGATATCCAAGACACTCGAGCCAGCCTTGTGTGCAGCCTAATTACATCATTGTACTCCAATTATAGCATATATAAATTAGTAATGAAATTTGCCAAGAGTTTTATAGAAGATAATTAGAAGCTAAAACAAAGATAAAATGCAACTTACGTATGACAGCATATTTTATACGTTTTGTTCCTCGCGTTGTCGATAGATATAGAGATATATAATTAAATTGAGTTTCAATTATTTAGGAAGTTGTTGGTACTTTTAATAAATGGCAATATTTTATCGATAACAAGAACAGTCGCTGAGTATAGTCATATAGCCTTCTGCAATTGAAAAATTGGAATTAATTAAAATGTTTAGTGGTTCACACGATAGATAGAAAGATAATTTGCTTCTGGTGACATTCTAACTAGAAAGGGGTCGAATACCCATGACAAAAATGCAAACCTTTATCTCACAATCATGAGATGTAACTACCCTAAATCATTGACATCCCACACGCAGCGTATTCACTAAAGTATTGTACTATTCTTTATGTAAAAATCCAAACATGATTAGCTTAAGTAATCATCATCACTAAAATGAAATCAATATTTTCCGAAAATAAATAGCTTGTTGCTTTTGCTTTATTTGGACATTATTATCCAAATTAAGACCAAAATGAAAACAAAATAAGAAAGATCATGACCCTCAAATAATGCCATTTGAGTTGAACTGGGTTGGATTGAATTTGTATTGGAAGTCATGTGATTCACATGACTCTCAAATTATGTTGAAAAAAATCAATCATATCTCTCAACTAATGCATTGTATGGGTATGGATTATTATTGTTTGGGCGAAGGATTAGATTAGATGATGTGATTGTGTGCCTAACTCTATCATTATTTTAGTTTAAAAGGAAAATGCATCCAAACAGCAGATAAAGAAAAGTAAGCTAATTAAATTGGGTTTTTTTTTTCGAATGCTTATATATAAATAGATAATAAAGAGTTTACAAAAGCCAATTACCCAATGCCACAAGAAGGCAAATCACAACACAAAAGATGAACTAACTGGGAAGGGGGGTGCAAACCCCAGTTACCAAACAAAGAACCACTAAGGGTTTGTTTAGCAACCCCGTCAGCCACAAAATTCCCTTTACGAGAGACAAGGGAGAAGGTGGGATTACAAGTTTCCGCACAACTATACAAAGACTTATAAATATTACAACAGTCATACTTAGTAAAAGGAGTTCTAGAAATAAGAGGTTCCATGATGCTTGCATTATCATTCTCGATTGTAATTGAGTTAATTGGGTAGCTTGTAGCAATTTTGCAACCCCAAAGAACACCTTGCGCTTCAGCTTCAGCTACATTAGATGCCTCAATCTTCTTAGACTCCCCAGCTATGAAATTTCCAAAATGGTCCCTAACAACAAAACCAATTGCACAACCAGTAGAAGTATAAGAAGCGTCAGTATTAATTTTAAAACAATCTTTAAGAGATGGTTTCCAATTATTCTTATTCATTTTATTCTTATCTTTATTAGACTGAAGTTTAACCTTACTATTAGGTAATTGAATTAATTTACCTTTATTTTTTTTATGATTAACCTCACAAAAACTATCTTTCTTATTATCATCCTCCTTTTCCTTCAGCTAATTAAATTGGGTTAAACCTTACATAGTTATGTATTTATCTAATGAAATTATTATTAAAGAGTTGGATTAATTGAACCTTGTGCGCTGTTTTGTTTTTCTTTTTTCTTTGCATACATAAGAGGGTTAAAAGCCGATAGTTACAAATGACTAAAAGATAAAGATATCCTCATACAGAATCTATTACAATCCTAAGAGTCACACAAACACTCTTATCTCTCGTCATGAAACTCCACATATAATCCGGGGATCCTCTAGTTCAATCTAATCCGACTAAAATGTCCGGTCCGGATGGTATGTCAGCTGCGTTTTATCAAAAGTGTTAAGGAACGGTGGGACAGTCAATTTGTGATATGGTGAGGAAAGCGGAAAATATGGGTGCTTTGCCACGAGAATTAAATAGGACGCTCATACATCTTATTCCGAAAGTAACTAATTCAATCCGGGTATGCTTATTGAAGGTCCTCAAATTGTGGTACAAGCTCTACAATAGACATTTAAAACCCCCAAAGTAAGGCTTATAAATTAATCTCGTTATTTTTTATCTACATCTATCTCGTGTTAAAGGTAGTCACATTCTATTGGGAGGATCAATATGTGTCCTAAGGGTTGGTTGGGAAATTCTGGTATGTGTCATCCAATCTTCACAAACATTTGTCTCTCTATAAATGTTAATGATCTTGAAAAACGTTATCTTATCTAGGATGCTCCTAATGGTCGCAATCCTACGAGCGTTTGGACTTTTGCCTATGTATGCTAGTTCCAAAGCTAAGACAATATCTTGGGAATCCACCTTTGTACAAAGATATATAATATCAAGCGCTTGTGCCAATACCAACCCCTTGTGTAAGGATATTAAGTATGTAACTGTCTTCATGGTAGAAGTAACCTACATCGAAAAGCCCCCTATCCAACTATCCAACTATCCTTTGTGTCTCATATTAGTCCACCCACGTTGTCGCGTATACGACTAAGGTTCACACGTCCATCAAAATTTACCTTTCATCATTGTTGTGTTTTGCACCAACCCCTAGTTCTATTTGTTCCAGACGGCTCGAAACACCCCCACTAATCTTTCCCATGCACGTACACATTCAGCCACGAGGAATTTTGCTTTACTAATTATGGTTGCACCTCTTAGGAATGGAGAGATCTCAACTACACATTAGTTTCTTCATAGTCATATCTCAAATGTTGATGCCCTAAAAAGGATATTCGAAGGCACTCCAATAAATAGAATTTTATGTAAGACGTTCCAATTCCATCATCCTTTAATTGGCACAAACGAGGTCGGCAAAAATTGATGTGTGGCAATACCTACTGTCATCCATCGATGGTGTTGTCGTACTAAGTTTTTCTCCTCTTCTACGACCCTAGGAACGGTTCCCGAAGTCCATTCAGATTGTTGATGTTGTTGTCCATACATATTGTCAGTAACGTCTTTTCACTAAGACTTGGTTAATCTTACCCCCTATCCGAAAAAAGGCACCCTCAAATTGCTACCGCACGCCTCTAACTTCAAGGATATTGTTACTCTTGATAGTCCATATAAGCCTCCCTTCAGAGGGCTACCATGACTGTACTGATTTCTATATGTCGTAGTGTCTATATATAATGCGTAACGGGGTTGTCACGGAATAAGTGTTGAACAACCTATTTATGAACTTAAAAACAAGGTCAAGATGGTTGCACCTCCACGCCTCTTTTTACCAAATTAAGCTGAGTTGGTACTTTATCTTTAATATCCGGCCACAACAAAACTCTATTCTTTTAAGGGAATTTAAGCTTCCCCTTATCCCACTCAACAATTTCACTCATATACCTTGGTATGTTTCTCATCATTGTGGTTTTCACTGAGTATATTATGGGCTTCATTCTTCCATAATAGATTATATGGAATCTCTCTATCACTTCCCAGTCGCACCACTGCAATCTCTAGTAACTTAGTCGCCGGGAAAAAAATGTTGGAATATTCATCTTTCTCAAGATTTATCCTCCCTTGTGTACAACTCTACTTCTTTGAAGTGGATGTCATTTCCAGTCAGACGTATATCTTTTTTTACTAGCAATGCATCTCCTACTAACACTCTAGCCAGGATGTCATGCATTTACTAGCTGAACGACCCATCGGAAGATCCGTCTAACCATGACAATACCTTATGTGATGACCCTACAAATTGTGAGTTATATTTTTTTGGCTCATATGGAACATCCTTCTCTTAATATATTTCGGACTCAAGGATCTTGTTCATATATCGTGTTTTCATGCACCAATTTCCCATCTAACTTTCCTAGTATAGCTCTGATCATGTCATCTACTTCTCAAAAACTTAATCCTCATTTCCGTTTTGATTGAAAACATTTATCCCAAACTATCTAATAGATTTTACGTTGCTCCGCTGACGAACCCTATATAAAATCTCGATGAATTATATCAATCTTTTGACACACATAACCTAGTAGCTTCTCCATCTATATTATATACAATAGCATTGCTTTATTTACTAACTGCATAAGGCTAATACAACCTACTAGCTATAGATGATAACCATTCCAAACAACTGGGTGGTTACATAAGTCATTGATCATGTCTCCATAGAAGATCTGAGGTCTCAACCCCGAAAGAATAGGGTCACGTAGGTATTTTACTAACCCTTCCTTGCGACATAAACCCTTATGCCTTGTGATATTTTCCGTTATGCCTACATCAATATTTCTTGATAATATATGAGAGACTTGTCTTTGTTGATCATTTGTCCTGCATCATGGCAAAATACTCGCAAAGTCTCCTATAATAAGTCAAACATGCTGATAGATACCTCAAAAAAATATTAAATCATCATCAAGGAACATATGTGATGTAGGTAAACCCTCTAAGATTAGACACAAAGGCTGCCAAATACCACTTCCTACAAGCTGATGAATAAGAAGAGACATACTCTCCATGCAAATGACAAAAATGTATGGTAATATTGGGTCACATTTTTTATTCCTCTTTGCTGCTTGAAAGGTGGAAAATGTTCACCATGCCATGGCACACACATATCATTATCTGCCATCACTGTCATGATCAATGATGTTTATGTCATTGGTTTTCCTAATGAATCTAATGAGTCCCTCATGAACTCCTATCTTAACTTATTGTATGCCTTATATAAATCTATCTTCACTACCATGAAACTCTTCTTCCCTTTCACATGTCATAACATGATCATAGACTATTGAATAGAATCTTCATGCAAATCTTATTGCTCATGTTGATCTGGCTAATCGGGTGAAACTGAGTTGTGTATTCTGGAACTTTCACCTTATGGATAAGGTAGAAGAGGGGGCATAACCTTATTTGGAAATCAACCAAATTTTATAGCATGTCATATCATTTCACAAACTAGCGGTTCAACCATCTACAAAAAATTCTAATAGAAAGTCATTGTTATGTTGTCCGGCCTCATCGCCTTGTGCGTTTGTCTCTGGAATATCACCACATGAATCTCCTTGTTTTATGTACATTCCCTTAATACTTATATATATATATATATATATATATATGTCGGGATGCGAGATGAAAGAGGTTGGATGGAGTAGCTTTCTAGAGGAACATTCTCCATAACAAACAATTATGCAAAAAAATCTCATACACATGTCTTTTGCATAGCCTCATCTTTGAACCACTCATGGTTACCATCCTTGATACAAAACCAGACCGTCTTACCTTTTTTAGCAAGGATGAACAATTAATCTAACCAGTTGTTTATGTTCCAAGAATGGGTATGATCAACTCTTGAATATTGTAACTAATGCAATATATCTTGTTCCAACACACTATTATATTCCTTGGTCGTAACTTTAATCTGACAGGGATATTCTATATGACCTAGTAAGATCCTTTTGGATCCCCGATAAATGTTCCATCAGGTGCTTCTTCCTCCAAAAAATATCACAAATACTCCATGTTCTATGACGATAGTCCTCATGTATTACACGATTGAGTAAATACATCGTTTACCCCCTGAACTTTACACGTTGTGACAAATTGCCCCCCAAAGAAATTTTTGCGACTGGATGGTCCTTAAACTATGTTTTTGTGACTCGATGCCCCTTTTTAACGGAAACCGTTAGTTTTCGCCGTTAGTTGGTCATATGCGCAAATTGTCGTGACATTTTACCCCCTGTACTAAGTTTTTTGTAACATTTTACCCCATGTACTAAGTTTTCTTGACATTTTACCCTAGGCACCGAGTCACGAAAAACTTAGTAAGGGGGTAAAATGTCACGAAAAACTTAGTACAGGGGGTAAAATGTCACGACAATTTGCGGACGTGGCCAACTAACGGTGAAAACTAACGGTTTCCGTTAACAGGGGGCATCGAGTCACGAAAACATAGTTTAAGGACCATCCGGACGCATTTTTTCTTTGGGGGGAAATCTGGCAAGATGTGTATAGTTCTGGGGTAAATGAGACATTTACTCTACACGATTCACTCCATGTAAGCCTAGAACCCTCAAACCCATGATCGTCGGGACCACAAAAATGCATCCACTTTACGAATTTATACATGAGTCTAGAGGTGCCTACTTCACTCCTCCTTGTCATCGGGATCCACATGGTTAAAATTACATGTAATCCATGGTATATGATCGTACCTTGCATTTTATTTACAATACATCACACATCTCCCCTCATAGCCATGCCTTTGGACGGACATACACTACATACAAACTCCGTTAATGATTCTCTACTAACATTAATTAGTATATCCTCCCTATTTTATGTGATATAAATCCCCTTTGATATAGTTTTGACTTGAATAGATTTTTTCATGTACAGTGACGTAATGATGTTGGTCACCTCAAATCCCACTTCTTTAGATTCTAATACTATTGTGATCATCAGTTTATGGAAACTTTTTAACTCTTTTAAGGATATATAAAAGCTCACTCACTTATCAGAGGCTTGTACATCAAAACATGGTTCTCAATTCTCACAAAGAAAGTGAAGGGTAATTAACCACCTCACCAATTTTCCCGTTCAATAAGGAGAGTTATCATATGATTCCAAATAATTGTCCTTATTTATTGTCGTAGGTCCATATAACAATGTATTGTTAACACCATGACAATCCCAAAACATGATACTTACTAAATGATTGGAAGTATCCTAACCTCTAGAGTTAATAGTGGTTATATCCGACGAAAGACCTTGCTAGAATTAAGGAAATAAGAGAAAAGGAAAATTTTACTTGAGGTTACTCGAACTCATCCCTGCTCACCCTAGACTTCTTGTTTGTCATTCCCATTCCATACTATTCATTTCCATCAAACAAAATGTGTACTATTCCCCACCTCATGTTATGTCCGAAGGAAGGGGTGAAAAAAAAAAGGTAGACAGGTTCCAATAATTTAGTTCGGTGGTATAGTGGCCAATAAGTGACTTTCCAAGCCAAAAAGATCGCCCAATGCTAGTTCCCCACTCCTACAAATGAGGTTGTTCATGTCATTCCCTAGTACATACTCCCTTCCTCCTAACCTAGTATGTCCACTACCATATTCTTCTCTAAAGTGTCTTCACTATCTTCCTCAAAGTGCACATAATTGGTTTTGTCACTATAACAAATGTTGATGTCAGAATTACATGACTCTTTGTGTTACCATCACACTATGGTAAAAAAATGGTTGTTGTCAAGTCAGTATATTTTGTTTCCCTATAGATATGCACCACTTTAAACAAATGATTACGTAGAAGTAGGTTCCTTATACTTTTTATCCATGCCATACCCGGGCCTTTGTCAAGTCCCTCCTTGTAAATCATGGCATGCGCCTCCCGCGAATGTGTCTCAATACATAATATAAGTAACATCAAATTCTCTGCCCAAGCTAATCCTTCATAAATAGAAACCAACTCTGCTACAATCGGAATTGAGGGAGCTCGTACTTCTCGAAAAACCATGTACAAATTCACCATTCCTATCTCTTACTAGCCCACCTACACCCTGATACTTTTTATTTGGGTTTACGCTCCTATCCACATTCATTTTCCACCCTTCGCTAAGTTTCTTCCATCCCACCAAAATATACAAACTCTTCCACTTAACTCTATGATGGAAATATCCCTTATGCTCTCAAATAGTCTTTTGCCAAAAAATATTGTTATCCATATATCATAGCATTTGTCCTCAGTCTCCTACTTCATTTAAAATAATATCATTCTAAGATATCCAAATCGTCCAAATAAATTTATTTAATACACAATTTCGTAGAATACCCGTAAAACAAGTTTTTATTCTTCACATTTGGGCCCCACCACGCTTCGTATGATCCAACCCCATTCCCAGATCTTCCAGAATCTTCTGCAGCAATGTGCTCACTTGCTAGTCCAAACACTTGTGGAGTACCTGCAGAATACGGCCTATAATTCCTACTAAAAACCAAGCAGAGTTGAGTCGATGATTGGTACCTACGTCATCTTCTATTCCTAGTCTTATAGTTGATGTTTCTACTGTGAGGGACAAAATTGTGGTTGATGCAAGTCTGTAACACACAAAATCCACTTATCTTTCCTCATATGAACTATTAATAACCATGTCAATACTCGTCTTAGTCCTCTTCCCCCGTGACTTTCTCCCATTTTGCCGCTACTACCCTTGATAAACCGCTCCCTATATTTGCCTAATCCACTCAATTTTGCCTCAGTGTCTTTTTTGAAAAAGTCTTTCTCTTACTCTGTGAATAAGGCATCCCATACTATTATCGACGTGTTTCACTGAAATAGGTGTTAGGACATCTCTGAATCCTTTCCACACCATGCATAAAAAACAGGTACATCAGACACTCTTTCGATATGATTTAGCCTCATAGACAACCTCTCATTAACGACACTCCATATCAACACCGTAACCTTTTAGGGACATCTAAATTTCCAAATCTTGTTTATTTCTTGACTATATGACTCTCTGGTTCCTTCTTGCTCGTAAGTACCAACTTTACTAAATACAAACCACTCACCTCATATTTCCATACAAGATAATTTGATAGCACACCATCCCTACTTGAACTCCCAAAATTTCCATTAATTTTGAAGGTGACAACAAGGTCTGGAATCTCTCCGGATCCTACGATCCATCATGGCGCATATAATCCTCCTCCAAATGATCCTCTACTCCCTCTGCAAGGGGGGACAAAACAAACTTAATGAGTGGAATTGTACTAACCCACACATCTTCTAGAATGCTACCCTTTTTTCAATTCATCACACCCCATTGGGATCCCCGTCTCAAAAACAATAACTCCTTCCGATGGATTTTCTAATATTATAATTCGCTACCCTTCCCTTGAATTGTAAGTTGGCATGTTTGAAAGACTTCTTTTGAATACTTGCATCCATGGGACCTTATCATCATGAAAAATCTCCACACTAATTTTCCCAAAATAGCCTTATTCATCTCCTCCATAGCTCTCAGACCAAACCCTTACACTCTTTGATTTACATAACACTTCCATGAAATCCAATGAATCTTTCTCCGTTCGAATGACGAACCCCAGATAAGGTCATGGTGTTTCTGATAAATCTCACTATACACGTTAAGGAAGTTTTTTGCATAACATATAACATCATAGTAAGTACTAATTACGTTAATGTAATCCATCCAACAAGAGAGATATTCTTACATGTACTAGATAAGTAAGTGGAAAACTTTCGAAGCCTCCCAAAGCTCCTCACGCGACCAAGATTTTGTGATGGCATACACTGCATAAAACATATAGAAAACACATGAGTCCT
This sequence comes from Nemophila menziesii, assembly GCA_029959085.1. Taxonomy (NCBI): domain Eukaryota; kingdom Viridiplantae; phylum Streptophyta; class Magnoliopsida; order Boraginales; family Hydrophyllaceae; genus Nemophila; species Nemophila menziesii. The sequence continues at coordinate 416,588 of JARWIR010000055.1, read as the reverse complement.
TACTTATAAAAAATATTCACAAGTTTTTTGCATATCAATAAAAATGAAATGGATATTTCTTCATTATTCCAGAGAACCCAAATTCTAAAGGACATGCCCCTGACACAACTCACACCGATTTCCTCATTCCTAGAAACTTAATGATGTTCGTCGCTTCCAATCTTTAGACCTTCATCTCCATAATAACTGTGATGAGTAGTTCATGAGCTAAAGGAAGGTCCATAAAATTTCTTCTAAAACTTGCTTTATTAGTTCCATGACTATTACATTTTAAAATATTTAATAAATTGGGCATGTCATTCCACCCCTGTCCATCTACAACATTAGTATTTTTGTAAAACATAGAAAAAATTATAGAAGTAAGAAAAATACAACATAAGAACATAATCATAAATCAAAAAATATAAATACCCAAGTGAATTTAATGCAAAACATCCATAGACAAGGCATAAAACATTGCTCCTGCCAAACATTGTTCATATTCATTCCTTCCGGGATCTAGATGAATTAGTGCCAGCTCGTCTACAAAATCTTGATTAAACATTCCCAGAGTTGTCAGCGTTGTCACATTCGAATTTACATGTTGTTCACATGAAGAAAACTTCACCCTCTATTGAACTATGTCAGTTATTCGTGCATGATGTTGGACACTGGTTTATATCACCTGAATCCTACATAAACCCTTCCAAATCACTCCAGACTTCTTATTTCAAACCTCCCATAACCTCTTCTATATCAATATCTTCATCAATTATCCCTCTTTACACCCTAGCTTGACCATCCACTCCCATTTTGTCATAACATATGATGAGTTATTCGATTGTTGGCCCCAAGTTGCCTCTCTCTCAGAATTCAGATGGTGTACATGTGATTGTGCAGCTCTTAATTCCTTTGTATGCCTTATTACTGATGTCTCCTCATTTGTGATAATATAATATACTTCAGAGACATCATTTTAGGCTTATTTATTAGTTTATAGGTCGATCTTAGCTTAATTTAGTGCACTTTCCTATTTTGGGTCTTGATTTGTAGAATTATTATTTTTAGAGCATATTGGGTTTAATTGTTTATTTAGTGTGAAGCTTTAAAGATAATTATGGAGATTAATTAGAATCCAAGTCAAAGACAATAACTTATGGAAAGAGATTTGCATGGAAATTGGAGATAAGGAAACAAAGGCTAAAAAGATGGAAAAGGAAAAGCTGCCTAAATCTGGGATTCTGCATACACGTCCAAAGATATGCGTTTTTACCTAAGAAATAGGCCGAATTTGGTAATTTCCTTCTTAAGGGTCTAGATAATTCTGTTGCGATTCTTTTGGTATCTTATGGAGCTCAAACCGACCAATAACGAAGAAGATATGCTCAAAACGGTCCAGCAGTGTTTATCTTTATTTCCTTACGAATTTGAGTTGGATTAGGAGTCCATTACTTTCCTTCTCCTTCAAGAAAACGAATTAGGTCTTCCTATAACCTATAAATACAGCCTCTTAACATTCTAAAATCATCCTTGGCCAGACCCTAAGGCCAAGAGGAAGCTGCAACACAAGAGAAGAAGTCTGGAGGGAGCTGTGCAACAACTATGTCTCCTTCAACCTCTTATTTTGTAATTCTTTCCTCTTCTTTTCTATGTATGAACTAATTCTCTTAGCTTAGGTTTTGCATAATGTATAAACTATGAATTCTAATTCTTCTATCTAAGTTCTTTGGGAATTATATGTTTTAATCTGATATTAGCTACTTACCCTTATATTTGATTATGTGTTTTGATTTAGTGATTGTTTTCCTTGCTAGTGCACGAGTATAGGATTACCTTAATAGTAGTTAGATGGTCACCGTAACTGGGTGTTTAACTATTGAACCACCACATAACGTCTAGTGTCGATAGCAGTTCTGACAAAACATACTTCTAACTAGATAGTCATTAGGGTTTGTTTTAATCACCGTATCACCAAGATTGCAGTATTTGCTTAGGGCCTTAGTGGCGTTTGATAACCCTATTTGAAATCACTTCTTGGTTGTGACGTAGCCCCCTTAGTCGCTCTCAAGGTCTAAGCTTGGGGAATTTAGAATCCTGACTAAGTATACCAAGAGCTAATATTCTCCCTTATGAACTAGATTTAATAGATAGAATTAGAAGGATTAGTGCATACTAGTGAAACCTAAGTTATATCTTTCATACTATCTTCTTTCCTTTCCTGTTATTTATTTTCTGTCTTTAATTTAGTAGTTTAGTTTTCTTATTAAAAACCAAATAAATATCTATCTTTCTCTTCTTTCTACTTGCGTACTATTATCTATCTCTAATATCTGCACTTGATAATTTGCATAAGTTCTCTCTAACTTTCGTCAGTCCCTGAGGAACGAATCTTCTTATCATTAAAACTTGCATACGTCCTGTAATACTTGCAGTACCGTGTTAGTTTAGGGTGTGTATTTGCACTTATTTTATACATCTTTTTATCACACCTTAGGCCACACCAATTACCTAGCTTGAAAGCTTATCTACCCTTGATTATAACCCCTCTCAGATCCTAGGACCTCCTGACCCAAGGCATCTTCCTCCACTTCCACAATTATCTCACTCACCTTCCCATTTAACCTACGATCATGCTAGGTTCCACGCTTACTAGACGACCTCAAATTACTCCTATCTACAATTATTTGTCTACTTGGGTTAAAATAACTTTAATCCATTATCCCAAGATTGGACTACCCCCATGGTCCCTTGAAGTGTCACCCCTCTCGATTCCTTTATTACCCCTTAAATGTATACTACTCACACCTTTCATACTATATGTATCCTTTACTGGACATGTATCCTCCACTATATTTGTCAACTGGTCCTCCCCAGGTTGTGTATCATCAATCAAAAGCACCTCATATCTCAAGCCTTCATTCAATACTTTCCTATCCACCTACGCTTCTTGTTCCTTTATTATTTTTTGAGTTTTATCACCTCCATCTATATTCATAGATCTTCCGGATATTTTAACATCCATTCACTCTATGTATTTGTGTGATTGGGTCAAGACATGATATCTCCCTCCTTCCCAAATCAGGCGTCTAGTGTCTGATTCCCCCTCCTCCTTTTTTAAAACGGTAACCAAAGTCAGGCTTTCCTATTTCCTATGTCCAAACCTCCTACATATAAAACATATGAGGTGTAGTCCCCCATACTCCACGTTTTGTAAAAGTTCTTGAATTCTTATAATCATACTTAGTGGTTTGCCAATACTCACTTCCATAGCCAACCTCGTAAAATTTCCTCTTGCTCTTGATTTTATCAAAGGGTCGATCTGTATTATCTTTCCAATGAGATTACCCACCATCGTTAGTATATCCTTAGTATAATTCATCGTGAGCAACCTTGGTAATTGAACCCACACCGTTATCATAATCTCTAAAGTTGTTTGTGGCATAAAATGTATATCATATTCTCTCGCCACTAGGTATCTAACTAGTATCATCTACGGGGTCCATTCAAAATTGTGTTTCAATCTTCTCGACTCAAAAAGTTCACCATGAAATACCCCATACCTACATCTACTAGGTCTATATGGGATTTAGACTTCCAAATTTGTTTTATTTTACCTAGCAAATGCGTATATCCTACATTGTACCTAAGGAGGCAAATTATAAGTGAATTAGACCATACCTTACACCCTTGTGCCTTTTGTTTTGCGGTGCGAATAAGTTGTGGATACTTGTTATCCTTATATACCAAACAATTCTTCCTCAATAATCAACGATGTCCTTATTTTCATGTTCATTTATGAGGCCCAGTTTTCGAGAATGAAGCATTATTTTCCTCATATGTTTCCATCTCACATAACACTGCTACCTTGTAAAAGATTATAAGACATGTTGGCTCTTTAACTCATTCAGTCTCTATTCCAATTGTTATCATTAATTCATAATTAACCCCCAACTATTTTCCCTTGCTGGAAAGGCTTAAAATAACATATTATTCACAAGGGTTTCTGAATTAAATACCAGAAACTAATTTTAAGACCCCATCAACAATACTCCGATTATTTTTAATAATTGGGGAAATATCATCTCTATCATTAAGAATTGGTGATCCCTTTATCGAAGAGTCGACGTTTCTTTCCCTCCAACCGACTATTTTTTTGACCCACTCGTTAATTGTGAAGCAGCTTTGATTCTTTATACAATAGAAAGTGACTATACCATGGACGGAAAGATTAGGTCGTAGCACTAGAGTAATTGGGAAAGAATTATTACTTTTATGTTGTTTGTTATAATCTATGTTAGCCCCTCCCCCCCTAATGGAGGAGGGATAGGACTATTACGCAAAGGGTAAAACAAAAATACGACTAGAGAAATAAAGATAAAATAGGCAAGTTTGATGTTTATTTTTTGGGCATGCTAAGAGGAAGAAGATATGAGCATTGTTTTTAGTTTGGATGATAAGTTACATTGGAAGTACAAAGATATTTCTTTCTTTTTTTAATACAAATATATATATAAGACATTTTGTTTATAATTTACTAAATTAAAAAATAATTCTTATTTGAAAAATTATTTGTCATTATTTGTGGTGTTTCAGTGGAGGGGTTTTAGACAAAAGAAATTGTGTCTTGAGACATAATTTTTTTATAAAAAAAATTATTTGATAAATTTATTATTATAAAACGATACTAATTATAATTATATTCAAAAAAGTTATTATGCTTTCCTTTAAATTATTTATAAAGTTTATATATTATTATTTAATGTATTATATTAAAAATTATGATATTTTACTTTAATTTATTTTAAGAGCCAATTAGAGGTAAATGCCTATTAGAAAAGTTATTTAAAAAAAGGTGCCCCCAATAAGACATTTTATAGAAAACAGCCCCACCCCAAAATACCCTTACAAATGACAATTAAAAAAAAAAGAAAAAGAAAATAGAATCTTACTTAATCTAAACTAATTGTTGTTTAGCATATTAAAAAGAAAAGAAAAAAAACCAATCGACAGAACACACAGAACACACACAACACACTGTACACAAACGAAAGGTCTTTGAGAGAGAGAGAGAGAATCGGCGACGACGGGAGAAGCGGCGAACGGCGACGGCGGTGCACACAACCAAGAGAATCTACTCCGGCGAGCAAAATAGTCGACAAAATCAGTCGATCAAATTAAAGATTCGACTCCAAAACCTATACGTAAGTGAAAAAACTGAAATATAATCCTATTTCTATGTTTATTTCGAGGTTTTTGATAGTATTTAACAATTTAGAACCTGTTTTTATGTGATTCATGAAGAAAAACACAACAAAAATATAATACATGTGGATTTTGTTTGATTTCTACCAATTTCTTAATGATTTATAATCAATTTTTTACTGATTTCTATATAAAAACCGAAATTAGAAGTTCCTAGGGTTGAAAATATGATTATTTGATGAATGTGTTAAATAAACTTTGATAAACATGAACGAACGTGTGAAACAGGGACCTATAGTGCAATTATTTGAATTTTTTGAGGAATAACTGTCAAATATATATATAAACAGGGGCCTGACATTGAAATTTTGGTTTATATTATGAAATTTTGTTTGATTTCTTACACATTTCTTGGGTTTCTAGGGTTTAAAATAGGATTATTTGATGAATGTGTTCAATTTACTGTGATCAACATGAACGAAAGATGGATTAGAGTCATAAAATGTGAATAATATGTTAAACAGGGACCTAAAATGCAATTACTGCATAATGCAGAATTCTGCACAATGTTTTTCGTAACTGTATTAAATATGGAATTCGATGTTTAATACAGTTATCAAAACATGGAATTACATGTTTTGATAACTGTATTATAGACAAAATGTGTAGTTTAGGGACCTTTTAGTGTAAATACTGCATAATATGGAATTCTGCAGAATGTTTTTAGTAACTGTATTAAACATGGAATTCCATGTTTAATACAATTATCAAATCATGAAATTCCATGTTTTGATAACTGTATTATAGACAGAATGTGTAGTTTAGGGACCTTTTAGTGTAAATACTGCATAATATGGAATTCTGCAGAATATTTTTAGTAACTGTATTAAACATGGAATTCCATGTTTAATACAGTTATCAAATCATGAAATTCCATGTTTTGATAACTGTATTATAGACATAATGTGTAGTTTAGGGCCCTTATAGTGTAATTACTGCATAATATAGAATTATGCAGAATGTTTTTAGTAACTGTATTAAACATGAAATTCCATGTTTTGATAAATGTATTAAACATGGAATTAACACTCAATTCAGACTACTAATATATTTTCTTGTGCTTAGAGTTTGTGTAAAAACAGGTGAAAATGGCACCAAGAAAAGTTATCAAGCCAAGACAGTGGAGTGTATGTATGCATGTATGCGGATGACATATACAAAACCACAAAAGTAAGGGAGGCATATGAATAGAATGCAGCCGACAAGTACCGAGCAAAGATGTATATGCAGTTCATCGACAACAAAGACCAAAGCATCAATTATGAAGAAGGAAAATGAAGAATTTGTTTAAGTTTTTTACTATTTTGGTCAAATTAGTATTTAGTATTTCGTATATTATCGGACTTATTTGTAAAGTTTTTAGTTTCTAATGTTTAAAATGAATTGTTAAGACTTGTTAACAATATTATCAAGGATTTAATTAGTAATGTAACTTCTATGGTTTATTATTATTTTTGTTAAAAACCAAGTGTTAAGAAAAAGAAAAAAAATGTTATGTATTAGTAAATTATCATGATACAAACTACAACATCAAAACAAACATATAAAAAACAATAGGCATGGTTGTGTATGTAGAAGTATGTGTCACGAATACAAAGTTCATGGAAAAAGTGAAGGTCAGCAAAACACGGGGGAAAAGTCAAAACAGAGAGAAATTCCATGTTTTAAACATGGAATACCATGTTTCAAACATGCAATTCCATGTTTCAAACATGGAATTCCATGATTAAAACATAAAAATTCAGACATCGGCTTAAGCTACATGGCTCGAAACCTGTATTAAAAGACAATAATACTAACACAATGAAGCACAAGACAAACATAAACACAAAAAGGTACAAAAACTTAACAATACAAATGTAAACAATGTTAAATATGTGAATATTAATCGACCGTTACAAGAATTTAAAGATCGTATAAACAAAACATCACTCATTGAGGAGCTTTACAGGTTTTAGCGTGTCCTTGGGTGTGGCAACGTCCACATGTTATCATCTTAGGTTCGTTCTCAAATTCACCACGAGACTTGAAACGCTTTTTTTTTGTCTTCCGGGAGGAACCTTGACGATTAGAGGGTGGACAAAAACATCCCCGAGCCCGGGGATTGGTGAAGGTGGACTGAACATGTAAAAAGCAGGAACGTTAACGAGTAGCATTCCCTGTATAAAGTCATGTGGTAGTAACTCTCGATGTACTATAGACGATGAGCTGGAAGGCCATTTAGACAACACGTAATCGAAAAGAGAATCGAGAGTCGGAAAAAGATCAAACGAACGCATAGAACGTTGAGAACCGAACCTAACTATAAACATAACCATCTGCAAAAAACAATTCATGAAAATAAGTACTAGAATACAATAACACAAACAAAGGAAGAAGTAGAAAAGGGAAAAAATTATGTACAGGAGCAGAATTCCATGTTTTAAACATGGAATTCCATGTTTCATACAGTTTCATTCTGTATAAAACATGGAATTCCATGTTTAAAACATGGAATTCTGCGCCTGCACAAACCTCTTCACAGAATTACAGCTCAAACACACACTAAACTGCGATTAAAACCGTTTAAACACATAATTTAGCAATGTAGAAGCAAAATATGAACACAATGAATAATATAACACAGAATTTACAGAAAAAGAGGCAAAATATGAAGAAATGAAGAATGTAAAAACATTATCATAACAAAAAGAGCTTAAACACAAAAATCAAAGCAAAATATGAACAAAACTAAGAATATAAACACAAAATCATAACAAAACAAGCAATTAGAAGAGAAAAACCTTCAAAACAGTAGAATTGCTTCAAGTTGCAAAGTTGGATGAAAATGTGAATCAGCAAAATTCCATGTTTGAAACATGGAATTCCATGTTTCATACAGTTTCATATTGTATAAAACATGGAATTCCATGTTTAAAACATGGAATTCTGCGCCTGCACAAACCTCTTCACAGAATTACAACTCAAACACACAATCTACTGCGATTAAAACGGTTTAAACACATAATCTAGCAATGTAGAAGCAATATATGAACAAAATGAAGAATATAACACAAAATTTACAGTAAAAGAGGCAAAATATGAAGAAATGAAGAATGTAAACACATTATCATAACAAAAAGAGCTTAAACACAAAAATTTGCAAACATCAAAGCAAAATATGAACAAAACTAAGAATATAAACACAAAATCATAACAAAACAAGCAATTTGAAGAGAAAAACCTTCAAAACAGTAGAATTGCTTCAAGTTGCAAAGTAGGATGAAAATGTGAATCAAAATGCTTTCAAAATAGAGAATGCATACACATGTATACGTATATATAGAAACTCAAACCTGCAAATCAGCAAAACAACAAAATGAAATAAAAAATTAAAAGAAAAAAATAGAAAAAATCAGAGACGAGAGCGTGAGAGATAGAAGCGATGTTAATTACCTTTAAAGAAGAAGAAAACGTGCAAGTTTGCTGAGTAATCTTGGTGAGTGAGTGAGTGAGTGAGTGTGAGTGAGCTTCGTCGTTAATGGAGGAGAAGAAAACTGTTAGAGGAGAGAGAAATAGAGAGAGAATCTAATTTGTACGTGAGTGTGTGACCTAATAATTGGGGAATTAATTACCTAGTTTCTAATAAATGTAGTATTTATATTGGGTAAAAAGGGAAAGTAAATAATTAAGGGGAGTTTTTTTCTAATTACTTAATTAAGAAGGCATTTATCTCTAAATAAAAAAGTTAGAGGCTTAAAAAAATTAGTAGCCTAATTAAAGAGACATTTTTCTCTAATTATCCTTTATTTTAATAAAAGTTAAAATATTTAATTAGTTAGGTTAACTCAATTGGCCAGAATCTTGTCTTCATTAAGGAGGTACAGGGTTCGGATACGCTCCTCCCAGAACATATAACCTATTTGGTAAGATCAATAGTTACTCTAATGATTAAAAACTTAAAATACTCTGCATTGACTAAGAACTAAGAAGTCAGTGGCTCTCAGATTTATTCAATAAAAATCAAAATCCATTACTCTTAAATCTCATCCTGCTTTAAACCTGTTTTTATTTTTATTTTTATTCTTAGATTTACCGCTACTCTCACTCCCCATATACTTGTAATGGTTCGGCCATTGCCGGCTACCACCTATCCAAGACGACCTACTGCAATCCTTAGACTTTTAGTGGCTCTACCATTGTCGACTACAACAGATCCACCACATTCTAGATCACTCTCTCTTAATTGAACAAAATCAAATTTTAATTATAAATTTTAGTATCTGTTTTGTACAAGGATGGCTCAATATCTTTCTAGAAGTATTTCTTTTTTTAAATGAAATTATAGTAGCATTTAAAAAGATCTCTATAAAAACAGTATATAAAGATTTTTTTATTAATCTATAAATTCCTATTAAAAAAATTATTTACTAAAATATTCTCCAATAAAATTATTTATTAAAAACATCTATTAACAAAAATAATCTTATATAATCTTTTAAATTACTTTACTATCATCATTTAAAATCAACCATCCTATTACAACTTTCCACCACCACCACCTCCACTAACCCCCCCCCCCCACCCCACACCCCCACAACCAACATCACCACCTGCCACCATAACCTTATTACTACCACCACAACAACCACCACTACCACCAACATCACCCCTACAACCTCAACCACCACCACAACAACCGAAACCACAACCACAACCACAACCACCTACTACTGATTTAATCACACGCGCGCGTCTGGGAATGTTTTTTAAAAATCGTCATAACTAATTCTAAAAAATTAGAAAGTAAGAAAATTGCATTTTTTAACGAGACAAATTAATATTTACGTCTATAATTTGTTTTAAATTTTTTTGTGTTTTTTCGAAAAAAAAAAATTCCAAAGACATGAAATTTATTTAAACAGTGAATTTCATGTTTGCGAAAAAATAAAAATAAAATCATAGATGTAAATATTAATTTGTAAAAAAATGCAAATTTTTTATTTTTCTGACTTTTTTAGAATCAGTTATGACGATTTAAAAAAAATATCCCGAACACATGCATGTGTGATGGAATTAGTAGTTAGTGGTGATTGTGGTGGCTGTAGCGGTGGTTAAATTTTTTTACATGATGGTGGTGGTTGTAGTAATAGAAATATTACATTATTTGTTTAATATTAAAAAATAAATATTGTATAAAAAATAAAATAATATATTAATAGTAAATATTATAAAAATATATAAATAATTATTTTTTATTAAATGTAAATTATTGAAACCTATTTTTAACCATGAGCTATTTTTACTAATCTTTCTTTTAACAATAACCACTGTTAGCGGCCGGCTAGCTCATATCCTTACAACATGCAAACTACTATTACCAAAATGTTGATAAACACTTCATAAAGTCAACTTTGAGGTCCTTTTCATGCAATATTCCCTACAAAAATACAAAACCACAAGAGAAATTTTGGCTAGCAATCACTACAACGGTAGAACCTTTCCTATATTTCTTCAACAAAATCCCAACGAAATCTATGAAACATCATCTCTAAAATCTCTTTACATGCATTTTCTTCATTTTCTCATAGAGGTAGTAAACTTTATCTTCAATTTCCGCTTTTGATACTTAGAGTTCACGAAAATGACATACAGTTCGATATTAGCAAGAAGTTTTAGCAAGCATGAGCAGAAAAAGCTGGGATATGGAGCATATCTTATTTGCTTTATCATCATATTAACTTTGTGCACAGTGTTCAAGAATTATCTTCACACTCTTCGAGTTCGTAAGTTTTTTTTAAAAAAACTCAGCAAGCGTGTTTCCTCCATCTATACTTGAATTTTCTGTCAATACATGCATATATTTTCATTCCTAATTAATTATATAGGATTTGCAATTTTCAGTGAATTTGCAGTTGTCAATTGGCGGTGCTGGTTTTAAAATGAGGATGACCACTGAGGAAACAACGCTTCCACGGCCACTATGTAAGTAGTTAGCGATATTTTTGTAAGCTTTTTGCGTCAAGAACTAAACTTTAGTGATATTGCTGTTAATTGGGCTTATAGTGTAACTGTGTAACAATGTTGTTCTAACAATGACATGGTAAAAAGTTAATAGATTGAATTAAGACGTAAGGCTTAATAATTAATATCTGTACATCCAGGGATGGAGTTGTGTCTTGTTCAAAAGTCGGTGGCTTTTGGAAAAACATGGTTTTACCCCTAAAAAATACTTGAGTTAATCCCAAATATAGGCACAAATCAATAAAGCAAGTTCAATTTTAGCTAAATTACTTTAAAACTCTTTTAAGTCATACATTGCCATTTTTATTTTTTTAGAAATTTTATCAAACTTCATTAGATACTTAATATATTTTAAAGATAATTCAAATATTTTAAATAAGCTACATTTTTAATACAATAAGCATCCCTAAAAGATATTTATTTTCTAATCAAATTAAGTATGATTAAATTATCATAATTTATCAAAAGTAAGTATTGAATACTGAATAAAATAGTCGAACTGATATAATAAAATTAAAAAGTAAAGCTTTGTTTGTCCAAAAAAAAAAAAAATAAGGATAAAAAATTTATACAATTCAACATATATGTATGTCATAGTCATTTAATATAATAATAAGATATATGTTATCAAATTAATTAGATTGTAAGTATAATTAATTTATATAAATGAATAAAAGTAATATTAAATAATTTAATATTGGGTTATTTTGAAACAATATTTGAACAATACTAAGCAAAATTGGAAGGAAAAAATACAGTTAGTAATTTGTTGATTTTGTCTTTAATAATACACTTCAATTATTTTGGTATTTTTCGAGGATGAATCTATTTTGACCGAATAAGAGGTCTGGTCTAGTCAACATACAAATTGTGAAGGGCTGCTTTGGTGAAAAACTTAACATTTTGGACTAATTTTATATTTTTAAAAGTTCTGGACAAAATTTTAAATTTATATAAAATAATAATATTAAAAATTAATTAAATATCAAATATTATGATTTTTTGTTAAAATAGTAGAATAAAAATTTGAAAAAAAAAAGTTGCTCGAAAAAAATAATCATTCAAAACTTTAGAAATATAGTGAAGATTTATTGAAAATGTTTATAATAGATTTATTTAGTATTTAGATTTTTACTTATAATTATTAAAAAATTAATTTTTATTAATATAGCATCTTAATCTTATTTTAAATGAAAATAAATTAGATTTGTTCCAAAATTCACATATACTAGAAGATTAAGTAAAATTAATATAATATTATAGTAAATTTATATATAATTTTTTAAAATACTACATTTATATATATATATATATATATATATACATTTATATATATATATTGAATAAAAAAATATTTTGTTCCTATTCGGTATTGTCATCAATGTATTTGAATTATTATTTGATCAATAATAATTAATTTATTAAAAAGAAAAAATCATAGCATTGTTTAAATATATATAACATATATATAATATATTTCTACTAAAGTATTTAAAAGATTAATGATAATAATTGTTTTAGTTAGAATAGAGATCGATAGTTGGCCTAATAGTTAGGTTACTCCGTCAAGACGGTCTTGGGATCGAATCTCATTGGAGTCATTTACTTCGAATCCAAAGTGGCGCTTTCATGTATTAAAAAAAAAAAAAACACGAGATTGAAAATTTTAAAGAGTTTTAAGAGTGGTTTTCTTAAAAGATTATTATCAAAAAAGATAAATTTTGAAAACTTGATTTATCATTGTTAGTAGAAAATTTGAAAATAATTTTCAATTTTACGAGGAATATATAGACATTAAATTATTTGGAAATAAAATGAATTGTGAAAATAAATTTGTAAACGAATTTAATCAAATTAATTTTTTTATTAAACTAATTTCTAAGTAGAATATTAACATAAAAATTAACCTAACCCCATTGTTTTTCTTTTTGGGGGGCCTTGAGCGAGTGCCCCTCTACCTTTGTTCAAGATCACACTGTTTGTTAGAAACCTTATACCTAACACAATTTTCTGAATAGGATAAATTTCATCAATAATCCCAGTGTCATGAGAAATATCCAAGTGTATTCTTAGGTTTCAAAAATTAGTAATACCATGTTTTCTCTCGAGAAATAGCAAATATGCCCCTCTCAACTATCAAAGGAGTAGATTTGCAACATCAATGCATAACAAAACGAATAACTGACATATTTAAGTACATAGATATATTTTAACCACTAGTGCAACTAATCCTTCTAAATATTCCACTAAAAGTATTTTACTAGTTTAATAATCTTCCTTTCATATTTTAGATTCAAACACAGAGTTAATCAAACCTGCGTGCGACATGACAAGCCCAAAATCCGATGTTTGTGAGATCGTAAATCAAGATGTTAGAATCCATGGAAACTTCTCCACCATTTTCATTGCTTCCCCAAACATTCCACTGGAGATCAACTCCTGGACTGTAAGGCCTTATGCTAGGAAAACAGATAAAACAGCCATGGGTAGAGTTAATCCTCTAACACTCAAATTAGTCGATCAAGATTCTCAAATCCTACCTAATTGTAGCAAAAAATACCTCATTCCAGGAATTGTTTTCTCTACAGGAGGATTTGGTGGAAACAATTTTCACGATTTCAGTGATATATTAATTCCTTTATATGTAACTTCGAGAAAATTCGAAGGAGAAGTACAGTTTCTTGTAACAAACAAGCATTCTTGGTGGATAAACATGTACAAGCAATTGCTCCAAAACTTATCCAACTACGATATCATTGACATTGATAATCAAAACGATGTATTATGCTTCTCGACCATGATTGTTGGGATTAAAGCTCATAAAGAGTTAACAATTGATCCTTCAGAATCTCCATATTCAATGACAAACTTCACACAATTCTTGAGAACAACTTATTCATTAAAGAGACAAAGATCAATCATTGGATCACCTCCTCGTCTTCTTATCATCGCTAGAAACAGAACAAGACGTTTAACAAACACAAATGAAGTTTCAGACATGGCTCGAAGTTTAGGATTTGATGTTACCGTGGAAGAAACAACCTCAAATGTTACACATGTTTCAAACCTTGTTAACTCTTTCGACGTGATGATGGGTGTTCTCGGAGCTGGCCTCACAAACATGGTTTACTTGCCGGAAAATGCCGTCGTGTTACAAATCATCCCATTCGGAGGATTAGAATATTTCGCTAGAAAGGACTATGAAGTGCCTAGTCAGCGTATGAATTTAAGGTATTTGGAGTACACAATTAGCGTAAATGAAAGTTCTTTAATTAAGCAATTCCCACTTGATCATCAAGTCTTGACAAACCCAGAAGCCATTAAAAAGAAAGGTTATGGGTATTTTAGGAAAGTCTACATGGAAAACCAAGATGTAGAGCTTGATTTGGATAGATTTAGAATTACTTTGTTGAAAGCCCTTGAACTTTTTTAAATTATTCTGTAAATATTAAATTTCTCAATCCTTCTTTGTTTTTACAGTAATTCTAATACGCCAAAATTAAATTTGAATAAGCTTGAAATTAGATCTCAGTATATATATATATTTACATAAAAATCCACCGTATTTCAATCTTTTACAACAATAGATTCTCTATATTTAAATAGTTAAATAAATCCCTACCATATTTATCAATCAATCAACCTGAGGTGTTAGTAATCAAAAAGTGATGAACCCTATCTTGTTACCTTCTTATGAAGAAACAACTAATTCTCGGTAACAAAGGTTCAAGAACTCCAAAATCTCAGCCTCTTCTTAAACCATCAATGGAAAAATCGATAAATATGAAGCTGCATCTTGTACAAAATTCTAGAGCAAACTCTTAAAAGTGGTGGTACTAAAACTACCTCCACCTATTAGAAGACTGTAATTGACTATTCTTCTTACTTTTCTTCAAAATGGCAGACATATGATCAATAGTCTCATGAGAAGTCTGAGATTCACCAGTCAACCATTGTAAAGCCTCGGAAGCTGCATCTTTTTCCGCATCCTTTTTATTACCATGAGGCTGGCCCACAAAATCAAGTCCGTTAAACAAAACAGTTGAACGAAACATGTTATTTTTTAACGGCTTTGTTTTATAGCTAGGTGGTTGATGTCCAGCTCTAGCTAACATTATTTGGAGTTGATTCTTTGAATTTTGATCACCAGGTCCCTTTCCTATAAGCTTCCCTGATTGCAACTCTATTTTGTCCTTTTTCGGTAACGTTGGTTGACGGTTATACACGAATTTACCCGTACATTCATCTTCTGAAACTAGTAATCTCACTGCTGTTAAAAGTTCACTATGATCTTCAATATTCATCTTTGGATTTAGAAGCTGCCATAACATGTATAAATATCTCAATCAATGATCAATCAATAATCACTTATTTCCCAAATTAGGGAATTTACACGTACCTTCATTTGAATGAGTTCATCAAGCTCCCTCTTGAGGTCTAAAAACATACCAGCTAAAGCCGGTCTCATGAAAAACTCTAAATAACCTCCCAGCATTTTCAAATGCCCATCCTGTATATAAAATAAAAAAGGTTTAAACTTCAAACCGTCACTATGTTAATAAAAATTAGTATTTTAAACTTACCATGCCTCCTCTAGACATAGTTCCTCCAAATAATAGCACAACAGAATCAGATACAGCAGTTGAATCACGAAGAAATACTGAATTTACTTTCACTTTTTCATTAAATACTAGCCAAGGATATGGAATTCTACCTTCTTGCCCATTCACAGAATTCTGGTACAAAAAAAATGATATTTGATTTACGATTTTCAAAGAGATATGACACAGTAAATAAATAGTATAAGAACAAAAATAAATAGAAAATTACCAAACCCAGAAGCACCCCACCATCCTCCATTGTCTTAAATGAAATTGACTTGTCCTTGTTCTGCAAATATACAATTTTTATCATTCACTGTTTTATAAAATGACTACACGAACGAAACTACAAAGACTTACCACAACAGAGCATATTCCAGGGAATAGACCAGCACAGATAATTGATCGAATAAGATGCTCATCATGGCTCCATGTATTGCAATTCTCTAAATTATCAACTAAATTGATGTCCTTTAGTAAATAGAAGAATTGTTTTTTAAGAGATTCAATGGCATTGAGAGTTTGTGCAGAAAGGAAATTTTTCCAACAATACTCATAACCGTTGCGTTGTACTTCTGCCTCTCTCCAACCATTATATGCTCTGATTAAAGCAAGATGATCACTAAATCCACGGCTCGAAAACTGTGCTTTTGCAGCTTCTGCAAGCTGTAATAAGTAAATAGATGTGTTATACTACTAATAGTCAATAAAGTTACTGAAAACACGTTTTTGAAGAGTTAGAGGATGTGAATAACTTACATCTCTCCTATCAAATGGCATTAAAAATGGATCTCGAGAGCTTAATCCAGCTACAACTGTCATAACTGGATCTAAACAATTAAAAGCAGCACCTAATACCAGCATTTTCCCTAATTTTGGCTCTACTGGAAGCATTGACAAGCTTTTCCCTACACATAATCCCATATATTACTCATTTAAAATACGCAGTAATTTCATTAACTTACAAAATAATCTTTAATTTATTAACCTACCAAGTGCAGTAAGATTCTCATTTTCATCTAAAGCCCCGATTGTCTTCAAATATTCAATTGCATTTTGAACCTGCAAAAACAATGTTATAAAATAAATGCAAGGGATAAGAATTATGTAGGTTTAATTTGAACTTACAGGCAAAGGTTCAGGTGGCTGAAGAGCTTTAGCTAGAAAATTAGAAATGCTACCAAGTTGTAAACTTTTAATTTGCAAACATAAAGACTGTAAAGGTGTCCTTAACAGTTCAGGCAATTGATAATCCGCAAACGCATCATAAACACATCTAGGATACAAATGATAACACTCCCCAGGTTGTACACGTCCAGCCCTTCCTCTTCTCTGAAAAAAGTGGGACCCACAGATGAGTAAATTATGTGATTAGTAAAAAAAAAAAGAAAATAGAACCTGTCGAGAAGAAGCTTTTGAAATCCATGAAGGAAGTAAACATGGTGTGTTATTTAATGCATCATAAGAAGTCTCTTTTGCTTTTCCACAATCAACTACAAAAACTACATCATTAATGGTGATACTTGTTTCAGCCATGTTTGTAGCTAAAACTATCTTCCTTATTCCTTCTTCAGGTTTATCAAATATCAATTTCTGTGAATAAGATAACATAAGATAAATAACTTCAAGATATAAATATAATACAGGTTTTTTTTTTACAGTCTTACCTGTTCAGTACTGGACATAGAACCATGACAAGCAAGAAGTAAAACTTTAGTTGGATCACCCAAGAGTGGATTTGAATGAAGTTGATCCTTTAAAGAATTAATATCATCCCAACCAGTCATAAATACCAATACAGCACCAGATCTTTCATTTTTACATATATGTTCTAGAACATTCTCTATTAGGTTAAAACCAATCGAATCTGGATTCCAACATGATAATGAATCCTGAGTTTTTCTACTAAACTCCAAAAAATGGGCACTTTCAAGAGAACCCTGTTAAGAATCTCAAAGTTATAAATCATTTATATAAAACTTAAGTAAAAATGCGACTATTTATACCTCTACAGATGAAGCAATTTGAGTCTTTTTCTTTTTAAGCATTTGTCTCTGCATCTTATACTTCTTATCTTCACCGTAATTATCAATTTGATTATACTGAGTCAATCTGTACCCAGTTTTTTCCAATATATTTTCTAGGAAGTGATTTCTTACTGGATATGTAAATCCCTGACAATATGTTCATATTTATAATCAATTAACAGAGATGAAATTACTTTACATAACTATAATATTGCAGTTTAACTTACTGGAATATGGATCATAGGAGCACCACCAAAATACGAGGAAAAAAGATCAGCATTTAAAGTTGCACTCATTAAAATCAATCGCATATCTGGTCTACGAATAAGTAGATCCTTGAGAACAATCAAAAGAAAATCTGCCACGTAAAAGCAAGTAAGAACAAACGATAACATAAATTGGAAAAAAAAAAATTAAAAACAGAGAAAAACTCACCTTCATTCATTCCTCGTTCATGAATTTCATCAACAACAACATGACTTACACCTTTGAGATCTCTATCGAGAAGTAATCTCCTTAAAAGTATACCACTAGTACAAAACAAAAGGCGAGTATCTCTCCCTTTCATGCCCTCGAGCCGAACTTTATAACCCACCTTTGGGGGGTAAATTTGAAATATATTAATAAATAAAGATTAAAAAGTAAAAAGTAGGTGTAATTTAAAACATAACATACAGATTCTCCGAGTTTTTCCCCTCGCTCAGCAGCAACTCTTTCAGAAACTGATATAGCGGATATTCGTCTAGGTTGAGTACAAATTATACTACAAGAAGCTCCTCTTGAAGCTTCAATCTCAGCTTCTAATATGTATTGGGGTAATTGTGTAGTTTTACCACACCCTGTTTCACCTGACACAACTACAACCTATAAAAAATAATTTAAAATTAGAGAAAATACATATTACCAGCAAATCAGTAGTTAAAAGATTGAAGTAAATGAAGTACCTGATTATGCCAAACGGCATTTAATAAGGCATCCCTTTCTTTATAAGCAGGGAGACTTTTTCGAAATTCTACCATCTTTGCCCCTTCAGAAGATCCCTGTATCAAGTTAAAAGTCACAAATATGTTACGGAAGTTAGAGAAACACATTGAAGTATTAAATTTTAGAATTTTGGATTAATTTAATAAAGTTAGCGGAATAAACAAAGTTAAGACAAGTATATAATATAGGTGTAATACGAACCTCCCATTCTTGTTGTTTGTTACGCATCTCCAAGCTTCTTCGTAAAAGGATTCTTTCATTAATGGCACTTCTAGTAGAGGGCACCTCTACTCTGTAATTACTTACTTCATCATGAAACTTGGGACTATTTGCTCTTGAGAGGGTATAATGTTCAGAACTCATAATCATAGACTTTTGATTAGCATATCTTTTAAGATGATACTCCACTTTATCTTCCAATCCAAAAGGTAAGTCCACCTATGAAAGAAATGTTCAAAAATGACATCATTATTTATGATGTAATAAGAATTAAATCCTCAAAAGTGAAATTGAGTTGAGATAAGAAGAATACCTCTCTCTGTGGTTTTTTATCATCTAAATCTGGTCGATAATTTGGCAATGGAACTTTACTAAACACAACAGCTTTGCCATATCGAGAGCTGAAATATTATATACAAATAAGGATCATAAACATAAACTTAGGTGATACAAGTAAGATGTAAAAATATTTATATCTATCGAGTTAACTCACCTCTGCAGACCCATTCTAGATGCTACTAGTGCAATATGATCAAAATCACGTCGGTCTTTTCTCTCCCTTGACACCACTTCTTCTTCTTTGTCATTGCGTGTAAGCATTGTTAGCTTCCACTTCCACTCTTCAATATTATCAAGAGTCGAGCCACACTGGTAATCACATATAACAGTAATATTATCACATAATTTGCTAAATTGCAGCATCATTCAAACAGAAATATCAAACAAATTGAGCATTTAATAGAAATATTTAGAAAATTTATCCTCACCAATTCCTTAGACGGCTCATTTTCAAATTCAGGTTCATCCTCGGAACCATACTCATCATATGCAAACCTTCCATAACCCAAATTCTGTTGATAAATATAAGGTAAAGCAAGAGAAGAAGAAGATGGACCATAACCATTCCTATTCCGCTTAGCTATCACATTATTTGAAGAAGAAGCGTGAGCTGCAGAACGAGTAAAATCAAAAGAGAATCGGCGGTATGTGAGAAGCGTAGGCCGGCGGAGCAAGGTGGTGTGAAAGCGACGGTACAGAAGGTGAAAGGAAGGTGTTGTAATGTGTGAATTTGTGAGAGACATGGGGAGATGATTTGTGGATTTGATGAGCATAAAGTGTTTGAGAAATGGTGAGTGAGGCATGGTGATGAATTAATATTAATTTATTTAAATATTGGAAATCTGATATTATTCGGATTGGATTTATATATGGGATTGGAAATGGTTGAGGTTTATGTGGTTATTAGGGTTTTAAGAAAGAGAGAAGGTGGAAGAGGTGTTTGCTTGCTGGTCACTGGTCTTCTGCTCAACTTGTGTAGTTTTATTACAAATTAAGGTTAAAATTGGTATAAAAGTGACCTATCTATAGAAATTTCAAGTTGCACGTATGTCCCTAAAGTATTTGTAAATTGCATTTAGGCCCTTAAAACTTATGAGAAAAGTGATATTTTGTATAAAGTAATGAGATATTTGTGTAAAATTAAGATTTTGATGTTTTTTTATTGTAATTTCAACATGTGAAGGAGAACCGTAGACATCTACTATTACCGGATACGAATGGTGAGCAATATGTTTAACTAATTTTTTTCTATATGATTATAGTAACATTTTTACCAAGTTTATGTAGAGAACTCCATAGGTATAGGTACAAGAGCGAATACTAAACTTTACTTTAATTCTTAATGGTAATTATTGATCTAATATTTCTATTTAATTATTTTGATTTAAATTGTAATTATATAATTAATTCGTTAGTAATTTTTTTTTCAATTAGTCTAATAATTTAGTTACTTTTAGTTAATTTTTTTATTGGGATTCATATTAATACTCAGAGTTCAGAAATTATTCATACTAAAATAAAACACATAATTATTTTGATTTTTGGACAAAAGAAGTGCCTGTTGGCACAAAAGAAAACAAAGAACACATTGAGAATTATCCTATACCTGTCCTACTGAGATCTTCCATTATTTGGAGCAAGTTGAAACTGCTTGAGTTGAACTCTATAGCTCTATGCCTAGCCTTTCTTTTTAAATATAATTAGATCATAATAAATCAAAATTTACAAATATGTTCCTCACTTCAATTTTTTCTTGGATAATGGAATAAAATTTTAAAACGCCACTAGACACGAGCTATGGATCAAAAATTTCACGTGCAGTTATCTTTTCATAGTTTTATTTTTAGAGTAAATACCACTTTTGCCTCCTGGTTTTTAACGCGTTTGACAGATTGCCGCCCATTATTTAAAATGCGACTGGATACCCCCTAATTTTTGTTTTCGTGACTCGTTGCCATCTACTAACGTTTTCCGTCCAATTTTGCCGTTAACTGTAACGTGGCAGCATTTTTATTATTTTTTTATTCTTAATCTTAATTAATTATTTAATTAACTTAAACCTAATTTTTAAAGGACAAAACAGGTATTTCATAATAATGTTAATATTATTAAAGATAAATAATCAATAACACCCCCCCCCCACCCCCACCGAGACACCCCTACCCCCTCCCCCTCTCTTCCACTTCTTCTTCTTCCCCATTCTTTTTCTTCTTCCCCGACACCTCTGTTTCTTCTAAAAGAAAAAGGAAAATCTCCAACACTCCTCAACTCCCTCTCTTCCCCTTCTTCTTCTTCCCCATTCTTCTTCTTCTTCCCCGAAACCGTTGTTTCTTCTAAAAAAAATCAAGCCAAGAAGAAGAACAACAATTAAGTGTTTCATTTAATCCATCAGGATACTATGACCTTTCCATATACGATGAAGGTAAGTAATTATTTATCTACAATGAATTGATTACCTAATTAGAGTTTTTAATTTGGTAAAAAGTACAGATGAGAAGAAGCAATTGATCAAGTCTATTGCAATAGATTGAGGTTCGCTCCATAGATTTCAAGGGTAGTGAGAATTTTACCTTTGTGTGCCAATTTGATTGCTATAGTGTGTATTGTAAACACGGATTGATTACCAAAGGTGAAAACATCGATTCCTTTCCTTCTCCACACGGCTAGGAGAAGAAGCAGTAGTTGTCACTGCCGGAGTACTCTGCCGCCTCAGAGAGGTATCTCCGGTGACCCTTAATGGAGATGTTATAAGGGTGTTTGAATTTGACTTGATTATCTCAGGATTATACTCCCGTACGCCACCACCACCACCATTGATGGTTACACCAGTTCCGCAACCCTCAAAATCAAGCACAACTCTTCTTATCCGTAAATTCCTAAGCCTCACACCATCTTCAACCGCCGGGGTCTTGCTGACGTAATCCCGGAAGTTTTTTTTCCTCAAAATTTCATCTTTCATCTTGTGAAAGATAAGGGCTTAACCCAAATATTGTCACTTATTCTTCGTTGATCCATGGATTATGTAAGTTTGACAGGAAGGAAGGAGGCTACAATGTTGTTGAAGACGAAGAAGGGGAAGAAGAAGAAGTCAATGAAGACGAAAAGGAGTGGGTTAGGGGGTGTAAGTGGGGGGTGGTTTATTTATTATTTATATTTAATAATATTAATATTATTATGAAATACCCATCTTGCCCTTTTAAAATCTGGGGTTAATTTAATTAATTGAGTAATTAAGATTAGGATAAAAAAAACTGACATGGATATTCCACGTCACACTTAACGGCATAATTGGATGGAAAGCGTTAGTAGGGGCAACAGGTCACGGAAACAAAAATTAGGGGGTATCTAGTCGCATTTTAAACAATGGGCAGCAAACT
Source organism: Nemophila menziesii (assembly GCA_029959085.1). Taxonomy (NCBI): domain Eukaryota; kingdom Viridiplantae; phylum Streptophyta; class Magnoliopsida; order Boraginales; family Hydrophyllaceae; genus Nemophila; species Nemophila menziesii. Next base: position 393,797 of record JARWIR010000055.1, on the reverse strand, counting down.
GTCAAACGCGTGAAAAACCAGGGGGCAAAAGTGGTATTTACTCTTATTTTTAATAACGTAACAATCCAAACTTTATGTTATTTTTTCTCAAAAAATTAATTTGTAAAAGAATAAATTTGATGTGATATGTATTTGAATTCATTTTTATATGTAAACTTAAGAATCCTTTGGAAACTTGTGAACAATTCTGACATTGTAATACTTTTTTATCTTACATTTTTTATATTTCGTGATTATATGGTGTCATGTATAATGATAATTTTGTAATCTTATATAAGTTAATTCAAATCCTAATACGGAATCATATTTTATCAAGTATAAATCAACATCAGTTAATTTTCTTGACTTTCATTCTTATGACCTGCCAAATACTGTATAATAATTACCAATGTATTTTTATTCCCACAATAATTCCATTACTTAATATATTCAATTCCTGACGAAATCCATTACCGCGTACCAGTCACACCCTAAATTCTTTACAAAATCCAATGCTCTTTTTTTAAGAAGATTTGCCCTAAAAACCACCCAAAATAACCTTAAAAACCCCCCCAAATCCAAAAAAAATGAGTATAAAATTGGTTCCAGAACCAATTTACTTGTTATAAAACCAAATCAAATCAATTCGTTAGGTATGAACTGGTTGATGAACCCGACTGAACTGAGTCGGACCTTCATATACCAGTTTAAGTCGGAGGCCAGGTTTTACATATCTCTATTGTGCAAACCGGGCCAAACCAGTTCGGTAAAGCCTTAACTCGATAACTGAACCAATCCCTAAGCCATAAAATTGCCCAAACTTGGACCAAAACTGGTCTGAGTGGACCCAAAGTCAGGCTGATCTATGACAATCATACTTACTTGTTTTAGTCAATTATTCTCACTTACTAACTTATATAGACTCTTACTAACTTCCATCTCGTACATAAAATCTTCATAAATCGATTAGGGTCATGACTCATGATGTCTTATAAATCCATGTCACATTCTTTCGGTATGTACGATAAGCTAGTACATAAAATCTTCATACGTCGATTAGGGTCATGACTTATGATGTCTTATATATCCATGTCACACTCTTTCGATATGTGATGAGCTAGTACATAAAATCTTCATAAATCAATTGGGGTCATGACTAATGATGTCTTATAAATCAATGTCACACTCTTTCAATATGTGTGATGAGATAGTATGCGTGTGTGTGTATATATATATATATATATATATATATATATATATATATATATATATAATTGATTTTACTTGTTTACACTCATAGGTTGTTTTATCTCTTTATCTCATATTATCCATGACCCCTTGTGACTAACCTGTTCAATCATATTTTCACCATAACATAGTCAACCTCACTAACTAAGACGGTTGTCATAAAAGAGCCAAGTAGGCTCGTACCGAGCCCTGTATTCTCTGTTTTATTTAGAAAAGAACTATTTGGCATCCAAGAAAAATACATAACTTATCCTTCCAATATGTTTTTAAAAATCCAAAATCCATTTCGTTGTTATCGAATTCTAGTCTTGTTGGTATAGCTGGAACTAAGTCTACTAGAACGTTATCCTTTATGAAATGGTAGATATGAGAAGGGGTGTCTGACTTTATTACTATGTTACAGGTTATTGGTTGTTCTATTGTGAGAATATCTTTATAGGGTACAATGCTTAGTTAGAGCATTGGTGGTAAACATTGGGGACTCCTTAGTTGTTTAGTGATTCCAACCCTTCCACCCTATCAACTTGTTCCTTTAGTCGTTGATCATGTCGACGTAGAAACCCCTAGGTCGCATGCCTGATAGAATGGAAACTCGTAGATATTTTCCAAGTCCTTCCTTGTGAAAAATATTGATTCGCCTCATGATATCGCCAGCTAATTCTTCATATATATTCTTTGAGGAGTAAGTGATTGATAGTCTTGGATATGAATGATGGCAACAAGAGCCTTATAGGGGTCCATCTTAACTACTAATCTAGCAAACCAACCTCTAAATTATGCCAGAGGATCGATACATGTCATTATTCTAGTCAAATTTCCTATAATCATAAGGATATCTTCAGTATAATTAATGGCAATGAGCCAAGGTAGTTGTATCTAAACTTCCGTCTTGATAACTAGTGTTGTATTGCACCAAAAATATGGGATCACATGCCCTAGCTATAAGGTAATGATTTAATATCATATAGGGTCCCCTATTCAATATCTTGTCATAATCTCCCTTGTTAGCAAATCGAACCATGAAGTCGTTAATACATATATCAACAAGTTCTGTATGCATTTTGGGGGCCATATTTGATTCGATTTAGTAAATAGATATCTATAAACAATATTATACCCAAAAAAGTGAACTATAACTGTAGTTACCCATACCTTACACCATTTGACTAAAAAAAACCATACCTTACACCTGACTTGCTTTTTCTAAGTCGTGCTCAACAATTAAAGATACTTATCAGCTGGGAACAAAACATCATCTACCATAGTGAAAGGGACTGCCCTCTGCTTCCCTGTTTGTTTCAATTTTTCTTCTTAGACCGAACCTATGTATGTTGCTCCTATGCTAATTGGGTTATGGTGGTATTATCTAAACTGGCATTGTCTGTGTCGATATATGATTGATTTGTTTCTGATGACACTACGACTATAGTGAGTCTCCACCATTGTTGGAGTCTGCATGTGGATGTAGCCTTGATGTTTCCATGTTTAGAATGAGGATTTCAGGATTTTTTTACATTATCAGCTCTTTTGCCAACTGCTTATCAAATACTTAATCAATTATCATGTCTTTATCGGTTCCTATAATAGGGGTGGTATCCATCAAAGATAGATCATCACGATTAGCATAGAAAAAATTCTCATCCTGGAGCACCAATAATACTCATATACGTGTCATTCGATTCAGTGATTAGAGTGGCTCCTTATAACGATGTTCTTGTATCCAATATAATTGATCGTTTCAGTATCTTGGATGTCAATTTTCTTATACTTAGGGGTTAAGGTAGGTCTGATACACAAAAAATTGTTAGCGGTGACCATTAAATAAGTTTCTTCGGCAATCTTTTGATGTAGAAGGAAGGGAGTTGGACATATTAGTGGAGGTTTTTGGCTTCAGTGGTGTTCCCCTAATTGGGCCCCTAACAACAGAATGTTAATCAAGCAAGACGTGAATATATTAGAACAAAAATAAGAACGATATATTTCTAGTATACCTTATGAAGTATCTTGACAGAGTAAAGTATCATGACTCATAAATGACTATAAAACATTAAACCCTATATTTGAGTACATATGAGATATATGTTATGTATGTTGTGGAACAGGCTTTGGGATCAATAGTATTAGAAAAACAAAATTATGTTATACATCTTAAAAATAAAAAAATAAGAATATAATATAATATATAATTAATTTTCCGAAACATCAAAGTCAATGACCTTCCCGTCTCAACAAGTCCACGTTTTTTTCAATCTCGAGAAAGTCCAAATAATTTATGATATACCTACTTTACCCTTAGTAACACTGAAATCATGGGGTTGTTACATTTAATATAAAATTAAGTTACAAACTGTCAAAATTAAAGGTATAATCACCTGAGTTTAAAATAGAAAACCCATTTTATAATTTTAGTGTGATTTGATCTGCACGTTCTCTTTTATTCCTCGCCCAAAACACAGTTTTTTTCATCGATCAAAAGTCTTATTGTTCATTCAGAAATCCATACGTAAGGAAAATATTTATGGATTCTAGGTATATTCTTCACCATATTTACGTTTTACTGTGTTTTTTACATATTCATCCTCCTCTGTCGATATAATCCATTCTAAACTTTATATATATGAAAAATATTTTTGGATTCCAACTATGTTCCTCACCATTTAATGATTTTTTTCGTGTTCATTTTTCTCCAATGATTATAATTCATACCTCTTTCTCGTTCCATTAGTTTTGGATGAGTTTTTTTTATATAAGATTCACATATTTGTATTGATAACCCATTATTTTGGGCACATAACCCATTGTTTTTGCTCTGTCAACCGACCATATTATGTATACAACTCATTATTTTATGGGTCAACAACCCACCATATTCGTTGAGACAACTCACAATTATTACATCAACAATCCATTGATATGTATGTACAGTCCATTATTCTATTCAAATAATTCACTGTTTTTGTATTGTCAAACCCACTACTTATTATTTATATATTAAGTTTCATGATTTCTAAATATTTTTATTTTATTTTATGCATATTTAGATTTGGTTTCAAATGTTGATTTGATATTTCAAGGAAGCGATTTGATTTTTTTTTTTGTTACATGGGTTCCGGGCTAGCTTGCGCGCACCCGACTAATCCCACGGAGATATACATGACTCCCCATATATATTCTCATGGTAAATCAGAACTAGGTTACCCATGTTCAGGAAGGGGCTCGAGCCTTGTACCTCTCACTTTACACCAGTTAGGGAAGGGATTCGAACCATTATGATTTTTTGTGATGGAATAAGAAACATTATGAAATATTTTAGTTATAAAATATTATAGTTATGAAATATTTTAATTATTGAACATCGTAGTTATAAAATATTTTGGTATTAAATATATTAGTTATCAAAAGTGAATTTTAATCATAGAATATATTATTATTAATTAAGGTGATAAATGATACATTAGTTAATTTATTGATTTAGACTAAATAAATCACCTTATAATATATAATGAATTTTTTGGTAAGCAATTTTTTCTTTGTTCAAATGCATACCAATATAGATAATAGGAAAACGGTTACAAAGTTTTAGCCCACCCCTATGGTTCGGCATCATTACATAAAATAAAAGCTAACTGGGGAGGGATACATGTATCCCAATTACCAAACAAAGTGCTAAGAAGCTCATGTTTGGCAACCCAGACGGCTACACCGTTTCTATCCCAAGGAATAAGCGAAAAGTAAGGGGAAGATAATTCAGCAAAATAATAAATATTACAAATAACATTTCTAATTGAATGACTCGAAACGTGTAGTCCTGAAGAAAGAGGTTTCATTATAGTCTCAAAGTCATTCTCGATAACAACACTCCCAAAAGGAAACTTTGAAGCCAATTCTGTAGCTTTTAAAATCCCCGTGGCTTCTGCCTCTAACACCGAATCTGCTCCAATTTCCCAACTTTTACCTGATATAAATTCACCATTAGAGTTTCTTACTACACAAGCAATTGCAGCTCCTTTATCCGAAAAAAGCTGCATCACAATTAATTATAAAATTATTTGGCGATGGTTTTTTTTCATTTGTCTTTAAATTTGATGTTATGTATAATATTTTCAGTAGAGTTCTTTCCTGAGTTATTTGTAGTATTATCTTAATTTTTTTATCTAAAAAATTAAAATTATTAGAGTTAGAAATTTTATAATATTATTTCTAAATTTCAATAGCTTTATTAATTGTATTTAAAGGATAAGCAAATTATCCTATAAAATATAATGAATTTTAAATAAATAAACCTTTAATTAAACCGACCCAAAGAAGAGCATATCCATGAATCGGAAAACGGATCCTCTCCAAACTCAAAAAACACTACGCGGTACATGATTTAATATTCGTAAGAACCCCCACATTTTTATTTCTTTCTCTACAGTCCACTATATACTTACTAGGGTTTTGGCTTCATTTCCCCCTTTTCTCCTTTTTCTCTCCGATCAGATCACCATCCAAATCAATGGCTGCTCCCGCAATCTCCGCCCCACGCGCCTCCAACAAGACCGAAACTTTCATGGACAACAAGCGCAGGGACGATATGCGAATGGCTAACATCTCCGCCGCACAGTCAGTAGCCAACACCGTTCGTACCAGTCTGGGCCCTAAAGGTATGGACAAGATGATTTCCACCGGCAACGGCGAAGTCATTATTACTAATGACGGCGCCACCATTCTCAATAAAATGGACGTCCTTCAACCCGCTGCTAAGTTCCTTGTAGAGCTTTCCAAGGCTCAAGACGTTGTCGCTGGTGACGGAACCACCACCGTGGTAGTCATCGCTGGTGCACTTTTGAAACAGTGCTATACTCTCCTCTCCGCTGGGATTCACGCCACTGTCATTTCCGACGCTCTTTACAAGGCCTCTGTCAAAGCTGTCGATGTTCTTACTGCCATGGCCATCCCAGTTGAGCTAACTGACCGTGATTCACTCGTCAAATCCGCTAGCACTGCTCTAAACAGCAAGGTAGTCTCCCAGTACTCTTCTCTATTAGCTCCATTAGCTGTTGATTGTGTGCTTACAGTAGTGGACCCTGCAAAACCTGACCTAGTCGATTTAAGAGATATCAAAATTGTGAAGAAATTAGGTGGTACAGTTGATGATACTGAGTTAATTAGAGGCTTAGTCTTTGATAAGAAGGTCAGTCACACTGCAGGGGGGCTAACTCGTGTTGAGAATGCTAAAATAGGTGTGATTCAATTCCAAATCTCCCCTCCCAAAACTGATATCGAACAGAGTATAATCGTATCAGATTATTCCCAAATGGATAGGATCTTGAAGGAGGAAAGAAACTACATATTAGGTATAATCAAAAAGATTAAGGCTACAGGGTGTAACGTGTTGTTGATCCAGAAGAGTATTTTAAGAGACGCAGTCACAGATTTATCCTTACATTACCTCTCTAAAGCGAAGATTTTAGTGGTTAAGGATGTGGAAAGGGATGAGATTGAATTCATCACCAAGACTTTGAACTGTTTACCTATTGCTAACATCGAGCATTTCCGAGCAGAGAAGTTAGGTTTTGCTGATTTGGTCGAGGAAGCTTCATTAGGAGATGGTGGGAAAATCGTGAAGATCACAGGGATTAAGGAAATGGGTCGAACCGCTACTGTATTGGTTCGTGGGTCGAACCAATTAGTAATCGATGAAGCTGAGAGGAGTTTACACGATGCTTTATGTGTGGTAAGGTGTTTAGTCAACAAAAAGTTCTTAATTGCTGGTGGTGGGGCCCCTGAAATCGAGCTTTCTCGCCAATTAGGTGCATGGGCTAAGGTTTTGTTGGGTATGGAAGGTCATTGTATCAAATCATTTGCTGAAGCTTTGGAGGTTATCCCATATACTTTAGCTGAAAATGCTGGTTTAAACCCTATAGCTATAGTGACTGAGCTTAGGAACAGGCACGCTCAAGGTGAGATTAACGCTGGGATTAATGTAAGGAAAGGACAGATCACTAATATCTTGGAGGAAAATGTGGTGCAACCTTTGCTTGTGAGTACAAGTGCCATTAGTTTGGCTACTGAGTGTGTGCGTATGATCTTGAAGATTGATGACATTGTCACAGTCCGATAGATTTTGAGATGATGTTTTTGCGTAATATCCTTTTAAATTTTGCGTTTTATTTGTCTAATTAGCGGTTATTCAACTTTTATGTGGATTCAGTATTTTGTAGTAAACTCGTGTGTTTTGAGTATTACTTTTTCCTTCACGAATTCTATTTAGGTTCTTGAAATTTTGTATTTTTAGTATTTTTCGAATGTGTGTGGTTTATGTTGCTTGAATTTTTTTTATATCTGTCTCTGTGAATTCAATAGTGCAACGAGCTTGCATATTAGTGATATATATCATTATTTAAAAAAAAAAATTGTGTCTAGTTTTTTTTATACACGAAAGGCCTTAAGTAGAAACGAAAGGAGCCTACATCCTGGTCTGAACCTGATTCATTTTATTGATATCAAGATCTATAAATAAAATATTCCACAACATTTACATTTTTTGGAGTTTGATTAGTTAAACCAATCAACATTGTATGAAGTGTCTAGGTACATTTTGTTATTAAAAAGTGAGTATTTAAGGAATCTCGGTTCCAAGTACAGCAATAGTAGTAAATCCTGTGTCTTTGCTGTTATTGTTATCAAGAAGATGTTTTGTTAATGTCTCTTCTTTTTCTTCATTTTCTACTCTTTTTTCTTCACTTTTACCCCATAAAACCATGTATAATCCAACCATAATTAAAGCTGCACCAATAATCCTGCAAGTACAACATAATTTTAGAAAAAAATTCACTTCTACTCGTCAATGTAGTGTACTCGATGTTTTAAAAGTCGTATAATCGTGTAAACATAGGGTAACAAAAGTAGTTAATTTACATACCCTCCTGTAAAAAAAGTGTCACCAAGGATTAAATAAGCCGTAATAGCAACTAAAACTGTTTGAACCGGTTGGAAAACAGCAACATATACAGGTCCACCTTTCTGAATACACCAAATTTGAAGAGCAATCACAATCCCAGAAGCAACAATTCCCTGTACATTAATAGTTACAATGACAATTCAGTAATCTATTTTTACCCATAGGAAGTAAAATGGGCGAGAATTAGTAAGAGAATTTACTTACAGCATATAAAATGGTGAGTATCTCTTGCCATGAATGGATTTTCCAATGCTCAGGATCCCTTTCGAAAAACGCTGCTATAATCAAGAATTGAATTAATCCGAAGAAGCAAGTAAATGAAGTGAGTGATAGTTTTGCTGGGTATTTCTTTATCACCGGAGCCTGAAATATTTTTAACAGATTAAGAATTAAAGAACTGAAAACTAACGATTAAATTTTGTCTAGTCATACCTGAAGAACCATCCATGCAGCCCAAGAGAAGCATTGGCCAAGGAGATATAAACACCCCAAGGTTGAGTTTTGCATGTTTGATGAAGATGAAGAATTTTGAATCGATTCTCCTCCTAGTACATTCTGTAGAAGAGGAGGTCCTTTATAGAGAGTAATAATACTCGCACCTCCTATACATACTACTGTTCCCAAAATCTTCGCCATCCCATCTAATTTCACTAAATTTATCTTCTCAATTCTGAAAAAAAAATGATACAAGAGAGGGATTATTTTATAGTGGATTAAATATATAATTTTTTAATTGCACCATTGATCCTTGTTGTATATGAAATAGCCAAATATACCTCATCATAGCAGCCATGACAAAAGTAATGGCAGGAACAGAGTTTTGAATTGCTGATGCAAACGTTGGTGATGCATAGTACAAACCCAAGATGTAGAACCCTTGATTTGCAGTAATTCTAAGAAGCATAAGGAGAAAAATCATAAGTTACAAGAAAATACCAAGAAGCAAAACATGCTATTTTCCATGCCAAAGATTATATTAATCTCACATTGTAAAAAAACAAATAAGTTCATACCCCAATAGTGCTAGAAAGAAAAACTGAACTAGTAAGGAGAAAGTAAGAGGTGGTCTTTCTTTCCTGTTTCAAAAATGAGTCAGCATCAGTCTCATCTCATTAAAAATGCTGAGAAATTTTAGTAAATAAAAATATACTTACTTTTCTAAGAAATAAGCAGCAGGTCCCAAGAGAAGTAACGCAATAATATTTCTATAAATAGGATAAACAATTTTGCTGATTCCCATATCAAGAGCAATACTTGATACGATGTGAAAACCTGTGAAGCATAGCTGCAAAGCTAGCAATGCTAGAATAAGCTTTACCCTCATGGATAATACTGAGCTTTGTAATTCTCCCATTGTTTTGCTTTAAATAAATCTTGAAGTTTTATGATTATTGTGGAAAGTATTGATGTATTAATACATGCTATGGGAGATTAATTTATTAATTAATTATGAGATGCAAATTATTTGATGCATTAAGGTAGTTATGTATGCAGCCTCAATGCATGTGCTAAGTAATCATTTACAACTTATTATGTGCTCGTTTTTAACAACGTTACAAACTTACAATTCAGTTAACAGAGTCCGATTTTGATTTTAGGAAGCGGATGACTCCAATTACCTTCTTACAAAACACAAACCCTCTAATGCAGTTAAAGGATATAGATTCAAAAGTGTTTTTCCAGGGAGGACTACTACCCACATGGGCGGATTTTTAGCGAAAAATTCTTAATAATAATAATAATAATTTTTCACTCCTTTTTCCGATCAAATATTCACCCTCCTAAGTAAAAAAGTCGTCCCTTAAACTTAAGATTATCTAAAAAAAATCAGCACTACGTTCCAAACTCAAAACCCTACTACTTTTTGTTTCTCAAAAATTTATTCTGGATTCACCCCTAATTAGTCATTCAAACTTAAGCTTTAATAAGTGTAAATTATCAACTATAAATAAATTATTAACATTCAAGCCCTAAGAAAGAAGTTTAAGTCCAATTTGTATATGCTCCTAATGTAAATTACTTAGTATAATTGTGTAAATTGAATAAAATTTTAGTCATTATCTTTTTTCTATTTTATCTAAATTTAGTTACATATTTCAAAACCCTACAATTTAGATCATATTTTTTATTTTTATTTTCAATTTTGACCATATATATTTTAATTTGGGGCAATTCCCTCTCAAATCAAAATAACAACCCAACTCTCATTTAGATTATACAATAATTTAGATAGAAAGATTACAATAATATCCTTAAACTTATCAACTATGTTGCTGACCTTGATTAGATCTTTTTCCATTTAAATTAAATATTATTTAAAACAAAAACAACCCCCTTCCCTTTCCAATAACAAAAACAACATCACGCACAACACACCCACACAAAAACAAAGAAGCAACACGAAACCCTTCTCTTCTCCTTCACTGAAAACCAGTCACTTCCAGATCTCTTGTTGTTCAAAACAAAACGAAATAGTTTTGAATTGTTCTGATCAAACTTCAACTGCTTTTTATAGGCAATTTTCATTATTAATATGTTATAGGTATCAATTACCATAATGAAATTGTAATAATTAGCCCATCTAATTAGTTACTGAATCTGGCTGATTTGTGTTATTTATCCCCTTTAGTGTGATGAAAATGTAAAAAGAAGTGAATTAAGTGTTGTAATTTGGCAAAAGTGTCATAAACACATGGATTAGTTAATAAAATTGTAGAAAACAGGTGAGATGGGACAAGTCCCATCTAAACCGCTTATGATTTTGTAAAATATAGTGTAATGAAATTGGAAAACACATGTGAGATGGAACAAGCCCCATCTCAACCGCTTATGATTTTGCACAATTTAGTGTAATGAAATTGGAAAACACATGTGAGATGGGACAAGTCCCATCTCAACTATGTTTGAATCTGCTAAAATTGTTTTTGAATATGTTTTCTTGATATTTAATGGATTGACAATTGTAATTCTTGTATCTTGATACATATATGTCTAATTTTGAGGTTAGATCTTCAGTAAATGGGCTGTTTAACGAATTAAAAAACAAAAAGATAGCTAAGGCACACATACGTGCTTGCAAACCATTACCCTTCTATCTTTTGATCATGGAAATACACAAGAAGACAAAAGAAAAGAAGGCATTGTGTAAAGACAACACAATGATAAATTCTATTATTCAAACATATAACACTAAAACCAGAAAATTGGAATTTACCCAAAAAAGGTCTTGAAATTACTGAAATAGATGTAAGACTAATAATGGGCGTAGAAGGTGGGAATAAATCACTACCGAGTTTCACCAGAGAAGATGTACTGTCTTCTAAATGGTTTTCAAAAATTCGAAACCATAAAGGACAACTGACACCAAGTGCTCTAAAAGCTCAAATTAAATAAATGTTAGCTTCACGAGATATGAGTGATAAAGCATTGAAGAATTTGCTCATTTAATTTGTATTTTAGCCCTACATACCTGTTTCTACCCATATAGAGCAGGAGTAATAGATTGGACAATTGTGGGACTATCACGAAACCTTAAAAAATAAGGAAATACAACTGGGCAAGTGATACGGCTAATAAGCTCATGTCATCAGTCACATCACGACAAACTTCACGTCTAAAAGGATCTGGATGCATGATTCTGGTAAGTAATTTAATTTGTGTAAGTTATAAACAAATTTGATTATATAATATATATTTACTAACTTAAATTTTTTTATGTAGCCATTATTCTTTAAGCATGTAAATCGATGGGAAGCATCTGACAAATATATTTATCCACGTTATTGTAAGTGGTTGAATGTTATTTATCTCAAAGAAGATGAGACGTTCAAAACAAATTATATCGACACTCTTAGACCTAGAAATGTAAGTGAAAAGTTGAAGTTCAAAACAGTTTTATCGTGAAAATCATGGGTAGTAAAATTTATTGCTTTGCAGGTTAAAAAAAACTAGTGATCGAGCCGTCAGAGGATCAAACTATTCAGATGGCAGGTAGAATTGAAGATAGTGACGAGGAGGATGATGTGGAAGAAAAGGAAGAATAGGAAGAATAGGAAGAAAAGGAAAACTTTGATGAAGAGAATGAGGAAGATGACTATGGTGAAGATAAAGAAGATGAAGATGAGAACTTCAATGAAGAGGATGAATGATGTCTCTCTTTTGTGATAAATTAATCTATACTTGAGACGTCATTTTAGGATTATTTAGTTATTAATTTTGGGATTTTCCCCATTTATTTATACTTTACGCTTTCTTGTCTAGTTTTAAGTGTTTTATTATTTTATGAGTTTTTGCGCGTAATTTGAGTGTTATTTGTGTAACTTGGGGATTACTCCTAATTTCGACCAAGGTCCTATATATACTCATTCATATCATAGATAACTCATCCTTGGTCAGCCTTTAGACCAAGAAGAAGCCTACACCAAGAAAGAGAAGATCAGAAGGAGTTGGACAACAAATAATGCCTTCCAAATCCTTCAAATTTGTAATTGTTTCATTTTCTTTCTCTAGTATGAACTAATTCTATTTTAGCTTGAGATTAGCATATGGGTATGAACCCTAGACTTGTTTTATATCTATTTTAATTTGGGATGTTCGCATTTAATTGAAATTAGTGTTTTATTCTCTACTTTATTGTGTTTTGATTTATTGTATGTAGTTCTTGCGGTGTGAAACATATAGGATTACCTTAATAGTAGTTAGATGGTCACCCGGAAGGGGTGCCTAATTATTGAAACACCACATAAACGTCCAGTGTGCGGTAGTGATCCGGAAGGGCTTGCCTAACTAGATAGTCATTAGGGTTTGAGATTAATCACTGATCATTGCGCAGGGTCCCCTACCCAAGTCCCTTGGTAATTGTTAGGTCGTCACCTAAGTCCCCCCGGAAGAGGGTTAGGAGGAATATAGAATCTTGGCTATTGCATATCACACAATTCTCCCTTACATAAATAGGTTAAAACAAGGCTAGTGGGAATTACTTGCTAGATCTCGAGCTAAACTCTCATACTATCTTCTTCTCTTATTTATTTTACTATCTTTATTTTATTTAGTTAATTGTTTAGAGTCTTTAAAAACCAAACAAATATTTCATAAGTCTTTTATTTACAGCGTATTATTCTTCTAGCTTTCTTATTTGTACTTTATATTGCATAAGTACTTACTAACTTTCGTAGTCTTTGAGGAACGAATATTACTTATCATTAAAACTTGCATACGGTCTGTGATACTTGTAGTGAGTAACGTGCTTTGGTTGGGGTGTTTATTTGCATCTTATTTGTCCTTATTTTTATCACGCCCTAGTCGATACCAATAAAGAAGAGACGTTGGATGAAGAAGATGAAGATGAGAACTTGGCTCGAGAGGAATCTGATGGCGAAGATGTTGAAGAGGAGATGGCTTATGAGAATGATGATGATGAAGACATGGGTTCCGAGAAATCTGGGGATGAAGATGAAGTAGTTGCAAATACAACAGCTGAGGAGGAAAATCAGAACGAACAGACTAGAGAAATTGATGATGGTTTCCCGTTTGATGACAGTGTCCCATTCAATGATGAACCGAAGATACAAGAGAAAAGATATGAAAACCCGATTCAAGAACAAGAGAATAATCAAGATCCTGACACTGAAGCGGTAAATAATGAAGAGAAAATTAATGAAGAACAAATCGAAGAACAAGAGAATCCAATCCCCCGACACCGAGACAGTAAATAATTAAGATGGTGTGCAATTTAATGATGAACCAAAGATACTAATGAAAGGTAATGAAAAACTGATTCACGACCAAGAGAATCAAGACCCCAAGACCGAGGCAGTAATTAATCAAGATATACTGGAGAGACAGGAAACATGTACACAAGATATGACAAAAAGCAGTTCAGATTTACACTTATTCAACCTCAGATTATCGCAATTAGATAGTGATGTTGCACTGATGTGCAATACGGGTATATTGGAAGACCAAGCAGCAAAAACGAGGAAATTAAAATAGTTAGAGGGGAGAAATGTAAGAATGAGACAAATAATGTAGATACAATGAGTTCAATGGATGAAAAAATAAGTTCGATGAAGGATAAATTGTATTTTGTGATAGAAGAGAAAGAAAAATTTAAAGACGAGTTGAAGACAAAAGACGCTACAATAAAATCATTAGAGAGCTAGTTAAAAGAACCAGTTGATACGAAAAAATCTCAAGAGACAACGCAAAAGAATATAAATTAACTGGGAAAATGTATGAAGACTGTATGTTGAAGCTACTGATGAGAATACATCACTAAAGCATCAAGTTGAATGCCAAGAAAAAGTGTGGAGGGAAATGATAATCAAACTTGATGAAATGGAAGGTAAGGTAACACATATGGATTAAGATGTGTACAGGGAACACCTAGAAACACTAGAAGAAATAAAGAATAAGGACGAGTATAACAAAACAATGAAATTTTTGAGTGATGAAAATGATGAATCAGTTGCGAGAGTGGTTAAACTACTGGACGATTTGAATATGTTCTTACAAGAACCGGAAATTGATGTTGTACCAATTGACGCTATACCAATTGCAGAAATGACTGAACAAGAACCGATAAAAAATTCTTTTAGAACAAAAATGATGGTTAGTAGGAAAAAGAAAACTACAAACAAAAGCCCAAAAAACACTCCCCAACAGGAGCAAGAAAATATTGACCGACACAAGGAGCCTGAAGTTGGAACAACAACTGAAAATACTGACTAGGAGGTGCAAGAAAAAACTGATAAACAAAAAAAGCCCGGAGAAAATATTGGCCAGTAGGTTCAAGAAAACATTGAACAGCAAAAAAAACCTGAAGACGAACAAACACCAAGTTCTGAAATTGCTAGAAATAAACGAAAAAAATCATCCGAGAAAAAAAGAAAGAACGAAGAAAAGAAGAAAAAGATAGCGTGCAAGGATCCCGTTACACCGTCTAAGATGGTTAAAAGAGTCAAGGATGATCTTTGGGAAGGAAGAGAAAAAGTGCTCGGAAGCTCATTCGTGACACAACCAACAAAATAAAAAACAAGCTAGATGGTACCTCATAGGGGACCTCGAAAGTTTAAAAAGTTGCACCTTTAGCTTGTTCTCTAAGCACATTTGCTTTTGAAAATGGGAAACGAAAAAACCTGAGAATGTGAATATCTGGGAAGATGAGGATTTAAGCATCACAGTTGCTGAAGAAATGCAACTTGCTAAAAAAGGAGAAGATATTACTAAAAAGGTACATGATCTTTTAAATATCTAGTTAAGTTTAATAAGGGTATATATTACTGTTTATGAACGGGATTTGTATATTAGGTCATTGCTGGAGTCTTGAAAATGATGGGAAAAAGGTAACGGGAAGCGAGGCTATCCACATCTACATTGGAAACGAGGTGAGAATGATAAATTGTAAACACTAAGAAAAAACGTGTGTTGAATGATTGATTTATAAATAATGTTGAATTGTAGGTCTTTCTAAACGAAGATAATGTTGATGGACAAGAAAACTATATAGCCAAGCAATTCAGGGCTTTTTACAAGACACGTAAATTTATGTTATTCCTGTTAAAAGTAAAAAAATGGAAGTGGTTATTACTAGTATATGATGATGTATTTTAAACAGGGATCTATGTTTTTTATTCAAAACACAAACACAAATGTGATGGCAGAGAGACTAGTGAAAAGAATAGTCTTTGAAGTGATACTTCCTGAACAGATGAAGATGAAGAAAACACGTCCAATCGATCTAAATGAAATTACGTCCTACGAATATATCGTATTCCAACCGAGATCAATCGGTAACGATTATGGAGTTTATCAACTTTTAATTGCTTCTGAAGTATACATACACAAGCTAGTACCCACTAAATACAAAAAAGGGGAGGCAGAAAAGTGGCGCGTCTATATTCTAAATTGGTTGGCGAATAAAGATTGTGACGAGAATATATGTGTATGCAAAAATATGGACGACGACTTGCATATGTACGATTAGTTTTAAACTTTTAGACCTACAAATATTTCTATTTTGATGCTTCACAACACAACATTTCTATAACTGTGTGTGTTTTATATAAGTATGTGTGTGTTTTATATAAATGTGGTTGTGTAAGAATGCATGTTTAAATGAATAGGAAGACAAATAAAGGTAGATGGAAATTATCCCATTAAGGCAGATAAGACTTGGTCCATCTAATAAAGTGTGTAAAAACTTAGCATAATTATAGTAGCATGCGGGATTCAAACTTGGATTCTCATAAGTAAAGTGTTAGTGTGTTACCACTAGGCTATGTTTAATTGTGGAACATACTTATTATAGTTATATATATACAACAATAAAAAAAATATTTGATCAGGATAGATAGGACTTATCCCATTAAGCCCTTAGACAGTAAAAGAGCAGCATTTTTATAGTATCATGAGGGACTTGAACTTGGAATCTCATAAGTAAAGTGTTAACATGTTACCGCTAGGCTATGTTTAATTGTCAAACTGATGTCTCCTCATTTGTGATAGATTTATATTAGGATGAGACATCCTTTTTAGTGATTTAGAAGTCATAATAGTCGATTTTCTTGAGAAATAGTGCACTTTACTATTTTGAGTCTTGATTTAGTAAAATAATATTTTTAGAGCATATTGAGTTTAATTATTTATTTAGTGTGAAGCTTTAAAGATAATTATGGAGATTTATTAGAATCCAAGTCAAAGACTACAAGATATGGAAAGAGATAAGCATGGTAATTGCAGATAAAGGAAAGAAAAGCTAAAATCATGGAAAAGGAAAAGTTGCCTTAAATCTGAATTTCTGCAGCTAAGCCTAAAGAAGTGGTGATAACTCCAAAACCGAGCCGATTTTGGAAGATTTCTTTCATAGGGACGTAGATAATTCTGTGAGGATTCTTTTGGTATCTTATGGGCTAAAAACCGACCAATAACGAAGAAGATATGATTAAAACAAGTCAGCAATAATTATCTTTATTTCCATACGAATTTGAGTTGGTCTTGGAGTCCAAAACTTAACCTCTCCTTCAAGAAAACGAATTAGGTCTTCTAAACACCTATAAATACACCCTTATATCACTTGTAAATCATCCTTGCCTCATAGTAATTAGTTCTTAAGATATTATTCTTCCAGTTTATTGTAGAGAGCAAGATGATGTCTTTTATTATTTCTTTTAGTTTATTTCCATCAGGTATGAACTAAATTCCCCATAGCTTGGGTTTTGCATCATGTATAATCTATGAATTCTAATTTATTTCTATCTAAGTTTCTTATGGAATTACATGTTTTAATTTGATATTAGCTTCTTACCTTTATATTTGTTTATGTGTTTTGATTCATTGCATGTCCTATAATTAATCACTTTAGGCTTTATTAATAGTAGTTAGATGGTCACCTTAACTGGGTGTCTAATTATTGAAACACCACATAACGTCTAGTGTCGATATTAGTCCTGACAAAACTGATTCTAACTAGATAGTCATTAGGGTATAATTTAATCACTATCACCATGTATGGAAATTGATTGCTTAGGGCCTTGGTAGCGCTTGATAGCCCTATCTGAATCAGCCTCGTGGTGTGTCCGTAGCCCCCTTAGTCGCTCTCAAGGTCTAAGGAGTGGGAATTTAGAATCCTGACTAAGTATACAAGAGCTAATATTCTCCCTTATTAACTAGATCTAATAGAAAGAATTAGAAGGATTAGTGCATACTAGCAAAACCTAAGTTATATCTCTCATCTCATATTCTTCGTATTTTATTTTATTGTCTTTATTTTCCTAGTTTTAATTAGTAATTTCGAAAATCTATTCCTTTACTTTTCTGTCTTTTAATTAATTATTGCTTACTCGTTATTGTTACCCATTCGTATAACACACTTAAGTCCCTGAGAACAAACTCAACTTACTAACTAAAACTTGCATACGTCCTGTAATACTTGCAGTATTGTGCCTGTCTAGGGTGAGAGTGCGTAGTTTTCTAGACATTATTTTATCTTATTTTTATCACACCCTAGGCGACACCACAAACATACTTATTATATTTGTATAATATAAAAATTGTAACAAATAAAAAACACTTGATTAGGATAGATAGGACTTACCCCCATTAAGCATATAGTTAATAAGTAAATCAACACAAAAATCAAGACAGTAAAACGTATTAACACTTGATCAAGGTACATTGGACATAACATATAATTCCAACAACTAAAATGCTTATTTCAAAAATGAAAAAGATAATCAATAGTTTTCAACGAGATGAATAATTATCAAACCACAACAGTGCATGTGGAACGATTATGATAAGAAAGTTCTTTACAACGACCAAAAAACCTTTTTTCGAGATTATTCTACTCCAGCAAGATGACGATTCTTTTTCGGCCTTCCAGACATTCGCATGGTTAAAAGAGGAAATACTGTAAACTAATTGTCATGTTGAGTATCATCCTGAAAAGTCTAGAGAGATGGGATACTATGACGGTAAATCTCCCTAAATGAGGATTGGTTGTAGTATTTAACAACATACAAGAATCTTGTACTTTTACGAGCAAATTCTATTGCTACGACAGCATGAACACAAGGAAACCCAACGATTTGTCAGCTACAACAAGAACAGGTCTGCGAGAATATATCAACAGTCATTATTGGTTCAAATTGAACTTGGAAATTAGTTTCACTAGATAGTTTCACAACCCAAGGACGATAGTATTTGAATTTGTCGCAGTATCCAGCATCGGAATCAACTAACAATGTAGTGGTGCACAACTTGGACAGATTGTGACGTTTGACCATTTACACCATGATCAAGTTTCGAAGACTATTAGTCATTTCAGTGACAGGTAACTCACGACGCTCTTTGATTTGTGTATTAAAAGACTCAGCTGCATTTAACGTCATTTCACCATATCGTTTGCCCTCGAAAAATGCATCACAAAAATGCTCTCTTGGCAAGCTTTTCAAAAATTCAATTGCTTGGTTAGAAACCGTCTTACAAAATGCTCGGACACATCTATCGTACTCAGATTCGTTAACAGAATGTTCAGTATCGTCAAGGTAAGACATATAGTGTAAATTGTGCATACATGAAAAAATTAAAACTTAATGAATTCATAGCCATGTGTGGTGGTCCTATTAAGACGAACTTGATGAATTCACCGTTGAGGTTGTTGTATATTTCTCAAACTTAATGAATTCATAGCCATGTGTGGTGGTCCTATTGAGACGGACTTGATGAATTCACTGTTGAGGTTGTTAATTCATAGACATATGTGGTAGTCCTATAGAGTCAGGTTGTTTGTATATTGCTCATACCTAATAAATTCATAGCGATGTGTGTCGTATTGAGACGGACTTGATGAATTCACTGTTGAGGGTGTTGTATGTTGATTATAATATGACTTCAAGGAGACGTCCTTGATGTTCTAAAAGGATGAGTTTTTAGACTCACCACAAATTCATAGCCCGTAATGGTGGTCCTAAAAAGATAGGACTTGATAAATTCGCGAGATACATAATGAGGGTGAGCTTTTTTTTCTCGTAATCCGAGAGAGGTCGGCTAATGAGGCTAGACGCTCTAGGAGATCTCATATGTGTAAGGGAAAGGGTAGTGTTTGAGAACTCTGTAAGTATCAGCCGAGTAAAATATGTGTTGTGAGGGTCTCGATCGAAAACCGTCAAGTTCAAGAGTATGTTAACTTGACAGGAACCTCACTTCACTATGTATCAATTCAAATCGAAAGATATTCCACTTAAGTACAATTCACCCAAATGCTGGTATTTATGAAAACTTGTTCACCTTCTCTTCCAAAGAACCTGAGTGGGGGATTGTTGGAATTATTAAATTAAAGACAATTTATATTATTAATTCTTTCATACTCTTGGAAGAAGTGAAAAATACTATTTTTGTTTAATAGTCCCACATTGTAATTTGAGAAAAAAAAAACAGTTGGGAATTATGTAATATAAAATGATTTTCTTTTCTTAATGAGAAATCAATGACTATTTATTTCAACTATTACGGGAGTTACCAAAGTTTGGTCAATATAACAACTAACTTTTATGAGTATTGAAGAGCATTCATTACCCGTCATTGATGATCATCTATGTGACGGTTTTTGTCTTGCCATTTCCTCTATAAATAGTGAATTTATCACTTGTATTTTTTAGAGAAAAAGAAATAATATTTCTAGAGAGAATGAAGAGACTATTTTAGAGAGAAAATGAAAAACTATCTTTGAGAGAATAGAAAAAAAAGATAGAAATTATTATAAGGAATAGAATAGAGAGAACTAAGAAATTCAGAAAAATAAAATACTCTCTTCTCCATAATTAGTCAAATCGAGTTTGACATAGAGATTAATGTATTAGATGAATATGATTGTTAGAGATACCGATATTCCTGAAATATCCCTTTTAACCCCGCTACACCTTATTTTGTGTGTAATTGTATCCAGGATTCTTTTCTGATTTTTTCATGTAAGTTCTATTTTCTAATTTATTATAATAGTTGTAGTATTATTTTTATTTGGAATACCTCTATATTCTGTTTTTTCAAATTTTTGTAATAGATGTAGTATTATATTATTTGAAATCTCTATATTTATAATATCCTTTTCTTATTTTTCCAATAATATTGCTAGATTTTTACCTAACACAATAAACTACCCGAATGTAAATTTCAGGACAAAAAATACTCAATGAACGCCAAACCAAGAACATGAAAGTGAAAAAGAAAAGAAAAAAAAATGAATTCACACCATGTAGCTCCCATGTAACCCCAAATGAAATTTGGAAGGAGATATGGAAGCTTAAGGTGCCCCCTAGAATTCGAAATTTCCTATGGAAACTTTGTAAGAGAAAGGTTCCCACTGAGGAACTAAAATTTTATTCAAAGTGTGCAACCTCGGATTTATGTAATCTATGTGGAAATGATGTAGAATCTATTGAACATATGATATTCAAGTGCCCATGGGTAAGAGCACTTTGGTTTATATCACCCTTACAGCTCCATACTTCTATCTGTTGTACTTCAAAGTTTGAAAACTGGTTTCTCAGTTTGAAAACTTTGCAAGGGGGTACAGATATAGGGGGGAGAGATATTGCCTCATTAGTCCCTTATATAGTGTGGAATATATGGAAAGCTCGAAATAAATTCTGTTATGAAGGTAAAAAACCTGATCCAATATATGTTCTTCAACAAGCAATTAATGCCTATGATGAAATTAATAAATTATCTGAGGCAAAAAAACCCACTGACCAAAAGAGTGAAAATGTAAGGAGTTTAAATACTCAACACAACAACATTAAAAACAATGAGAAAAAGGAAGGAAAAAATGTTCTTCACTGCTCAAAATCAGGTAATGGTAATATGAGAAACTGAAATGAAAATGTTACTGAAAAAACTTTGTTTGCATTTTCAGATGCTTGTTTTAAAACTGATAAGAATGCTACATCAGCTTGTATTCTACTTGATAAAAATAATAAGCTAATACATGGGCATACCCAAAACTTCTTATCTTATAATGCAGAAGAAGCTGAGATGATAGGAGTGCATAATGGGCTAATTTCGGCTATCAATTTCCAATTTGAAGACATTCGAATCATGAGTGACAACAAGATGGTGATAGATATGCTTAATCAACCCAAGACTCCTCCTTATGCTAGACACAAAATTTTGTACTCGGATATTAAGTTATTATCGTGTAATAGATTAGTTTCCTTTTACTTTATTCCTAGGAAATTGAATGTTTGTGCTGATTGGGTTGCGAGGCAGCAGCTTCTAGGTTTGTTGCCGAGCAATTGGGTGTCCAAACCCCCTCCCCAATTAGTTAGGTTTATCTCTTCTTTACCACCCACTTCGGGGATTGGTTAGGTTTCTGTTGTAATGAACTATTTCGATTTATATTTTAAAGCGTTTGAAAAAAAAAAACATGCAATTATGGGAATTATCATTTAACTAGTAAGTGGCTTCACTTTTTTCTCACGTCTTCTTCCTCTTTCAAATTTTTCTTTTTCTTTTTTTTTTTTTTTTTTTTTTTTGGTCGTTTAAAATATTACAATTACACCAGTTTAGCTAACCCTATCAGCCTATCCCCAATCGAGAAAATTGAGAGCTTAGTGAAATGACGTTGTATGTCCCTTCCTACTGTGCCCTGTGTCTGGCTTGTTTCGCTAAGTTGTCTGCCCGACCATTGAACCGCCTAGGAATGTGCTTGAAAACAACTGGGCCGATTCTCCTTGCCAGTCTTTTGATATGCCAAATCCATGGTCGAAGTTTCCAACTTGCAGCCGACACCTGCTGAATACCCCGAATTAGCTCGAGGTTATCCGAGAAGATAGTAATCTCCTCGTTCTCGTCTTTAATTGCCTGGTTCAGAGCTACTACAACCGCTTGCGCCTCCCCCTCCTCACTTGTATTACAGTTAGCGGTTGCTGAATAGTCCGTTCGTTTACCCGTTTCTTTATCTACTTTCACCACCCCGATTCCGGTTGGTAGGTGGGGTTGTTCAAACGATGTATCACATTAGAAGGCTATTCTCGTACCTATATCTAGTTCCACCACTGATCTTTGTGCTATGTTCATTATCTGTTCTCCTGGTGGTTGACTCGTCTCCCATTCACTACCAAAACGTTCACCCATATGCCTATTCGCCGATCTAATGATATCGTCAGTATCTATTTCCTGATTTGTGTGCCGACTTCTCATTTTTGCTTTCCATATGTTCCAAGTTAATAAGAGCATATATGATATAATAACTTCCCGTCTCCATCCTCCTCGAACAAAGGTATCCACCATCGCCAATAACCATTCTCCGAACTGTTCAACCGTTTGACTAATATGAATTTGTAAAGCAGAGCCCGCCCACACGATTTTAGCAATTGCGCATGTGAGCAGCAAATGTTCAACTGTCTCCTTTTCCGCCTTACACCATTGACACCCTCCATCAACCTCGCAGTGTCGTTGAATTAAATTTTCCCCTGTTGGTAAAGCGTTACTACAAACCTTCCAAGCAAAAATCCTGACCTTGGTGGGCAGGTTAGAGTGCCAAACAGTAACCCATAGCTTGCTTTCTGCCTGTACCGCGTTAGATTGTCTAGGTGTTCTCGAGATTTCTGTCTCCGTAATTATTTTATATCCAAATTTCGTTACATATTCTCCATTTCTTGTGTGAGGCCATATCCATTTATCTGGTACATCTTCGCCATAAGCTTTCTCCCTCAAGATAATTGGTATCATTGGTCCCGGAAACAACTCATCCAATATTTCCCTGTCCCATTCCGTCGTACCCTCCTTCCAAAGTTCCTTGACCTTTTGTATTTTGCAGTGTCTCGGCTTTTCTAGTTTCCATGTTGTATTTACCCACGTATCCGTCCAAATATTTATATTTTCTCCATTACCGATTTGATATTTACCGTATTTCTTTAACAAATCACGTCCCTCTATCAAGCTAGCCCATGACCATGTTCGAGATTGTCTAAGTTTTATATCGAGAAAATTACCATTGGGAAAATAGATTCCTTTAAGTAATCTTGCCACTAATGAATTCGGGTTGTTCATTATTCGCCATGCCTGTGCTGCCAGAAGTGCAGTATTCATTTTCTTAAAGTCTCTGAAACCCATACCTCCTATTAATTTGCTTACCGCTAGCTTTTCCCATGCTAACCAGTGAATTCGAGATTTTTCGCCCGAGTTCCACCAGAAATTCGAGATAGCAGAGATTAACTTATTACAAAACGTAATCGGGAAAGAAAAAATCGACATTGCATATATCGGAATAGCTTGTAATATAGCCTTAATAAGTACCTCTTTCCCTCCATCAGATAGTAGTTGTGCTTTCCATCCTTCCGTATGTTTGAAAACTCTCTCGGCTATCCATTGAAGCGATTGTATCTTTGACCGCTTGTGGCATAATGGTATTCCTAAATATTTCCCAAGGTCCTCCTTCTCCTGTATTCCAAGATCTGATGAAATCTTTGCTCTACATTCCATAGGGGTATCTGTACTAAAGTAAATAGATGATTTCGTGAAATTAATCCGCTGTCCAGACCCTGCACAGTATTTAGAAACACATTCTCGGAAGGTTTTAACTTCGAGATCATCAATTGTTAGAAAGAAAAGTGAGTCATCAGCAAATAGCAAGTGTGTTATATTTGGGCAGTTTCTCGTTATCTGTATTCCTTTCAACATACCTTGTTCCACCTTCTGCACAATGAGGCTAATAAGGGATTCAGACATGAGGGAAAAAAGAAAAGGTGACAACGGGTCCCCTTGCCTAAGGCCCCTTTTTGATTTAAACTTACGTAGCCTTTCTCCGTTGAAATTGAGTTGAAGGGTGACAGATGATATACAATTCGAGATCCATCTTATCCATTTCTCACAGAAACCTAATTTACGTAATACTAATAGAAGAAAATCCCAACGTACCTGGTCGTATGCCTTAGCCATGTCTAGTTTTATCGCCGCCATTGGTTTTGGATTTTTCCTTTTTCGTTTCATAAAGAAAGATATTTCTTGGGCTATCAGTATGTTGTCCTGTATTGCCCTGTTTTTAATGAAAGCTGATTGAGTCGGAGAGACAATAATATCCATCATGCCTTGTAACCTATTAGCCAATATCTTTGCTATTATTTTGTATCCAAAGTTAACACATGAGATTGGCCGATAGTCCCCAATACCCTCCTGGGTTTCCCCTTTTGGTATTAGAGTGACCAAGGTCTCATTTAGTTTGTCGAGAGAAATATTATTCAAGAAGAAATCCTGAACCATAAGAAAGACATCGTTCTGTATGATGTGCCAGTATTCCTGATAAAATTTCCCGTTTAGACCATCTGGTTGTTCAAAATTCCTCTTTCAAAGATACATGCTCTTGAAACGATTTAAAAAAGGATTTTTTTTTTTTTCGACTTAACTAAAAAAAGATTAACATGGTCCTTTTCTCAAGGATGCGCAAGGATCACCCACAAATCAAGAAACGATACAAACAGATTCTACTATTACCGAAATATATATTTATTTCTTTTGACGTATAATGATGTGAAATAATGGTATCGTTGGTCTCTTGTGGTTTGCATAAAATAAGTGATTGGAGTGATTTATTTCTATCTAAATCTATCATTTGATTGTTGACTGAAGAATAAACCTTGATAGGGAGACAAAGGAGAGAGGATGCATGTTGGCCAACTCTAATTGTAAGAACTTAGAAGAAAGGCCAATCATTCTTTTCATTTTTTATTATATTATACCTAAGAAGTCCACTGCTGTTTTTAATTAATATTTACTTATATCATTTATGGCTAACCATAAACTAAAACTGTATCTAATTCCTAATTTGTCTACGGAACAGAATTTTTTTTTTGGAACAAACTGTATATAATAATTTAGGGTGCTTGTCTTACAAATTTTGGTGAAAAACAATTATGATGTAACATGGTTATTTTTTAATTACCACACGTAATCTATTAAAAAATATACACTGACTTGTTAAAAAATATTTAATTTTTAAAAAAAACTTACAATCCAGTAAAAATATAAAAATAACCCATCATTGTTCAAACCTGGTTAACGTTAACAATTTTTTTATTCTCCTTAAAAGGTCTCGGATTCTAGTCTTGTTGGGGTTAACAAATTAATAAAAATTGCACCAGAAGATTATTAATAACAAATCATCAATTATGTTATAAAGTAAAATACTCATAAATACAAATCAATAAGTATTAAAGTATTATTATTGAGTTATGGAAAAAATTTTATAATTAAAAAAAAAATACAATTAATAAACCATAAATAGAAAATGCTATTCCGTTATATGTAAAGTCCCATAACTCAAAAAAAGTTAATGTTATTGAGTTATAGAAAAATTTACATAATTCAATTTTTTTAGTCATAAAAAAAATTTCATAACTTAAAAAAACATATTAAATAAACAGTAAATAGACAATGTTATACATGCAAAATCTCATAACTTTTTTTAGTCGAAAAAAATTTCATTCAAAAAGTTAAGATATAGGAAAATTCACATAATTAAAAGTTGAATTACGGAAAAATTCTCATAATTTAAAAATAATAATAATAAGTAAATAGTAAGTAAAAGATATTATTGAGTTACGAACAAAATCTATTACTCATAAGAATTAAAATATTGTTATTCAGTTATGGAAAAATGAATTCTCATAACTCAAAAAATTTCATAACTCAAAAAAAAAAACAATATTAAGTCACGGTCAAAATCCCGTAACTCAACAACGTTGAATTATGAAAAAATACTTATAACACACAAAAGAGAACTCAAACACTAAACGCCACTGTTGAGTTACAGGAAAATTCTCATAACTCTAAATAGAAATTCAACACTAAAATGCCACTGACGAGTTATATGATAATTCTCATAATTTAGTTTTCACTTAACACCTTTGGTAGATTTTTTAAATATCAAACAATAGTAAAAGTACATTTCAAATTGAGTTACAAGCAAAAATTAATGATGTGACGCATTCGTCATTCAATATAAGGATATTAATTGAAATTGATCAAAATATCAAACCTTTTACGGACAAGAAAAATACAAGTGTGGTGAGAGGAAATAAATTAGAAAATTGAGGGTTTATTAGGCATTATTCCATTCATTTTATAATTAATTATACTTTAAGCTCCTATATTAGACGTGATTGGTTTTGACATTCCAGGAACCAAAAAAACTCACAAAATAAGACACTTTTATATAAAAAAGTTTATAAATAAAAAATTATAACTAGTAGTGCGATTTGAACTATAAACCTCATGGATAATATTATATTACCACCAAATCAAGCTTTTCACTATATTTTATTTATATAAATTGGAGTTATATATATATGACCGAAATCCCTAAAAACATCAAAAATTGGAGGCTTTAAGTGGTCGCCTCTCCAGCCTACCGCAGGGTCGACCATGATATTACATATTATAATCGTTTATTATAAAAATAATACGTACATAAAAAATCAAAGTAACATAATAAAATTTTAAAAATTTAGAAATCGAATAAAGATTCTCAAAAAATTAAATTATAAAATAATACTAATTATTTTTTCGCTTAATATAGTAGTAATATTTTTCAAAGTCACAAAAGCATGACTCCCGCAATTAAACTTAATAAGCTTAGAATTTTCCTGGTTCTTGACTATTTTTTTGGTCAAAAAGGTATATTATACACACACACACACATATATATATATATATATATATATATGTATATATATATATATATATATATATATATACTAGAAAAAACTCGTGTCTGAAGACTCTTAAGAAAAAATTTGTTTCGCTAACGTGAATCAGACCTAGGTTCTCTGGGTGAACTTCAAGGTTAAGGTTAAGATTAGGTTTTTCTTTTCTTTCCTGTCAAGGAGAAGTTTAATGTTAAGGTTAAGAGGTTAAGGTTAAGGTTGAGGTCGAGTTTAAGAATAAGGGTTAAGTGTTAAGGTTTAGGTCAACGTAATGGTCACGGTCAAGGTTAAGGTTGAAGTTGAGGTTGAGGATGAGGGTTAAGGTTTAGGTCAATTTTATGGTAAAGGTCAAGGTTAGATCAAGGTCATGGTCAAGGTTAAGGTGAAGGTTGAGGTTGGGGTGGAGGTTGAGGTTAAGGTTGAGGTTACGATCAAGGTCAAGGTCATGGTCAAATTAAGGTGAAGGTTGAGGTTGAGGTCGAGGTTAAGATTTAACGTATAAGGTTTAATAAGAGTTAAGGATTAAATTCAAATATCAACGCGGTGAATCTTCATCTAGTTAAGGTTAAAGTTAAGGTTAAAATCCAGGTTAAGGTTAAGGTTAAGGTTGAGGTTAAGTTTAAGGTTAAGGTTAAGATTTAGGTTATGGTTAAGGTTAAGGTTAAGGGTAAGGTTAAAGTTAAGGTTAAGGTTAAGGTTAAGGTTAAGTTTAAGGTTAAGGTTAAAGTTAAGTTTAAGGTTAAGGTTAATGTTAAGGTTAAGGTTAAGTTTAAGGTTAAGGTTAAAGTTAAGTTTAAGGTTAAGGTTAAGGTTAAGGTTAAGGTTAAGGTTAATGTTAAGGTTAAGTTTAAGGCTAGGGCTAAGGCTAAGGTTAAGGTTAAGGCTAAGACTAAGGATAAGGTTAAGGTTAATGATAAGGTTATGATTAAGGTTAAGGTTAAGAATAAGGTTAAGGTTTGGGTTGAGGTTCAGGTTAAGGTTCAAGTTCAGTTTAAGTTAAGGTTGAAGATAAGGTTAAGGTTCTACGAAAATACTTCAAGTCAGTATATTATTTGATTTTGCACTATTAGTCCCTATATTTTGTAAAAATTTCCATTTTAGCACCTTTATTTAGCAAAAAATGTACTATAAGTAATTTTTATCCTATTATATGGTTAAATCATTATATTATGCAAAAATACACTTAAAATCCCTTTATGAATCAACTATTGCACTAGAAGTCCCTTTTATAAAAAATTGTGTAAGCCCTTATATAATTGTATTTTGCATGATCAATCCATATATTTAGCAAAAATTACACTTTAAGATCCTTTATTTCGCAAAAAAAAAAGACACTATAAATCATTTTTATCGTACTATAAAGTATAAGTCATTATATTGTGCAAAAGTACACTTAAAATCCCTGTTTTAATCAAATATTGCACTAGAAGACCCTTTTTACACAAACAAATTTACTTTAAGTCCCTTTATAATTCAAAATTTGCACTATAAATCCATATATTTAGAAAAATTGCACTTTTATCCCTTTTTGGTGTGGCCTAAGGTGTGATAAATTAATGATATAAATAAGTGCAAATACACACCCTAAGCTAACACTGTACTGCAAGTATTACAGGACGTATGCAAGTTTTAATGATAAGAAGATTCGTTCCTCAGGGACTGGCGAAAGTTAGAAAGAACTTATGCAAATTATCAAGTGCAGATATTAAAGATAGAAAAGATAATACGCAAGTAGAAAGAAGAGATAGATAAATATTTATTTGGTTTTCTAATAAACTAAACTAATAAACTAAAGACAGAAAATAAATAAAAGAAAATAAAAGAAGATAGTATGAAAGTCTAGCTTGAGTAATTAGCATGCAATCCCCACTAGTTTTGCCGTTCTAAACATGTAAGGGTAAATTATGTAGTATTTCCCTAATCGGTCCCAATATGCTATCGGTAGTTTAAAATAGGATTTACCTGTGTCAATAAGGCTTCCTAAGCAAACTTTTCCTGTAATTGGTAAAGAGTCACAAGACTCAACCATAGTGATTATCTAGCTAGGTTGGGTTGTCAGATCAAACCTAAAACTAAACGTTATGTGCTAAACATGCAATTGAACACCGTTGTCAATGGTATCCTAATTACTAGATGGTAATTCTAATGGCCGCGGTTCCACAAGAACACGGAATATAAATCCAAACACATAAACAGAGAATAAAAACTATAATTCAATTTAAAACATTAAGTTCCCAAATTAGATAGATGTCAATCAAAACTAGGGTTCATACATATATGCTAAAACTCAAGCTAATAGAATTAGTTCATACAAATAAGGGAAGAGAAAAGAGTTACAAAATAAGAGGTTGAAGGAGACATAGTTGTTGCACAGCTCCTTCCAGACTTCTTCTCTTGTGTTGTAGCTTCCTCTTGGCCTTAAGGTCTGGCCAAGGATGATTTTAGAGTGTTAAGAGGCTGTATTTATAGGTTATAGGAAGACATAATTCGTTTTCTTGAAGGAGAAGGAAAGTACTGGACTCCTAGTCCAACTCAAATTCGTATGGAAATAAAGATAAACACTGCTGGACCGTTTTGAGCATATCTTCTTCGTTATTGGTCGGATTGAGCTCCATGAGATACCAAAAGAATCGCAACAGAATTATCTAGGCCCTATAGAAGGAAATTACCAAATTCGGCCTATTTCTTAGGTAAAAACACCAATCTTTGGACGTGTGCTGCAGAGTCCCAGATTTAGGCAGCTTTTCCTTTTCCTAATTGAACTCAGTTTCCTTCTATCTCCAATTTCCATGCATATCTCTTTCCATAAGTTGTAATATTAGACTTGGACTCTAATTAATCTCCATAATTATCTTTAAAGCTTCACACTAAATAAACAATTAAACCCAATATGCTCTAAAAATAATAATTCTACAAATCAAGACTCAAAATAGGAAAGTGCACTAAATTAAGCTAAGATCGACCTATAAACTAATAAATAAGCCTAAAATGATGTCTCTGAAGTATATTATATTATCACAAATGAGGAGACATCACTTTTATTCGACGAAAATTGCACTATAAATCATTTTTATCCTACTATACACTATAAGTCTATATACTATGAAAAAACACTTAAATTGCCTGCAAAAATTGCATTAGAAGTCCCTAACTATCCAAAATTTGACACGGGAACTTTTTGATTATGCAATAAAATGCAAAATTTCTCTATTAGTCCCTATGTTGTAGATTTCGGTTTTGCACCCTAGGCGGTCGACCCGTGCCTAGCGCCTAGGCGCGATTAGACGGGGCCTAGGCGGAATTATACGGTTTTGAATCTCGCTGTGCGATTTTGTATATTTAGTAATATATTATGTAGTAATTCTAGCAATTTTGACTATTTAAGTCATAAAATTCATCTAACAACACTATAGTAAATATAAAACTACTAAAAAATGAGTTATAATATCAATTAAAGAATTCTCAAGAATAAGAAAAATAACAAGAAGTCCTATGCAGACACGTTTTGCCATTAATCGGCGCCTAGATGGACATTTTTTGCCATTAATCGGAGCCTAGACGGGCTAGGCGCCTATTCCACGGCGACTAAGGCTCTAGGAAAAAACGCCTAGATTTTTAACTAGGCGTAAGCGTCTGAGGGGGGAGTTGACGCCTAGGCAGTGCCTAGGCGCGCCTAGGCGGGGAGATCTACAACATAGATTAGTCCCCTAATTTTTTTAGAAATTTTACAACAAGCTACCTACTTAACAATACATTTCACTTAATTCCATAATTTAGACAATTTTTTTAAAAAAAAAGAAAAGGGTCCATCGTACTTTGGCGGCAACGCAAATCGGGAGACAGAGCTGTCGAATGAGTTATACATACATTATACATATATAAACAAATACATTAAAGGGGAAAAGGAGGTGGGTACTACGACGATGAATTTGGCGTCAAGTTGCAAATAATCGAAGAACGAGAGGGGTTTGGGGGGGGGGGGGTAATAATATAGTAGATTTTTGATAACCCATTTTGGGTTTACGAGGTTTCATATGCCCTCTAGCAACCACATGGTGGTCGCTACAATTTTTTTTTTGTGGTTGGTATAACATCATAAATTAAAATGGTAGGTAAACAAACCGCGAGTAATTTTGGTGGGTTTGATATCAACCAAGTAGGTGGTCGGTAAAATATATTTCTTAATTTTTTTATTAATTACAAACTTTACCAGCCACCTTTACGTCGGTACAGATGCATTTGTTTATTATTTTTGTGAAGGATAACTACCGAACACATGAGTGGTCGGTAAAGATTTTACTTTTCTTTGTAAACCAGTGAACTTGTTACTGATATTCATGGTCGGTGTAACACGATACCAATCATGGTTACCTGTCGCTAGAGACACGAATGGAAACCGTGCTACTACGAGTTACTTCCTCCGTCCATTTTTATTTGTTTTATATTTTGTAGCACAAGAATTAAAAAAGATATTAAATACACTTTTTCTTTACTATATTACCGTTATTTATCAAGTATAATGTCATTTATTACACTATTAGTTTTAATTAATTAATCAAGAGTGATATTAGAAAAATTGAAAAATAAAATATCTTAATAATATAAAAGGACCAATATTATTGGATATCTTTATTTAGGAAAAAGAATAAATAAAAGTGAACTGAGGGAATAGTGTTTTTAGAAATAGGCTGGATTTAGATTCTAGAATTGTCAACCGCCAAATTTTTAATGTCTTTTTTTTTTTTTTTTTTTTTTTTTGTCATAGCCAAATTTTTAATGTCAAGTTCAACTATTAATGGAGCGATCTTCCACTCAGACTTTCATCATCGTGATGTTTGAGAGTTGGATAGAGATATATGTTTTGACAAAAAAAAAAAAAAAGGATAGAGATATATGTTTCTTGATCATGTGTGAAAGATAATAATAAACCATCAAAAAATTGAAAGCTGCTTTGACCAAAAAAAGCAAAAGATTGAAAGCTGCTAGCAATGTCACAATTAAAGAGCATGTGGTCTCCCATATGGTTTTGACATTTAATATATCTCTTAACTTAATACTAAATTTACGAATATAAATTAAGTGAGTATAAATGGAGACAAGGTACTAACTGTCGTACTACCAAATAATGAAGATGCTAGAGAATAAGAAAATATATACATGGAGATTCTAAGTATATGCACCAATCTTTAATGTAAGTTGTCATGTTTATTTACTAAAGATTTTTTTCCTTGGTCAAATACCGAATGATAAATGTACCATACCATAAACCTATAGTTTGGAAGAAAATATAAACTTAATACTCATTGGCCGATGGGATCTTAGACCGTACATCAGGCATATTTATAAACTGGCTGGGGAATCGGACGCAGACTTTTTCAAACACATTCCCCGTAGATTTAATACAGGTGTTGATCGTCTAGCAAAAGAAGTCAGGTACATGGCAATTGACGGATCTTTGTCTTTTGACATTCTGATTAACAGGTTCTCGAAGCTTGGTATTGGTTAATTTTTAGGTTCTTGGTTCTTTGTAATATATGTACCCGTCCAAAAAAAAAACTCATTGGCTATCGACTAAATTAAGGTTTTTATAATAAATAATTAAGATGTGATTGGTATATTGTAAGGAGATTAGTAATGTAATTACATTACCGATTTAAAAATGACTAAAGAAATTCGATGTCGTAATCAACTCCGTAATACCATTCTTTTTAGAGTAAATGCCAAATTTACCCCCTAAACTATCCTCGTCTTGACAGATTGCCCCCCAAAGAAATTTTTGCGACTGGATGGTCCTTAAACTATGTTTTCGTAACTCGATGCCCCTGTTAACGGAAACCGTTAGTTTTTTCCGTTAGTTGGTCACGTGCGCAAATTGTCATGACATTTTACCTCATGTACTAAGTTTTTCGTGACATTTTACCCCATGTACTAAGTTTTTCGTGACATTTTACCCCATGTACTAAGTTTTTCGTGACATTTTACCCCATGTACTAAGTTTTTCGTGCCTCGGTGCCTAGGGTAAAATGTCAGAAAACTTAGCACAGGGGGTAAAATGTCACAAAAAACTTAGTACATGGGGTAAAATGTTACGATAATTTGCGCACGTGACCAACTAACAGCGAAAACTAACGGTTTCCGTTAACAAGGGGCATCGAGTCACAAAAACATAGTTTAAGGACCATCCAGTCGCAAAATTTTTCTCTGGTGGGCAATCTGTCACAACGTGTAAAGTTCAAGGGGTAAACGATGTATTTACTCTTCTTTCAATAATCACATTACAATGAAAATAAGACTTTTCATTACATAGCTACTACTCAGGGTGGCTATCGGTCCGTTTCAGACCGATTCGGACCGGTTCAGACCGGTCTTTAACGGACCTGGGTCTTACCGGTCCGGTCCGGCTTAGTTCTACCCTTACCGGACCCAATCGGTCCGGTTCTCGAGTATGAAATGGAAGGGAACGAACCGGTAATGGGAACCAGTTCTACCGGGTCCGGTTCCGCGTCCGGTTCGGTTCTTACCGGTTTTCCTTATTTTTTTCTTTTGAATTGGTTTTAATTAGAAGTAAAATGGTGTTTATTTTAAAAAAAACTGAATTATGAAGTAGTTTAAATGCAACTTTGCAACTTAGTTTGATTTGGTTTGGTTGAATTCTTAACTTGAGTATATTTTGCTTAGCTTGAGTTTATTTTGAAAATTGTAAGTTGATTTCCTTGTAATTTAATTATGTTTGATTGCCTAGTTAACTAATAGACGATTACCTAGTAAACTAATAGTCGAGAACCTAGTAAACTAATAGGCGATAACCTAGTAATCTAATAGACGATAACCTAGTAATCTAATTAAGTTTGCAAACATACAAATAAAACAAACCATGATAGTAAAATACAAAAATTAAAAACTTAAAAAATAAGAAAATTATTACAAATCATTTAAAAGAATTAAAATGCCTCGAAATATAAAATATTTGTAATAAATAAAGTTATACGTGTTTTGGAGTGTCTTGAAACCCTTTGTATTATACTTTGTAGTAATGAACAGTCTTTGTAATCCAAGAAGTTGATATTCTTAAAATATCACAACGACAATAGAGTTATTGAATTCATAATAACACAAATCACTTTTACTTTTCTGAATAACACAAATCATTTTTAGTTTTCAGAAAATGTACCAAAAACCCCTTAATAATTTAACAAATCATAAACTTAGTCCCAAATTATTTGTTTAGAAAATTATAATGTATTTCCTTGGCAATTAAATGAAACTTTGCAAAAATAAACCCCTTACAATTTAAAATATTTATGCAATGTATTCATAAAACCTTCCAAGGATAATTTGGACCACAAAAAACATCTCTAATTAGTATAAGGACCATTTCATAAATTTTCGGAAATATATTCATCATTTCAAACACTAAAAGAAGAATTTTTAAAAGGATTTGGGTCCAATTGAACAATTTTCGAAAACTTTGGGGCAAAACCATAAAGATAGTTATCTTCTAAAAAAGAATTCATCATTTTTGTATTACATATGGGTTGATTTGCATTTTCCAAAACCACATCAAATTCGCAAGTGTTCCCACACAACATTCTCAAATTTGGGACTTCCAAATTAATTGTTACTAATTCAAACAAATTCATTTTTTTGTTCAAATCCTCACGCAAAGTAATATGATAATCCATATTTTGTTCGAATTTTTTCAACCCATTTATTGAATTATTTAAAAAACCTCATAATTGCGCATAACACAGGTACTTTCCTCCATAATATCAGAAATCACCCCTATTTTTGAAGCAAATTATACCAAAAACACAAGAACATTTGTTGTTTCAACTAAAATCTCACAGTTCCAAAATCTTTGTTCCACCATGAACTAATAGTTACAAAACAACTTAATAAACCATTAATTGAAACAAATTTAACCAAATTACGGATTTTCCATCAGAATTTCAAAATACCAGTGAATAAAAGTACCATTTTCGAATACAAAATGTACTCTTTTTAAGCATATTCAACCAATTAAGTCACTATCCTCATAACAATTTTACTCCACATATTCTCACTATCCAATAAGAGCAACTAATTTTGCATAACATCATGGACTAAAACCACAAAATAAACATAAACCAAGGAATATAGAGAACAATACACATAACTGCATCACCAATCTTCAACCAAATTCATAAAATCATCCACAAAATACATTAATTCACCAATGCACAAGAATACAAGATAATTAAATATAAAAAATTAATCCTATGGCTATTAAATAGACAAGAGTTGAGCCAATGGATATTACCATTTCAGATAAACTGATGAAGATCAAGAAATCCAAAACCAAAAACCCACCATAGTTGATAATCATATACTTACCAATAGATTATAGAATTAAAACCTAAAACCAACCATAGTATACTATATATTTTAGATTCATCTATTGGATTAGGTTGAGGATTAGAGAGTATTCCAAAGATGAGAGTAATTGTTTCGCAGAGAGCCAGAGAGAAAGTACAGAGAATTCGGTGGGGTGGGTAAGTGAATTAAAAAGGGTAGGTAATGGAGTAAATAGTAATTCTTTCGCAATGTCGGTGGCAGGTTACAAAAAAAAATCCTTACCGGTCTGGTTCGGTTCGAACCGGTTCAAAGTATAGTTTTTTTAAGAACGGAACCTATAAGGAACAAATCGGTTCAGAGCGGTCCAGGAACGAGATCCAGCTCCGATTCGATCCGGTTCCAGATGCTACCGGTCCGGTCCGGTGGACCGGAGAACCGGGACCGATAGCTGGGTTGAGCTACTACCCATGAATGACCTATTATAATCGTAATCGTAATGAATATTTTTTAACAAACTAAAATAATTTTATTAAACTTAATATATTACACATTTCTTATCATATTTTTTTCAATTAAATCATATATGTAAAAATTTATATTTATTATTTTAGAAGCTCAAAATAATTATTTTATATTTAAAAAACTACGTACATACATAAGTTGTATATAATGCCATAAGATCTTTATATATAGGTGATATATCTGACCACAATACAAAGAATTATAACAATTTTTTAATTATTTCTTACATACCCATAAATCATGAATCAACATATTCATCAAAATATTAACATGAAATTACAATTCTAAATTAATTCTTAACATTTTACTTCTTTATAACAATTAAACAAGTTACCTAGTCAATAACTAACTGATTAAATTCTAAATTACATCAATCGTACTACTATCATACATTCTCAATAAAAGTTAAAATCAAAATGTATCAATCTAAGAATTATTGAACTAAATATAAAAATTATTTAAAAGTATTAAAACAATTTATTTTTCATATTCTATTTTATTAAAATTATTTGTATTTTATAATAATTTAATTAAACTAGTTATTAGCACAAGTTTGAAATCAATCAAGTCATTACATCCCCATTCATATAGTATATCAAGCACTGTATAATGATTACAAAGTCCATTACATTCCCAGCCTCATTACATTCATGCCTAAATCCATTACATCATACCAATCACTACCTTAGTAATTAATTGCACTTGATTTAAGTAGCTTGTCAGTTTACACTCGGATAATATGAAAAATCATGTCACATTTGTTTGAAAATCTAAGATTTCTTATTGGACCATAGTTTATTTTTCTTAATACATGGGTGTCCAGGCCAGTTTTTGCGCACCAAGACTAATCCCAAGGGAAATATACACGTCTCTCCATGCATATTCTCAAGTAAATCAAAACTAGGTTACCCGTGTTTAGGGAGGGGATTCGAACCTTGTACCTCTTGCTTTACTCTCTCTTGCTTTATATATAGTTCTTTTTGATATCATGGGTGTCCGTGCAACCTTTCGCGAACCACGACTAATCCCATGGGAAATATACACGTCTCCCCATGCATATTTCCAGCTTAATCTGAACTAGGTTACCCTAGTTTAGGGAGGGGATTCGAACCCTTGACCTCTTGCTTTACCCTCTTTAATGGATAAAAAGAAAAACAATGCTCTGGCCAGTTGAGCTACCCCAACTGGTGTTACTTTATAAATAGTTATTATTTATAAATGATGTTTAAAGGAAAGATCTAATAAATTTTGACATAAGATATAACTAAGGATATGGGTCACACTTATAGTAAAAGGTAGTACTTTCTCAAGTGTAAAGCAGTTTAGACCAATATCATGTTTTAGTACTATATACGAAACACTTTCTAAAATCATCTCCGACAAATTAAAAAAGGTCTTCAATTCTCTTATATCTAAGAATCAGGCTTCTTATGTTAGTGAAAGGTATATGCGTGATAACATTATAGTTGCACATGATATTCTTTATGATTATGATAAGAGCGACATTTTCCCAAGATGTACAATCAATGTAGATTTGCATAAAGCACATGATATTATTAATTGGAGATTTATTTTAACATTCTTGGAACTCTTGATTTTCCATCAAAATTTATAAGCTGGATCATCATGTGTGTGTCAACTCCAACTTACCCTATTGGCATAAATAGTGAGATGGTGGGTTATTTTTCTGTAATAGAGGTCTAAGAAGGGGATCCCCTATCCTCTTATCTTTTTGTCTTTTATGTGCAAGCTTTACCTCAGTTTTTTGAGTTATTGGAGCTAATAAGTCATTTTCTTTTCATACCAAGTGTGAGAATTTAAGTCTTAATCACACCATCTTTGTAGATGATCTCTTAATATTCATGAAAGCTACTACATACTCAGCTGAAACCATTAAGGATGGCTTTGATATCTTCTCTAGATCCTCAGGTAAAAGTGAACTGTATTTTGGAGGTACTTCTTCTAGTACTAAACTGAGTATTATAAACATCTTGAATATTAAGGAAGGTAAGCTTCCTGTGAGGTACCTTGAAGTTCCTTTAAGCTTACAAAAGTTAAGTGCTGAAGGCTTTCAAAATCTTGTTGATAAAATATGTAAGAGTATCAATCATTGGAAGTAATAAAACACTCACTTATGCTGGGAGACTTAGAACTTATAAGAGTGGTTTTGATTAGCAAAGTGCTATATTGGCGTCTGGTGTTTTTACTCCCTAAAAATGTCATATACAAGATAAACCAAAAACTATCTAGTTTCTTATAGAAGGGTTACTTAGATGGTGCTAAGGTGGCTTGGTCTGACATGTGTAAAAGCAAGGCTAAGGGAGGATTGAATGTATCTAACATTGAGGTGTTAAATATATGTTTTTTAAGTTTTTTTTGGAGAATTTATCAGAGACATGAGAATCTGTTAAGCTCTTGGGCACACACTAACATTTTCAAAAGAAGTTGCATTTGGGGATATAAATCAAACAAGACTTCGCTTAGGTTTGGAAAAAATACTTAAACTTTGAAACCTATCTTATCAATTCATTAAACATGAGATCAATGATGGCTCACTTACTTACGTGTTTTGGGTTAATTGGGTGGATGTCAATAATGTAAGTGTAGCACTCAATAGGGATATAACTCAGGACAACTCGTGGATGAATAAAACTGTCAAGAGCTACTATATTAGAGGAAGGTGCCATTTCCCATCTACTCTCAGTGGTTTAGCAAAATTATTACCTAATCAGCTTAGCAATCGGAGATAAAATCAGGTAGACTGCTAGTTCCAAAAACAAGTCCTCCTTTAAGAGAACGATGTATGAGATCAATTATAGAAGTCAGATTCTTGAATGGACAAGAATAGTTTGATACAAGATGAATATCCTAACATATTGTTTTTGCTCATGGTTAGCTTGCCTGAATAGATTGCCTACCAAGAGTAGAATGCTTAAATGGGGAATCTAATTTAACAACCTTTGTGATATTTGTCATAATTCTATCGAAGACAAAAATGACATTTTTATTGGATGTTCTTTTGCTCAGAGAATTATCATCAAATGTGTTCAATTAAGTGGTTCTATTTGGCCTAACTCTCACAACTGGAACGAGTTCATTGATTTTATCTTAACGTCAAGTGTGTTCAATTAAGTGGTTCTATTTGGCCTAACTGTCACAACTGGAACAAGTTCATTTTTTCATCTTAACAGTCTAATGATTATGTTGTTCATATTTGTGATTGATTAATCAATATATTCAATATATTGGCCATGTATGTGAATAGAGATCGCATTTTGAAACCTAGAAGATGGAGGGGGGAGTATAATAGAGATAGTATATGGATATTTGACTCAGAATTGAGAAATCGTAGCTAGTCAGATAATCAACATAGGGCATAAAATTTAATCATTAGAAAACTTTGTAGGATCACTTAAGAGATTTTTTTTGAGTCAGATAATATCCTTACTTACTCGGAAGAGGATTAGGTGAATCGTGAAATCTTGATTAACACTAAATTACCAATTCATGCTTAAATCTTGATTAGAGCCAACTCATAAATAGCGGTGATCACAAGTGTTTCTCAAGATGTATTTCTCCTCATTTCCCTATATTATATTCATAAGAGTAAATACATCCAATACCCCCTTTACTAGGGTCGTTTGACAACTTACCCCCCAACTGTTCAGAATGGTAATGGTTACCCCCTATTATTAGTTTTTGTGACTCGTTACCCCCTGTTAATGGAAATCATAAAAAATCGTAGCTAGTTGGTCATATCTATGTCATGTGCACGATTTTTTTTATTATAAAATCGATTTTTGATTTAATTAAGAAAACCCAATAATTGACAAGGGTAAAATTGGTACTTCATAATCACCTAACCTATATATATACAAAATTAAAACAAAAAAGATCCAAAATTAAAACACCCCTCGATCTCCACTCCTCCATCATCTCCACTAGTTCCATCATATATCAACAACCTTTCGATAATATATTTCAGCAATAGAGAATTCAGTGGAGAGCTCCATTCTCGAAGCTTTGGAGAGCTTCATTGTCGATGCTATGGTGATCCAAAGCATAAGCTCTGTGGATAGTTTCATTATCATCCTCTCGGTAGATCTAGGTAAGTCCATGGAAGAACTAGGGATGGCAATGGTTCAAATATTAACCGTAATCGGTGGATATCCAGTCCGATAAAATATCCGTTAGTGGAACCGATGGTGCATCCATGAGGGTTTGGTTCTCACAAAAGGTAACCGGTGGATTATCCGTTAGGATTTGGATTTTTAGAATAATCCAACGGATAATTCGAAATTCGAATAAAATATAAAAAATAAAAAATAAAAATATATATAATATTCTATATGTACAAATTCTATACATAACATCAATCAAATAAAATTATTCCATACATAAAGTATATAACTGATTATTTTCTAGTTTATCACTATATTGCATAATACCTATTTATGGTCTCCCAATAATTCTATAGCTAATTTAGAATTTTAAAAATATTTTATTAGATTATTTTATTTAAAACTTATTAAACGATTGCGGATGCGGATTTGGAAAATAATTCTAAAATCCTATGGTTAATGGATACGGATTTGGTTATCGTTT
The DNA here is from genome assembly GCA_029959085.1 of Nemophila menziesii. NCBI lineage: Eukaryota > Viridiplantae > Streptophyta > Magnoliopsida > Boraginales > Hydrophyllaceae > Nemophila > Nemophila menziesii. The sequence continues at coordinate 352,964 of JARWIR010000055.1, read as the reverse complement.
TTATTAATGGATGCTGATGTGGTTATACTATTTTTCGTGGATATCCGATCCGTTGCCATCCCTAGGAAGAACAGATGGACATCTCTTCTCTAGTTACTCCAACAGGCCCATTAGACAGTTTGAGCTTCCTTTGTGGTATTCGTTTGTTATTCCAGACCCATTGGGATAAGAGCTCTGAGCTTTGAGATTTGTTTGTAGTAATGAGATCTCAGAGTTACCAATATCACACGTATCCGGTTTTGGAAAAAATTCCCGTTCCGGCAATAAGTCTAAGAACTCAAGATCATCTAGGCAAGGCGAGCTCAAGTTCTTGTTAAATGGTTAGTGGAATTACACTTTGGTAACAAAGGAGTTTGATGAGAATCTTTTGGAAGATCTTCCAAGTTGGGAATTACTTAGCTTGCATCCATAGAGTAATTGCTCTATCCTTAAATATGTCCAAACTTTTGAATTGGAGTATTCAACAAGGCGAGGGTTCCAAGAATTCCAAGAATTGTACTCTATTCGATGGGATTGTTCCAAACTTTTCTAAATTTATGTTCATGAGAACTATTCAGTATTCTAGAGATGAACATAAGTTTCTGTATCAGATGGAATTTCCAAACACTAGCTATAATTCTGAATATTATTATCACCCTTCTGATCTTAACCAAACATTGATTGGTTAAGTGTCGTGGGATAGGAAGAAAAATCGTTTGAATATCGTCGCTTACAGAATCTTGATTTCTCGTATCACCGATTGGTCAATACAACTAACATTCATATTTCCTTCAATGAGGAATATCCAAAATAATAATAATATTGTTGGACATCTCTGGACCAACAAATCTGTTAATGTTATATATATATATGTGTAAAGCCAATATGGTGAGGTGGATGCTGATGTGGAGTAATTCAGCTTTGAATGGAGTCAAAACTAATTCAAAGTGTTATGTTATTTTCGGTTGGGTTAATAAGACACGTGGCTTATTTTCGGCGCTTGATCTCTCATTACTTAAATCGGTCCAAATTATAACCCTGATCTCTCTCATATAAATACTCTGATCAACGCAGTCGGTCAGAACTTCTTCTCTCTCGCTTTGACTTCGCCTCTTCTCTCTCTCATCTTCTTCAGTAGAAAACTAAGGGTTTGTACATTGATATTCTGTGATATAAAGAATATCAATTAGAATAGATAAAATCAAGCATCTGGCTTGATTATTGAGTAGGATTTCTCAATAGTTTTTTACGGTCTCTAATTAAAGCTCTTGGAGGTTTCTATTCGTGTAATATTGCTGTAAGACTCGATCTGAAGTTGTAACCTTGTTCAATAGTGCGCGAAGCATCTTCTGAGGAGGGCTTCAATGTGGATGTAGGCCAATTTATGCTGAACCACGATAAATCCTTGTGTTCTTTACATGTCTGCAATTCTTTATTTCTTGACTTGATTTTTGGTTCTAAAATTGATTATAATAAAAGCTATTTGATATATTAGAACGTTTTACTAAGTGATTTTATACAACAGTGGCATCAGAGCTTCGTTCGATTTTCTTGTGTAAAACGTTTTCGGAAAAAGATTTGTGAAATTCATTTTACAGATCTGTGGTTGTTTTGTTAAATATTTCGAAAATCTTTTTCTCTACAATAAAAGTTTGTTATCTTGTATTGTAACTCACTGATCTAAAACCTTTTAGGGTTTTCTAAATCGCTGCTCTAGAGTAAAGTTTCTAGGGTTTGCTTTTAAAATCTCTAACCCTAATATTTGGTGCCTTGTGTGTTTTTTATATTTCCTTTGATATAGACTAATATAAATGGCGACTACGAGGCTAGAAGTATCCGTGTTCGATGGTAAAGATTTTGGAGTCTGGAAAAAGAAAATGTGTGTATTACTTTCTCACAACAAAGTGTTAGTTGCTCTTGAATCCAATCTTACATATTGGACAGATTAATTTTTAAAACGAACAAATGAAATAAGAGAAGAAGCTTATAATCTTCTGTTCTTGAACCTTTTTGACAATGTTATACGAAAAGTAGATGGTGCTGAAACTACAATTGAATTATGGGGTAAACTCGAATCTTTATATTCTGTACAATCTACTCCTAACTTGGCTTTTTTGAAAGGAAACTTGTTTTCTTAAAAAATGGATTCTTCTAAAACCATATTTGAGAATGTAGATGAATTTTCGAAACTTAATCTTGTTCTAAAAGGTTCTGATATGGCCCCTAGACGAGACCAGTAAAAGCATGATCCTATTATATTCTATACCTGATTCATATCAAGTTGTTAAAGATGCTTTTCAATATTCTTCTGTGATGCCTACATTTGATCAAATTGTTGCTTCTTTGAAAACTAGGGAGTTAGAATTGAAAAATTTGAAACGAGTAGGTAACAATCTGTTTGTTAAGCATAAAACCGGTTCTCTAGAGCATGCTAAACCTAATAATTTTAAGAAAAAGAACAAAGATAATAAGAACAAGTCTGAAACAAGGAAGTGTTACCATTGTGGGAAGCCTGGACTCATTAAAAAGAATTGTTATGCGCTTAAAAACAAGAATGTGAATAATCTAGAGACCAACCTTGCTTGTATGCCCCTAATGATACATGTGAAGTTTTGAATGTATCTGACATTACTTGTAAATCTAGTTGGATTTTAGACTCAGGATGTACTTTTCACATGAGCCCTAATAAGGAGTGGTTTATGACTTAATATATGCTAGTTCTGAGACTGTTTACATGGGGAATAAAAATACTTATCAAGTTGCTGGTATAGTAATATTGATTTGAGGCTTAATAATGGTAATGTGGTAACCCTCACTAATGTGAGATGGATACCTGACCTGAAGAGAAACTTGATATCTTTAGGTGTGTTAGATGATATTGGTTGTGTATATGATGTATGCAATGGTGTGATTAATGTGCATAAGAATGATAAACTTGTCCTATGTGAAAAAAATTGGTTTATATGTTCTTGATGGTGTGTGCATTGTTTCTGATTCAAATAATGTTGAGCCTAATACTGAAAATGCGGAAACCGTAAAATGGAACTTGAGGCTTGGACACATGAGTCAATTAGGACTTAATGTGTTGAGAAAAGATGGCATGTTTGGTAAGGATTCTATCACTACTCTTTCTTTTTGCAAGCCATGTGTGTTAGTTAAGTAGCATAGAATGAAATTCTCTGTGGGTATTCATATGTCTAAAAATATTCTTGAATATATTCATGCTGACATGTGGGGTCCAGATAAATATGAAACTCATGGGGGTAGCAGGTATTTTCTGTCCTTAGTTGATGATTATTCTAGGAGGGTTTGAACTTTTCTGTTGAAAAATAAATGTGACACTTTTAGAACTATAAAAGATTGGATTATTTTATAGGAGAAACAAATTGAGAAAAGTGTGAAAACCCTTAAGACTGATAATGGCTTAGAATTTTGTAATGAAGAGTTTGATAACTTTTGTAAATCCCATGGAATTTTAAGGCACATAACTGATAGAAAAACCCCACAACAGAATGGGGTAGTTGAGAGAATGAACAAGACCTTACGTGAGAAAATAGGATGTTTGTTGTTTACTTCTGGTATGTCTAAATCTTTTTGGGGTGAGGCACTGTACACTGCTACATATCTTATGAATAGAAGTCCCAATAGGTCCCTTAATATGAAATGTCCTATGGAATTGTGGAATAACAAAAAACCTTACTTATCTAAATTGAGAATCTTTAGTTGTGCTGCATATGCTCATAATAGGGAAGGTAAATTAGATCCCAGATCTATTAAATGTGTATTTTTGGGTTATCAGTCTATGCTAGGGATGTCAATGGTTCAAATATTAACCGTAACCGATGGATATCCGATCCGATAAAAACTCCGTTAGTGGAACCGATGGTGCATCCATGAGGGTTTGGTTCTCACAAAAGGTAACCAGTGGATTATCCGTTAGGATTTGGTCTTTTACAATAATCCGATGGATAATCCGAAATCCGAATAAAAATATAAAAAATAAAATATTAAAATATATACTATATGTAAAGATGTTCTATATATGCAATTTTCATACATAATATCGATCAAATATGATTATATTATACATAAACTAGCTAATTGATTATTATCTATTTTACTATATTGTCTAATATCATTTTATAGTCTTCCAATAATTTTGTAGCTAATTTTAGAATTTTAAAAATGTTTAATAATTTATTTTATTTAAATCATTTTAAACAATTGTGGATACGGATTAACCGCGGATAAACCGAATCCGTCGTGGATGCGGATTTGGTAAAGAATTCTAAAATCCGATGGTTAATGGATGCGGATTTGGTTATCGTTTTTCTTAATGGATGTGGATGTGGTTATGCACTTTTTCGAGGATATCCGATCCGTTGCCATCCCTAGTCTATGCATGGTACTAAAAGCTATAGATTGTGAAACAAAAGTGCTACAGGGATAAAAATTATTATTAGTAGAGATGTAATTTTTTATGAAACTAATTTTCCTTGCAAGAAAGATTATGTGGTTTCAGATAAAGAGCCATCTGAGCCTGAAATAGTTCCTGAGGGTACTTCAATTGAGGTGGAGCCAATTTCTGAAATTGGAGGTGATATATTTGACCAAATTCAACCTGATCCAGTAGCTGAGGAAGACACTGATGGAGTCCAACATCCAGAACAGCCAGATGATCCTGTGCATAGGGCTGAAGTCGTGACTCCTCAGGAGTCACTCCAAGAAAGCTTAGCCAATTACCAATTAACAAGCGATACAGAGAGGAGGGAAACTAGACCCTATACAAGGTACTCCTATGCAGAACTTGTTTACACTGCATTAATTGAAGCTACTGAGGTAACAAATTCTAAACCTGTATCTTATCATGAGGTGTTACAGTTTGAGAATAAATCTGATGTTAAGTGCTATGAATGAAGAGATGCATTCTTTACTTGTTAATAAGACTTGGATTTGTAGATCCCAACCACCCTAAGTATGTATGCTTATTTTAAAAAAAATGGATGGCCTTAAGCAATCTCCTCGGCACTGGTATAAAAGATTTGATACCTTTGTCTTAAGTTTAGGTTTTAAGACTAGTGAAATGATAACTGTTTGTACTTCAATGTGTTAGCTAATAGTATGATATTCTTACAGTTATATGTTGATGATATACTACTAATCAGTGATTCTTTGCAGAACATTAATAAACTTAAAGATAATTTTAGTTCTGAGTTTGATATAAAGGACTTAGGTAAAGCCAAAAAGATTTTGGGAATGATTATAGAGAGAAACAGAAAAGAATGCAGCCTAAAACTGCATCAAAATCCTTATCTTGCAAACTTGGTTGAGAAGTATGAAAATCTGAATTGTAAAAGGGTCGATATGCCTTTAACTGGACATTTTATCTTGAGCAAGAATCAATGTCCCAAAAACAATTCTGAGAAGGTAAAAATGAGTGATATTCCTTACTCCAATGTGATTGGGTCAATTATGTATACTATGATCAGCACAAGGCCTGGTCTATCATATGCTATCTCTCTACTCAGCAGGATATATGTCAAATCCTGGTCCTGAATATTGGCAACTTAAAAATGGGTTGTTTCTTATATAAGTAGTACTTTGATTGTTGGATTATGCTATGGTAACTGGAATAGTCCATTTGAGTTAACTGGTTATGTTGATGCTGACTTTGTTGGTCATAGGGATAGTAGAAAGTCTACCACTTCCTACTGCTTTACACTTGGCAGAAAATGTATTACTTGGAAGTCACGATTACAACCTTTAGTTGTTTTATCCACCACTGAATCTGAATATGTTGCTATATGTGATTGTTTTAAAAAAGCAATATGGTTACAAGGGTTACCTAATGAATTACAGTTGACTAAGTCAACTGCTATTATATTCAGTGATAGTCAGAGTGCAATACATATTAGTAGAAATCCTGTATATCATGAGAGAACAAAACATGTAGATATTAAGTTCCACTTTATCAGGACTTGGTTGCGTTTTGAGGAAATCAAACTAATCAAAATCACTACAGAAGATAATCCAACTTATATGGGAACTAAAGTTGTAACAGTTAGCAAATTTAAGTATTGCTTAAGTTTGTTAAATATTGGGTGAATTCTATTTTTGAATTATAATTAAGTTATTTACTAATTTTTGTTTTAGTATGTATTGCAGGTATTTTTTGAAGCAACCAGAAGATACTTTGTGTACTGAACAATTGACTTTAAGGTGTAGATTGTTATATATATGTGTAAAGTCAATATGGTGAGATGGATGCTGATGTAGAGTAATTCAGCTTTGACTGGAGTCAAAACTAAATCAAAGTGTTACGTTATTTTTCGGCTGGGTTAATAAGACACGTAGCTTATTCTCGACACTTGATCTCTCATTACTTTGGACGGTCCAGATTATAACCCTCATCTCTCTCATATAAAACTCTAATCAACGCAGTTGATAAGAACTTCTTCTCTCTCGCTTTGACTTCGCCTCTTCGCTCACTCATCTTCTTCAGCAGAAAACTAGGGTGTTGTACATTGATATTCTGTATTATAAAGAATATCAATTAGAATAGATAAAATCAAGCATCTGACTTGATTATTGAGTAGGATTTCTCAATAGAGCTCTAGCATTTCTAACTGAAGCCCTTAGAGATTTCTATTCGAGTAATGTTGCTGTAAGACTCGATCTGAAGTTGTAAACTTGTTCAATAGTGCGCGAAGCATCTTCTGAGGAGAGCTCCAACGTAGATGTAGACCAATTTGTGTTGAACCATGATAAATCCTTATATTCTTTGCTTTTCTGCAATTCTTTATTTCTTGACTTGATTTCTAGTTCTAAAATTAATTATATTAAAAGAAGCTATTTGATATATTAGAACGTTTTACTAAATGATTTTATACAATGACGGTTAATGATTCAGGTTACTTCAACATGATCATGGTAAAAAGTAATGAAGATGGAAGGTATTAGGATCCCGAACTTAAATATGAATACACTTATATACTAAGCTAGAAAATGTAAAAAAGTCTTGGAGAACCCACAATTTCTGGAATTAAGGTTCTTTATTTACCTAATCAAATATTTAATTTTGTTTTATTTTATGTATAATGCCAATTATTTGTTTTCTTAATTAAATTAAAAAAAAATCATTTTTCTAATTTTTTCAAAAAAATTTACACACATAACCAACAACAATATTAAAGAAACTAGTACCATTTTAAATAATAGGGGTAAGTTGTTAAAAGACCTTAATGCACGAAGTAATAGATATATTACTTTGATGTATTTACTCTATTTATAATTGCTTTTAGTCCCTACAAATTTGCTTTGTTTATCGTTAAAAACCAAAAAAAATTATTTTCAATACACTTAAGTATTTTAATTATTGAACAAAACCCCAAAATTATAGATTTCAATTCTTGTTGTAGCTCACCAAATATCCTAGATTCAAACCATAATTTTGAGGTTTTGATCGACGTTGAACCACCAACGTCGTTCATTCGTGGGGTAATGGATCTTCATTGTTCCATCTCGACGTTGCTCTTCCTCGCCACTCACCCCACCATCCCTGTTGCTTGACCATCGAAGGTCGAAGCCATCTCCACCAACGCCATTCATCACCAAGAACACGACGCGGGCCATGTCGATCTCGATCTGTTGTTGGTGTGAGGACAAGGCAAGTGCAGATCCAGTTCCCACCCAAACCGCCATCTTCGCCGCATTGTGTCGCGATGGTTTCTTTTTTTTATACGTAAAGGGGCCAACGCACTTTTACTATTTGTTTGTTCAATAGTTTGGGCATCTGCCTATGTTACTATTTGTTTTGTGATTCTGATAGATCATGTGTTGTGAATGTAATGGGTCCAAACCCATGTAGTTATTATTATTGACCTTTAAATCTAAATTTGTTAAATGGTGTTTTTGTTTATAATGGTTACAACCCCACTGTTTTTGTTTTTTTCATGGGATTTGTGTGCTATCAGTGGCTCTGCCACTTTAATGGTTGGGGGCCATGGCCCCCTGGTTTTAAAAAAAAAAAATTAACTAAAAAAAAAAGTATCCTTTATAAACCAAAAAATATATATATTTAGCTCCCCTAACTTTTAAAATACTCATTTTAACCTACTAAATTTTTAAAATCTATTTATTAGATTTATAATTATTGTAAATATATAGAAATTTTAATTTTTTAATAGCAAAATAAATTTTATTTTGTATATTATAAGATAAATAATTTTAAAAAATTTATATAAAGGCTTATATTGCAATTTTTACATAATATAGGGATATATAGTGTAATTTTTTACAAGATAAGGACTTCTTTTGTAATTTTAGCATAATATATGGACTTACCATGCAAAAAAAAATTAAAATTTTTTTCGGGGAACTGTCCCCGAACCCCCTTGGCCCCCTACCAACAAATCCTTGCTCCGCCTCTATGTGCTATATACATGGATACAAACCTATGTAGTTAATGTTCAAGATAGGTCCATACACGGATGGACAAAAGTTACGTAAACAAAAAACAAACATAACTTCTAGACAAAACAAAAAAAAAATGAAAAAAACCATGTTATGGGTATGTATCAATAAAGAACAACGGTAAAAATGTCAAAAACTTGTATTTATTTTATAATTGGGAGAAAGTAGACCTCAAATTGTATTTTTCTCTTGAAACAATACTACCTTTCAAAAGGTATTCCCCATGGTTTGATTTTTACAACGTGCTCAGGAGGACACCAGGTTCCAAACAAGACTGCAAAATTGCCCACTTCACGTTTATAATTTTAAATTACACACTTTAAACTGAACATTAGATACCATGAGAAATTAACAAAAATGAAATAATATCATCAAAACAAATTAAATTAGCAATCTCAGCCGAAAGATGGTGAATTTGTATTTTAATAATCACTGATAACTCAGTTAATGGACAACAAATTTCATCATAGATTGCAATTATCAAATAAAAACACTAGGATCACTAATCAATCTCATGGATAGAGCAGTCATCAGAAAAAACTGAAATCACATTCTATCTGAATTAAAATGATCTCCAGTGTAATGAACAAAAGAATCAATAATTTCAAAAACTAATTTTTAAATTGAAACTAAAAAGACTCATAGAAAAGATCAGATGGTGATGCATGTTTTGTATATTCATCATTTAAATATACAGAATATATGGGTAACAATCATCATATCTCTTCTTGAATTCAAATTCTGTTTACCTAAAAAAAAACTCAAATTCTGGAATTTAAAAGAAAAAGATAAAAAAGAATCAGATTAAATATGGATGTCTATCACCATCTTGCATATGAAGTAACGCAAGTAAGACTGGGGCGACAAAACTTATCATCATTTCCTATGTAATAAAGAAAAAAAAAATTTAGTATCTAATGTAAAGAACACAAATATGAATCGAACTCGGTTGTGTTGGTGTGTTTGTTGATAGATGGGGGAATGTTTTATAAGGAGCTTTGTCTCAGCTAGGGTTTCTAGATAGTATACGGAGGCCCAACAAACAACCGGTACACAGTATATGGGCTAATACATTAGGCCCAAAAAAGGCTAATAATCCACCTCCGTATATAACATCTAGCTTCTCCATATAACTCGCATTAATACTTTTATAATACACGAAGAGCCCGTTTAGGATTGATTTAGAGTTAAAGGCGTTTTTTAATTAAAATTAAAATAGGGTCAATTACCTAAGGAGTCTTGTGGACTATCTTAGAGCCATATAGGAACCAAGTGGATTCTCTGTTCTACTTAAAGACCTCAAAATTGACAAATACCTTTACTACCCTTATAATGTATATAAGACAAAAAAAAATAGATTCTTTTCTCTCCTCCATTACCATTACTCCTCTCCTCCATTACCATTAATCTCTCAACTCCTTTATCAATTTTCTCTCTCCTCTTTCATTAACTATTAATAATTTTTAGCTCCGGCCTCCGGCCACCGACCACCGCCGGATAAAATACTGAGCATGGAAAAAGTACTGAGCATGAAAAGTACTGAGCATAAAGTACTGAGCGTGAAAAAAGTACTGAGTATTAGAAAAATTTGCTGATTATTCGAATTTTTTTATTGAGTAAATATACTGAGCATGCTCGTTTTAATCAATAAAAGTGCTGAGCATGCTCGTTTAATCAGTAAAAGTGCTGAGCATTTTTCGTATAATCAGTAAAAGTGCTGAGCATTTCTCGTATAACCAGCAAAAGTGCTGAGCATTTAGACAAAGTATAGAGTTTAATACAAAAATATATTTTGCATTACAAAAATGAAATTATTTTACAAGAAAAAAATACAACACTAAACTCAAGAAATGTCTCTGCTGATTTCGTAAATTAGTAACTGAAGGTCCCCTCCACTGAATATGCTGAGGTGGACTTACAGAACCAATATTTACTCTGTCAATTGAAAACTTCTGATGGTCATGATAATGAGGTACCACATGCGCAGGTACACCTAGTGGGGTCAAAAGGAGAAAAGCAGTGATGAAAATCACCTAATAACAACCTCATCTTCATTCCTGCTAGATGAGTTGGTGTTAGAATCACCTATTCATATTTAATCAATTCTTTTTCTAATCACTTAACTAAATCATCAACCATGCTCTTACCTCTTTAAATCTCACTATGTTAGGATGCCTTAACAACCTATGATTGATGATTTCCCTCTGCACATTTTCATCTATCTACAACAATAAATTATCCAAAACTATTAATTAATAAGTGCTTTCCTTAGCTAAATAAACAGAATAATTAACTACTAAAATACCAAATCTACAACTACAATTGAATTAATTACTAAATCAAAAAGTTAAACCAACCTTTTCACCACGCTCGATGTACTTAACAGCAACAAGCTCTTTGGTTTGCTTATCAGTCATGAGTCCGGCAACACCAAAGTTACCAGACCCAATATCCTTCACAAAATCGTACCGGTCACTATCGTGCATGATCGGCATATCCATAGCTGGTCCAACGGTCATCGCAGCTCGATCCATTACACGAACACCCTCGATTCTCTCGCACCTCTAGTTGACCAGATCCGCTGCACGAGGGATCCACCGCCGCTGCACGCGAGATCTGCTGCCGTTGATGAGAGAGACGCCTGCAGCTTCATATGAACACAATAGCTCCAGTAGGGTTTGCTGATGAGAGAGACATTCACAACTACATTTGAACACAATAGCTCCGATTTGAACACAATAGCTCTGATTTGGAGCAGATCGGGGAGCACAAAAAAGATGAACGAAAGCTGCGAGAGAATCGAGGGGAGAGATGAGAGATGAGAGAGAGTAATTTGATTCTTTTTTTATAAAATATAGTGTATATATATACGAAAATAAAAAATAAAAGGGGGTAAGAAGGTAATTGGGAAATTAGGCTTGTAGTATTAAAATTAGGTTGTGGCCTTTAATAAGAAGAGTTAATCCAACTGGTCTTGTTAGGTCCCGGGGTGGTGTGATCAAGACCCCTTAAGTAATAATCTCATTAAAATATTTATAAAATATATTTAAAAATATTTTGACATCTAAAATCTAATTATTTTAATAATCACTTATCTAGTGCTTATCCTAAAAGTGATTTTAAGGGTCTAAAGTATTTTATATATCAAAAATCACTTTAAGTGATCATTTTAAAAGCAATCCCAAACTTGCACTAATTTTCTCGAGGTATGTTAAGTTAAGATACTGAGAAAACTATAAGTGCTAAACTTGTTTCCATTAAGAATCAATTGAAATAATTATTGATGAATGTCAACCAAGGTGAGAAAGCTAATCAAGTCAGTGTGAATGTGATACAAGAATCGATTTAGTGTCTGAGTTGTGGTATGTGTAATCATAGTTGGGAGGAATGTTAGAAAAATATATAATTAGTTTACTTCATGAATAATTATGGGAAATAACAATAGGGTAAGACTATCAATAGGACAACATAAACATCAATCTGGGGTTTCAGTGGTCCAATTCGAGTAGACTATCATAGTTGGACTCTATGTGTTATTATTTATCTGAATTATATTGTCTCGTTATTATTGAATTAATTGTATTATTTTGTTATCATATATGATTACCTGTATAATTGGGATAGCACAGCCTACTTCATCGTCTATCAATTACTTGTTAATTGACATCGTTGTTGAATCGACCTACTTTGTCGTTTCATATTTTATATTTGATATACCTATCGATCGATCGTACAACATGATACAATTGTGTTGCACTGGGCGGCAAATGGCTTGTCAGGGTTAACACGACTATCATGACCTATTCCCACCTGGCGCATGTGATGGAGAGTTCCTTGGCTAGTGGGTTGTAGGTTCGGTGTACCCAGGGTATTACCAGTGGGAGTGATAAGGGTTAAAGAGTTGCATCGGGAGTCATAAGGGCAAGACCACATTATCCTTTTATGTGCTTCACAAACTGGGCTTCAATGAAAATTGGATTACCTTTATTCGAGAATGTGTTACTTTGGTGAACTTTAATGTTCTAATCAATGGTCATAAGGTAGGCGCTTTTAAACCTTCTCGTGGTCTTCGTCAAGGAGACCCACTTTCCCCTTATTTGTTTACCATTGTTTCTAATGTCTCGTCCCTCCTCATTGAAAAAGTTTTTTTTAAATGGAGATATTAAAGGTATTCAATTAAGCAAATAGGGTCCTTCTATCCATCATCTCCTTTTTGCTAATGATTCAATCTTATTTTTTTAAGAATTCTGCATTGGAAATTCATGCCTTTAAGGAGACTTTAAACCTTAATAAATCTTCCATTTTTTCTAAGTTCTCTGCCCTCCATTGATGAGGAATATGATTTCTGATGCTTTTAGAATGCCTATCACAGAGGATCATGGTTTGTATCTGGGGTTACTGATGTCTCCTCATTTGTGATAGATTTATATTAGGATGAGACATCATTTTTAGTGATTTAGAAGTCATAAATGTCGATTTTCTTGAGAAATAGTGCACTTTCCTATTTTGAGTCTTGATTTAGTAAAATAATATTTTTAGAGCATATTGGGTTTAATTATTTATTTAGTGTGTAGCTTTAAAGATAATTATGGAGCTTAATTAGAGTCCAAGTCAAAGACTACAAGATATGGAAAGAGATTTGCATGGTAATTGGAGATAAGGAAACAAAAGCTAAAAAGATGGAAAAGGAAAAGCTGCCTAAATCTGGGATTCTGCAGTACACGCCTAAAGAAGTGCTATTTACCCCAAGAAATAGGCCGATTTTGGTAATTTCCTTTCTAAGGGAAAAAGATAATTCTGTCACGATTCTTTTGGTATCTTATGGAGCTCAAACCGACCAATAACGAAGAAGATATGCTCAAAACGGTCCAGCAGTGTTTATCTTTATTTCCATACGAATTTGAGTTGGGCTAGAAGTCCAATACTTTATCTCTTCCTCAAGAAAACGAATTAGGTCTTCTAAACACCTATAAATACACCCTTATATCACTTGTAAATCATCCTTGCCTCAGAGTAATTAGTTCTTAAGGTTTTATTCTTCCAGTTTATTGTAGAGAGCAAGATGATGTCTTTTGTAATTTCTTTTAGTTTATTACCTTCAGGTATGAACTAAACTCCCCATAGCTTGGGTTTTGCATAATGTATAATCTATGAATTCTAATTATTCTATCTAAGTTTCTTTGGGAATTATATGTTTTAATCTGATATTAGCTTCTTACTTAATATTTGTTTATGTGTTTTGATTTATTGTCTTTCCTAGAACTGATCACTTTAGGATTGTTTTAATAGTAGTTAGATGGTCTCCTTGACAGGGTGTTTAACTATTGAACCACCACATAATGTCTAGTGTCGATATTAGTTCTGACAAAACATGATTCTAACTAGATAGTCATAGGGTTTGTTTTAATCACCATATCACCAATTGATTGTTGCGATTGCTTAGGGCCTTAGTAGCGTTTGATAACCTTATTCTAAACCACGTCTTGGTTGTGCCGTAGCCCCCTTAGTCGCTCTCAAGGTCTAAGGTATGAGAATTTAGAATCCTGACTAAGTATACCAAGAGCTAATATTCTCCCTTATTAACTAGAATTATAGATAGAATTAGAAGGATTAGTGCATACTAGCAAAACCTGAGCTATACTTCTCATCTCATATTTCTTATCTTTTACTTTATTGTCTTTTATTTTCTTAGTTTTAATTAGTATTTTCGAAATCTGTTCCCTTTAATTTACTGTCTTCTAATTATTTACTTTTACTCGTTATTCCTACTCACGCGTATAACACACTTAAGTCCCTGAGAACGAACTTAACTTATCATTAAAACTTGCATACGTCCTGTAATACTTGCAGTACTGTGCCTGTCTAGGGTGAGAGTGCGTAGTTTCTTGACCTTATTTTATCATATTTTTATCACACCCTAGGCGACACCAAGTTTTTGGCGCCGCTGCCGGGGACTTGTGTCTCGTTAGCGTGTGGGTTATCTATTTCGAGTATTAGTTTTTAATTAGTTTTTACTTTTCAGTTTTTAGTTTTTATTTTTCAAGATTTACGCTTGTGGTTTGCTTTAGTCTTTTTCAGGTTTCACAGTGTTTAATTCTTGGCCTCCTTTATCAGAGCCTGAGAGGAGCGTCAGACCTTACAACAAACGAGTTCGTGAGGAAAGAGCCTTAAGAAGAGTAATGGCAGCCCAAGATCCACCACTTGGTGACCAACTCAGAGTAAATCCGAGAGGTCCACCACCACCTGGTGGACTACAGCAAAATCAACCAGGGATCCAACAACAAGATCCACCACCAGGTGTACAGCTACCAGTAGGAGGAGGTAATGGGCTGAACAACCTTAATAATCAACAGAACCGAGTTGAACAAGACCTACCTGGCCTTCATGTACCATTCCATGTTCAACCAATCGGTTACCGCCCTCCAGAGATTCCGAATATTAAATTTAGACCCGATCCGGGTATGCTCAGTCAATTTCAAAGTTTCGGAATCTACACTGGTACAGCAATTCAAGATCCGGTAAGATTGATTCAGAAGTTCATGCAGATTTGTGATGCCTACATTACTCCTGGCATTACACGCGAGCAAATGTATTGTCATATGTTTTCGTTCTTCTTGACAGGTAGAGCTAGCGATTGGCTAGAGAGACAACCACATGGAACCATTCATTCTTGGAGAGAACTTCAAACCGCGTTCTTTAACCGTTTTTATCCGAAGAGCATGAGACTTAAAGACCAAACCGAGCTTGCAAGATTTTGCCAAGAAGATGGAGAAACAGTGGGAGAAGCATGGACAAGATTTCAACAAAAATTAGCTAGATGTCCGCTCCATGGTTATACACCTGCTCTACAACTTGCTATATTCTATGAAGGTCTTAATGATAAAGGTATAGAGAAGGTGGATAACATTGGAAAGGGTAATTTCGTGTCCATGAATCACAATGAAGCTTCCGAGGTGTTAGGAAATATTATGGAACAAGAAAGAAGTTGGCCTTCAACGCGAGCTTCTGTAGCAAAGACCCGAGGAACGCTTCGTTTAGATGCAGAAACTGCGAACTCAGCTCAAATATCCGCGTTAGAAAATCAAATCAAAGAGCTGAAAATAGAGATGCAAAAGAATTTAGCACAAGGTTGTCAACAATGTGGGGTTAACAATCATACATGGGAAGAGTGCGAATCAAATCCGCAATCTGTTTACTTTATATCCAATCGCGGAGGTTATCAGTGGGGTAACCGAAACCATCCGGGTATGCAGTATTCAAATCCACAAGGGGCCGCTAATCCTGGTCATTATCAACCGCGCCCCCAGAACAACTCTTTCCAACAGAGAGGCCAGTACCAAAATCAATATCAGAATAGACCTGCTCCCCCATAACAACCTGCTCAAGATGCCTATACCGATTCATTAGATCAAAAAGCTTTACCTCAGTATCCTCAAGAAGGATCTATGGACAATCAACAGATAGCACAAGCTCTGGACCGTTTGACCACGACTATGAACGCTCAGGAAGAGAAGGTCCGAGGACAAGATGCCATACTTCAGATATTAGGTACTCAAGTAGAACTGTTAAACAAAGTGTTAACAAATTTAATAGAAAAAAAGGAAGTAAAGGCAATCGAAGGAGGTGAAAACAATGTTGGGTTCGAAGCTTGCAAGGCTATTTGCCTTGAATTACAGAAAAAGAAGAGGAAGTACCGCATGCTGCCGTTAGTGCCGTGGAAGTTCCGAGTACCGAAGAAGAACCAACCAAGTCTAGCCCCGTGGAATCAGACTGTTCTGAGGTTTATGTGGAGGACGATCAAGAGAAAGCCGAATTTATACAACTACTGAGGAAGATGCAAGAGGAGATTCGATCGGTAATGGATTATGAAGCTGAGCTGGCTAAAGAGAAAGAGAAAGAAGCCTCAAATGAGGAATCAGAAGATGAAGTTGCACCTGCTGAGCATAAAGAGAAAGAAGAAGAGAAGGTGGAATCACCACCTATTGTTCAACCAGTGTCATCAACTATTCCTGATACAAATCCTAAGGATGACACTGTACTCAAGACATTTGTAGAGGCGTATCAACCTGAAAATATCAACGCCCAAATGCTTGAGATTGCGAAGAGAGGACTTACACCGCAACAAGTTTTTACGCAAGTTATTCCTGAGAAAGAGCTGAGTGTAGAGATCCCAAGAGAGAACCTGAGGGTTTCAAGGAGAAGCGAAAGAGAGCTACCAACAAAGCTTAAAGATCCGGGAAGCTTCAACCTTCCTATTCAGTTACATGGTATGCTCAAGGTGAAAGCTATGTACGATGTGGGTTCTGGTGTGAATCTTATGCCTAAGTTCATGTTTGAGAGACTTGGACTTCAGAAATCAGAGAAAACTCTAGTGAAGTTGCAGTTCGCTGACAACTCAGTTAAAAGGACGTGGGGAACAGTGGAGGACGTCTTAGTCCGTGCAGGTAATATCGCCATCCCTACTGACTTTGTTATTCTTGAGTTTGATGCAGATAAGCAGGTTCCAATCATACTTGGATGACCTTTCATGGCCACAAGTCAAAGTGTCATCAACTTCCAAGAAGGGACCATCACCCTTCATGCAAAGAATGTATCCGAGACCTTCTATGTCTTGGGTAAGAAACCAAGGAAGTTATAGATCCCACCGTTCCTGTCATCCATAGCCTTTCACATCACAAAGTCCCTCCTGAGAAGATCCACTTAAATCATGTGGATACTGAGCCAAACATTGAGTTTGGGGTTGGCCATGAAGTTCTATGGAAAGCTCACAAACGCGAGAATAGGCCACGAAGTTTCAAAGACTCGTGGATGGGACCATTCATTGTCACTAAGGTTGTTTCAGCCAAGGTGATAGAAATTCGCCCCAAAACTGGGGTCAAGCGCAGATTAGTTGACGTTCATAGCCTTACTCGTTGTTGGGGAGGCTATATTCGCAAATCTTGACAGAGGTAACACGTCTAACTTTGAAAGACGTTAAACAAAAGTGCTGTACGGGAGACAACCCGTAGTTTTTTAGATTTTATGTCTTTTACGTTTTTAGTTTAGGTTTAATTTAGTGTTTTTAGTTGATAATGCATATTTGAGAAAGGTATTAGTGTTTTTGGTGTGTAGGAATTGGAGAAATCGAGTTAGGGAAGCGAGCAAAATTTTTCGGAGCGGAAGAAAGACCTGTGCGGACTACCCCCGCGGTGTACGCCTATACCGCGGCTATGGTCCGCAAGGCAAAAACCCGTACCACGGGTGGCACCGCGGGTCCTATCCAGAACCGAGAAATTTTGACCCCGCGGACTACCCCCCTGCACCGCACCATGGTCCGCACGGTTAAAACCCGTTCCACGGGTATTTTGACGAAGAAGGCGCGGGGTATCCCTGCGGTACATCCCCTAGTCCGCGCCATGGTCCGCAGAGCTAAAACGCGTGCCACGGGGTCGTACCACGTGTATTATCCAGTGAGTAAAAATTTTCGAGCATCAGATGCTGCGGTGTACCCCGCGGTACACCCCTGGTCCGCAGGCATGGTCCGCGCCGCGCTGTTGAAGAGAGAAAGAAACGAGATTCAAGTATATAAATGAGGTATTAAGCCATTATTCCGAATTTTATAAACCTAAAGCCTCTTTCTCTTCTCCAAAACTCTCCCAACTCCATTGAAGCTCATCAAAACCTTCACCAATCACCAAAACACTACCCAATCATCAAGAAAAACACATCAAATCTTCTCTCCACATCATTACAAGAGAGAATCAAACACCCAATCCTCACCAAATCCATTCAGTTTGAAGAATCAAAGAGCCAAATTTTCAAAATTCATCCTACAATTTCTTAAATCCAAGCCAACCCATTACAAATCCACCTCACCCACATAGAGAATCATCATCAATTCACCTGTCCTAAGCCAAATCAAGCTTGTTCAACCATTATTTCACAAGTTCAAATTTCAAGGGTTGCTAAAGCTTTGAGTTGGGGGTTAATTGAAGATGACTAATATAACAACAATTTTAGCTAACAAGAGGGAGGTAAAGAGTAACAAGGGATTGGATTTAATCAAGAAGAAATCAATTGACAAAGGTGCTAGTTCTAAATCAAAGGGTAAAGATAAAGTTGAGAAGAGTGGAATACCTTTGTTTGATCGTAATGGTAAAAAGCTTTACTTTTATGCAAAGGAGAAAACACAACCTTCACAAGGTCTTGCACCCAAAGAGAAAGAGGAAACTTCAAGGGCCCTGAAGACTTCTGCAGAGAAACAATTGAAAGAACTACCTTTTTCTTATGAGTAAGTATTCAAGGAAGAAGTTGGTACAGGAGAATACGCGAGATTCTTAGAGCTTGGTGAGAAATTGGTTTGGTCTACGTTCATGGTAAGACGTTCTGAATTATGTCATGAGTTAGTTTTGGAATTCTATTTAGGCCTCTTTAGCCGAGATAGTAAAGGTTGTGTTCCGATTAGAGGAAAGCTAGTTCCTTTCACAGTTGAGGAGATTAGAAACCACTTCAAGTTTAAGAAATTGAAAGGTTATTGCAAATTTGAAGAAGCGGTTGCTAAGCGAAAAATCTTTCAAGAGGAATTACTTTTTGAGCATGTATTAGACAAGGAGAAAGTGCAATCACATAAGGGAGAATTGAAGGCACCTTGGCCTTACAAATATCTTCAATCGGATGCGAGAATTTGGCACAATTTCCTTGTTCCTAATATCTTTGGAAACACATGAACTTTGGATGTGACTATGAAGTATGCTCTACTTTTGGATTGTATTTTGAGAGGAGAAGAAGTTGATGTGGCACAGTTGATCTATGAGGAATGATACGATTTTCGGTCTCTCCTAAATCAGTTTATAATGTTAAATTTCCTACTATGATCACATGTCTTGTGCGAAAAGCGGATGTTATATTGGGTGAAGAAGAGAAACTCGAGTTTAAGACGAGTTATATTGATAATGCTTGGATCACGGATATCTTTCGAAGAGCGGGTTCTACGCAAGTCTCGAAAGAAGAAAAGGAGCAAAGTTGGCAAGAGAAGATGGATGAGCGTTTAACGAAATTTGAAGCAGCTCAAACTTCCTTAGTCAATGATGTGGCACAAATCAACGCTAATCAAGTGCACACAGTGTTCTAAAAATCGGCCTAGGCGGCGCCTAGGCGCTAGAAGGTAGCTGAACTTCCAGAAATGGTCCAGGCGGCCGCTAGGCGGTCCTAGAAGGTCCTAGGCGGGTTTAGGCGGCGCCTAGGCGGACCGAGGCGGCGCCTAGGCGGTCTGAAGCTAAAAAAATTAAAAAAAATCTATTTTTTAATACAAAAAATTTTAAAAAATTATTTTTTAACACAAAAAATTATATAAATTTATTTTAAAAATTATATAAATTTTAAAAAATATTTAAATAAATATCAAAACCGCCTAGCAAGAAAACGCCTAGGCTCCGCCTAGGCGCCCGCCTAGTACCCTGGACGCTCGAAGGAGGTCGACCGCCCGCCTAGCGCCTTTTAGAACACTGAGTGCACATCATGAAACTCCTTGAGCAATTAACGAGAGGTCCAGCAAATCCTACCTTGGATGTCAATGATGCGAGGCAATAGCCTCGAGAGTATGTCCTCTTTCTTCCTTACCATTTCTGTAAATATGTTTATCTGCTAATTTTAATTTCTGTTTTTCGAGTCTTTTTCGAGTTGTGGGGGACATGACTCATTTTTGAGTTGGGGGTGTGGGGATTCGTTGTCCCTCATCTCCATTTTTCTGTTTTTAGGTAGAAATTAAAAATTTTGATACATGGGAATTAGATGTAGAGTGTGTTTAATAGCTTGAAAGCATAAGCTCAGTAGATTGATGATAGTAAGTGGTGGGGCCTAGGGTGTGATAAAATAAGATGTAATTAACGTGCAAAAACACCCTAAACTACACGGTTCTGCAAGTATACAGATCGTATGCAAGTTTTAGATAAAGATTCGTTCCGCAGAGACTACAGAGGTTAGGAGAATCTTATGCAAATACCAAGTGTAAATAAATAAAGCTAGAACAACTAAACGCAAATAAAAGTAAAGACAAATAGATTTTTGTTTGATTTTCTAATAAACTAAATTAAACTAAGGAATTAAAAGACAGAAAAATAAATATGAAAGAGAAGTAATATGAGAATATAGCTTAAGTTATTAGCATGTAATCCCCACTACTTTTGCCGTTCTAAACATGTAAGGGTGAATTATGTAGTATTTCCCTAATCGGTCCCAATATGCTATCGGTAGTTTAAAATAGGATTTACCTGTGTCAATAAGGCTTCCTAAGCAAACTTTTCCTGTAATTGGTAAAGAGTCACAAGAACTCAACCATGGTGATTATCTAGCTAGGTTGGGTTGTCAGATCAAACCTAAAACTAAACGTTATGTGCTAAACAGGTAATTAAACACCGTTGTCAATGGTATCCTAATTACTAGATGGTAATTCTAATGGCGGCCGTCCACAAGAACACAGAATATAAATTCAAACACATAAACAGAGAATAAAAACTATAATTCTATTTAAAACATTAAATTCCCAAATTAGATAGATGTCAATCAAAACTAGGGTTCATACATATATGCTAAAACTCAAGCTAAAGAAAATTAGTTCATGAAAGAAAAGAAAGAAATTACAAATCTAAAGGTAGAAGAAGACATTGTTGATGACAGCTCCTTCCAGGCTTCTCTCTTGTGTTCTAAGCTTCCTCTTGGCTTAAGGTTTCACCAAGGATGATTTAAGATTGTTAAGAGGCTGTATTTATAGGTTAGAGGTTGACCTAATTCGTTTCTTTAGAGATAAGTTAAGTAATGGACTCCTAGCCCAACTCAAATTCGTATGAAAATAAAGATAAACACTGCTGCGTTGTTTTGGTCATAACTTCTTTATTATTGGTCCGATTTTGCTCCACAAGATACCAAAAGAATCGCAACAGAATTATCTACACCCTTTAGGAGTAATTTACCAAATTCGGCCTCTTTATTAGGTAAAAAACGCCTATCTTTGCAGAATCTCAGATTTAGGCAGTTTTTCCTTTTCCATCTTTTTAGCAATTATTTCCTTATCTCCAATTTCCATGCATATCTCTTTCCATAAGTTGTTGTCTTTGACTTGGACTCTAATTAATCTCCATAATTATCTTTAAAGATTCACACTAAATAAACAATTAAACCCAATATGCTCTAAAAATAATAATTCTACAAATCAAGACCCAAAATCGGAAAATGCACTAAATTAAGCTAAAATCAACCTATAAACTAATAAATAAGCCTAAAATGATGTCTCATGAGTATATTTTACTATCACAAATGAGGAGACATCAAGACCCCCAACTCAAAGTTGTATCGTCCCGATACAATAAAGTAAAGAACAGTAGGGTAGTCATATAAACAAGAAGAAGTCGGAGGAGAACAAGAACAAAAATATAATGAATGATCCTAGAGCATAAAATCCAAAAAGTCTCATGTAGTAATGCTCAAGAAATAATGCTCAAATATGCCTAATACACATGCAATCAACATTCCATAAATTCAAGTTAAGATTAATTTCGCAATGCCAGAAGGAGAGGATGATAACTTAGTTCAGGTTAATGGCTATAGGTTGTTCATAGGTCCCAAATACAGCATCCAATGGTCCATTTACCTACTACCTAATAGCTCAATTGTTTCTCCATCTAGTAGTCAGAAATCCTAAGGTCTTGGTTATAACTTGGCTTAAGGACGGGTGTGGTATACTAAAAGGAGGGGGAGGAGGAGAAGTGAGGCTAATTATTGTCTTCCTGATGATGTCTTATTTATTCTTCTTCTATGCTTTCCTGCTGATGTTCTTTACAATGTCATGAGACTGGTTTGTAAACAATGGTATAACTTAATCCAATCTCCTCTTTTTATTTCTTCACACTTCAAAAAGGACTCAAATACCAACTGCCTATTAATTTACCGCAAAAGTGTCAGTGGGTATTTTGTTAAACTATGTTCAAACCATGGTAGTCGAGGGCGTTTTCTTAAAGTGAAAGATCTAAACTTTCCATTTGTTAAAAGGGTTTGTGCGAGTTGTAATGGCTTATTTTTTGTAATTGGTCCTATAGAGCGCACTTCAAGTTGTCCCTCGTATATTTTAAATCCTCTTACAAAACAGTATTTGCCCCTCCCCCTATTTCCGGATCACCTCGAAAGAAGAAACTGTTGTTTTGGATATGCTGCTGCTTCAAGGATATACAAAGTGATGCATTACTCATACGATGAATCAAGATGTTTGATATTAAGGGTAGGTGTGGATAAGGCATGGAGAAAGCTTAATTTAAGTCAGTACAGTAACGCTACTAAGCAAAACATCGGCTCTGCATTCTCTCATAGTACTCGTCTTACTCTAAGAGGTTCCGTTTATTGGTTATTTTGGAAGAACCCAATAATCCTTCGTTTTGACATTGAAACTGAAACTGTTGTGGAGATTCCTCTTCCTCTTCAATACAATTTAAACTTTTCTACTTATGCTGGTCTTATTGCAATGGAGAGTTCTCTTTGCTTGTGGTCAGAAAAAGATTATTTATATAAGTTTTGGTTGCTGAATGATCCAGAAACTGGAGATGGACAATGGGAAAAGCTGTTTGATATTAATGTAGAAGGTCAAAGGCGTTTAATTGATTTAAGTACTGAGCCACTTGGCTGGTTGCGAAGCAGAGAGTTATTAGTGTTTAGTACATGAGCAGAAATCATGGTTTACAATGTGAATACAGGAAAAGTCCATCAAACTAAAGGGATGAAAATTCCAACTAAAGAGAAGAAAAAATATGGTCATTCGTTTTTAAACGGTCTTTGCTCTGAATCTCATGTCGACAACTTGGTTTCATTGAACAATTTGTCCTTAGTTGTGACACCTCAACTTCCATTTAAGAGCTCAGATGAAGTCTACTCAAAAGAGAACATGATTGCTGAATTTCAGGAGTTCAAGGAGCAACCTTAATGATATAAAATTGATACAAAACTTTTTCTCATTGACTACTCTTTTATCATTCATATGTTTTTCTTAATTAAAATAGCAAAAGTAGTCGTGGAAAATGGAAATACAATGTTGCAGAATTCTTTACTTGAAAATCGGCTGTATTTTTAATAATATATTAGTTAATTTTTATACAAAAAAATAAAATAACTAGGTCTTAGGTTACTCTTGACGCTCTTATTACAATTCAACAAGAGCTCTTATTACAAGTCGACAAGTTAAGGAGTATGAAGCTAACCATTTCGCTGAGACCAAAAAAGAGAGTTAATTGCCTTAATTTTTCTGAGCCGCTGAACCAAGCAATTCAGTTCTTTTGAAGCGATGAAACTCATTCTTGAGATGAACATGTTACTTTATACTTCAAACTTAAATTATCACAACTTTTAAGTTTTTTTTGTCAACTACAGCTTTTAAGTAACTGCTATTTGAGTTGATATATTTTTATAATCCAATTTTATTTGTAAACTTAATATTGCTGCTTTGTCTTGTATAAATCTCATTTTGATATGATACATGTGATAAAAAGTGTTAGTCTGTAGTTTGGGGTGAGATATATAACACGCCCTGAATTTTTTATAGGGCATCCAGATTTATTGAGCGATTTTTTGTATAATACTAAGCTGTGTTATATGAATATTGTACTTTATTTTTTATTGGGTTACATGGTTGATCCGGGGTAGCTTGCGCGCACCCGACTAAATATACATGTCTCTCCATATATATTCTCATGGTAAATTAGAACTAGGTTACCCATGTTCAGGGAGGGGTTCGATTTGAGCCTTGTATCTCTTACTTTACACCTGTTAGGGAGGGGATTCGAACTAGGTTACCCATGTTCAGGGAGGGATTCAATTTGAGCCTTGTATCTCTTACTTTACACCTGTTAGGGAGGGGATTCGAACTATGGACCTCCCCTTAAAGTGTTGAAGAAATTGCAAGAGTCTTACGATAAGTTGAGCTAACCCAACTGGGTTAATACTTTATTTTTTGGTATGGTAATGAGGATACTTTTAAAAAAACGAAAACCTCCACATTTAAATATTCTTTTCATGGCATCCAAAATATAATTGCATAAAACGTTCTTCTAATAGCTTGAATGTAATTAGACATTAGTAGCAAGCAAATGATTGTAAAGTACATGGGGCTATGTTCATACCTGACCGTGAAAGTTTGGGCGATCAGGTGGCTTTTTTGGTTAATGATCCTTCATCTGCTAAAAATGTTGAGCCTAAACATAATATAAATGCTAGTAATGACTATTTGATGATGTACATGGAGGAATTATAGTAAATGCTTCGATTAGATAAAAAAAAGTTACTGTCAAGTTGGAGTGAAAATTGTATAAATGAAATTAATTTAAAGAATGTTAATAAGTTACTTTGTATTTATCTGATGATTCTAATGTTTAAATTTAGAGTTCTATAATAAAAGGAGATTACATGCATGACACTGAGCGACAATATTTTGGCAAGAAAAAAAACATTTAAGCAACATGAGAGTTTGTGCGGGTTTGGAGTAAATAGGTGGATAACAATATGTTAGTATCGGTAAAATAAGTAAAACAGCAGAGAGAGAGAGAGAGAGAGAGGATACATCTGAATATCGGTGAGAATTTTAACGGCAACACATATAGAGTAGGTATTGAAAGATATTTTCAAGATTACGTGAGTATGTCTATAAATAGATTTGCAATGAGTGGTAAAGTCAATCCTTTATTATGTGTTGTTTACAATCTTTTTGGATTGAAAATGGTGGACAACGGGGTTAGGCAATATTGTGCGGTGAGACAGACTAATACGTCTGTGATGGGATAATAATTTGCATATGCTATACATTGTTTTCTATTCAGAAGTAGGAAAGATGTCTGGATTAAAGTTGCTCCCAGTCCCTAATTATACTATGCTAGTTCTCTTATTTTTAAAATCTCTTTGCAAACAACTATCCCAAATAGTGGCAAAGCTTTGAGGGGTCAAACAATGACAATAGAAACCACTTGTTAACCTGTAAAAATATCACAACAACAAAAAGTATAGACAGACTTGGATTTCAGAATTAAAAATAAAGATAATAATATAATACTAGCCAAACTTGGAAATTCATTTAAAATTCAAACTCGTTAGAAGGAAGAGTCATTAAGATAATTACCGCCCAAATTCTTCTCTTATGGAAGTTTTCCTGAAAAAGAATAACAAAGTATGGGCATGGTCTACACTAATGCAAGGTAAATATGTATAATGTGAGGATGCATCTATCAAACAGAAAATGGAGAAACTATAGATATTTGAAAACATCATTAATTGGTTGTTTATTTGGATGATGCTAGAGAAACTGGGGAACTATGATGACAGCCATAATGGATGGAATGAAGATCTGATGAGAACTTTGTTCATGGAACCAGCATTGAATTTCATTTTAAAATTAATCGTGTTAATAGAGATAAAGGAGATGCACTAAACCAATTGGGAACAACTCACTGACCTTGGTCATTCAATCTAGTGGTGTCGAACCGAATCACTGACTTCTAGTCCAAAGTGGCTCTCTTATGTAACAAAAAAAAGAAAAGAAATGCACTAAACCAAAATTTGTTATCGCTCTTTTGAATATCAAGGATAATGGTCAACTATCTAATAATTAGGCTAATAACAATATGAAAAAATAATAAAACCCCATTTTGTATTTTATTAAAGAAAGAGTTAAACAAAGGCGGTCAAGAATCCAAACCCCTTAAAAATCAGTAAAAAGAAAACCCTATAAAATCAGCGATCATTAAACAGAGTGGATTAAACGTTAGAATTGGTAGGTTTTAGACCATCCACCCTCCTAATAAATATAAGAAAAAGGAGCTTATTGAAGCTCTATTCACAACTCGCATCTTCGTTACGTCCGCTTTGGTTAACATGGACTCCAACAAGCGAAAGGTAGACAACACTGAGGTTTTATTTCTTTCATCATACCCAACTTTGGTTTTTTCTTAAATATTCTAATTTTCTTATTAAAAATTGTATTATAAGTGTAAATTAATGTCTTAATTTTGCTTCATTGTTATTATTTTATATTTCTGGAACTACAATTAATGTCTCGATTGTCAAATTTGTCTGATAGATTCTTTTGCAATGACAGATTGGTGGTTCTAGTAACGGTCTTAGTGATCCTAAGAGGAGGAGGAGAAGTAGGAAGAGTCATGCAGATTATTCTCTTCCCGATGATGTTGTATTTATCATCCTCATGAGCTTTCCTGCTGATGTTCTTTACAATGTAATGAGGCTAGTGTGTAAACAGTGGTTTAACTTAATTCAGTCTCCTCTTTTTATTTCCACACACCTTAAAAAGTACTCAAATACCAACTGCCTATTAATTCGCAGTAGAAGGATCAATGGGCATCTTGTTAAACTATGGTCAGACCATGGTGGTCGAGGTCGCTTTCTTAAGGTGGAAGATATAAACTTATCATTTGGTAAAAGGGTTTGTGGGAGTTGTAATGGCTTACTTTATGTAATTGGTCCTATAGAGAGCACTTCAAATTGCCCCTCTTATGTTGTAAATCCTGTTACAAAACAGTATCTCCCCCTTCCTCTATTTCCGAATTACCTTATAAGAGATCATTATTGTTTTGGGTATGCGGCTGCTTCTAGAGTATACAAAGTGATGCATCATTCAGATGATCAATCAAGGTGTTTGATATTAAGTGTAGGTGTTGATAAGGAATGGAGAGAGGTTGATATAAGTCAGTTAAGTGACACTGCTAAGAAAGTCATGAGCCGTTCATACCATTGTCTTACTCTAAGAGGTTTTGTTTATTGGTTAGGTCGGTTTGACAAAATAATCATTAGATTTGACATGGAAACAGAAACTTTTGTGGAGATTCCTATTCCTTTTCAATACGAAATACACTTTTCTTATTTTGGTCTTGTTGTAATGGAAAGTTCTCTTTGTTTGTGGTCAAGGAAAAGAAAACTATATGAGTTTTGGTTGCTGAAAAATCCAGAAACTGGAGATGGACAATGGGAAAAACTGTTTGATATTAATTTAGAAGGTAAAAGGCTTATACCATTGGACAATAATGATCCAAGTATTGAACCACTTGGCTGGTTGCAAAGCAGAGAGTTATTAGTGTTCAGTATAAAATCGGGAGTCATGGTATACAATGTGAATACAGGAAAAGTCCATCAAACTAAAGGGATGAAATTTCAAACTAAGCAAAATTCGTATTGGAACCTTCAACTTTGCTCTGAATCACATGTTGACAGCTTGGTTCCGTTGAACAATTTGTCCTTAATTATGACACCCCAACTTCCATTTAAGAGCCCAGAAGAAGTTTACTCAAAAGAAAACATGAGTGCTGAATTTCAGGAGTTCAAGGAAAAACTTTAGTTGTATAAAATTGATATGAAGGTATGAAGAAACATAAACGGAATATACAAGTCCAGAGGTGTCTTTTATACTACTCTTTTATCATTCATAAGTTTACGAAGCATGTATACATCGAGTTCTTATTTATAATAGCAAAAGTAGTTATGTGAATAAAATGTTGCAGAACTTAGGGATCGGCTAACTTGGTAAGCTGTCTAAATGAAGTTAAACCATTTGACCAAAGACCAAGAAGAAGAGTTGACCTGAAATATAATTTCCTCAGTTACTCAACCGCCAAACCAAGCGATTTAGTTTCTTTTTAATTATTAAAATTCATTACTTGATACTTTAAACTTATATTAGAGTAAATAACACTTTTGCCCCCTGTGTTTATACCCGATTGACAGGTTGCCCCCTAACTCTTAAAATGCGCCTAGATGCCCCCTAAGATTTGTTTTTGTGACCCGTTACCCCCTACTGCGTGTTCCGTCCATTTATCACCGTTAAAAGTGACGTGGCAATTCCACGTCACAATTTTTTTTTTTTTTTTTAATCCAGGTGTTAATTTCGTTTTTAATTAACTTAACCCTTATTTTAACAAGGGCAAGATGGGGAATTCACTAAAGGCTATCCTATATATACCCCAAAAACACTTTAACAACTTAACTTAAACAAAAACGAAAATCAAAAGGGAGAAAAAGGGTTCGGTTTGGGGAAGAACTCGAAGAACACCAAAACCCTAGCTTTCTACAGTAATTCGCGTCGAATCCTCCCAATACCTTCAACGTTGATGCCGATGTCGCCCCTTAAAGCCGATAGCGCTGGTTCTTCTTCGCACTACACTTCTCAAGTCCCCTATTGCAGATGCAAGAAATTAGCAAGGCTTCACACCTCTTGGACAGATACGAATCCTTGCAGGAGGTTTTACAGGTGCATGTATTGGGGGTGTTCAATGGATTGCAAGTTCTTCATGTGGTTGGATGAGCCATTGCCGGAGGCTACTAGTTCGATAATTCGAGGGCTTCTATTTAAAGATTCCAATCACTGTCTTGAGAAAGATGCAATGGAGACGAAGATGAACTTGTTGGTCTCTGATTACGGAGATATGATGCTGTTAGAGAAAAAAGCTTTTGCAGATTGGAAGCTTGAACATGAGAAAGTGAATGAACTGAACACACAGTTGGTTGAATTGCAAGAAAAAGAACAAGTTGCCTCAAAAGATTTGAAATTTGAGCGTGTGAAAGTAACTGTCTTGGAGAATGAGGTGCAACGTCTTAACATATCGATGGACACTATATCTCGGGAAAACAAGTTTCTGAAATGGACCTGCTTCATGATTATATTCCTCTTCCTCTCCATTTTGTCTTGTATTAGTGTGTCAAAGAATTAGAATGTTGTTGGAGGTGTATTTTGGTGTAGCCAGAGTGATGCAGCAGGTGGTTGCAGCTGATGGTGTTTTGTGTTTGAATGATCAGTTTGTTGAAGATTGCAGCTGTTGGTGTTTTGTGTTTGTTTTATCAGTTTGTTGAAGTTCCAAATCTGGTGTAATGTGTTAGTTTTCAGCTTTGTTTGTAATTGACTGTTTAACTAAAGTTTTTGGTTTTAGTTGAATTGGATTATGAAGTTATTGCGGTTTGTTTAAGTTGTGTTTTACTGTGCAATGAATATAGTATGTTAAAGAAACACTTAATAGACAATAGAATCTAATGCAATCTAAAAAAAGTAGATAAAGATAACAATAAAGTGCTGGCATTACATAGACCATAGCAAAAAAAATATTCAAAGCATCCACTTGTGCACTAGCATACAAAACACCACAGACCTGCAATAAAGGCCTTACCAACAAAAAAAAAGTATTTAAATACCACCTACACCTCATACTAGAAACCCTTAAAAACCACATCCTTGCTGCGTGAAGATCTAGTTTTACACAAAATAAAAGTCACAAAACACAGAAATATAAAACACTCAAATCTGCAGAATTCTTCAATCTTTAGCTTCTTTCCTAGTTTTTACTGAAGAACTGGTGGCTGCCTTCCTTAAACGAAGTGCTTCAGCAACAGTTACGTACTTTGGATCACCCTCTCGCATTACCACCCCCTGTGTATGCTGGATTACGCGCCGCTTTTTCTCTGGTAGTCTTGTGTCTCCTTCCTGGTAGAATGATAAAGAAGAAGTTAAGCATTCTGTAGTATGTAATGGTGTAAAAAAAATCAACACATGGCTAACCTCAGGTAAACTCCTTTTTGAACCTGATTCTGCTGGTGGTTTATCATGTTTGAACCTCACCTACATGGTAAACAAATAAAAGCATTCAATAAAGGTATCTGCAGAAGGTCTTTTTAGCAAAATTTTGTAGATCCAGGGGGCATTTAGTCACTGAAATAAAAGTCTAAGGGGTAGTTAGTCAAATCATTATATACTTACCCCTGGGATGTTCCTTAATGAAATCTTCTTTTTTTGCTTAGGGGGGGCTTTCTCCTTTGTTTTGTCTATGCTTATCTGCACACTTGTTTTCTCATTCTCATTTGTTTGTGCATCCCCAGCATTTTTATGCTTTGCTTTTTCCAATAGTTCTGTCAACTTTTCCATCTTTACCTTCTGCATAAACAAAGTAAGTTATAGGGGGTAAGTAGTCAAGACATAAACAATTATAGGGGGTGAGTTGACAAAACATAATTAGGTATAGGGGGTAAGTAGTCATAAACCATAACTTTAAAGGGGGTATTAGTACAAACCTTTAAAATTGATTTAGGAGGATTATTTGTAGTCTTCTGTTTTTGTTTCCCAGATTCATCAACCTGTAATCATTATTCACATAATACAATGTCTTATAAACAATACCAAATGCAAAAAATAGTTTCTATTTCAATAATAATGACCTCTAATGGTGATATAGGAGCAACAGAAGTATTTCCCTTTTGTGTCCCTGGTTCATCTTCCTCTAAAGATATAGGCATTGTGCTTGAACCTCCTGATACTGTCTTCAATCCTTGATCCTTAATTCTACTGCTTTGGCGTATTGGTTTTTCCACTGCTTTGTCTGGTATGCGCATCTTTGGTCTGGACTTAGGTGGACTATCAACTACTGGCTCATCTGATCTGTGTACTGGAAAGCGCATCTTTGGTCTGGATCTGTGTGTTGAATTATCACCTGCCTCCTGTGATGTTTGTCCTGGTAAGCGCATCCTTGGTCTGGATCTAGGGGGTGAGTTAACACCTGAATCCTTTTCCTGAGGTAAGCGCATCTTTGGTTTTGATCCTCTGGTTGTCTTAGCAATTGGTTTTTTCTCTTTCTCTTTCTCACCAATTGTATCTTTTTTTGTCACATTAAAATTTTCAGGCTCAGATGGAGTAGATTGTGGGTTAGAAGGAGCAGAGGGTTGGACTTCTAACTCATCAAACATTTTGTTAATCATCTCATCTGGGGTCTCATCCACAGCTGCATTAACACCAACACCCCTACCATCAGCTACACCATCTTCCATAACTTCATTGTCACCAACACCCCTACCATCAGCTACACCATCTTCCATAACTTCATTGTCACCAACACCCCTACCATCAGCTACACCATCTTCCATAACTTCATTGTCACCAACACCCCTACCATCAGCTACACCATCTCCCATAACTTCATTATCACCTTGAATATCCTCCAATCCTACTGTTTCCTGTTCTGTAGTACTTAAATTTGCTTTACATGACCTTTTGTTATGGCCTTCTCCCTTGCAAATTGCACATTTATGTGAAGTACCTTTCAGTAACATCTTTTGAACACCTTCAGATGTTCTTTCTTTCCTCCACTTTTTAACCTGGTCCTCATCTGCCTCCTTAGTTCTTGCCCTTTTGGGTCTGCCAACCAACTTAAAAGCTACTGGAGGTTCTACACTTACAGGCCTTGTACTAGGCCACATCTTTGGTCCATTTATAGGGTATATCATTGGTGTATAAGCCTTCATATACGTCACCTTTGAGTAGCATTCGTGGACATAGTTTTCTGGGTCTTTACCTATGTATTGAATACTCGCTATCGCATGAAAGCAAGGTATCCCAGATAGCTCCCACCTCCTGCAGGGACAGCTTTTTGTATCTAAATCTACAGCATACGAATCTGTTCCAAGGTTCCTTACTTCAAATTTCATTTCACCGCAAAACACTGCATGCCACTTTCCACTGTTTGTTTTACCTTTATTCACCAACTTCCTAACCTTAGGACATAGATCACCTTCGTATTTTGTCATCCATGCTCTTTTAGACTGAAGCCTTTTCAAACTATACATCCTAAGACCCTCTAGTATGAGGATGATAGACTTGTCCCTGAGCAAAAAAAACCTTTAATGTCAGTTGTGTAGGGGGTAGGAAGTAGTAATTATCTAAAACTAAGTAGGGGGGGAAGTGGTCATTATGTAAAAATAAGTAGGGGTAAGTAGTCATTATGTAAAACTAAGTAGGGGTAAGTAGTCATTATGTAAAACTAAGTAGGGGGGAAGTGGTCATTATGTAAAAATAAGTAGGGGGTAAGTAGTCATTATGTAAAACTAAGTAGGGGGTAAGTAGTCATTATGTAAAACTTTATAGGGGGTACGTAGTCATAAATTAGGACTTTATAGGGGGTAAGTAGTCATAATACCTGACTTTTTTTATGGCATTGTTATAGCTTTCACAGATGTTGTTAAGTAGAAGATCACATTTTGTAGCAGTACTAAAGTGAGACCTTGTCCATGTCTTGGGATCTAAACTAGATAGCCAATTGAATGCCTCCTCATTCATGTTTTTAATCTCAGCCATGACCTCATTAAATATGTATTCTGTGGGGGCCCTAGCAGCTTCCCAAACTTTGTCTTTTAAGGCCATTCCAGGATGTTTGCTTTTGAAATTATTGTAGAGATGCCTCACACAATGTCTATGTTCAATATCTGGAAGCATGTCACTCATCACTTGAAGCAAACCCTATACACACATACATTTAGAAATAAATTCAGTGTTCTAAAGAAAACAATTTAATTAAGCCAGTGAAGGATAACCAACCTTTTGTCTATCTGATATGAAAGTCCATTCTTCTTGATTAGTAATACCAAGATCTTGTATCAACAAATTAAAAAACCATCTCCAAGAATTGCTATCTTCTTTCTCAGCTACACAATACAAAATTGGGAATATACAATTGTTCCCATCAATACCAACTGCTGTCAAAATTACACCAGGATGTGGACCTTTCAAGTGACATCCATCAACCCCAACAACCTTTCTACAACCCTCTAAAAATCCCCTTCTGCAACCCTCTAAGCAAACATAAATTCTTTGAAATCTTTCTACTCCAGTTACCTCATCAGTAGTTGTTTCAATTGCTACAGTACTTCCAGGATTACTTCTTCTTATTTCTGCTGCATAATCATAAAGTTTTTTGTATTGATCTTTGTATTCAGCCTCAATCATACTTTTTGCAAGCTTATATGCCCTGTAGCATGTTCTGGTACTAACATTAACTGAATAATCCCGATGCACTAACTGTTGAAAGTCACTCACATTACTGTAGAGGTTCAATCTTATCATATCTTTAAAAGTATTTGCCAAGAACTTTGCAGTAACATGCTTATGGTTAAGGTTTTTACCACAACTATGTTTATTACATAAACTCATTATCACCAGCCCACCAACCTTTTCTTTATGAGATGCATATTAAAACCACCCACATCCTGCTCCTTTGCAAACAACTCTAATCCGATTCCAATCGTTCTTCACAAACTTAATGTTGACCACCTTTCTTATGGCATGTGTTCTTACTGCTTGTCTAAGATCAGAGGCATTCGCAAATGTCAATCCTAAAACAAATCTAGGCTTCTGCATATCTATACTCGCCTTAAATAGGGGGTATTTCATCTTTTTCTTGCGCAACTTTTTATTTTTTCCATCTTCATCTGTACCAGAAGAAGAACTAGCTGTACTCAGATCTTCGGAATCATGTATATATTCATCCGAATCTGTCCCACCACCAACATCATCACTATTGCCTTCAGAAGCATCTGCATCATCATTTTCCACATTCATTCTATCCACTTCCACATCCGAGTCAATGAATATATTATAATCCTGGTCGTCATCACCCTCACTCAAATCGATGTCGCTATCTATTATATAATCGTCATCAGTTGTGGATTCCTCATCCACATCTTCATCAGGTTCAGACACCTTCTTTTTCTTTTGAGAACTATCTTTCCTAGAACCTTTATTGTAACTCTCTCGTTTGGTACCACTAGGGCCCACTCCATCTACTCTTGTTCTTTTTATACTAGCCCTAGTCCTTTTCTTGTTACCTACTGTTTCTGTTTTCTTTACTTGTGAACTGGTTTGTTTCTTCTGTTGTTGTATAACCAACTTCTTCTTCTTTATGACATTAGCAAGTAACTCATTATCACTGAACTCCTCATCCACATCTTCTTCACCATCAGCTTTGTTAATGACATTATCCGAGTCATCTGTTAGGTCTTCATCTATAAGCCGGAAAGGCCTCAATGGAGATTTATGTTTGGAACTCCTCGTAGTCACATTATCTTCAGTGTTCAAAGCTTTCAACACTTTATCCAACATATCATTAACAGACTTCTCCTTCTCTCCTATATCAGAGAGTTGTTCTTCCAAACTGTCATCCCCTTCCTTCTCATTAATTTGTGTGCTTTGTTCTTCAGAAACAACATGAAACAAAGAATGAAATATTTAGGGGGTAATTTGTCAAGCAAACGAAATAGTAAGGGGTAAACTGTCACACAACCTTTGTCCCGTCTTTGCAATTCTGGACTTCTTCTTCAACATTACTATCATCCACTTTATTATGGACTTCATCAGCAGTCTGAGATACTTCTTCACCATTAACTCCTTCATCCTTTTCACCTTCATTGTTATCACAAGTCTGAGCTCCTTCTTCAGAAACAACCTGAAACAAAGAATGAAATATTTAGGGGGTAATTTGTCAAGCAAACGAAATAGTAAGGGGTAAACTGTCACACAACCTTTGTCCCGTCTTTGCAATTCTGGACTTCTTCTTCAACATTACTATCATCCACTTTATTATGGACTTCATCAGCAGTCTGAGATACTTCTTCACCATTAACTCCTTCCTCCTTTTCACCTTCATTGTTATCACAAGTCTGAGCTCCTTCTTCAGAAACAACCTGAAACAAAGAATGAAATATAAGTTAAAGAACTGAAAGGGGTAAACTGTCAAATGAGTTTCTACCTTTAATCCTTCTTGTACAACTTTGTTTTCCTCTAAGATTTTCGCATCATTACATTCTTGAACTAATTCTTGATCATCTACTTCTACTTCATTAACATTAACTTCTTCTCGCTGCTTAACTGTTTCTTCATCCTTGTTCCACGTTAGTAGCAAAGGCATGTAGATGGGAGATTGAAGAACTTGGGCATCAGGGCCTATGGGGTTATTAACAACATAAAGGTCCACAATTACGTTGTTGTCTACGATTCTACACATCTCCAAGCCTTTGTCCTCGCTATCTAAACATACTAAACCATCAGGTAGATTCTCTCCCACTTTCAAATAATAAACATCAGAGTAACAAATTACACCCAATTTCGAAAGAATTTTCCTAAGAACTGGTATACTAAACTTGTCATAATGACAACCATCTACATACTCAATGCTCACTTCATGATAGTAACTCTTATCTTCATTAAAGAACCCACCAAAGTGAATCTTTAGTGCGAATTTCTCTGTTAAACAAGCAAAATTGAATAAATTAGTTACCAATTACATTAAGAATCACAATATGGAAAAACAATTAAGACACTACGGCTATGGTAACCGAATCCCGTAAAATCTGCTATTATTACTTAGAAAATCCCTCAATCCACGCGTGATATCTATGTATGTAATAAATTTAGTACAAAACCCTATATTTTCGGGTTAAAGGATCTTAGCCAACGAGCAAGGATTTAGGGTTAATAAATAAACCCACTTACTCCATTGATTTGCCTGCGCCATTGATCTTCTTCAAAGCACATGAACTTTGCTTTTCTGGGTTTGGATTTGGTGTTCGTCGAGTGTCTTCAAAAAGCCCGCGCTCCTTGAGTTTTCTCCCTTTTGATTTTCGTTTTTGTTTAAGTTAAGTTGTTAAAGTGTTTTTGGGGTATATATAGGATAGCCTTTAGTGAATTCCCCATCTTGCCCTTGTTAAAATAAGGGTTAAGTTAATTAAAAACGAAATTAACACCTGGATTAAAAAAAAAAAAAAAATTGTGACGTGGAATTGCCACGTCACTTTTAACGGTGATAAATGGACGGAACACGCAGTAGGGGGTAACGGGTCACAAAAACAAATCTTAGGGGGCATCTAGGCGCATTTTAAGAGTTAGGGGGCAACCTGTCAATCGGGTATAAACACAGGGGGCAAAAGTGTCATTTACTCCTTATATTATCACAACTTTTGAGTATTTGTTACCTGAAGTTCTTATCGTTTTATTACTCAAATTTATTTGTTCTTGCTCATGCTTTGTCTTTGTATATTCCTCATTTGGATATGATAATGTGACAAAAAGTTTTTCTTGGATATGAACTACCCTGGCTGGGTGGTTTGGAGTATCCCCAGGCTGCATATATCCCCTTAAATGCACGTTTTGTTTCCTTTTTTCTTTTAGGAAATTGTCAGTAAAGAAAACATCAATAACCTATAAATATAGAAATTAGTCTCGACTCCCAATATATGTACAAGTTGACTCAGATTTATAATCTTCATTGAGAAAAAAGTTACGTAACTGATACTAAATACAACTTTACTAATGTGCCTAGCCCTAGGGCCGCATATTCTTTGCAGAACTTGCTTCTCTTCTTCTTTTGTTAGCTTTTCTTCTAGCTTCATAAATTTCCATAGCTTGATGATTCTTCTACCGATTCTTGCAGCTATTCATCAATTACATATATCTTTTTTTCTTTTTTCCAAAAGCTTATATTAATAAAGAAAGATAGTTTTAGCCGATCCCAAAGATGGGGAATCTGCTTTTACAAGACCCACTATCTAAGCTTAAAGTATTGCCACATGGCAAGTTTTTAGCTACCCAATTAGCAACTATGTTATTTCTTCTCGTAGTAAAGGAGAAGGTAGGATTACAAAACTCCAAAATAAAATAAATACTACGAATTACATTAGAAATACTAGGAATAGATAAAATAAGATTAGCCGCAAGAGATACTATGATAGCATTGCAATCGTTCTCAATCACGCATCTTGCTTCTTTGAACTCCCTACTCAATAAGCAAGCCTTCAAGATCCCTAATGGATCAGCTTTCAATGGACTTTCCGTTGTATGAAGCATCACAATTAATTTTGTACCATTTATAGGGTGGAGATTTCCAGTTACTTACTAAACTCTTACTTTTGTTACTGATTTGTGAAACAGAGGAGTGTATACGAGACCTTGTTTCACAGTGTTTAGTTTCAAATGGTTTTTTACTTACTATCTCATCAGATTCTGATGGTTATTCCTTCCCTCACCTCCCTTACGACTATGAAGGATTAAGGATGGCGGAAGGTCTAGGAGTACGGGAGGTCGAAGTAGAGACGGACTCTTGGGAGGTTATTGAAGCAATTGAGAAGGTTTATAGCGGGAGAGGGTCAGGAGCGCGGTGACGTCATTATATCCGGTTGATTCTCGCAAGAAACTCTGGGTTCATGTTGAAAGGTATATATAGGGAATCTAACTTTTGCGTGGATTGGCTTGCACGAACGGGGTTACATGGGAGTGATGATTATAATCTACTTGAAGATCCGGCGGACGGAATTCGGAGTATCCTAACAAGAGATGGAATGGGGTGGATGACACTACGAGTAGTTTACAACCCCGATTTGATAGATGATGTAATATATTAATTTTTTATATTTCTGGGTTATTGTCCAATGGTCCCTGGAACCTTCACTGTAATAAAAATAAAAGAAGATAATTACCACCCAAATTCTTCTCTTATGGAAGTTTTCTTGGAAAAAAATAACACATTATGGGCTAGGTCTCCCTAATGCAGGTAAATATGTACAATGTGAGGATGCTTTTATCAAACAGAAAATGAAAAAACTATAGATATTTGGAAAAATCATTGGTTGTTTATTTGGATGATGCTAGAGAAACTGGGGAACTATAGAATTAATTGGGTAGCTCAACTTTTTGATGACATGGAATGAAGATTTGATGAGAACCTTGTTCATGGTGATGGAACCAGCATTGAATTTCATTTTAAAATTAATAGAGATAATGAAGATGCACTAGTCTAGCCGATTACCCTATAACAATTTCAACCAAAATTTGTTATTGCTCTTTTGAATATTAAGGGTAATGGTCAACTATCTAAAAATCAGGTTAATAACAATTCTTTAATGGTTCCCAGGTGGTAAAGATTGAGACCCCATGATTTAGAGATCTTGGTAATATGAAAATTTGTCTGAAAAGGTTGTCGCAATACCCGAAAGGCCATCTCTTTAAAAGAAAAATCGTGCAAGACTCAACATGTAAAGTATGCGATTTGAAATTTGAAAATGTCAAACATGTGTAATTGAAATATCGATTTAACTGTCAATTTTGGATCAAATGAACTAACAGATATATGTATTGACAAAAAAGATATTCTATTTAAAAGTAATTGGATTGCAGATGGACACTTAGGTCAATCTGTCCTTCTTTCATTGGATCACGATCATCAATATATCCCCCAATTCTCCAACATATTACTTGATAATCTTGCATACGTGTTAGGTAATAGTCGGTATTAGATGGTTATGAGTGTTAGTTTGTTCTATATGTTTTATGAATTTATGAATTTTCTTGATGGATTGATCTCCATAACAAGTATTAGTTGAGATGGTAAAAATATATGTATATAATATTAGAATATAATAGTCAGCTTTCGTGTTTAGTTTACGTAGCTACTATATTCCATTGAAAAAATTGAAATCCATAGAGAGAACAATCGTGCACGTTTGTTCTTAAGAAAGGGGAATCCGTAATATCCAAAACTGCTTCCTCTACCACCATTATGTTGATGACGTTGTTGTCGCCATCACTGCCTTCCTTACTGGAACTAGCAGACTGAAGTTTTGATTGCGTGATACTTTTCCATAGGATTTAGGCGTCTTTTAAAGAGATTATTGGTCATTAATGCATTTTTATACAACATTTGACCACTTTTGTGCATTTCCTTGTGCAAATTACCTTTATTGTTTGTTGATCTATTATATGCCTTTTTAAGGTATTTTTGGATAATATTAAGTATGGATCTCTTAAGGCGACCATGGACACCAAATGGATGAAGAAGAAACCTAGAACCCGACCTATGAAGCTGAGCCCATAGGTTTAAATTTCTATACTCAGCAGGAGAAGAGGTTTTTTTTATCTCCATTGCTACCGTTCTTCTTTGGATCTACGTTATCCCCCAATTAGAACAGAAGACTCCGTCCATATTTGATTATTTTAATCTCGTTGGTCAACACTCCAGATAGCAGTTAAGTCAGGGTCTTGAGGTAGGTGTGTTTGTGCCTTGCCTTGACATAAATAAAATTTGCCTATTCTCGGTAAGGATTGGTAAGCTTTGTTTTATAAGTCAGGGTCTTGAGGTAGGTGTGTTTGTGCCTTGCCTTGACATAAATAAAATTTGCCCATTCTCGGTAAGGATTGGTAAGCTTCGTTTTAGATTATTGGCTTCTACTCTCGTATTGCTCACTTTCAAACTCTTTTGGAGGTATTCATAATGATAAGTTGTCAATTTCTACTAAGTTTACTGATTATCTCCGTTTTTACCCTATTTCAACGACTCATGAGAAAATTAGATAGATTATATTATGTATTGTGTTTGTCATCTCTTCATACTGGAGTATTGATGATATTGGTGATAAAATTGTCGTTCAGATGTGCTTGTGTGCACGGTTCTCAGTTAGTGATGTTGGGCTTTTGAAGGACTTCTGTTCTTTTGGTTTAACTTTTTATTTGGTTACCTTGATCGTATTAAGGCTTGCTTGGCCCTCATCAAGTTGGAATCTACCTTTCGCATGTAATGAGATTGTCGACCTTGGAACCATCATGTCCTCTAACCTTGTAAAACAATACTTTGTTTGTCCAACCTAGTTGACTTAAGAATGATGGTAGGTGAATTTCAGTGTTTTGAAATTCACTCTCCCAAAAGTTTCGACTACCCTATCAGTGTTGGTTTCTATCTTAGCTACCTTTGTAGCTATTGCAGAACTTGCTAATGACCCACCCATCTTGGTGGCTCATTTGAATCTCCCATGGTGTCGTGATGCTAACTTGTCTTTGATGCTCTGCATAGGCGATAACTTTATTCTATTCACGTTTTGCTTCGGATTTACTCGAAAAGGTGTCTATTCACCAATTTGTTTCTAAGTTTTCCCTTTTATGTTAGTTAGGGATGCCCTTAATGTTCGTTTTGTGGATTTGGTAATTTAATTTACGTATTTCTTTTGTTTTTAATTATTAAAAGATCTATTATGATTAAAAATTAATTAATTAACACTATGTTTACAATAATACCTTTATTAAAACCATAAAGATACGTGGTTCAATCTACAACCCCGTCAAAGTTTACTATAAAAAAAATATTTTAATATCTAAACATAAATTTAATATATTAATAGAGATAAAGTAAATCTTAGAAGTATTGTGGATTATAATTTAAGACATATATTATAGTATATTAGGTGATTTTTATATGAAAAAATAATAAGAGAAACTTTTTTTTTGTTCCAACTAGGTTGGACAAAACAAAGTAGTATTTTATCAAGAAAGAGTTAAACTTTTTTTTGTTCAAAATAAATAAATAAAAGTTAAACAAAGGCGGTCAAGAATCCAAACCCCTTAAAAATCAGTAAAGAAAAACCTATAAAATCAGCGATCATTAAACAGGGTGGATTAAACGTTAGAATTTGTAGGTTTTAGACCATCCAGCCTCCTAATAAATATAAGAAAAAGGAGCTTATTGAAGCTCTATTCACCACTCGCCTCTTCGTTACGGCCGCTTTGGTTAACATGGACTCCAACAAGCGAAAGGTAGACAACACTGAGGTCTTATTTCTTTCATCATACTCAACTTTGATTTTTTCTGATTTTGAAATAAATATTCTAATTTTCTTATAAAATATTGTATTATAAGTTTAATTTAATATCTCAATTTTGCTTCGTTGTTATTATTTTATATTTCTGGAACTACAATTAATGTCTCGATTGTCAAATTTGTCTGATAAATTCTTTTGCAATGACAGATTGGTGGTTCTAGTAACGGTCTTAGTGATCCTAAGAGGAGGAGGAGAAGTAGGAAGAGTCATGCAGATTATTGTCTTCCCGATGATGTTGTATTTATCATCCTCATGAGCTTTCCTGCGGATGTTCTTTACAATGTAATGAGGCTAGTGTGTAGACAGTGGTTTAACTTAATTCAATCTCCTCTTTTTATTTCTACACACCTCAAAAAGTACTCAAAGACCAAATGCCTATTAATTCGCCGTAGAAGGATCAGTGGGCATGTTGTTAAACTATGGTCAGATCCTGGTGGTCGAGGTCCCTTTCTTAAGGTGGAAGATATAAACTTATCATTTGGTAAAAGGGTTTGTGGGAGTTGTAATGGCTTACTTTATGTAATTGGTCCTATAGAGAGCACTTCAAATTGCCCCTCTTATGTTGTAAATCCTGTTACAAAACAATATCTCCCCCTTCCTCTATTTCCGAATTACCTTGTAAGAGATTATTGTAGTTTTGGGTATGCAGCTGCTTCTAGAGTATACAAAGTGATGCATGAATCAAGATGGTTGATATTAACAGTAGGTGTTGATAAGGCATGGAGAGACATTGATATAAGTCAGTTAAGTGAGACTGCTAAGCGAGTCATGAGTAGTTCATACCGTTGTCTTACTCTAAGAGGTTTTGTTTATTGGCTAGGTCGGTCTGACCCAATAATCCTTCGATTTGACATGGAAACAGAAACTTTTGCGGAGATTCCTATTCCTCTTCAATTTAATTTAAGTCCTTGTTCTTCTGGTATTATTGCAATGGAGAGTTCTCTTTGCTTGTGGTCAAGGAAAAGTTATTTATATAAATTTTGGTTGCTGAAACATTCAGAAATTGGAGATGGACAATGGGAAAAGCTGCTTGAAATTAATGATATTAATGTACAGGATCAAAGGTGTTTACCTGTAGACAATGAGCCGGGTATTGCCCCACTTGGCTGGTTGCGAAGCAGAGAGTTATTAGTGTTTGGTAAAAAAGCAGCAGGAATCAGGGTATACAATGTGAATACAGGAAGAGTCCATCAAACTAAAGGGATGAATTTTCCAACTATAGAGAGAAAAAATCATGGAAATTCATATTACAGCCTTCAACTTTGCTCTGAATCACATGTTGACAGCTTGGTTCCGTTGAACAATTTGTCCTTAATTATGACACCTCAACTTC
The DNA here is from genome assembly GCA_029959085.1 of Nemophila menziesii. Classification (NCBI taxonomy): domain Eukaryota; kingdom Viridiplantae; phylum Streptophyta; class Magnoliopsida; order Boraginales; family Hydrophyllaceae; genus Nemophila; species Nemophila menziesii. The sequence continues at coordinate 310,723 of JARWIR010000055.1, read as the reverse complement.
CATTTAAGAGCCCAGATGAAGTCTACTCAAAAGAAAACATGAGTGCTGAATTTCAGGAGTTCAAGGAGGAACTTTAATGATATAAAATTGATATGAAGGGTTGAAGAAACATAAACAGAATATAAAAATCCAGAGGTGTATTTTATACTACTCTTGTATCATTCATAATCTGTTTACAGATAGTTGGGTAAGTGGAAATAAAATGTTGCAGCACTCTGAACTTGGTAAGCTAAACCATTTGATCAAGACCAAGAAGAAGAGTTGACCTGGAATATAATTGCCTCAGCTACTCTACAGCCGAACCAAGCGATTTAGTTTCTTTTTAATTATTAATATTAAAATTCATCATTTGATACTTTAAACTCATATTATCACAATTTCTAAGTACTTGTTATCTGAAGTTCTTATCTTTTAATTACTCAATTTTATTTGTTCACATAATATTTGCTGCTTTGTCTTGTATATTTCTCATTGGATAGATACTGGGACAAAAGTTTTTCTTGGATATAAACTACCCTGGCTGGGTAGTTTGGAGTACCCTAGAGTTGCATCCCCTTAAATGCACCTTTTTTTTTTTTTCGTTTTTATTTTAGGAAAACTGTGAGTAAAAATAACATCAATAACATATATAAATATACAAATTAGTCTCGACTTCCAATATATATATAGCCCTAGGGGAGCGATATTGGGGGCCAAGATCCTGTTAATCTACAACCTACATTCACCATGATACTGTTATGACGGATCCTTATAATCTTATGCCTGCAGATAATTATTCTTTTCATGGCGTCGAAAATAATTGCATGTTTAAACTTGACAGTGAAGGGTGCTCTTTGTTTAATGATCGTTTATTTGCTAGAATGCTGAGCCTAATTAACATATAAATATGCTAGTTGTGGTATTTGATGATATATACGGAGATAAATCCTTTTTAGCTTTTCTTTAACATTTCTTCTTGCTTCTCTTCTTCTTTTGTTAGCTTTTCTTCTTGCGTCATAAATTTCCATAGCTTGATGATTCTTTTGTGTACTCACATATATTAACGAAGAAAATCACAAAGAAACACATATAACTACTAATCACAGGGTCATTGACCGTTAATCACACTTAGATAGAAATTTTGTAATGGTAAACCATCTTGATACTTCAATTCACGTGTTTGTTTCGATTTTAATTAATGAAAAATCTATTCTGATTAAAAATTAATTAATTAACACCATATTTATGATAATACCCTTATTAAAATATTTTTATATTTAAATATATATTGACAATATAAATTTCAATGTATTAATAGAGGTAAAGTAGGTACTAGGAGTAATGTAGACTACAATTTGGGAAGCAAATAATATTTTATTACGTGATATAGTAAAAAAAAAAATATTATGGGAAAGTGCGGTACATTCGTTAAGGGATTGTATACGGGTGAGAAGTATGGGAGCTGATTAGCCGAAAGCTTCACAGGGCTGGCGCAACGCTCAGTCATAGCAGGTACAGGTCCGGAGTACATTAGTACAGCAGATCCTGGAGCAAGGTCAGCATCAGGTCGGAAGGGTCAATATTGGGCGTTGTCCTAATGATGATCAGGCATTGATGGGTGATTCTGGAAATCAGCAAAGTAGGCTGGAGCAGGATCCAATGACTGCAGCTGCTTGTGCGGCAGGACCAACACACACGGAGCCTGTGATCACAGTGAATATTGCAGCGAATGGACTGGTAAGCCAATCACTAGCATACATAGACAACTTGTGGTTGAATAAAAATCTGACTAGTAAGAGGCTATTCGCTGGTGTGAGGTGGAATATTTTATTTGGGGAGCTGATCGCGGTTATTTGGAACGAACTTAACAACATTGTCTTCCATGAGAGTATTTTTCCTAAAGGTAGTGTGATATTGAATTAAGCGAAGTTCCTAGCGACTAGCTATGTTAAAGTTTGCGATCACGTTCCCAGACGGTTGACACTGAGAAAGAGTTTTGTTAATCTTATTGGATGGTCTAAACCGAATCGTGGAGTGAAACTGAAAACGGACGGGAGTTTGTAATAAATGACGCAAGGAAGAGGGTGGTAAGGCGTAGTTAGAGATGTGGAAGGTAATTAGATTCGGGGTTTTTCGATGAAGATGGAGCAAGACTCACCGTGATCATTGAGCTCATAGCATTAAGCGAGGGACTAAGAGAGGTGGAGGTGGAAGTGAATTCTTGGGAGCGATTGAGGTAGTTCGGGACACGACAATTGGTTGAGGGCCGGGGGCGAGATGGATCCAACAAGTTCGAGGAATTCTTGCAAAGAACCCATCATTCACATTATAAGGTATTTATAGAGAAGTAAACCTCATTTGCAGATATTGGTTGACTCAGGTTGGTTTGAAGCAAGTAGATACCTATGTTTCCCATATTGATCCTTCTAAAGAAATTTGAATATATTTAGACGGGATAGGATGGGATGGTAGACACCATGGGTAGTCTATAGTCCGGGTTGATGAATAATTTATTAGTTTACTTTTCCACTATCCTTTTAGTTTTAGGATATAATTAAAAAAAAAATTAAAAAACAATTTTGTAATTATAAAAAAAGAAATTAAACAAAGGCGGTCAAGAATCCAAACCCCTTAAAAATCGATGGAAAAAAATACCTATAAAATCAGATATCATTAAACAGAGTGGATTAAACGTTAGAATTTGTAGGTTTTAGGCCATCCTCCCTCCTAATAAATATAAGAAAAAGGAGCTTACTGTTTACTCTATTCACCACACGCCCCATTACGCCCGCTTTAGTTAACATGGAGTCCAATAAGAGGAAGGTAGACTAGTCTTATTTCTTTTATCATACCCAACTTTGATTTTTTTGAATTCTGAAATAATTATTCTAATTTTCTTATAAATAATTGTATGTCTCAATTTTGCTTCATTGTTATTATTTTATATTTCTGGAACTACACTTTTATATTAAGTCATTGTCAAATTTGTCTGATAGATTCTTTTGCAATGACAGATTGGTGATTCCCTTAGTAATTCTAAGAGGAGGAGGAGAAATAGGAAGAGTCATGCTGATTATTGTCTTCCCGATGATGTTGTATTTATCATCCTTCTTTGCTTACCTGCTAATGTTCTTTACAATGTAATGAGGTTGGTCTGTAGACAGTGGTTTAACATAATCCAATCTCCTCTTTTTATTTCTTCACACCTCAAGAAGGACTCAAATACCAACGGCCTATTAATTCGCCGTAAAAGGATCAAAGGGCATCTTGTTAAACTATGGTCAGACCACCATGGTGGTCGAGGTCGCTTTCTTGAGGTGAAAGATCTAAACTTTCCATTTATTAAAAGGGTTTGTGGGAGTTGTAATGGCTTACATTTTGTAATTGGTCCTACGGAACCCACTAAATTATGTCCCTCTTATGTTGTAAATCCTCTTACAAAACAGTATTTGCCCCTCCCTCTGTTTCCCAACTACCTTAAAAGAGATGGATGTTGTTTTGGGTATGCGGCTGCTTCTAGAGTATACAAAGTGATGCATCAATACAATTCTTTGATATTAACAGTAGGTGTTGATAAGGAATGGAGAAAGGTTGATATAAGTCACACTGCTAAGGATTTCATGTGCCGTGCTATCCATAGTCTTACTCTAAGAGGTTTTGTTTATTGGCTAGGTAGGTTCGACCGAGTGATCCTTCGATTTGACATGGAAACAGAAACTTTTGGGGAGATTCTTATTCCTTTTCAATATGATATAAGTTATTATTTTTCTGGTCTTGTTGCAATGGAGAATTCTGTTTGCTTGTGGTCAAGAAACGATTATTTATATGAGTTTTGGTTGCTGAAAGATCCAGAAACTGGACATGGACAATGGGAAAAACTGTTTGATATTAATTTAAAGGGTAAAAGGCTTATACCATTGGACAATGATTCAAGTATTGAGCCACTTGGCTGGTTGCGAAGCAGAGAGTTATTAGTGTTTGGTAAAAAAGGAAGAGCCATAGTATACAACGTGAATACAGGAAAAGTCCATCAAACTAAAGGGATGAAATTTCCAACTGAAGAGATAAAAACCCATGGGGAATCGTATTACTTCCTTCAACTTCGCTCTGAATCACATGTTGACAGCTTGGTTCCGTTGAACAATTTGTCCTTAATTATGATACCTCAACTTCCATTTAAGAGCCCAGATGAAGTTTACTCAAAAGAAAACATGAGTGCTGAATTTCAAGAGTTCAAGGAAGAACTTTAATTATATAAAATTGATATGAAGGTATTAATATACATAAACAGAATATACAAGTCCAGAGGTGTATTTTGTACTTCTCTTTTACTATTCATAAGTTTCCGAAACATGTATACATCGAGTTCTTATTTATAATAGCAAAAGTAGTTGTGGAATAAAATGTTGCAGCACTCCGAACTTAGGGATCGGCTAACTTGGTAAGCTATCTAAATAAAGCTAAACCATTTGACCAAAAACCAAGAAGAAGAGTTGACCTGAAATATTTTTCCTCAGCTACTCAACCGACAAACCAAGCGATTTAGTTTCTTTTTAATTATTATTATTCAATACTTTAAACTTAATTATCACAACTTTTAAGTATATGTTACCTGAAGTTCTTATCTTTTAATTACTCAATTTTATTTGTTCACATAATGCTTGCTGCTTTGTCTTGTATATTTTCATTTGGATACGATAATGTGACAAAAAGTTTTTCTTGAATATGAACTACCCTTGGTAGTTTGGAATACCCCCTTAAATGCACGTTTTTTTTCCTTTTTTCATTTAGGAAAACTGTGAGCAAAGAAAACATTAATAACATATATATATACAAGTTACTGAGATTTATAATTCTCATTGAGAAAAAAGTTATGTATCTGATTCTAAATACAACTTTACTAATGTGCCTAGCCCTAGGGGAGCGATATATGTGTCCGTGTACCGCATATTCTTTGCAGAACTTGCTGATAGTTACAGCTATTCATCAATTACATATATCTTTTCTTTAAAAGTTTATATTAACAAAGAAAGATAGTTTTAGCCGATCTCCAAAGATGAAGAATCAGCTTTTACAAGTTCTGCTAATTTAATAGGGATAGAAAATTTATCTAAGCTTAAACTATTGCCACATAAAAAGTTTTTAGCTACCCAATCAACAACTATGTTGTTTCTTCTCGAAGTAAAGGAGAAGATAGGGTTACAAAACTCTAATAAATACTACGAATTACATTAAAAATAGTAGGAATAGATAAAAAAATATTAGCCGTAAGAGGTTCTATGATAGCCTTACAATCGTTCTCAATCTTCTTTGAACTCCCTAGCCAATAAGCAAGCCTTCAAGATCCCTAATGGCTCAGCTTCCAATTGACTATCCATGCCAATCTCCCATGAATTATATTTTATTATAGCTCCTCAATGATCCATGCTAACACATGAAATAGAGGTTTTGTTAATTTTGTATAAAGCATCGCAATTAATTTAGTACCATTTATAGGGTGGAGGTTTTCAATTACTTACTGAATTTTTGTTACTGATTTGTAAAATAGAGGAGTGTATATGAGACCTTGTTTCGTAATGTTTAGTTTCAAATGGTTTTTTACTTACTATCTCATCAGATAATATACTATCTTTTCTCTCTAGACTTATAGAGTCATCCTCGAATTCTGATGGTTTATTCCTTTCCTCACCTTCCTTTCTTGTAGGGTCATTTTTGTTAGTCTTCAGACACAAAACGTCACCTTTAGACTTTTGCGACAGCTTTTTGTAATGTATTCATTAGACAAGGGACAATGTGTATAAATATAAAACCATTTCTTTTCCTCCATATATGCCAAGCAATTATGGCAATATGTTCCAATAGATATACCTACAATTTTATCTGCCTTTCTAATAGTAATAACCATCCAAGTACTCAACTTAGTTGTACACTGGTTGCTAACTCTAAAAGTGAGTGGAGAAGCCAATTAAACAGCTTTAGCCCTATGTGATTAGTGGTTTCATCCCTTTCATTACAGATACTACATACTTTATAAGTTATAACTTTCCTATTCAAAAGGTTAACATTAGTAGGTAACATATTTCTAAGTGTTTTCTATATGAAATTTCTTAATTTTGGTGGGGATCTAATACTCCAAACCATTTTCCAAACCAATGGGTCAATACAATGAGAAGTGAAAGTGTTAACGTTTACCTTTTGTTTTTCTTCTTTTTCCCATTGATCTTTCATATCATGGAAACTATAACTGAGTAGGTGCCATCACGACTGAGGCTCTAGTACATGCATTAGATATAGGTACAAGGGAGATAAAAAGAATTAATTTTTTTTGGATACTTTCTTCAATGAAATTATCTTTTAAAATTTCATAGTTCCAATTTCTAGTTCCAGTTACTATAAGGCCACTAACTATTTAACAGAATTACTACTTGGTGGGATCACTTTCATATTATTAGTAATCCAAATATCTTTAGATAAGTTTATAGTCTTTCCATCACCTATTTTCCATTGTAGGTGTCTTAGGAATATATCTCTACATGATATAAGACTTTTCCATCCCCAGGTTGGTGTACGACCAATAGAAGCTCCCGAGAAAGAGTAGTTATTAAAATATTTAGCTTTTAGAATTTTATATAATCAGTATTATGCATAAGATTTCAGGATTTTTTCCCTAGAAGGGATAAGTTCATAATGTGAAAATCTCTAAAACCCAATCCACCTTTGAATTTACTACTTGTTACTAAGGACCATTTTTTTATACCTTTACTTCCCCACCAGAACTTTGCTATATGAGATGATATAATCTCAAGGATTTTATAGAGAGAAGATATGATTACATGTAGTAATTAGGTATTGAATGTAATACAACTTTAATCAAACACTTCCTTACCAGCGTCAGTCAAGAAAATATTTTTCTAGTTATGGATTTTCTTAATTACTCTTTCAGTAAGTAAATTGAAATCTCTTATTTTAGATATTTCCCAATAGTGGGGAGGCCAAGATATTTTCCCAAATTATTTGTGACTTTCATATTAATTTTATGTGCCAAGATAGTTTGGAGATTCAGGGTTAAACCTGTAGCTAAGGCATATTTTGATATAATCTCATTAAAGATATTAATATCCTCATATGTAGCAATTAGGAAAAACATTTTGTCATCAGCAAATAACAAGTGGCTGAGTTTAGGAAACTTACTAGCGATTTTTCCCTTCTGCTTGACCGTGTTCCACTTTATTATGTACTCAGGCAGTTAGTGACAATGCAAAACAGAAGGGAGGATAGGGGATCACCCTGTCTGATCCCCCTCTGTGGCTTATCAAGTTTAAAAAGTTGTCCATTCATAAGGACAGAGTAAGAAGTGGATGAGACATAATTCAATATCAAATCACACCATTTAGTCTCAAAATCCAATCTTAATCATCATTTTTTAAAGGAAATCCCACTTAACAATTCGTATGTCTTTTGTAAATCTGCCTTAACAATCATGGAATGTTTTTTTAGAAGTTCTTTTTTCTTTAAGGTAGTTACAAACTTCATGAGCTACCATAGAGTTTTCTTGGATGTTTTTACTAGAGACAAAAGCAGATTGGTGTTCATCTATAATATAGATCATTAGGGGTTGAAGTCTACTAACAAGGATTATAGCTATGATCTTGTAAATAAAGTTTGAAACACTAATAGGGCGAAAGTGTTTTATATTTTTAGGGTTATCTATTTTAGGTATCAGAGAGATATATGTATGATCAATATCTTCAAGAGTTATTATACCAAAAATTATTTACCACTCTTATAACATCCAGCTTTATCATATTCCAGTATTTTTTTTAAATAACCTGGGGCGTCCCAAAAATATAGAAAATAATAACCTGGGTAACCATCTGGGTCAGGGGTTTTGGCCCCTTATTATTTTATAGCATCTTCAATTTCCTCAACTTTTATAGGTTTTATAAGTTTATTTTTCATATTCTAAGAAATAACCAGTTTTATAATATCCAAGACTTAAGTAAAGTCTCTTTTCCCACACTTTTATATACAATATTGAAATAGTTCATAATATTATCGTGTATATCCTTAGGGCCAGTAAGCCAGTTCCCTTCATCATTTTGTAACCTAGTGAATTTATTAATTTTCCTTCATTCCTTAGTGGAAGCATGGAAAAAGACGTATTTCTATCACCTTTTTTAGCCATTTTATTCTAGCCTGGAAACTCTCTTCAATTTTCCAAATATTTTCAATATCTTTCACTATACAATTGTACTGATCTTTGTCCTGGTCATTACAAGTTGTAGAGTTAGTAAGAGATTTGAGTTGATCCATAAGGAGATCAATTCTTTTTATATTATTCTTGAACTTTCTTTTACTCCAAACTGTGAGTAATCTACTGCACATGTTCAAGTTAGTCTTGAGTCTATTTTTAGTAATATTTTTATAGTGCTTCTACAGTCCCAATTTTTTTTAATAATATCATAACATTCTTTTTCTTCCATCCAGTGATTTTCAAATAAAAATATCTTGGTATTTTTAGTAACATTTTCACTAAAATGAAGCAATAAAGGGCTGTGGTCAAATCCTATGCTGGGAGTAAGGACACCTAAGCTTCAGGATATAATTTTGACCAAGCTTCATTACTAAGACTTCTATCATGTAGTATTTTAATGAATTTACTACTAGCTCTTCTATCAGACCATGAAAAAGAGCAATCTTTACTGTTCAACTATTCAAGTTTATAATGGGCAATAAAGCTATTAAATTTCTTCATATGACTAGTAATTTTATTATCCCCACCAATTATTTTTGGAGAAGTATCTAGTATTATTGAAGTACCTAATAAGATTTCAAGGGGTGGTATTACTAGGTTTACAGTTCACAATTTTTCTTAAAGATTTTTTTTATCAGTATCATATGGGGAGCCATATACATAGGTCATATGTATTGCATCCCCATCTACACTATCAATCTCACAATGAATCAGTTGTTCATTTTATTTAATAATTTTGATATATTTTTTTATTTTTGCTTAATAAGTCCAAACCCCACTAATCACCACAGGTTCAACAGTGGTAATGATTTCCATTTTCAAAAGGGACGCTAATATACTAAGTACATGAAACTGATTCTTAGTTTCAGAAAAGAAAATATACCTTCGGTCGATGTCTGACATTGATATCGATTAGGGTCTGGACCGCCAGGCGAGAGCCAACTCCCTGGCAATTCTAGGCAAGGTGTATCATAACTCATCTTGGGATTGATGTAGGTCAATCCCGCAAACCATGTTAGCATTTGATGTTCGTTCTTCCACAATTTCACCTTCTTATTTACCTGTATTCTTATCATCAATAGGCAATGAACCTCTCCAATTCTTCTTAGCCATTCTGAACTCCTACATTAATTTGTTTCTATTCTTCTCGGATTGAATTACAACTTCTTATGATAGAAGTTCTTGAGTTTTCCATAACAGAATATCCATCAATTTTCTTATCTCTACCTTTAGGTGTTAGGGGTGAATGGAGAGTATGGTAAGGCCGGTGATTCAGGGAAGGTTGTTTGTGGATTATGGAGACTAGTAGTTGATAAAGCAAGTTGATTTTTTAGGGTGAAAGGTGAAGCGAGAGGAACGGGAAAACGGTTAGATTTTTTAATTTGGGAAAAAGAATCTTGACCTAAGTCAAAGGACGTTGAGGTATTTCTGGTTTGGATATTTGGTGATATTATGACGTTTAGTCTTGGGTTAAAATTTATACGGTTTGGGCCACCTTGGTTTGGGAATGGGAATGATATAAGGCTATATCATGAATATTTTGAGAGGGGTATCAAGTTGTCTGGCTAAAAGCCCTGCCAACTCAGCCATATTATTTTCTTTTTTTCTTGAAACCTCTTTCTTCTTCATTTTACACTTCTCCACCTCCGATGATACACTTACTTTCTCCTTCACTGTACTTTTGTTTTTACCTTATCCATTACCTCCACTTACTACAAATTCAAAAAAAAAAAATCATGTCTAATTAGTCTCAACCAAGGGAATAGTACTAGGCTCTTGAATTGGTGAACACGAGTACGACACTGCAATATGAATATATCTTCAAGCTTGTGCAAAACACCAAATATGTGTGGTAATTTAATCACTTGAGATAGGATTGAAGGAATCATCGAAGCAAGGAGAGATACTCGGAGTTGCTGATCTTCAATCAACCACGTCCGAAAAGTTGGATCGGACGAGGTAGGTGGGATTGAAGTGCCATTAACATGGCCGAGATAACCATGCGCTTCTAGTACAGTTTCGGGTTGAGCCCTCCGTAACACGTAATTCGTGTAATCAAGCCTGACCTGAACAAGACTTGACCAATTTTGACGGAGTAACAAAAGCCCAGCTGGAAGTGCAGCACTAGACATAACATGAGGAGTATTAGAAGAAGACGGAGCTTCCATGGTTGAAGAAAAGAGAGAAAAGAAGGAGTGGAAGAGGATCGAAAGATCCGGGAAGGAAACTTAGTAAAATGCCATTAATGGCGGAAAAATTGCTTCACGAGAGAAATTATCCTTAGCCTCATGATACCATGTTCAAGTAGAGAATAGAAAGAGAGACATTTGTATTATTGGTGTGGCCTAAGGTGTGATAAAAAAGATGATATAATTTAGATGCAAATAAACACCCTAAGCTAACACAGTACTGCAATTATTACAGGACGTATGCAAGTTTTAATGATAAGAAGATTCGTTCCTCAGAGACTAACGAAAGTTAGAGAGAACTTATGCAAATTATCAAGTGCAAATATGAAAGATAGAAAAGATAATACGCAAATAGAAAGAAAAGATAAACAAATATTTATTTGGTTTTTAAATAATAAAACTAAACTAATAAACTAAAGACAGAAAATAAATAAAAGAAAAGAAGATAGTATGAAAGTTAGCTTGAGTAATTAGCATGTAATTCCCACTAGTTTTGCCGTTCTAAACATGTAAGGGTGAATTATGTAGTATTTCAATAATCGGTTCCAATTACGCTAGGTAGTTTTAAATAGGATTTACCTGTGTCAATAAGGCTTCCTAAGCAAACTGTTCCTGTAATTGGTATAGTCACATGTACTAAACCATGGTGATTATCTAGTTAGGTTGATTTGTCAGATCTAAACCGAATACTAGACGTTATGTGCTAAACATGTAATTAAACACCGTTGTCAATGGTGACCTAACTACTAGATGGTAATTCTATATGGCCTAGGTTCCACAAGAACACAGAATATCAATCCAAACACATAAACAGAGAATAAAAACAATAATTCAATTTAAAACATAGAATTTCAAAATTAGATAGATGCCAACCAAAACTAGGGTTCATACATATATGCTAAAACTCAAACTAAAGAAATTTAGTTCATACAAAGAAGAGAAAAAAAATTACAGAATCTAAGGTTGAAGGAGACATATGGTGTTCTGCTCCTTCCAGACTTCTCCTCTTGTGTTGCAGCTTCCTCTTGGCCTTAAGGTCTGACCAAGGATCATTTAAGAGTGTTAAGAGGTTGTATTTATAGTGTATAGGTTGACCTAATTCGTTTCTTGAAGGAGAGGTTAAGTAATGGACTCCAAGCCCAACTCAAATTCGTATGGAAATAAAGATAATTACTGCTAACTTGTTTTGAGAATATCTTCTTCGTTATTGGTCGGTTTTTTCTCCACAATATACCAAAAGAATCCTCACAGAATTATCTACGTCCCTATGAAAGGAATCTTCCAAAATCGGCTAGGTTTTGGAGTTATCACCACTTCTTTAGGCGTAGCTGCAGAAATTCAGATTAAGGCAGCTTTTGCTTTTCCATGATTTTAGCTTTTGTTTCCTTTATCTCCAATTACCATGCTTATCTCTTTCCATATCTTGTAGTCTTTGACTTGGACTCTAATTAATCTCCATAATTATCTTTAAAGTTTCACACTAAATAAACAATTAAACCCAATATGCTCTAAAAATATTATGTTACTAAATCAAGACTCAAAATAGGAAAGTGCACTAAATTAAGCTAAGATCGACCTATAAACTAATAAATACGCCTAAAATGATGTCTCTGAATTATATTTATTTATCACAAATGAGGAGACATCAATTATTTAACTGTGTGTTTGTATTCATTGATCACATATATATATATAGAGTACATGAGGTGAAGAGCTACTAGATAGTACATGCACAATACACCTCTTAACAAACAAACTAACTTTGTTTTCTAGCAGAACTGTAATTTTTTTGCATATATCAGAGGCTTATAAGCCAGCTAAAACAACACTAAAAGATTAAAAACAATCCCTAATGAGGATCCAAGACTACCCTAACAGTCGCGCATTCACTCCTATCTCTTGTAATGAAATTCCATAAATAATCAGGAGGATCTTCTAACTCTACGTGCCCGGAATGCGCATTTTCTCCTTCCTTAGCTAGCTTCTTCGTACATAAGTTAGCTTCGCGAAAAACATGGCTTACCACAAAGCTAGGGTGATCTTGAAATATATTCCAACACTCAACGTCCTATAAAAGAAGACGAATACTTGAGCTCCCACCGCCTTTCACTAGCGCGTGGAAGTCCTTCGAGTCCGTCTCAATATAGAGCTCGTTATATCCATTCCTAACTATTCAATGTAAACTATTGTGAAGGGCAAAAATTTCCATTGTGTAAGGGCAATCTTCTAAACACGAGCCTACAAAACCAAATATGAACATACCATTTTTGTTTCTCGAAATTCCACCGATACCGGGTACGCCTCTACTCGCTTCGTAGCTACCATCCACGTTTAATTTATCCCGATCTTTGGACTTTACCCATTTGGCTATCACGTTCTTTGTCGATTTAATAATGCCTCCATTAAATTCTTTTCCCATGCTAGTACAACAATGTAAGCTAAGTTGTAATATTTCTTTTTCCGTTACTTCGTTCTGTGGCGCGCTATTTTGTTCCTTTAACACTATCGTGTTTTGCCTTGTTCAAATAAACCACACCGCAACCGCGAATACTAGTGGCCACTCAATTCCAACGGTTCGCTCGTTAGCCGTTAAGTGGCCCATTAGCACGACTGTATTTGATTCCATATTGGGAGCATACCTTTTAACTTATTAATTTAGATTTTTAGGGCGGTATAAATACATACCTCAAAGAAAAATACCTCTAAAAATCAGCTAGGTCAAACTTTACAAGAAAGATAGGTCATTAGACGGTGGGGAACGACTATAAATTTTAGGCACATTCACCCACCTAATAAATATAAGAACTCACCAGTTACTCTATTTATCAACTGGATCACTCTATTCACTACATCCCACCATTACATTCGCTTTGGTTAACATGGACTCCATCTATAAAAGAAAGGTAGACACAGGGGCGGAGCCAGGATTTTTTGTTAGGGGGGGTAAGGGGGTAAGGGGGCAACGTCCCCGAAAAAAATTATTTTGCCGTATTTGCACGATAAGTCTACATATTATGAAAAAATTGCTAGATAGATCCTTATATAATGCTAAAATGCACTATAAATCCCTATATTGTGTAAAGATTGTAATATAAGTCTGAATATTGTTTTTTCAAATTAATCATTCGAAAAATTTCTTTTTTTATTTAAAATAACATATATTTTGTTGCAAAAAAACAAAAAATCCTATAAATAAAATCATTTAAAATCTAATAAAATAAATTTTAAAATTTAGGGGGCCCAAATGAATTTTTTTAAAACATTTAAGAGTTAATTAAAAAAATCTATGATAAAAAATTAAAACGAACCAAGAAATTGAGCCTCTGTTTGATAGATTCTTTTGCAATGACAGATTGGTGGTTCCCTTAGTAATCATAAGAGGGGGAGGAGAAGTACGAAGAGTCATGCATATTATTGTCTTCTCGGTGATGTTGTATTTAGCATCTTCATGAGCTTTTCTGTTGATGTTCTTTAAAATGTAATGAGGTTGGTTTGTAAACAGAGGTTTAACTTAATCCAATCTCCTCTTTTTATTTCTACACACCTCTAAAAGTACTCAAATATTAACGGCCTATTAATTCACCATAGAAGTATCAGTGTGAGTGTTGTTAAACTATGTTCAACCCATGGTGGTCGAGGTCGCTTTCTTAACGTAAAAGATGTAAACTTCCCATTTGGTAAAAGAGTTTGTGGGAGTTGTAATGGCTTACTTTTTGTAACTGGTCCTATTATGCGCACTTCAAATTGTCTTTATTATGTTGTAAATCCTCTTACAAAACAGTATCTTCCCTTCCCTCTTTTTCTGAATGGCCTTAGAAGAGATAAGTATTGTTTTGGGTATGCAGTTGCTTCTAGAGAATACAAAGTGATGCATCGCACAACTGATGAATCTAGATGTCAGATATCATTAGTAGGTGTGCATAAGGTGTGCAGAAAGATTGATTTTAGTAAGTTAAGTGTCACTGCAAAGCGAGTCATGAGTTGTGCACACCGTTGTCTTACTCTAAGAGGTTTTGTTTATTGGTTAGGTCAGTCTGAGCCAATAATCCTACGGTTTGACATTGAAACAAAAACTTTTGGGGAGATTCCTTTTCCTCTTCAATATGATATACACCCTTGGCGTTCTGGTCTTGTTGCAATGGAGAATTCTCTTTGCTTGTGGTTAAGAGATGATTACTTATATGAGTTTTAGTTGCTGAAAAGATCCGGAAACTAAAGATGGACAATGTGAAAAGCTGTTTGATATTGATGTAAAGGGTCAAAGGCTTATATTTAATGATAAGAGTAGTATAGGTATAAAAAGATAGAAGACTTTTTTTTTACAAATATTTATTTCATTAGGCATTTTTTATGGAAGTTGTTTTTAACAATTAAGTACTTTTATTAGAACTTTTTTAATAGAAACCCCTAAAATATATATTGAAAACATAAATTTTAATATATTATAGAGGTAAAGTAGATATTAGGGGCAATGTGGACTAATTTTTTTTGTGGTGCATACATCGGAGGCTTAACCCGTAATTAATTAAATCTAACTACTCCTTCGCGGGGGACTCTAAAACCAATCTAGGAGTAGCGCATCTGCTCCTATCTCTCGATATACTGCTCGACAAATAGTACATAGAATCTCTAAGTTTGCATGGACCTTCAGTAGAATCTGCGCCCTTCTTTGCTAATAAATCTGCATATCTATTAGCCTCGCGATAAACGAAATGAACTTTGAAATTTGGGTGAATCTTAAAAATCTCAATACACTTAATATGACAAATCCAACTCTTAAAACGATCACCGAGCGCATTAACTCTCTAGAATTACTTTCAATGCAAACAACTTTCATACCATGTGGACTAAAATTTAGAACACATACAATATTATATTAGGTTTTTATAATATGAAAAAATATTAAACCCCATTTTGTATTTTATAACAAAAAAATTAAACTAAGGCGGTCAAAAATCCAAACCCTTTAAAATTCAGTAGAAAAAATTACCTATAAAATCAGCGATCATTAAACAGAGTGGATTAAACGTTAGAATTTGTAGGTTTTAGGCCATACTCCCTCCTAATAAATATAAGAAAAAGGAACTTCATGGAAGCTCTATTCAACATGGACTCCAACAAGCGAAAGGTAGTCAACATTGAGGCCTTATTTCTTTCATCATACCCAACTTTTGATTTTTTCTGATTTTGAAAATAATTATTTTTATTTTCTTATAAAAGTGTATTATAAGTTTTAATTAATGTCTCAAATATGCTTTATTGTTATTATTTTTATATTTTCTGGAACTAAACTGTAATATTAAGCCTTTGTTTGATTAGATTCTTTTGCAATGACAGATCGGTGGTTCTCTTAGTAATCCTAAGAGGAGGAGGAGAAGTAGGAAAAGTAATGCAGATTATTGTGTTCCCGATGATGTTGTATTTATTATCCTTCTTTGCTTACCTGCGGATGTTCTTTACAATGTAATGAGGTTGGTCTGTAGACAGTGGTTTAACATAATCCAATCTCCTCTGTTTATTTCTTCACACCTCAAAAAGGACTCAAAGACCAACAGCGTATTAATTCGCCGTAGAAGGATCAGTGGGTATGTTGTTTAACTATGGTCAGACCATGGTGGTCGAGGTCGTTTTCTTAAGGTTAAAGATGTAAACTTTCCATTTGGTAAAAGGATTTGTGGGAGTTGTAATGGCTTACTTTTTGTAATTGGTCCTACTGAACCCACTAAATTATGTCCCTCTTATGTTGTAAATCCTCTTACAAAACAATATTTGCCCCTCCCTCTATTTCCCAAATACCTTGAAAGACATAGACGTTGTTTTGGATATGCAGCTTCTTCAAGGGTATACAAAGTGATGCATTTCCTCAAATCAAGGTATTTGATATTAAGTGTAGGTGTTGATAAGGCATGGAGGAAGGTTGATATAAGTCAATTAAGTAAAACTACTAAGCAAGCCATGAGTTGTGCATTCTCATGTGTTACTCTTACTCTAAGAGGTTCCGTGTATTGGTTAATTTGGGACGTCCCATTTATCATTCGATTTGACATGGAAACAGAAACTTTTGGGGAGATTCCTGTTCCTCTTCACTTTGATATAAGCCTTTGTGCTTCTGGTCTTGTTGCAATGGAGAGTTTTCTTTGCTTGTGGTCAAGAGACGATTATTTATATGAGTTTTGGTTGCTGAAAGATCCAGAAACTGGAGATGGACAGTGGGAAAAGCTGTTTGACATTAATACAACGGGTCAAAGGCGTTTACAGTTGGACATTGATCCAGAGCCACTTGGCTGGTTGCGAAGCAGAGAGTTATTAGTGTTTAGTACAAGAACAGATATTGTGGTTTACAATGTATTAACAGGAAAAGTCCATCAAACTAAAGGGATGAAAATTCCAACTATAGAGAAGAAATATCTTGCTAATTCTGCTAATTCGTATATCCACCGTCAACTATGCTTTGAATCTCATGTCAACAGCTTGGTTCCTATGAACAATTTATCCTTAATTATGACACCTCAACTTCCATTTAAGAGCCCAGATGAAGTCTACTCAAAAGAAAACATGATTGCTGAATTTCACGAGTTCAAGGAGCAACCTTAATGATATAAAATTAATACAAAACTTTTTCTCATTGACTACTCTTTTATCATTCATATGTTTCCGAAGCAGCCACACATTGAGTTCTTATTTAAAATA
Organism: Nemophila menziesii; assembly: GCA_029959085.1. NCBI lineage: Eukaryota > Viridiplantae > Streptophyta > Magnoliopsida > Boraginales > Hydrophyllaceae > Nemophila > Nemophila menziesii. The sequence continues at coordinate 293,611 of JARWIR010000055.1, read as the reverse complement.
GCAAAAGTAGTCATGGAAATAAATGATCGACTATTTTTTATTAATATTTTAGTTAATTGTTCGACAAAAAAAATTAAACAAGTAATTAAGTCTTAGGTTTCTCTTGACACTATCGTTATAGCTCAACAAGAGCTTCCCCTTGGTAAGCTTTCTACAAATTGTTGGACAAGTTGAAGGAGTATGCAGCTAACAATTTGACGGAGACCAAGAAGAGAGTTAATTGCGTCAATTCCTGAGCCACTGAAACAAGCAATTCAGTTCTTGTTAGTGTTGAAACTCATTCTTGAGATGAACATGTTACTTGATAACTTAAACTTAAATTATCAAGAACTTTTAAGTACTTGCTATCTGAGTTGATATATTTTTACAATGCAATTTTATTTGTTCACTTAATATTGTTGCTTTGTCTATGTATCTCATTTTGATAGGATACATGTGATAAATCAGGACGCAGTTTGGAAACTAGGGGGCCGTTTGGAAGTGCTTATTTTAGAGTAAAAAAGTGATTTTAGAATAAAATTCAAAATTTATAAAAATTATTAAAAATATTCTTGAAATCTAAAATTATTTTAAGTGTTTTTTTTAAGAAGCACCTATTTGGTGCTTCTCAAAAAAGTGCTTTTCAAAGTCAAAAAAACTCTTAAAATGCTAAAAGCACTTTTAAGTGCTTCTCCAAAAAAGCACTTCCAAACGGGCACTAGGAATAGGAATCGGATAAGATCTCATCCAAAAAAAAGGAAGTTTAGAGTAAAATATATAACACTCCCTGCAGTGAAACTAAGTTTTTTCAGTTTCTTCTTAAAAAAGTTCCTATGTGAAAAAGAAATCTGCTAACCACGAGCCTACAAAACCAAATATGACCATACTATCCACGTTCACGTTCTTTGCCGATTTAATAATGCGTCCATCGAATTCTTTTCCCATGCTAGTACAGAATTATTAGCAAGTTGTAATATTTAGCGCCGCTATTTTGTTCCTTGAACACCACCATGTTCCGCCTTGTCCAAATAAACCACACCGCAGCAGCGAATGCCAGTGACCAATCAATTCCAACGGTTCGCTCGTTAGCCGTTAAGTGGCCCATCAGCAAAGCTGTATTTAATTCCTTATTGGGAGCAGACTTTTAACTTATTAATTTAGATTTTTAGACCGGTATAAATTCAAAGAAAAATATCTCTTAAAATCAGCTAGGTTAAACTTTACAAGAAAGATAGGTCATTAGAAGGTGGGGATCGACTATAGATTTCAGGCCCATCAACCCTTCTAATAAATATAAAAACTCACCAGTTACTCTGGCGAAAAAAAAAAATATCACTCTATTCACTACATCCTTCCATTACGTCCGCCTTGTTAACATGGACTCCACCTATAAAAAAAAAAAAAAAAAGTAGACAACACTAGAGGTCTTATTTCTTTCATTATACCCAATTTTGATTTTTTCTTGGTTTTGAAATATGTATTCTATTTTTTTTTATAAAAAATGTTGAGATATAAAATTTCATTAATAGAAAGCCTTCTCTTAACGGTTCGGACTTTTAGTTGAGTTGGCAATTTAACATGGTATTGGTGGTTCTCTAAGTAATCCTAAGAGAAGAAGGAGAAGTAGGAAAAGTCATGCAGATTATTGTGTTCCCGATGATGTTGTATTTATCATCCTTCTTAGCTTACCTGCGGATGTTCTTTACAATGTAATGAGGCTGGTTTGTCGAGAGTGGTTTAAGATAATCCAATCTCCTCTGTTTATTTCTTCACACCTCAAAAAGGACTCAAATACCAACGGCCTATTAATTTTCCATAGAAGTATCAGTGTGAATGTTGTTAAACTATGGTCAGACCATGGTGGTCGAGGTCACTTTCTTAAGGTAAAAGATGTAAACTTTGGTAAAAGGGTTTATGGGAGTTGTAATGGCTTACTTTACATAATTGGTCCTATAGAGCGCACTTCAAGTTGCCCCTTTTATATATAATATATAGCCCTAGGGGAGCAATATTGGGGGCCAAAATCCTGTTAATTCTACAACCTTCATTCACCATGATCCTATTATGACGGATCCTTATAATCTTATGCCTGCAGATAATTATTTTAATCATTTCATTGAAAATAATTGCATAAAAATCCTTCTATAATAGCTAATGAGTAGTAGCAAGCAAATGATTATAATTGGGTTAAGTGATAGTATGTTCAAACCTGAAATGTTCAAACCTGAAATTGAAGGGTGCTCTTTGGTTAATAATCCTTTATATGCTAGAATGCTGAGGCTAATTACAACATAAATGCTACTCAGCTGTATATAATGATGCACATGGAGGTAAAACTTTTTAGCTGTTCTTCAACATTTCTTCTTGCTTTGTCATACGCTAGAAGTCTCTTGCTTCTCTTCTTCTTTTGTTAGCCTTTCTTCTTGCTTCATAAATTTCCATATCTTGATTATTCTTCTACCGATTCTTGCAGCTATTCATCTTTTTTTTTTTTTTTGTTTTGTTCCAAAGCAGCTATATTCATCAATTACATATATCTCATACATTGTGTACTCACATATATCAATGAAGCAAAGCACAAAGAAACACATATAGCTACTAATCACAGGGTCATTAACCGAGTTAATCACAGTTAGATTGGAATTTGAATAAGGGATGACTCTACGCTCTTGAAATCATCGCTTAGGAAATGCCACCCATGAGGTAAATTTGGACAAATCTATTGTTTGCCTTGCCTACACCAACATGTTCAGAAATAAAATTGTTTTTTCACTATATAATAAAGAAATGTTTATATGATGTCAAAACCCCATGGATTTTTATTAATAAATTTATTAGTGTTATATAAATCTTCTTGATTTTTATTAATGATTCGCATATGCGTTCAAAGGTGTCTGATGATTCCCCCAAAGGCAATAACAAAATAAGGCCCCAACAACATCCCATTTATAATAAAAAGCACAGCCGTAACCAACTATAGTTAAAATCCAACTAAAAAAAACCCCAAAAAGCCATCATATTCTCTGGATCCGTGTGGCTAGTGGGCCGAATTATTGTTCAGTAAGGAACTCGTGAATGTGGTAGAGAAAAGATGTGTGACAACAGCTTGTATTTGGCAAATTTGGCTCGATAGGTATGTTAGAGTCTTTGATCAATCTGTTCGGAAGTGAAGTAAAAGTGAGTTAGTTGCTATATCTCGCTTTGCGGCTTGTGATTTTGTGCGTGCATAGGGGCGTGAAAAGGATGGTGGACTTAGTTATTTCGGCAACCAATGTTTTTATGAAATGGAAAAAACCGGAAACGGGATAAAGTTGAATATAGATGGCTCATTTGACATGATAGAATCGCTAGCGGGAGTTGGGTGCTTGTTTCGAAATAGTAAAGTGGACTTTTTGGAGGGTTTTGCGGGTAAATGTGTCGCGCGGACACCATTCGAAGCGGAATTATTGGCGTTGCACTTGCACTTTGGGTTATATATGACGGTGTGGCGGGGTTATACTTCGCTGATTATCAAAACAAACTCGAGTGAGTTGCATGCCTAATGAAGAACGATGCGAACTCAGGGGTGAGCAAATGAGAACCAGAAAACCAAACCGAACCATAAAACCGAAAAAAACCGAACCAAAAACCAAAAAACCAAATTGTTTAGTTTTCAATTTTCAAAATCCGAATTCTTTTGGTTCGATTCGGTTCACTACACAAAAACTGAATAAAAACCGAACCGACGAAGAAAAAGTAAAGGGAATGTGGAATTCTTTTTATAAGAATTATGTGCGAGAAAATTTAGTTTAGAATTTATCATCAGTGTGATTTTTTTTGTTTTACAATTTGGCGGTGTTATTATTAAGAATTTTTTTTTTATTACTTGAAATTATTTTAGTAAGTATCCACTTGATTGATTTTATTAATCATCATTTTATAAATTTGAAAGTAATAGTTTTAATTTTAAAAATTTATTTAGTATTATAAATTGAAATAATTATTGTTAAAATATTAACATAACTGTATTAAAATATTATTGCTATTGGACAATTTATTTCAAGAAATGGTATAACAAAGAAGTCAAACATCCAAATTCGTAAAGAACCAAAAACCGAACCGAACCAACCCGAAACAAGAAACCAAATGTGAAACCAAATGCGAACCGTCCAGTTTAATTTTTAAATTATAAAAAACCGAAATATTTGGTTCGGTTCCAATTTTGCCTAAAAACCGAAGAGAACCGAAACATGCTCACCCCTAAATTGGAAACTCAAGAGGCTTTTCGGGTGAGGTCATACGAGCTTGTAGAGAGATTCTAACAACAAGGGAGCATTTTGACTTAGTGTGGATATTTCGAGAAGCAAATAATTGCGCAGACTAATTGGCGAAGTTTGGTGCAGCTAACAAGAATGGACGGGTACCTTATAAGGAACCTTCGAATGGTCTTTGATGCTTACTCACTAGGGGTAGATACATATGGGTTGTGTCTCGTCCACGCTTAGTCTAAATTTTAGGAAGGGTTCCTTCCTGGTCGATTCGACCTTTTTTGTTTAAAAAAGAACCATTGGTCTACATCATATAGAAAAACTGATTGGAGAAATAATTTGTAAGGATGGTATGGTGCATTAGTTAATTGGTAATGATCATCAATAGGGCTGTAAACGAACCGAGTCGAGCCGAATACTAGATGTGCAAGTTTGTTTGATAAGATTTACGAGTCGAGCCGAGTCGAGTTCAAATTTTAACGAGTCGAGCCGAGCTCAAATTTTCAAGCTTGTTAACATATCGAACGAGTTTTTTCGAGTCGATCTCGAGTTATTAATGAATAATTTTTTTATAGGTTAAACAATATATTTATTGATAACTAAAACATTAATTTACAGATTTTAAATTTTTAACGAGATAACGAACGAGCTCAAACGAACACGTTTTTTTAACGAACGAGTTCGGACAAACTTTTTTGTTCGTTTATATAAACGAACGACTTCGAACGAGCTTTTTCCCGAGCCGAGCTTGAGCGGCTCGGGAGCAGCTTGGTTCGTTTACAACCCTAATCATCAATAAATAAATTATTAAATTGGTTTGCGTATTATCTAGCCACAGAATGTATCTCTTACGCTTACAAAGATACTTACATAATTTAAATTCTTCAACCTGGATTAATAAGACTTTTGTTAGAAAAATATTGGGAGCAATCTTTTCAACTTATTAATTTAGATTTTTGGGCAGGTATAAATTATACCTCAAACAAAAATATCTCCAAAAATCAGTTAGGTTAAACTTTACAAGAAAGATAGGCCATTAGAAGGTGGGGATCGATAATAGATTTTAAGGGGGATTCTTTTTTACAGTTCCACAACATTAGGTTTAACAAAGTAAAGTTCAAACCCCATCAGCCATTAACTAGGCATCTAACCCCAACTAATAACCAAAAAAAGACCAAATACCCCTCCTTCCTCTTATTCATACTGATAGAAACAAAAAACTCAAACAAAAACCCTATTAGGTTTGTTAAACTAAAAAACGTGACTCTCCCTCTTTCTACACACCGCTCTCTCTCTCTGCTTCATTCGCTCGCCTTTGTACACCGCCATTCCACTACCACCCTCCCTCCTTTCCTTTGACCAACCCACCACCACACTCTCCTCCCTCTTATCCACCTTCTCACCATCATCACCGGGACCACATGAAGCTGTCGCGTAAGAACACCACCGCCTTTGTGACGCACAAGAACACCACCGCTGCCGCTGCAGAACAACGATCTACGCCAACATCACCTTCAGCCCTCCAGATCTACACCATCTCCTCCACCATCCCACCTTCCATCTCACCAATGAAGCCCTAGGCATCGCCGCCATCAAGAAAACCAACGTCGCTCTCGTCATTTTTGTACCAAATCCGTCACTCCTCTGCACCAGAGCCACTAGATCTGGAACTCTTTCGTTCTTGAACCTCTGACGCCAATCTGTTCGTGGCCTCTTCTCCACAAGTCACGCTCGTCCATTGGCAGCAAAAAAACGACGTTACCGCCGTTCGTCATGCCTTCACCATGGATCATTCCTTCACCGTTCGTGCCACCCTCCGTAAACCAGATTTGTTCAGATCTGGTGACCTAATTTTTTTTTAAATTCGTGGCGGGTTTATGTTCGAACCACATCTAAGATCTGGTGTTGTAAAGTTATTTTTTGTCACTCACGTGGGTACAGACCCTAGTGGGCCCCTTAGGTCTAGTCCATTGGGTCTAGCTCTTTAGGTCTAGCCCTTGGGGTTCAATCATCCTTTAGCATGTGATAATTTTGTTGGATAAAAAATTCATATATTGATCCTATTAAATCCTTTAGCTTAGGGTTTAAATAAATCCTTTGATCCATTTTTGTTTTTAAAAAAAAAATAAACCTAACAAATCTATCTGATTTGTTAAATGTGAAAGGTAAAAATGGGGTAGGGTACAACCCGTTGGTTTTATAATGTGAATATGTTAAAATCTTGATTACTGTATAAAAAAATTAATTTCTAAAATATTATTCAAACACTTCAACATGGGTAAACCCCCAGGGTACAACCTCTAGGGTACATCATTGGACAATTTCGACACATTGGACATGGACACAAAAAATGAGACTCGGGTACAATCTCCCAGGTACAGGTACAGGTACTTGGACAATCATATAGACAAAATCCGGTTAGAACATGGACAACTCTAAATGCAATTATATATAAAATCATTTCACATAACTTAAAAAATGGTAAAATTGAGAAAAATGAAATCAAAAAATAAAATAGATTTTATATAATAGATTTTAGGCTTTAAAATTTAAGTTTGGTGAAATTTAAACTCTTATTTGTAGATTTTTCAGATTTCAGGCCCATCCGCCCTCCTAATAAATATAAGAAAAAAGAGCTCACCATACTCTATTCATCAGAAAAAAGAAAAGAATATTCTTATTCACTACACTGCCTTCCATTACGTCCGCCTTGGTTAACATGGACTCCACCTCTGAAAGAAAGGTAGACAACACTAGGGTTTTATTTCTTTCATCATACCCAATTTTGCTTTTCTTTTTTTGTTTTTGCAATATGTCTTCTATTTTTTATTTGAAAATTATAATATAAGTTTGAATTAATGACTCAATTTTGCTTCATCGTTAATTATTTTTATATTTCTGTAACTAAACTAAAATATTAAGCCTTTGTTTGATAGATTCTTTTGCAATGACAGGTTGGTGGTTCCCTTAGTAATCCTAAGAGGAGGAGAAGAAGTAGGAAGAGTCATGCAGATTATTGTCTTCCCGATGATGTCTTATTTAACATCCTTCTTTGCTTACCAGCTGACATTCTTTACAATGTAATGAGGTTGGTTTGTAGACAGTGGTTTAACTTAATCCAATCCCCTTATTTTATTTCTTCACACCTTAAAAAGGACTCAAATACCAACGGCCTATTAATTCGTTATAGAAGTATCACTGGGCATCTTATTAAACTATGGTCAGACCATGGTGGTCGAGGTCGCTTTCTTAAGGTAAAAGATGTAAACTTTCCATTTGGTAAAAGGGTTTGTGGGAGTTGTAATGGCTTACTATATGTAATTGGTCCTATTATGCGCATTCCAAGTTGCCCTTCTTATGTTGTAAATCCTCTTACAAAACAGTATCTCCCCCTCCCTCTTTTCCCGAATTACCTTATAAGAGATCATTGTTATTTTGGGTATGCAGCTGCTTCTAGAGTATACAAAGTGATGCATGAATCAAGATGGATGATATTAACAGTAGGTGTTGATAAGGCATGGAGAGACGTTAATATAAGTCAGTTAAGTGACACTGCTAAGCGAGTCATGAGTTGTGCATACGGTTGTCTTACTCTAAGAGGTTTTGTTTATTGGCTAGGTCAGTCTGAGCCAATAATCCAACGGTTTGATATGGAAACAGAAACTTTTGGGGAGATTCCTTTTCCTCTTCAAAACAATATACAGACTTGGCGTTATGGTCTTGTTGCAATGGAGAACTCTCTTTGCTTGTGGTCAAGAGACTATTATTTATATGAGTTTTGGTTGCTGAAAGATCCAGTTACTGGAGATGGACAATGGGAAAAACTGTTTGATATTAATGTAAAGGGTAAAAGGCTTATACCATTGGCCACTGATCCAAGTATTGAGCCACTTGGCTGGTTGCAAAGCAGAGAGTTATTAGTGTTTGGTAAAAAAGGAAGAGCCATAGTATACAATGTGAATACAGGAAAAGTCCATAAAAAAGGGATGAAATTCCCAATTAAAGAAAATTCTTATCAAAACCTTCAACTTTGCTCTGAATCACATGTTGACAGCTTGGTTCCGTTAGACAATTTGTCCTTAATTATGACTCCCCAACTTCCATTTAAGAGCCAAGAAGAAGTTTACTCAAAAGAAAAGATGAGTGCTGAATTTCAAGAGTTTAAGGAAGCACTTTAATGATATAAAATTGATATGAAGTGAATAAACATAAACAGAATGTACAAGTCCAGAGGTGTATTTTATACAACTCTTTTATCATTCATAAGTTGTATACAGATTGTTGGACAAGTTGAAAGAGAGTGAAGCTAAACCATTTGACCAAGAAGAAGAGTTAAACTGAAATATAATTGCCTCAGCTACTCAACAACTGAACCTAGCGATTTAGTTTCTATTTAATGATTAAATATCATTACCTGATACTTTAAACTCAAATTGTCACAACTTTTAAGTATTTGTTATCTGAAGTTCTTATTTTTCAATTACTCAATTTTATTTGTTCACATATTATTTGCTACTTTGTCTTGTATATTTCTCATTTGAGTATGATAATTGGACAAAAAGTTTTACTTGGATATGAACTACACTGGGTAGTTTGGAGTTCCCTAGGGCTGCATCCCCTTAAATGCACCTTTTTTTTTAAAGAAAACATTCATAACATATACATATAGAAATTAGTCTCGACTCTATATATATATATATATATATATATATATATATATATATATATATATATATATGAGATAATTACACTAGGGGTCTTGAAAACACACCCCTCTTTGAGTTAGCACCCCCACCTAGAGCCTCTTCTTACTAAAGACCTCAGGAACTTTTTAACACATGAACCCAAAAACCCCAATTACTAGACTACCCTTCTTTTGTTTTTTCTATACCTATATATACTAATTGCTATTTCTAATTTCATTATTCACGTTACAATTTCCCTCACCTCACAGCTTCTCTTTCCTCTCTCCTCTCAACAACCACCTACACCACCTAAATGACCACCACCACCACCGCCGATCTGCACCACCTAAATGACCTCCCTTCTCCCTCCTATCTCTCTCGAGCTCCGGCGCCTCTTTATCTCGGTGGTGCTGCCTTGGTGAAGCCGTTCGCCGGAGGAGAGCTCTTCTTCTTCAAGTTCTCTTCTAGGCGTGACCACCACCAGCAGATCTGGAGAAGAGCAGTGGTGATATCTCCGTGAACTCGCGAAGATGGGAAGGCTGCCGGAGAAGAGCAACGAAGATCTCCAGCAGTGTTCGCCGGAGTTGCAGGTTTTTCCTCCGAGAACGCAGAGATGGTGGTTACCTCGCACAGTTGTGGTTTGCCTTCGCAGTGGTGGTGGTTTGCCTTCGCAGTGGTGGTTTGCCTTCGCAGTGGTGGTGGTTCCTTCACAGTGGTGATGGTTGTTCGAGCTTGTGGTTGCCTTCGCTTGAAGTTTAAGCTTCAACATGGCTGCTAGGGTTCCGCCATGGTGAGGAACTCCGTCCAGTGGTGGTGGTGGTGCTCGGATTTCGAGCCCGTCCTCCTCGCGCTGAAGATTGCAGAAGACCAGCAGGAGAATCGTGATGCTCGGATGCCGACGTGGGTTTTTTTTTTTTTTTTTTTTTTCAAATCTAGATCTGGTTTGACCAGATCTGGTCAAACAAAAAATTAGATAGATTAATTTTATTATTTTTAATTGTAAATTGATTTGTAATTTATTTAAATTTGTGTAAAGATGAATAAAGTGTTTTTTTGACTACGTATGCTTTGTTTTTCAATAATACTCATCAAATTAATAAAATACTCACCAATTTATTGAGTACTCCGAGATTTTCTTAGAGTACTCCGAGATTTTCTTAGAGTACTCCGAGATTTTTCTTAGAGTACTCCGAGTTTTTCTTAGAGTACTCCGAGATTTTATTATTGCATTCAAAAAAATTAGAGAGTACTCAGCAAAAATACAGAGTACTCTATGTTTTTCTCAGAGTACTCTATGTTTTTTTCCGGTGACCGGTGACTGGTGGCCGGAGGTCCGTGGTCGGAGATCGGTGGTAGGTGGTGGTGGTGGTGGCCGGTGGTCGGTGGACGGAGGTCAGAGATGGGTGGTAGGTGGATAGGTGGTAGGGGAGAGAGAAACAGTGACATCATACTTTTTTGTCTTTTAGTGTTAGTAAGGGTAGGAAAGACTATTGTAAAAAATGAGGTCCCTAAGAATAACAACTTTCAAGACACTACTCTATAGAGAAAAAATAGTGCTCCTAAGACCCTATAGATAATTCACCCTATATATATATATATATATATATATATATATATATATATATATATATATATATATATATATATATATATATATATATATATATCCTTAGGGGAGCGATATTGGGGGCCAAAATCCTGTTAATTTTACAACCTTCATTCACCCTGATCCTGTTATGACGGATCCTCATAATCTTATGCCTGCAGATAATTATTCTAATCATGCATCGAAAATAATTGCATAAAAAATCCTTCTAATAGCTAATGAGTAGTAGCAAGCAAATGATTGTAATTGGGCTAAGTGATAGTATGTTTAAACCTGACAGGGAAGGGTGCTGTTTAATTAATGATCCTTTATATGCTAGGATGTTGAGCCTAATTATATTTTAAATGTTAATCGTTGTATTTGATGATGTACATGGAGATAAATTCTTTTTAGCTTTTCTTCAACATTTCTTCTTGCTTTGTCATAAGCTAGAAGTCTCTTGCTTCTCTTCTTCTTCTGTTAGCTTTTCTTCTTGCTTCATAAATTTCCATAGCTTGATGATTCTTCTACCGATTCTTCCACCTATTCATCAATTACATTATCTCATACATTGTGTACTCACATATAGTAATGAAGAAAATCACAAAGAAACACATATAGCTACTATTCACAGGGTCATTGACCGAGTTAATCGCACTTAGATAGAAATTTTGTATTGTTATCACTAACCATCTTGGTACTTCAATTCACGTGTTTGTTTCGATTTTCATTAATGAAAAATCTATTCTGATTAAAATTAATTAATTAACACCATATTTACGATAATACCCTTATTAAAATATTTTGATATTTAAATATATATATTGACAATATAATTTCAATGTATTAATAGAGGTAAAGTAGGTATTAGGAGTAATGTAGACTAAAATTTGGGAAGCAAATAATATTATATAAGGTGATATAGTATAAAAAAATATTATGGGCAAGCGCGGTACATTCGTTAAGGGATTGTATACGAGTGAAAGAAGTATGGGAGCTGATTAGGGAAGAAGTTTCCCGGGGCTAGCGCGTTGCTCAGTCATAGCAGGTACAGGTCCGGAGTACATTAGTACAGCAGATCCTGGAGCAAGCATCAGGTCGGAAGGTTCAATATCGGGCGTTCTCCTACTGATGATCAGGCATTGATGGGTGATTCTGAAAATCAACAAAATAGCCTGGAGCAGGATCCAATGACTGCAGCTGCTTGTGCGGCAGGACCAATACACACGGAGCCTGTGATCACAGTGAATATTGCAGCGAATGGACTGGTAAGCCAACCACTAGCATACATAGACAACTTGTGGTTGAATAAAAATCTGACTAGTAAGAGGGTATTTGCTGGTGTGAGGTGGAATATTTTATTTGGAGAGCTGATCGAGGTTATTTGGAACGAACTTAACAACATTGTCTTCCATGAGAGTATTTTTCCTAAAGGTAGTCTGATATTGAATTAAGCGAAGTTCCTAGCGACTAGCTATGTTAAAGTTTGGGATCACGTTCCCAGACGGTTGACACTGAGAAAGAGTTTTGTTAATCTTATTGGATGGTCTAAACCGAATCGTGGAGTGAAACTGAACACGGACGGGAGTTTGTATTAAATGACGCAAGGAAGGGGTTGGTAAGGAGAGGAGTGTATATGAATATATCTTCAAGCTTGTGCAAAACACCAAATGCGTGTGGTAATTTAATCACTTGAGATAGGATTGAAGGAATCATCGAGGCAAGGAGAGATACTCGGAGTTGCTGATCTTCAATCAACCACGTCCGAAAAGTTGGATCGGACGAGGTAGGTGGGATTGAAGTGCCATTAACATGGCCGAGATAACCATGCGCCTCTAGTACAGTTTCGAGTTGAGCCCTCCATAACACGTAATTCGTGGAATCAAGCCTGACCTGAACAAGAGTTAACCAATTTTGACGGAGTAACAAAAGCCCAGCACTAGACGTAACATGAGGAGTATTAGAAGAAGACGGAGCTTCCATGGTTGAAGAAAAGAGAGAAAAGAAGGAGCGGAAGAGGATCGAAAGAGCCGGGAAGGAAACTTAGTATGCCATTAATGGCGGAAAAATTGCTTCACAAGAGAAATTATCCTTAGCCTCATGATACCATGTTCAAGTAGAGAATAGAAAGAGAGACATTTGTATTATTTAACTGTGTGTTTGTATTCATTGATCACATATGTATATATAGAGTACATGAGGCGAAGAGCTACTAGATAGTACATGCACAATACACCTCTTAACAAACAAACTAACTTTGTTTTCTAGCAGAACTGTTTTTTTTTTTTTTGCATACATCAGAGGCTTATAAGCCAGCTAAAACAACACTAAAAGATTAAAAACAATCCCTAATGAGGATCCAAGACTACCCTAACAGTCGCGCATTCACTCCTATCTCTTGTAATGAAATTCCATAAATAATAAGGAGGATCTTCTAACTCTACGTGCCCGGAATGCGCATTTTCTCCTTCCCTTAGCTAGTTTCTTCGTACATAAGTTAGCTTCGCGAAAAACATGGCTTACCACAAAGCTAGGGTGATCTTGCAATATATTCCAACACTCAACGTCCTATAGGAGAAAGACGAATACTTGAGCTCCCACCGCCTTTCACTAGCGCGTGGAACTTCTTCGAGTCCGTCTCAATATAGAGCTCGTTATATCCATTCCTAACTATTCAATGTAAACTATAGTGAAGGGCAAAAATTTCATGTGTGTAAGGGGAATCTGCTAAACACGGGTGTGCGGTGGAGTAAAGATGCACGAACTGGCTCAAAATCATCATGAAGAGCCATGAGAAATTGCACAAGACGCCCCTGGTCTCTCCAGATATTAAATTTCTTTGCATCTTTATCATCATTCCAAGTGGGTTCTGTGGCAGTAAGTTGATCCCAAATGCTATACATCTCGGATAAGAAGCTATTAATTGATTGACCAGCTTCGTGGCGCATAAGATGAAGAGCAGTTGTGAGTTGATACCTACGGGCCCCATCATCAGTTGTATATCTCTTCTCAAGAAAATCCCAAACTTCCTTTGCAGTACCAAAACGTCCAAATTGAAGACTGATAGACGTAGCTGAAGTGTTGCGAAGCCATGTAATAATTTGTTGATTCTTGCTATCCCAATCTTCGAGACGATCGACATATTTTTCTTCTGGTTCATCTTTTTGTGCTTCTGGTTCCTTTAAATCTCCTGTGATAATCCTCCATAACTTCCGACCCTTAAGAAAACTGGTCATGGCCTGAGCCCATGGTATATAATTGGTGCCATCAAGTATAAGAGAAATAGGATGGGAGGCATCAATTCTTTCCATTTGATTTTTTTTTTTCGAACTCTTTTTTTTTTTTCGGATTTATTTTTTTTTTTCGTTTTTTTTTCCGAAAAACCTGGAGCGGTGGTTGTGGCGGCGCGTGCAGGCTTTTCCGACGGCGGTTTTGGCGGATTTAGAATCGTCTCGTCGAGAGCTTTCTTTTGATATGTTATTCGACTATATTTGAAAACAGTATGAGGAGGTAAAAACGGATTTCAGTTTCGAATTTTCGATAGAAAAAAATTTCGAGTAATGATTTCGATGGTGAAAAAAAAGATACGATGACAATGGTACAGGTTACCAGATTATTAGCTCTGATACCATGTCGAAGAAATAAAAGGTTTTAAAAGAATGATTTTATTATAAAGATTGATGATTCTAATGTGTTACATTGATGTGTTTATATAGCAAACTATTGACTTGCTCACCAAGAACTTACCTAATCTAATCGACCTAATTACAGAATACGTAATATACACTGACTATAATTAAGAGATACACAATATTCTAATTATACACTAGCCATAATTATAAGATACTAATTATAATAAAGATATATTCTAACATGCAGCTTCTTCAAGGGTATACAAAGTGATGCATTTCCTCAAATCAAGATGTTTGATATTGTGCTCCCGATGATGTTGTATTTATCATCCTTTTTAGCTTACATGCGGATGTTCTTTACAATGTAATGAGGCTGGTTTGTCGAGAGTGGTTTAAGATAATCCAATCTCCTCTGTTTATTTCTTCACACCTCAACGATATTTCTTCACACCTCAAAAAAGACTCAAATACCAACGGCCTATTAATTCTCCATAGAAGTATCAGTGTGAATGTTGTTAAACTATGGTCAGACCATGGTGGTCGAGGTCACTTTCTTACGGTAAAAGATGTAAACTTTGGTAAAAGGGTTTATGGGAGTTGTAATGACTTACTTTACATAATTGGTCCTATAGAGCGCACTTCAAGTTGCCCCTTTTATATATAATATATAGCCCTAGGGGAGCAATATTGGGGGCCAAAATCCTGTTAATTCTACAACCTTCATTCACCATGATCCTATTATGACCCAACAACATAATAGTGTCTGATAACAAAATAAGGCCCCAACAACATCCTATTTATAATTAAAGGGTGAATTATATATAGGGTCTTAAAAACACTATTTATTCTCTATAAAATAGTGTCTGGAAAGTTGTTATTCTTAGGGATCTCATTTTTTACAATAGTCTTTTCTACCTTTACTATCACTAAAAGACAAAAAAGTGCGATGTCACTATTTCTCTCTCCTCTACCTACCACTACCCACCTACCTCTAACTTCCCACCACCTACCACCGACCTCCGACCACCAACCACCGACCACCGATCTCCGACCACGGACCTCAGGCCACCAGTCATCGGAAAAAAACATAGAGTACTCCGAGAATTTGCTGAGTACTCCGAGAATTAAATGAATTAAACGAATACTCTAACGAATTAAATGAATACTCTATAAAAAAAGTCGGAGTCCTCTATGAAATAGTCGGAGTACTGTCAAAAAATTGGTGAGTATTTTAAACAATTAGAGAGTAATTTAAAAAAGCAATGAGTCTACAATAAAAATAGTGAGTATTATTCAATTATTCAAATTAGATTCTTACACAATCAGAAAAAAAAGGAAATCTATTTGGTTTGACCAGATCTAGATCTGGTCAACCATGTCAAACTAAAAAAAAAAATAGAACTCGTCTTCACGCGTGAAACAAACACAACCGGAGCTGAGATCTGAGACCACCACCGGAGCTCGCGCCACCACCACCATGTCAACCAATACCTACTCGCGCCACTACCACCATAAAACCATCATCATCACCAAAAAACCATCAACAACACAACCATAAAACCACCTCCTCGCGCGAAGATTTTCAGCACCACCATTGTTGCAGAACTGCTCGCACCTCCATCAGCTTCTCACGGTCGCTGCACAGCTGTGAATAACTGCAGGAAGGAGCTCGGCAAACTGCAACCTGCTTCTGTCAAAAGCTCGAACAACCATCACCATCAGTGCTGCAATGCGCGAATGCTCGCCGGCCTGGATCTCGATCTACCACTGCAGGAAGGAGCTCGGTGTGGTGGTGCTTCGCCGGACTTGCACGAGCTCGATGTGGTGGTGCTTCGCCGGATTTGCAGTGAAGCTCGCCGGATCTCGATGAAAAAAGGGATGAAACTGCTGGAGCACCACCACCGGAGCTCCCTTCTTCTACACTTCGATCCCGTTCGTGAAACTGCTGGAGTACCACCACCGGAGCTCCCTTCTTCTACAGTAATAGAAGCTCGAACGCTGGATCTCGGATCTCGAACAAGCAACCATGGTGGTTTACACTTCAACTGCCTGAGAGATGCTTCGGCGTGAAATGGAGCAGATCTGGACCACCATGGATGGAGGCGAGATCTATGAGAGAGGAGAGAGGTGGTGGTGCTATGGTGGAAGTTTATGGTGGTGGTGGCGGTTTGGGAGCTTGGGTAGGAGAGAGAGTTGGGGGAGGAGAGAGATGTGAGAGAAGAGAGATAATAATGAGCTGTGAAATGTAATATTTAGTATATATAGGGAGAAAAAAAACAAAAGAGGGGTAGTCTAGTAATTGGGGTTTTGGGGTTCATGTGTTAAAAACTTGCTGAGGTCTTTAGTAAGAAGAGGCTCTAGGCCGGGTCCCCATCTTGAAGAGGGGGGTGTGTTCAAGACCCTAGGTGTCATTTTCTCATAATTAAAAGCACAGCCGTAACCAACTAGTTAAAACCCAACTAAAGAAAAAAGAAGCCCAAAAAGCCATCATATTCTCGGGATCCGTGTGGCTAGTGGGCCGAATTATTGTTCAGTAAGGAACTCGTGAATGGGGTAGAGAAAAGATGTGTGACAACAGCTTGTATTTGGCAAGTTTGGCTCGATAGGTATGCTAGAGTCTTTGATCAATTTGTTCGGAAGTGAAGTGAAAGCGAGTTAGTTGCTATATCTCGCTTTGTGGCTTGTGATTTTGTGCGTTCATGGGGTTGTGAAAAGGATGGTGGACTTAGTTATTTTGGCAACCAATGTTTTTGTGAAATGGGAAAAACCGGAAACGGGATAAAGTTGAATATAGATGGCTCATTTGACATGGTAGAATCGCTAGCGGGAGTTGGGGGCTTGTTCCGAAATAGTAAATGGGACTTTTTGGAGGGTTTTGCGGGTAAATGTGTCGCGCGGACACCATTCGAAGCGGAATTATTGGCGTTGCACTTGCACTTTGGGTAACATATGACGGTGTGTCGGGGCTATAATTTGCTAATTATCAAAACAAACTCGAGTGAGTTGCATGCGCTAATGAAGGACGATGCGAACTAAGGGGTGAATAAATGAGAAACAGAAAACCAAACCGAACCATAAAACCGGAAAAAACTGAACCATAAGACCGGAAAAAACCGAACCAAAATAACCAAAAACCAAAAAAACAAATTGTTCAGTTTTCAATTTTCAAAATCCGAATTGTTCTGGTTCGATTCGGTTTACTAAGCAAAAACCGAATAAAAACCGAACCGACGAAGAAAAAGTATAAGGAATATGGAATTCTTTTTATAAGAATTATGTGCGAGAAAATTTAGTTGAGAATTTATCATCAACGTGAATTTTTTTGTTTTTACAATTTGGCGGTGTTATTATTAAGATTTTTTTCTATATTACTTAAAATTATTTTAGTAAGTATCCACTTCATTGATTTTATTAATCATCATTTTATAAATTTAAAAGTAATAGTTTTAATTTTAAAAATTTATTTAGTATTATAAATTAAAATAATTATTGTTAAAATATTAATATAATTGTATTAAAATAGTCGTTATTGGACAATTCATTTCAAGAAATGGTATAACAAAGAGGTCAAACATCCAAATTCGTAAAGAACCAAAAACCGAACCGAACCAATCCGAAACAAAAAAGAGATAATTACACCTAGGGTCTTGACCACACCCCCCTCTTCAAGATGGGGACCTTGCCTAGAGCCTCTTCTTACTAAAGACCTCAGCAACTTTTTAACACATGAACCCCAAAACCCCATTTACTAGACTACCCCTCTTTTGTTTTTTTATACATATATATACTAATTAATCTATTACAATTTCATTTACATTTCTATATTACTCTCCTTTTTATCTCTCTCTCTCAAAACCACCGCCACCACCATCGCGCAGCCCTCAAAACCACCGCCACCACCGCCTTAACACCACCATCGCGCAGCCCTGGACCACCATCGCGAAGAATCACTGAAGCACCATAGCGAAGAAGCACCACCATCTCTCTCTCGTTTTCCTGCTTCTTCGAACTGGATCGGAGCTTCCAGATCCGCCGTCACCGGAGCTCAAAACAATACGAGCAGATCTGGACCACCTTCGCGAAACCCTAGCAGCTCCGGTGGTCACGAATAGCGCAGCAGCATAGAGGGAAGACGAAGCCTATTCAATGGCTGCTTGATGGCCTCTTCAATGGCTCCGTTCGAGCTTCGCTGGTGTTGGTGTGGTGGCGATTTCGCCGGTGCTTGGGGTGGCCACGCGTGAGAAGAAGCGAGTCACGGAGGTTCTGTGGTGTTGGTGTGCTGCAAACGGGTGTTGTTTTGTTGTGTTCTCGGTGGTGTGAAGGTGCGGTGGTGATTCATTGCTTCGGAGTTATGTTTCAGTGCAGTGGTGGTGGTGCTTGTTGGAGAAGAGGCAGCTGGAGGTGGTGGTGGTGGTGTTGCGCCGAGATGGTGGTAATGCTTCATTGCTTCGGAGTTACGTTTCACGCGTGAAGCCTTCTTCTTTTTTTTTCTTTTTTTTTGTTTAGTTTGAAATGGTTGACCAGATCTAGATCTGGTCAAACCACTTAATGTTTTTAGTTTTTTTTTGTGTAATAAATTGTGTAAATATGATTATTTAAATAATATTCAATTTTTTTAGTTTTTTCAGCCTTCTTTATTTATCCCTTGTTGTGTGTTTTAATAGTATTCCCCAAATTATAAGAGTACTCCGACTTTTTTTAAGAGTACTCCGAGATTTTATAAGAGTACTCCGACATTTTCTTAGAGTACTCATTTAAATATATAGAGTACTCAGCAAATTCTCGGAGTACTCTATGTTTTTTTCCGGTGACCGTGACTGGTGGTCGGAGGTCGGTGGTCGGAGGTCGGTGTTTGGATATATAGAGTACTCATTTAAATATATAGAGTACTCAGCAAATTCTCGGAGTACTCTATGTTTTTCTCGGAGTACTCTATGTTTTTTTCCGGTGACCGTGACTGGTGGTCGGAGGTCGGTGGTCGGAGGTCGGTGGTGGAGGTCGGTGGTCGGAGGTCGGTGGTCGGTGGTAGGTGGTAGGAGGTTGGAGGTAGGTGGATAGTGGTAGGTAGAGGAGAGAGAAAGAGTGACATCACACCTTTTTGTCTTTTAGTGATAGTAAGGGTAGGAAAAACTATTGTCAAAATTGAGGTCCCTAAGAAGAATGCCATTTAAGAAACTACTCTATAGAGAAGACAATTTGTCTCCAAGACACTATATATAATTCACCCAACAGAAAAACAAATGTGAAATTAAATGCGAACCGTCCGGTTTGGTTTTTAAATTATAAAAAACGAAATATTCGGTTCAGTTCTAGTTTGGCCTAAAAACCGAAACGAACCGAAACATGCTCACCCCTAAATTGCGAACTCGAGAGGCTTTTCGGGTGAGGTCATACGAGCTCGTAGAGAGATTCTAACAACAAGGGAGCATTTTGATTTAGTGTGAAGTTTTCGAGAAGCAAATAATTGCGCAAACTAGTTGGCGAAGTTTGGTGCAACTAACAAGAAGGGACTGGTACCTTATAGGGAATCTTCGAATGGTCTTTGACGCTTACTCACTAGGGGTGGATACATATGGGTTGTGCCCCGTCCGCGCTTAGTCTAAATTTTAGGAAGGGTTCCTTCCTGGTCGGTTCGACCTTTTTTGTTTAAAAAAGAGCCATTGGTCTACGTCATATAGAAAAACTAATTGGAGAAAGAATATGTAAGGATGATATGGTGCATTAATGAATTGGCAATGATCATAAATAGGGATGTAAACGAACCGAGTCGAGCCGAATACTAGATGTGCAAGCTTGTTTGATAAGATTTACGAGTCGAGCCGAATCGAGCTCAAATTTTAACGAGTCGAGCCGAGCTCAAATTTTAAAGCTTGTTAACATATCGAACGAGCTTTTTTGAGCCGATCTCGAGTTATTAACGAATAATTTGTTTTTTTATAGGTTAAACAATATATTTATTGATAACTAAAACATTAATTTACAGATTTTAAATTTTTAACGAGTTAACGAACGAGTTCGAATGACACGTTTTTTAAACAAACGAGTTCGAAAAAACTTTTTTGTTCGTTTATATAAACGAACGAGTTCGAACGAGCTTTTTCCCGAGCCAAGCTCGAGCGACTCGCGAGCGGCTTGGTTCGTTTACACCCCTAATCATCAATAAATAAATTATTAAATTGGTTTGTGTATTATCTAGCCACAGAATGTATCTCTTACGCTTACAAAGATACTTACATAATTTTAATTCTTCAACCTGGATTAATAAGACTTTTGCTAGAAAAATATTGGGAGGAAACTTTTCAACTTATTAATTTATATTTTTGGGCAGGTATAAATATATACCTCAAACAAAAATATCTCTAAAAATCAGCTAGTTTAAACTTTACAAAAAAGACAGGTCATTAGAAGGTAGGGATCGACAATAGATTTTAGAGGGGGGGTTTCGATAATCAATACGCCTTTTTCAATTATTTTTTACAGTCCCTCAACATTAGGCTTAACAAAGTAAAGTTCAAACCCCATCAGCCATTAACTAGGCATCTAACCCTAACTAATAACCAAAAAAAGACCAAATACCCCTCCCTCCTCTTATTCATACTGATAGAAACAAAAAACTCAAACAAAAACCCTATTAGGGTTGTTAAACTCAACAACGTGACTCTCCCTATTTCTACACTCCGCTCTCTCTCTCTCTGCTTCATTCGCTCGCCTTTGTACACCGCCATCCCACTGCCACCCTCCCTCCTTCCCTCTGACCAACCCACCACAACACTCTCCTCCCTCTTATCCACCTTCTCACCATCATCACTGGGACCACATGAAGCCGTCGCGCAAGAACACCACCGCCGTTGTGACGCACAAGAACAACACCGCTGCCGCTGCAGAACAACGATCTACGCCACCATCACCTTCAACGCTCCAGATCTACACCATCTCCTCCACCATCCCACCTTCCATCTCACCAACGAATCCCTGTTGCAGAACCAGGCGTCGCCGCCATCAAGAAAACCAACGTCTCTCTCGTCATTTCTGCACCAGATCCGTCACTCCTCTGCACAAGAGCCACCAGATCTGGAACTCTTTCGTTCTTGAACCTCCGACGCCACTCTGTTCGTGGCCTCTTCTCCACCAACAAGCCACGCTCGTCCATTGACTGCAGAAAAACGACGTTACCGCCGTTCGTCATGCCTTCACCATGGATCATTCCTTCACCATTCGCGCCACCCTCCGTGAACCAGATTTGTTCAGATCTGGTGACCTAATTTTTTTTTAATTCGTGGTCGGTTTATGTTCGAACCAGATCTAAGATCTGGTGTTGTAAAGTTATTTTTTTGTCACTGACGTGGTACAGACCCCAGTGGGCCCCTTAGGTCTAGTCCCTTGGTTCTAGTTCTTTAGGTCTAGCCCTTGGGGTTTAATCATCCTTTAGCATGTGATCATTTTATTGGATTAAAAAAATTCATTTATTGATCGTATGAAATCCTTTAGCTTAGGGTTTAAAGAAATCCTTTGATCCATTTTTTGTTTTATTTTTTTAAAATAAACCTAACAAATCTATCTGATTTGTTAAATGTGCAAGGTAAAAATAGGGTAGGGTACGACCCTTGGGTTTTATAATGTGAATATGTTAAAATCTTAATTGTTGTATATAAAAATTAATTTCTAAAATATTATTCAAACACTTTAACATGGGTACAACCCCTAGGGTACATCATTGGACAATTTCGACACATTGGACACAGTCTCTTGGGTACTTAATCATATGGACGAAATCTGGTTAGGACATGGACAACTCTAAATGCAATTATATATAAAATCATTTCATATAACTTAAAAAACGTAATGAAAAGAATAAAAAAATGAAAAACGAATTACTAAAAAAAAAAAAGGTAAAATTGAAAAAAATGAAACTAGATCTTATATAAGTTACGTGAAATTTAGGCTCTTACAGATTTTTCAGATTTTAGGCCCATCCACCCTCCTAATAAATATAAGAAAAAAGAGCTCGCCAATTACTCTATTCTGCAGAAAAAAGAAAAGAATACTCTTATTCCCTACACTGCCTTTCATTACGTCCGCCTTGGTTAACATGGACTCCACCTATACAAGAAAGGTAGACAACACTAGGGTTTTAATTCTTTCATCATACCCAATTTTGCTTTTCTTTTTTTTGGTTTTGAAATATGTATTCTATTTTTTTTTTTTTTTAAATTATAATATAAGTTTAAATTAAGGGTAATACTTCCATCCAATATTGAATGGTCCAATATTTAAATCACTGTCATGGATTATTAAAACAAAACACATGTCATTAGATTAATGTGATTGTTACTTTTGTAGGATCATCCTATATTGGATGGAAGAATTTTCCTTAAATTAATGACACAATTTTGCTTCATCGTTAATTATTTTTATATTTCTGTAACTAAACTAAAATATTAAGGCTTTGTTTGATAGATTCTTTTGCAATGACAGATTGGTGGTTCCCTTAGTAATCCTAAGAGGAGGAGAAGAAGTAGGAAGAGTCATGCAGATTATTGTCTTCCCGATGATGTCTTATTTAACATCCTTCTTTGCTTACCTGCTGACATTCTTTACAATGTAATGAGGTTGGTTTGTAGACAGTGGTTTAACTTAATCCAATCCCCTTTTTTTATTTCTTCACACCTTAAAAAGGACTCAAATACCAACGGCCTATTAATTCGTTATAGAAGTATCACTGGGCATCTTATTAAACTATGGTCAGACCATGGTGGTCGAGGTCCCTTTCTTAAGGTAAAAGATGTAAACTTTCCATTTGGTAAAAGGGTCCGTGGGAGTTGTAATGGCTTACTATATGTAATTGGTCCTATTATGCGCACTCCAAGTTGCCCTTCTTATGTTGTAAATCCTCTTACAAAACAGTATCTCCCGCTCCCTCTTTTCCCGAATTACCTTATAAGAGATCATTGTTATTTTGGGTATGCAGCTGCTTCTAGAGTATACAAAGTGATGCATTACCCAAGCGACCCATCAAGATGTTTGATATTAACAGTAGGTGTTGACAAGGCATGGAGAGACGTTAATATAAGTCAGTTAAGTGACACTGCTAAGCGAGTCATGAGTTGTGCATTCCGTTGTCTTACTCTAAGAGGTTTTGTTTATTGGCTAGGTCTGTCTGACGCAATAATCCGACGGTTTGATATGGAAACAGAAACTTTTGGGGTGATTCCTTTTCCTCTTCAATACGATATACACCCTTGGCGTTTTGGTCTTGTTGCAATGGAGAACTCTCTTTGCTTGTGGTCAAGAGACAATTATTTATATAAGTTTTGGTTGCTGAAACATCCAGAAACTGGACATGGACAATGGGAAAAACTGTTTGATATTAATGTAAAGGGTAAAAGGCTTATACCATTGGCCACTGATCCAAGTATTGAGCCACTTGGCTGGTTGCAAAGCAGAGAGTTATTAGTGTTTGGTAAAAAAGGAAGAGCCATAGTATACAATGTGAATACAGGAAAAGTCCATAAAAAAGGGATGAAATTCCCAATTAAAGAAGATTCTTATCAAGACCTTCAACTTTGCTCTGAATCACATGTTGACAGCTTGGTTCCGTTAGACAATTTGTCCTTAATTATGACTCCCCAACTTCCATTTAAGAGCCAAGAAGAAGTTTACTCAAAAGAAAAGATGAGTGCTGAATTTCAAGAGTTTAAGGAAGCACTTTAATGATATAAAATTGATATGAAGTGAATAAACATATACAGAATGTACAAGTCCAGAGGTGTATTTTATACAACTCTTTTATCATTCATAAGTTGTATACAGATTGTTGGACAAGTTGAAAGAGAGTGAAGCTAAACCATTTGACCAAGAAGAAGAGTTAAACTGAAATATAATTGCCTCAGCTACTCAACAACTGAACCTAGCGATTTAGTTTCTATTTAATGATTAAATATCATTACCTGATACTTTAAACTCAAATTATCACAACTTTTAAGTATTTGTTATCTGAAGTTCTTATCTTTCAATTACTCAATTTTATTTGTTCACATATTATTTGCTACTTTGTCTTGTATATTTCTCATTTGAGTATGATAATTGGACAAAAAGTTTTACTTGGATATGAACTACCCTGGGTAGTTTGGAGTTCCCTAGGGCTGCATCCCCTTAAATGCACCTTTTTTTTTTAAAGAAAACATTCATAACATATACATATAGAAATTAGTCTCGACTCTATATATATATATATCCCTAGGGGAGCGATATTGGGGGCCAAAATCCTGTTAATTTTACCACCTTCATTCACCATGATCCTCTTATGACGGATCCTTATAATCTTATGCCTGCAGATAATTATTCTAATCATGCATCGAAAATAATTGCATAAAAAATCCTTCTAATAGCTAATGAGTAGTAGTAAGCAAATGATTGTAATTGGGCTAAGTGATAGTATGTTTAAACCTGACAGGGAAGGGTGCTGTTTAATTAATTATCCTTTATATGCTAGGATGTTGAGCCTAATTATATTTTAAATGCTAATCATTGTATTTGATGATGTACATGGAGATAAATTCTTTTTAGCTTTTCTTCAACATTTCTTCTTGCTTTGTCATAAGCTAGAAGTCTCTTGCTTCTCTTCTTCTTCTGTTAGCTTTTCTTCTTGCTTCATAAATTTCCATAGCTTGATGATTCTTCTACCGATTCTTCCACCTATTCATCAATTACATTATCTCATACATTGTGTACTCACATATAGTAATATAGAATATCACAAAGAAACACATATAGCTACTAATTACAGGGTCATTGACCGAGTTAATCGCACTTAGATAGAAATTTTGTATTGTTATCACTAACCATCTTGGTACTTCAATTCACGTGTTTGTTTCGATTTTCATTAATGAAAAATCTATTCTGATTAAAATTAATTAATTAACACCATATTTACGATAATACCCTTATTAAAATATTTTGATATTTAAATATATATATATTGACAATATAATTTCAATGTATTAATAGAGGTAAAGTAGGTATTAGGAGTAATGTAGACTAAAATTTGGGAAGCAAATAATATTATATAAGGTGATATAGTATAAAAAAATATTATGGGCAAGCGCGGTACATTCGTTAAGGGATTGTATACGAGTGAAAGAAGTATGGGAGCTGATTAGGGCAGAAGTTTCCCGGGGCTAGCGCGTTGCTCAGTCATAGCAGGTACAGAGGTCCGGAGTACATTAGTACAGCAGATCCTGGAGCAAGGTCAGCATCAGGTCGGAAGGGTCAATATCAGGCCTTCTCCTATTGATGATCAGGCATTGATGGGTGATTCTGGAAATCAGCAAAATAGCCTGGAGCAGGATCCAATGACTGCAGCTGCTTGTGCGGCAGGACCAACACACATAGAGCCTGTGATCACAGTGAATATTGCAGCGAATGGACTGGTAAGCCAACCACTAGCATACATAGACAACTTGTGGTGGAATAAAAATCTGACTAGTAAGAGGGTATTCGCTGGTGTGAGGTGGAATTTTTTATTTGGAGAGCTGATCGCGGTTATTTGGAACGAACTTAACAACATTGTCTTCCATGAGAGTATTTTTCCTAAAGGTAGTGTGATATTGAATTAAGCGAAGTTCCTAGCGACTAGCTATGTTAAAGTTTGCGATCACGTTCCCAGACGGTTGACACTGTTAATCTTATTGGATGGTCTAAACCGAATCGTGGAGTGAAACTGAAAACTGACGGGAGTTTGTAATAAATGACGCAAGGAAGAGGGTGGTGAGGCGTAGTTAGAGATGTGGAAGGTAATTAGATTCGGGGTTTTTCGATGAAGATGGAGGAAGACTCACCGTGATCATTGAGCTCATAGCATTGAGCGAGGGACTAAGAGAGGTGGAGGTGGAGGTGGAAGTGAATTCTTGGGAGCGATTGAGGTAGTTCGGGACACGACAATTGGTAGAGGGTCGGGGGCAAGATAGATCCAACAAATTCGAGAAATTCATCATTCATATTATAAGGAAGTAAAACTCATATGTAGATATTGGTTGACTCAGGTTGGTTTGAAGCAAGTAGGTACCTATGTTTCGCATATTGATCTTCCGAAAGAAATTTGAATATATTTACACGGGATAGGATAGGATGGGAGACACCTAGCGTAGTCTATAGTCCGGGATTATAGATAATTTATTAGTTTACCTTTTCCACTATCCTTTTAGGATATAATTAAAAAAAATTAAAAAACCATTTTGTATTTATAAAAAAAGAAATTAAAGAAAGGCGGTCAAGAATCCAAACCCCTTAAAAATCGATGGAAAAAAATACCTATAAAATAAGATATCATTACACAGGCTGGATTAAACGTTAGAATTTGTAGGTTTTAGGCCATCCTCCCTCCTAATAAATATAAGAAAAAGGCTCTGTTTACTCTATTCACCACACGCCCGCTTTAGTTAACATGGAGTACAATAAGAGGAAGGTAGACTACACTGAGGTCTTATTTCTTTCATCCTACCCAACTTTGATTTTTTTTGAATTTTGAAATAATTATTCTAATTTTCTTATAAAAAGTTGTATGTCTCAATTTTGCTTCATTGTTATTATTTTATATTTCTGGAACTACACTGTTATATTAAGTCATTGTCAAATTTGTCTGATAGATTGTTTTGCAATGACAGATTGGTGGTTCCCTTAGTAATCCTAAGAGGAGGAGGAGAAATAGGAAGAGTCATGCAGATTATTGTCTTCCCGATGATGTTTTATTTATCATCCTTCTTTGCTTACCTGCTAATGTTCTTTACAATGTAATGAGATTGGTCTGTAGACAGTGGTTTAACATAATCCAATCTCCTCTTTTTATTTCTTCACACCTCAAAAAGGACTCAAATACCAACGGCCTATTAATTCGCCGAAAAAGGATCAATGGGCATCTTGTTAAACTATGGTCAGACCACCATGGTGGTCGAGGTCGCTTTTTTGAGGTGAAAGATCTAAACTATCCATTTATTAAAAGGGTTTGTGGGAGTTGTAATGGCTTACTTTTTGTAATTGGTCCTTCGGAACCCACTAAATTATGTCCCTCTTATGTTGTAAATCCTCTTACAAAACAGTATTTGCCTCTCCCTCTATTTCCCAACTACCTTGAAAGAGATGAATGTTGTTTTGGGTATGCGGCTGCTTCTAGAGTATACAAAGTGATGCATCAATACCGTTGTTTGATATTAACAGTAGGTGTTGATAAGGAATGGCGAAAGGTTGATATAAGTCACACTGCTAAGGATTTCATGTGCCGTGCTATCCATAGTCTTACTCTAAGAGGTTTTGTTTATTGGCTAGGTAGGTTCAACCGAGTGATCCTACGATTTGACATGGAAACAGAAACTTTTGGGGAGATTCCTATTCCTTTTCAATATGATATAAGATATTATTTTTCTGGTCTTGTTGTAATGGAGAGTTCTCTTTGCTTGTGGTCAAGGAAAGAAAAATTATATGAGTTTTGGTTGCTGAAACATCCAGAAACCGGAGATGGACAATGGGAAAAACTGTTTGATATTAATGTAGAAGGTAAAAGGCTTATACCATTGGACAATGATCCAAGTATTGAACCACTTGGCTGGTTGCGAAGCAGAGAGTTACTACTGTTCAGTAAAAAAGCAGGAGTCATTGTATACAATGTGAGTACAGGAAAAGTCCATCAAACTAAAGGGATGAAATTTCCAACTGAAGAGATAAAAACCCATGGGAATTTGTATTACCTCCTTCAACTTTGCTCTGAATCACATGTTGACAGCTTGGTTCCATTGAACAATTTGTCCTTAATTATGACACCTCAACTTCCATTTAAGAGCCCAGAAGAGGTTTACTCAAAAGAAAACATGAGTGCTGAATTTCAGGAGTTCAAGGAAGAACTTTAATGATATAATATTGATATAACGGTATGAAGAAACATAAACAGAATATACAAGTCCAGAGGTATACAAGTCCAGAGGTATCATTCATAAGTTTCCGAAGCATGCTTATTTATAATAGCAAAAGTAGTTGTGGAAATAAAATGTTGCAGCACTCTGAACTTAGGGATTGGCTAACTTGGTAAGCTATCTAAATGAAGCTAAACCATTTGAACGAAAACCAAGAAGAAGAGTTGACCTGGAATATAATTTCCTCAGCTACTCAACCGACAAACCAAGCGATTTAGTTTCTTTTTAATTATTAATATTCATTACTTGATACTTTAAACTTAAATTATCACAACTTTTAAGTATTTGTTACCTGAAGTTCTTATCTTTTAATTACTCAATTTTATTTCTTCACATAAATGCTTGCTGCTTTGTCTTGTATATTTCTCATTTGGATACGATAATGTGACAAAAAGTTGTTCTTGAATATGAACTACCCTGGGTTGTTTGGATTAACCTAGGCTGCATCCCCTTAGATGCACGTTTTTTTTCTTTTTCTTTTCGAAAAAATGTGATTAAAGAAAACATTAATAACAAATAAATATAGAAATTAGTCTCTGACTCCCAATATATATACAATTTGACTAGGATTTATAATCCTCATTGAATTTTTTTTTTGTATCTGATCCTAAATACAACTTTAGCCCTAGGGGAGCAATATATGTGTCCGTTATCCGCATATTTTTTGCAGATCTTGCTTCTCTTCTTCATTTGTTAGCTTTTCTTTTGGCTTAATAAAACTTCCACCGCCTTTCATTAGCGCGTGACACTTCTTCAAATCCGTCTCAATATAGAGCTCGTTATATCCATTCTTAACTATCCAACGTGGACCATAATGAAGGGCAAGAAGTTCCAATGTAAAAGGGGAATATGCTAAACACGAGCCTACAAAAACCAAATATGAACATACCATCTTTATTTCTCAAAATTCCACCGATATTGGCTACGTCTCTACTCGCGTCGTAGCTATCATCCACGTTTAATTCATCCCGATCTTTAGACTTTACCCATTTGACCATTATTTTCTTGAGATAATTTCTAATTAAGTCCGGAACCTAAAAAATTGTGTCTAAAGAAGTCCAACCCAAAAGTTTGGATGAAAAAGGTCCAAAATTTATTTTCAGACTTATGATATACCCAATATAACCGTATTCTTCTTCTATACACACTGCTGACAAAGAAAAATAGTTATTCCTTCTAACTCTCCCTTCTTCACCAGCCATAGACAACGCTAGAAGACCGCCGCCAGTCCAAACCTTCTCTCTCACTTCCGACCTCCACATCACAGCAGCAACCTAACACAACCGCCCTTCCTTCTGTCCGTTCGAACCCACTAACATAGCCGCCACTCTCCGACCAGTTAGATCTATCCCCGCCCATTGTAGCGAACCCTCTCCAGCCATGGCCAAACCTCCGCCAACCTAAACCATCTCCATCACCTCCGATCTCCACATCACAGCAGCAAACCAACACAGCCGCCACCCTTTCTGTCCGTTCGAGCCCACCAACACAGCCACCACTCTCCGACCAGTTAGCAACCCCGCCTCTCCACAAATCCATCCACAACCCACCGCCGCCGATCACTGTGCGTGGGTTTCTGTTTGGACAGCAGGTAGTAACGGCCTCATTCACAAATCCGACCACAACCCTTTCCGATCCAAATTTTATCAACGAACTTAGCAATATCACACTTTTCCTTCATCCAGATCGAGCCCACCACCATGCTTCATTTCAAAAAATACAATCCACACCCATTTCTGAAATCATATGCCCAACATAAAATCATTACCTTGCGCCTAGCCAACAATGTCCGATCGTCCACCACCACATGCCCTGTCAAAACTCCACTGTCATTTGCACTAAGTTCGCTGGTTAATCGAGAGCCCATTTCTAAAACTTCCCAAGCTTCCGAAAAATAAGGACTCGAGACTCCAGATTCACGATCAATGGCGGTTTCCACTTCTTTTCCCATTCTTTGCAATCAAACGTGTGTACATAGCCCAATAAATGTGTGTACATAGCTCAACAAGTGTGTTTGTACATAACCCACCAAACGTGTGTACATAGCCCACCAAATGTGTTTACAAAGCCCACCAATCTCATGACAGTGGCTTGGTTTTTTAATTGGTTGTCCACTAAACATATGTACAAAGCCCACCAAAACGTGTGTATGGAGTAATAAGAAGTTTGTAAATTGGCTTGGTTTTTTAATTGGCTGTCCACCAAACATGGTCGTGTTTATGAAAATGAATGTATGCCTTTTGATCTTTGTAAATTTTATTGCCTGAGAATAGTGTTGATAAGATCTCTGCTGCTTGTAGCGATGGTGTTTTGACTGTTACTGTTTAGAAATTGCCTCCTCCTCAGCCCAAGAAGCCCAAGACCATAGAAGTTCAACAATTGCTTGATTAGTGGTTTTCCATGGTTGTGTTTTTGTGAATATGAATGTATGCCTTTTGATCTTTGTAAATTTTATTCTCCTAAACTATCTAGTCTAACTCAAACTTTTTCAAATTAGGAATTATATAGAGTAATAAGAAGTTTGTAATATTGTGCTTAAGTCTGTTACCCAAATTTAAATAGATATATTCCAACAAAAAAATAAAGTCTCGTGAATGATTAATGAATTTGTTACCCATCGTTTGAATCTTCAAAAGCAATTATACGAAGCCGCTAACCTACACAAGAGCCCACCAAACGCGTGTAAAGAGCCCACCAAACATCGTGTAAGGAGCCACCAAACGCTTATACAGAGCCCACCAAACATGTGTACAAAGCCCAACAAAACTTGTGTATAGAGGCCACCAACTGTGTGTACAGAGCCCACCAAAGGTATTGTTGACTATGAATATTATAAAAATGGGCTAGACCTGTTAAAGAAAGTAATATTGACTTTGGATCTTTTGGATTAATCATCCTATTTTCTTTACCGATTTAATAATGCCTCCATTGAATTCTTTTCTCCATTAAATTTTAAGCTAAGTTGTAATATTTCTTTTTCAATTACTTCGTTCCGTGGCGCACTATTTTGTTCCTTGAACACTATCGTGTTCCGCCTTGTTCAAATAAACCACACCACAGCAGCGAATACCTGTGGCCACTCAATTCCAACGGTTCACTCGTTAGCCGTTAAGTGGCCCATTAGCATGGCTGTATTTAATTTTTTATTGGGAGCAGACCTTGTAACTAAATACAGATATTTAGGCCGGTATAAATACATGAGCCAATTGTTGATTGATGCCTATTAAAAAACTTATTTAGAAAAAGGTGCCTAGAAAAAAATATTTATTGAAAACAGCCCCCTTATAATTAACAATTAAAAAAATAAGAAAAAACTAATAAACACGCGCGCGCGTCCGTGAATTTTTTTTAAAATCGTCATAACTAATTCAAAAAAAATCAAAAAAATCAAAAAAAATTATATTTGGATAAATCAAATTAATATTTACGTCTATGATTTTTTTCGGAATTTTCTGAATTTTTTGATTTTTTTTTATTTTTTTAATTTTTTTTTTCGCAGACACGAAATTCCATGTTTAAAACATGGAATTTCATGTTTGAAACATGGAATTTCATGTCTGAAACATGGAATTCCATGTTTATTTCACGGTTTAAAACACGGAATTCCATGTTTCTGCGAAAAAAAATTAAAAAAATTCAAAAAAATTAAAAAAATTCAAAAAAAATCAAAAAAATTCATAGACGTAAATATTAATTAGATTTATTCAAAAATATTTTTTTTTTAATTTTCTGATTTTTTTTGAATTAGTTATGACGATTTTAAAAAAATTTCACGGACGCGCGCATGTGATGGAATTAATAAAGGTATAGAAAATATAAAGGGGATGTTTTCTATAAATAATTATTTCATTAGGCATTTTTTTATAAATAAGATTATTGAAGGCATAAAAAAACAATTAGAAAGTTTAAGGAGGATGTTTTCAACAATAACCCCTAAATACATACCTCAAAGAAAAATACTTCTAAAAATCAGCTAGGTCAAACTTTACAAGAAAGATAGATCATTAGAAGGTGGAGAACGACTATAAATTTTAGGCCCATTCACCCTCCTAATAAATATAAGAACTCACCAGTTACTCTATTCATCAACTGGCGTAAAAAAAAAAAAAAAACTCTATTCACTACATCCTTCCATTACGTCCGCCTTGGTTAACATGGACTCCACCTATAAAAGAAAGGTAGACAACACTAGGGTTTTATTTCTTTCATCATACCCAATTTTGCTTTTCTTTTTTTGGTTTTGAAATATGTATTCTATTCTTTTTTATTTAATAGTTATAATATAAGTTTAAATTAATGACTCAATTTTGCTTCATCCTTAATTATTTTTATATTTTTGTAACTAAACTAAAATATTAAGCCTTTGTTTGATAGATTCTTTTGCAACAACAGATTGGTGGTTCCCTTAGTAATCATAAGGGGAGGAGGAGAAGTAGGAAGAGTCATGCAGATTATTGTCTTCCCGATGATGTCTTATTTAACATCCTTCTTTGCTTACCTGCTGATGTTCTTTACAATGTAATGAGGTTGGTTTGTAGACAGTGGTTTAACTTAATCCAATCCCCTTTTTTTATTTCTTCACACCTTAAAAAGTACTCAAATACCAACGGCCTATTAATTCATTATAGAAGTATCAGTGGGCATCTTTGTTAAACTATGGTCAGACCATGGTGGTCGAGGTCCCTTTCTTAAGGTAAAAGATGTAAACTTTCCATTTGGTTAAAGGGTTTTTGGGAGTTGTAATGGCTTACTTTATGTAATTGGTCCTATTATTCGCACTCCAAGTTGCCCTTCTTATGTTGTAAATCCTCTTACAAAACAGTATCTCCCCCTCCCTCTTTTTCCGAATGGCCTTATAATAAGAGATAAGTGTTGTTTTAGGTATGCAGCTGCTTCTAGAGTATACAAAGTGATGCATCGCACAACTGATGAATCCAGATGTTTGATTTTATCAGTAGGTGTGGATGAGGCATGGAGAAAGGTTGATATAAGTAAGTTAAGTGTTACTGCAAAGGGAGTCATGAGCAGTTTAAACCGTTCTCTTACTCTAAGAGGTTTTGTTTATTGGCTAGGTTGGTCTGCCTCTGCCCAGACCCCAATAATCCTTCGATTTGACATGGAAACAGAAACTTTTGGGGAAATTCTTGTTCCTCGTCAATACATTATACACCCTTGGTTTTCTGGTCTTGTTGCAATGGAGAATTCTGTTTGCTTGTGGTCAAGAAAAGATTATTTATATGAGTTTTGGTTGCTGAAAGATCCAGTAACTGGACATGGACAATGGGAAAAACTGTTTGATATTAATTTAAAGGGTAAAAGGCTTATACCATTGGCCACTGATCAGAGTATAAAGCCACTTGGCTGGTTGCGAAGCAGAGAGTTATTAGTGTTTGGTAAAACAGGAAGAGCCATAGTATACAATGTGAATACAGGAAAAGTCCATCAAAAAGAAATGAAAGAAAATTTTTATCCAGACCTTCAACTTTGCTCTGAATCACATGTTGACAGCTTGGTTCCGTTAGACAATTTGTCCTTAATTATGACACCCCAACTTCCATTTAAGAGCCAAGAAAAAGTTTACTCAAAAGAAAACATGAGTGCTGCATTTAAGAGTTCAAGGAAAAAAACATAAACAGAATGTACAAGTCCAGAGGTGTATTTTATACAACTCTGTTATCATTCATAAGTTGTCTATAGATCGTTGGACAAGTTGAAAGAGAATGAAGCTAAACCATTTGACCAAGAAGAAGAGTTAACCTGAAATATAATTGCCTCAGCTACTCCTCAACAGCTGAACCTAGCGATTTAGTTTCGTTTTAATGATCATTAACTGATACTTTGAACTTAAATTATCACAACTTTTAAGTATTTGTTATCTGAAGTTCTTATCTTTTAATTACTCAATTTTATTTGTTCACGTATTATTTGCTGCTTTATCTTGTATATTTCTCATTTGAGTATGATAATTGGACAAAAAGTTTTACTTGGATATGAACTACCCTGGGTAGTTTGGAGTACCCTAGGGCTGCAACCCCTTAAATGAACCTTTTTTTTTTAAAGAAACATTAATTACATATAAATATAGAAATTAGTCTCGACTCTCAATATATATATAGCCCTAGGGGAGCGATATTGGGGGCCAAAATCCTGTTAATTCTACAACCTTCATTCACCATGATCCTGTTATGACTGGATCCTTATAATCTTATGCCTGCAGATAATTATTCTAATCATGCATTGAAAATAATTGCATAAAAAATCCTTCTAATAGCTAATGAGTAGTAGCAAGCAAATGATTGTAATTGGGCTAAGTGAGAGTATGTTTAAACCTGACAGGGAAGGGTGCTGTTTAATTAATGATCCTTTATATGCTAGGATGTTGAGCCTAATTATAATATAAATGCTAATCGTTGTATTTGATGATGTACATGGAGATAAATTCTTTTTAGCTTTTCTTCAACATTTCTTGTTGCTTTGTCATACCTAGAATTCTCTTATGGTGAATCACCCGCTTAGTGGCATACCCCCGCTTCTCTTCTTCTTTTGTTAGCTTTTATTCTTGCTTCATAAATTTCGGTAGCTTGATGACTCTTCTACCTATCTTTTGCAGCTATTCATCAACTACATATATCTCATATACTGTGTACTCACATATATAAATGAAGCAAATCACAAAGAAACACATAGAGCTACTAATCCTCTTTAAGAAAGTCCCCGAGACGACTGGGCCATTGACGGAGTTAATCACATTTAGATAGGAATTTTGAATTGTCATCCTTAAAACACCTTTTGAATAGGAGTAATTTTGGATATCATCCCAAATCACAATACCTTTTTATCACCTTCTAGATATATTTTAAGAGCCAATTGTTGATTGATGCCCTATTAAAAAACTTATTTAGAAAAAGGTGCCTAGGAAAAAATATTTATTGAAAACAGCCCTATCCCAAAATTACCCTTATAATTAACAATTAAAAAATAAGAAAAAAACTAATAATCACACGCGCGCGTCTGTGAATTTTTTTCAAAATCGTCATAACTAATTCAAAAAAAATCAAAAAAATCAAACAAAAATTATATTTGGATAAATCAAATTAATATTTACGTCTATGATTTTTTTCTGAATTTTTTGATTTTTTTGATTTTTTTTAATTTTTTTTTTTCGCAGACACGAAATTACATGTTTTAAACATGGAATTTCATGTTTATTTCACGGTTTAAAACATGGAATTTCATGTTTAAAACATGGAATTCCATGTTTAAAACATGAAAATCCGTGTCTGCGAAAAAAAAAACAAAAAAATTCATAGACGTAAATATTAATTTGCTTTATTTAAAAATACAATTTTTTTAATTTTCTGATTTTTTTTGAATTAGTTATGACGATTTTAAAAAAAAATTCACGGACGCGCGCGTGCGATGGAATTAGTAGTAGTAGGTGGTGGTGGTGGTGGTGGTTGTGGTGGTGGAGGTGGTGATGGTTGTGGTGGATGTAGTGGTGGTTACATACATGGTGGTTGTGGTGGTGTTGTGGTGGTTGTGGTGGTGGTGGTGGTGGTGGTGGTGGTGGAGGAGGAGGAAAAAGAAGTATCCTATTATTTGTTTAATATTTAAAAATTAATATTGTATTAAAATAAAATAATATATTTAATAATAAGGGTAGTAAAAGTATAGAAAATATAAAGGGGATGTTTTCTATAAATATTTATTTCATTAGCCATTTTTTTATAAAATAGATTATTGAAGGTACAAAAGAACAATTAGATAGTTTAATGAGAATGTTATCAACAATAACCTCATATTTTTTAAATAGACCAATTATATAAAAAAAAATTATTAATTTTTTTTTCTTTTATAATTAATCTAAATTAAAAGTGATAAAAAGGTGATGTAACTTGGGTGATATCTAGCCTCTATTTAGAGATCGTGTCAACAGTTGTGCAAATCGGGATTGCTGACCCTACGCTCGCTTAGGAAACGCCATCCATGAGGTAAAATCCCAGAAGAATCTATTGCTTGCCTAGCCTAGACCAATAGGTTCAGAAATAAAAATGTACCTTTTACTAAATAATAAAAGAAATTAGTTTGTCATTATGATGTCAATACTTAAGGGTAGTCTGAAATTTTCAATTTCTGACTCGAAATTTTCGATTTCCTACTCAGAATTTCTGATTTTCGACTCGAAATTTCTGATTTTGGAATATATTTTTAAGGTTTTGAAATTTTGAAATTCTGATTTCTGATTTTTTCGGAAAAATAAGATCGGAATTGGAACTATATATAAATTTTCCGAATTTTTTGAATTTTCCAATCCGGTTTTATTTCTGATTTTAAATTCTGTATATTAAATAAATAATAAATATTAAAATAAAGATAAAAGTATACCACCGAAGACGTTGAAAAAATTTTAAACAAAAAAGAAAAGAAAAAATAAACTGAAAAACAATGAAACATTTCTTTATGTTCGATAAAAGAAAAAACAATGAAACATGATAAAACCTAAAACCCATCTCTTCACCCTCACATTGGAAAAAAAAAAAAAAAATCTTTCACACACTCATGTCTCACCAAGCCCCTCCCCTGTACAAGAAAAGCGCAGCCACTCGTGGATAGGGATGGCAGCGGTTCGGGTTTTAAACCGAAACCGATGAAAACCGAACCGATTAAAAAACCGTTTATATAACCGTGGTTATAATTATGAGGTTATGGTTTTAAAAAATGTAACCGCGGTTAAAACCGTTAGGTTATGGTTTTTGATTTAAAAAAACCCGAATAAAGCGAAACCGTATATATTTACTACATTATAGCCGGTATACCGCGCCCGTCCAGTTGTATACCGCCCGAAAGGAATTGGACTATAACTTGTCAGTTAAATATACTTAAAAATATAAAAATTCAAAGATTTAACAAAATATAACATATAAATGTAAATAGATTTTTCAAGAAATATTTTATTGTTGGGGGTTTGTTAATTATTATTATTTTTTTCGAAAGTTAATTATCACCATTGATATTTAATAATAAATTTATTTCTTTTAATTGGGGTTTAACTTAAAATATTATCGTACAAGGTCTAAAAAGTATGGATTAACTCTAAATCTATCAGAAGCGCTGAAGGTTGTGTATTGCTAATCCGTGGCTATCACGTTGAAAGTTGTGTATTGCTAATCCGTGGCTATCACGTTAAAGGTTGTGTATTGCTAATTTGTGGCTATCAAACTCTTAACATGCTTTTAAAACTTTTTATAAATTTTATCTTATTTGAAAGTATTGCTGAATATATGGCTTGTAGAAAGAAGATCCAGTACAACGATCTATATGGCTTGTAAAATATATCGAATAGTTACGAGTTTATAGACTTTTTTAATTTTTTTTTAAAATATATCCACGCAAAACGGTTCGGTTCGGTTTTTTCGAACGGTTTTTCTTATTTAATCGGTTTCGGTTATGGTTTTACATTTTCACTCCTAAACGGTTTCGGTTCCAGTTATGGTTTTTCCTAACTTAAACGGTTTCGGTTACGGTTTCGGGTTTTTTTGCGGTTAACCGAACCGTTGCCATCCCTACTCGTGGACCATCTCCACCACGATCAACATTTTTTTGGCTAACTCATGAACAAAAATTCCAAATTCCAAATCAAATATTTTGTAGTTTTCAAATTAATATTTTCGAAATTCTGAACCAAAAATTTCGAAATTTTCGAACTAAAAGTTCCAAATTGCCGTGTCGGAATTTACGGTAAATTCCGAAATTTCGAATTCGGATTTTTTTTTTTCAATTCCGGAAAATAGGATCGGAATTGGAATGTAAAAAATCTATTTCGAAAAAAATTGGAAATTTTCCGATAGACCCTTTTTTCGATCCGTTCCTTCCGATTTCCACCCCTATCAATACCCCATGGATTTTATTAATAAATTTATTAGTAATATATAAATCGTCTTGATTTTTATTAATGGTTTACATATGCGTTAAAAGGTGTCTTATCAACCTATTAGTGTGTAGCATCTTTTAATCGTACTGTACAACATTTTTATTGAGTTAGGTCGTCCATTAATTAGACTATGGACATCTTTAAGCGTTTCTTTTCCTAGTAACAACAAAAACAAATACAGTTGTCATCCGATACTAAGTTTGGCAAGCTCGATGTAGATATTCTTATGGAGGATATAAATTTTTGTGTTTCATTAGTGAAATGTATGGAGTATATATATACTAATATTATTGTCGATTATAAATGATTGTTCTACCTAAAATATAATATTATATTTAATATAATGATATGATTTGATATAATTTGATATGATGTGATATTATTTGGTACGATTTGATATAATTCCTTATCTTGTGTTGCCTTGATTTGTGTTAGAACTGATTTGGTGTTAACTTTCCTTAATATGCCCCCTCAAGATAGAAATTCCATCAAGAACGCCTAGCTTGTTGAATGTTTATGTAGTTGTCGAGAGAGCGGTTTTGTAAGTGAATCTGCTAGTTGATCGGCAAAGTGAACATAAGAGGCATTGAGTTTATTTTTGGCTACTTGAACCCGAACAAAATCTATAGCGACATGCTTTATGCGTGAACGGAACACCGGTTTGGAGCAGAGGTATGTTGCTCTGATGTTATCATAATAATATTGGGTACCTTTAAAATAGGTACTTGAAGTTCTTGAAGTAAATTTTGAACCCAATTGAGTTCTGCCGCCGCCGAGGCAACTGCGCGATATTCAGCTTCAGTAGAAGATCGTGCAACGGGTCGTTTCTTTTTGGTGGACCAACTGGTAGGGGAGGAGCCAAAGAAGATGACAATGGGAATTGTAAAACTTCCTGGATCTTCTAGCTTCCTGTAAAATTAGGAAACTGGTTTTTTTTTTTTTTTTTTAAGAACCAGAGGTGTAGTCGGGGAAGAAGAAGAAAGGGAAGAGGGGGGGTAGGGGGTGGGGGGGATGTTATTTTATTATTTATATTTAATATTATAAAAACTATTTATAAAATTTCTTTTTTACCCTTGTTTTAACTTAATTAAATGGTTAACTAGTATTAGGATTAAAAAAAAAATTGTGACATGGAATTGCCACGTCGGATTTAACGGAGAAAATGGACGGAAAATACGCCCAAGGGGTAACGGGTCACAAAAGTAACTCTTAGGGGGCAACAATGCGCATTTTAAGACTTAGGGGGCAACCTGTCAATCGCGTATAAACCCAGGGGGTAAAAGTGTCATTTACTCAATTATATATCTTTTAAACTCAAAAGGAAAGTAAAATCATTAAGATGAGAGTGTAAAAATATATATATGGCCATGTACCCTATAATGAGAGTACATGCTAGAGCACATTCATGATTTTTTTAGTTTATGTCCTTCATCAACAATCATGTACTACCACTGAATTTTTTTCCAGAAATGCTTTAGTTCTCATAATGAATGACCAACACATTGAATTTTTTACTTGTTCGAATACTCTTATCTTATTTGATTCTTTTTCCAAACATCTGTCATATAAAACAACCATGATACTCAAAACATCCATTGATATGAATGCATTCATTAAGAAGAGAAAGGAAAATGAGAAAATATAAAGGCATACGTACTAGCAAATTCATGCATCATGTTTGGTATTCTTGTGCAAAAGAACAATTGAGAATATACCATCAATTAGCTTCTTAGGCTTGACCCTAGCATATCAGTAACACTGTGTATTTTGTGCATTATAGATTTTCGTTCAAAGATATATTTCTTTGGTAAAGTGATGTCATCAGTGTTCTAGTTCGTGAGTGGTTTTCCAAATTGAACACTAGTGAACACTTGTTCTTTAGGAAAAGGTGGTTTATGTTTTAACATGTGGTTGTGCACTCCTTTTAATGGTGATGGTATTGGAGAATAAGGTTGACTCATATGGGTACTTTCATCTTTTTCTCTTCAACATATCTACCACCCTAACACTTGAATTTAATATTTTTTATGGTTACTGTTAACTTGCCAACTCAACTAAAAGTTCAAACTGTTAAAAGAAAGCGGAGAACGGGTTATAGGATATTTATACTCCAACCATTACAATACTTGAAGATTCATATAGCAATAATTGACTTACCATGTGACATCGATCTTCTCATCAGACTCCAAAGAAGAAGTGGCTTCGAAACCATTGACATCGTCTTTAAAACTCAATAACATCACAAAATATGCTCCATTGGAACCAAGAAACCCATCATTATCAAAGCTAATAAAGTTAAAATAAATGTAAAAGGGTGTCTACTAATGAAATAAACAAAACAAAATAATATAATATAGTGAGATGATACATTACCTAATTAAGATAATGAATATTTAAACTGAAATGAGCTTCTTTCTTTCAGTCTTGTTTACATAATATACAAGTGTTTTCTATATGAAACGTGATAATATAACACATATAAGTAGTCCAGAGTAGTAACTTAAAAACCTAAGCAAACAATCATATACAAAAACCAAAAGAAATGAAAAAGATGGGATTTGGATATATAGTAAAATGAAAAAATTTACTCACAGTGGGTGAAGAAATTAATCAAAAAACGAACCTTTTACAACACAATGCAGTTTATTAAGATCCAAAAAAACATGTTGTGAAACTCATCAGATAGGAAAGATGCGGGGCAAAAAGACCAGTATTCTGCGAAATACCCCCAACCAATACAGAACAAAAGTTAGACAACCATTTTTCAAAATCTCTGCATGAACATTAAAAATAAAAATATTACAAACCTTGATGTTAGCCAACATCTTGTATCAAAGTTATATAAAACGAACATTTTCTTTTGAACAATCAACTTCCTACCCCATGTACTGTTTTATCACTTGGTCTTAACATTTGTAAACATATCACAGAACTAATAATAAATCTAATCATAGTAACTGCTCGAAGAAACCCAAAATTTATACCTCTACAACCCAACAACTCACAACCGCGATCTCAAACCATCAAAATTCCCCTAAATGGCTGGGAGAGGAAAGGTTACTTTTCTTGGGAGTATCCTTGGAGCAGATCAAGTAGAGACAAGATGTGGCATCTTGCTCATAGGATTAAAGAACGTGGCTACGAACCACGATAGTCGGGGGTTCAAATCCTTCCTCGCCCACAACCTTCCCAAAAGGGAAGTACCTTCCCCTCTAGGGGTAGGAAAATCATGATCGTGATAGCTGACCAAAATCTATGGAACTCGGATGTTGATCTTTTTTCAAAATAGAATGGTTTTCTTTTGATTTTTTCGTGAATGATGGAATCATTACACATAGTATGAAGCCTATTTTTTGTTTTATACCCTATAACTCTTGGGAAGAATGTCAAAGCAAGTACAAATTAGTAGCATTACAAAAAAATCCTTCCTCGTCATTAATATGTTTGCTCGTAGTAACTGTGACCTCTTCGGAGAATCAATGACTGCATCAAAGATGCAGTGTTAGTACATCTGAGAATTCTTAATTGGCTAGTTATAAATATCCCAGGTGTATGGAACAAAGGATTATTCTGGACTTAGACCAAGATATTGACGGTAATTCGTATAAAGTTTATATTATGATATTTTTATAAACCAAATGATCATTATTATTATCTTAAGTGATGTAATATAAAGAAATATTAAAAAACCATAGTGTATTTAAGAAAAAACTTGAACAAAGACAGTCAAGAATCCAAATCACTTGAGAGAAAATTACCTATAAAAATTAGTTAGATCAAACTTTACAAGAAAGGTAATTGGGAAAAAACTTATTGAGGCCTTAGACCTCTACAGTATTATATACAAAGGACCATAACTAACTATATCTTTATAAATGAACGAGAGAGTGGAGAAAGACATCAAAACCCCTATTTTTTTATTCTCTCTCTTGGCCACAGCTCTATTTTGGAGTTACTGACACACATAATATGTCTTTCAATGCCCTCTCTACCCTGCTATAAAAAAACCATCATTGCTCTTCTCGATCCTTCTTCCCTTCCATTCTTACATTTTATCATACTACACCATTGTTACTCACGCACAAAAGAAAATAAAAAATACATGAACAAGGTTTTTTTCGAGGTTGTATATTCAATATTATACGGTAAGAATTAAAAACTAATTTCTTACTTCTATGATAATGTTTTACCAATTTTATTTTGGTTTTTGTATTCTTTTAATTTCTTTGTCTGTGCGAATGTGAATGGTTATATAGGGGGTAAGAGATGATTTTTATCTTACCTAATCACCATTATATATAGTATTAATGTAGTATTAATGTAGTATTAATGTAGTTCTATAGGTTGTGATTAGGGAGATTCATAGGGTTTAAACTTAATTTGCAATGTTATCATTAGGGTTTGTAATGATTTGATTGGATCTGTTGCATTTTGTGTATGAAATATGTATAATTATAATAAGAACATTAGGGTTTGTAAGGATACTATAAATCTGTTTAATTGTTTGTATTAAATATGGGATTTGCATGATTTTAAGGGTTCATTTGTTTGATAATAAGTTATTTTGTTAGTGACAGAGATTTTACAAGGACTTATAAAGTAATTTGATAACAAAGGTCCATACAGTTGCAGTGGAAGGTTTATACCCACTTTCTGTATGTGATAGATATTTTTCAAGGACATATGTTGCAATTTGATAACAAATGTAAACTCATTTGCAGTGGTGGGATTATACCCACTTTCAGACTATGACACAATAATTTTAGGGACCTATAGTGCAATTAGATAATAGATTATATACACATTATTAGATAATTAGACTATATACCGACTACTATGCAGTTAGTTCATATGCGACATAGGGGTTTATGCCTACTTTCTTTCTATGGCATATAATTTGACTTATTATGCAAGTTGTTAAAAAAAAGTTCCTACAGTTGTAATGGTGAGTTTATACCCATTTTTTTGTGATAGGGATTTATTAGGGAACTTTTTTACCTTTTAGTCATACCTTATTTTTGAACAATGTAAACGCTACAACCTAGTATAAGTTAACCAGTTTCTAGTCGAGAAAACTGGGGCATCAACAGCTCATGCCCCTCCTCCCCTTGGGCCCTCTGCCTAGTGCAGTCTGATCTACCATCCCATTGAAACGTCGCAGAATATGTTTGAAGTGCATATTTCCATGCTCTTCGACAATAAACTTAATCTGCTTTGCGAACGTTCTGACTCGCCACCACGCTGCTAACATCGACTAAATACCTTGAATGATATCAAGGTTATCAGAACATATAATAGTTTTCTGTTTACTCTCATGTCAGCACATCCTAGCTTCTTCCAAAACTGTGATGGCTTCTTCTTTGACAACTGATTCCACCATGATTGATTTTGAGATTATCACCTTTTAGTCATGGAGATATTTGGTACTTTTGACGAAAAAACAAATTAACAAAAAAAAGGAATATTTGGTATGTTAGTATATTACCCTTTTATTTAGTCTAGACCTTTTCCTTTTCCAAATTAAAGGTTTATTAACTTTATAAGGTCCTAAGGTCATAGACAATTCTAACAAAATTCTCAACCCTAACTACCCCATTAGCAACCAATTAGATGGAAAAAAACACCCTCCCTTTTCCTTTCAATCACAGTGAAATAACACAAAACCCATATAGTGTTGGATCTCACCAACCCACTCTCTCTTTTCTCTCTCACGCTCGCCTCCCCCCATCTCTCTCTCTCTCTCTCTCTCTCTCTCTCTCTCTCTCTCTCTCTCTCTCTCTCTCTCTCTCTCTCTCTCTCTCCTCTCTCTCTCTCTCTCTCCCTCTCTCTCTCTCTCTCTCTCTCTCTCTCTCCTCTCTCCCTCTCTCTCTCCCTCTCCCTCTCCCTCTCCCTCTCCCTCTCTCTCTCCCTCTCCCTCTCCCTCTCCCTCTCCCTCTCTCTCTCCCTCTCCCTCTCCCTCTCTCTCTCTCTCTCTCTCTCTCTCTCTCTCTCTCTCTCTCTCTCTCTCTCTCTCTCTCTCTCTCTCTCTCTCTCTCTCTCTCTCTATCTCTCTCGCTCCAACCAATTGGATTCCCCAACCTTCCACTGTACAAGAGCTACCCCCATCATCACCACCAACAAACCATAGCCTTTCCCCTGCTCTCTTCACCTCTTCTCCGCCGCCGCCTGGAACCCTAAGCCACCATAATCACCTTCTTACCAACAAACCGCACTCCTCCACCTTCGGACTCGCACCAAGCCACACTCCTCAACCATCGAACCTCACACCAAGCCGCTCTTCTCTATTATCGAACCATTGAACAAGCCGCTCTCCTCCAGCAGAAGAAAAACTGGCGCCGTTTGATTCCTTTCTCGACCATTGAAAGCCCGATCTCACAAGGCCAATGGAGCCCAATAACTTCTCCACTGCCGTTCGTGGCCATTCTCTGGCAAGCTTGAAGCCATAGTAGGACCAGTCTATGTCGCCTCTCCTCCACCATGGGTATAACCCGTGAATCGAAACCGCACCATGGGTACAACCCATGAAGCCCAAAAAATGTTATTCATCTGCAATTTTTTTTATAAAATTTGTTTTGTGTTCCAATCCAGAGCGAGTTTGAAGAGGTTTCTTTTTGTTCTTTGTTCCAATAATGCGAGTGTTAAGAGATCTCTTGTTGTTTTTTGTTCGTAATGTGATGATTGTGCAGAGATTTCTTGTTGTTTTTTGTTCTTATATTTGCGAGTGTGAAGAGTTTTCGATTTGTTTTTGTTCCAATTCTGTGAATAGAT
This sequence comes from Nemophila menziesii, assembly GCA_029959085.1. Classification (NCBI taxonomy): domain Eukaryota; kingdom Viridiplantae; phylum Streptophyta; class Magnoliopsida; order Boraginales; family Hydrophyllaceae; genus Nemophila; species Nemophila menziesii. Next base: position 248,823 of record JARWIR010000055.1, on the reverse strand, counting down.
TTGTTTTTTTCCAATGTTGTGATGATATTTGTTATTTGTTTTTGTTCCTAATGGGTACATCCCAAGAACAAGTGTGCAATGTGTTTGCTATTGGGCCATGGGTACAACCCACTTTTGCGAAGAGACATGGTTTGGGCCATGAATGAGTACAACCCATTGCAAAAAGCCTGCGGGATATGGTCTAATTGGGCCCGTACCCATCTAGCTATCGTTTTTTTCAGTTGGACTTTCAAATGGACACCTATCAAAATGACTTAATTGAAATTTTAACTGATTAATATAAAATGTAAGAAACGACACGGCTCCGTACCATCACAGCTTGATTTCTGAAAATGGGTGTGAACGTTCGTTGTGGTCCTAGTCACCGAAAAAACAAAAAAAAAATATTTTTTCAATACAAAGGTATAAAAGTCAAAATCTAAACAAAAAGAATTAGAAAAAGAATTTTAATAGAACTAATTTTTATTTGGGATTTAAAATGTAAAAACTTAGATTTTTAGGTTCAGATTATAATTTGAGGAAATTACAAATATGAGCCTAAGTGGCTCAAATGTTATTTTATCAGGCCTATGTACTTAATTATTCTTACAAAGTCCTTAGTTCCAATTCCGGTTTGCCCAATTTACCTATACACCATTTCTATTTAATTTAAATTGTTTTATTTATTTTTACTTTTGTATTGGGTTTCAGATTTGTTAGGGGTACGCGCCATTACGGGTTTTCAGTGGGTCCTATTTACGCTCCCACTCGTTTACAGTGTGTCGTTTTTACATTTTTTATGTATTCGTGTATTAAATTTTATTGAGTCCTTGAATGGGTTATCCATGTAAATTTCCATATGGGTACGGACCCATCTCGAATAACAGGTAGATGGGTACAGAACCAGCTCAAAAAATAGCTATATGTCATTACTCCCAATAAGTCTATTGAGGAAACAGAATCCACGTAAAAAATAGTTATGATGGGTTGTACCCACGACATAGGGGTCAAGGGGCTTTACCCACTAAAGAAACTACAAAATCTATATGGGTTGTACCACAATTGGTGCGATCAAGGGTTATACCCATACAGTTATCTCTCCAACTTCACACTCGAATACCTGAAACATAATAAAACAATGGAAAATAAACGTTTAAAAACAATGAAACAGAAAGTGAAGAGATTTCTTTTTGAAAAAACAGAAAGTGAAGAGATTTCTTTTGAAGGGTTTGTGAATAGGGGTTGTACCTGAAAGTGAAGAGTTTTCTTTTTAATTTTTTCTAAATGCCAGTGTAATGAGATTCCTTTTTGGTTTTTGTTTAGTAATATAGCGAGTGTCAGTAGATCTAGTCACCGGGTGTGTACCCATTTACGAGTGTGAGTAGATCTCGTTACCTGGGTTTGTACCCACTTACGAGTGTGAAGGGTTTGTGGTGCTAGAGATCTGGTCCCTGCGGTAGCGGCGACACGGTGACAGTGGAGCGCGAATAAAGGCCATTTTCTTAGGTTGCTGCGAGACAACGCCAGATCTGGGCTGCTGCAAGATGGAGGTTCATCAATGGAAGTTCGGATCTGGAGGCCGAGACAACGCGATAGTGATTTTCTTGTGCATCGGGAGATTAGGGCAGTGGTTTTGTAGTGAAGAGAGAGAAGATAGTGGATGAGCTTGATTTATTGTGCAGGTAAGTTGCTTGTGAAGAATGTGAGTGGCTGGGTTGGTGGTGGACAATGGTACAGGGGCAACAATGGTTTTCTTGTGCAAAACAGTGGCTGCGAGAAGGTGAGATCAGAGGTGAGAGAAAGGGCTTTCTGATCGGGAGAGCCCAAAGAGAGTTGGATGAGAGATAACCGGATGAAGGAGTTTTTGGTATGATTTGTAACCATATAAGTTTTTGTTTTGGGTAATTAGTTTCACTGTAATAAAGGGGTATAGGGAGGGGTTTTTGGGCTTTTTACCTTACTTTAGTTGAGATGTAAATGGCTAGTTAAAAAATAGGACTTTTAATATAAACTGATAATTGCCCCATATAATTTCCTCCAAATTAGATTTCACCCTTTTGGACACCGAGATAACATCAAAAACCAAAACCAAAACCAACTCACAATTCTGCTCCACCTTCCAATGCCAGTAAACGTTCAACCAAACCTCACCAAGCGCCAAGCCGAAGAGATCACTGGTTCTGATTCCGATTCAGTTCCAAAGAAATCCAAAATCGAAGCTCAATATGACCTTAAACCGGAAGCTTCGATTCCTTATGAGCCGAAACTTCATAACAAGACTACTGTAAATGATAACATAATTGCAAATGAAGCTTCAGCTTCTATAAGCAATAACGTAAAGCTCCGTTTAATCGAAGCCGATGCAGCTGAGGATAAAGGCTGCAGGCATTCAATGGAGGATGCTTGGGTTGTTCTTCTCGACGCTTCTTTAGAATTTCCCGGAAAATTGAGGTTCAAAATAATTAAAATTATTTAGTTTGTGTATATGCAGCTAACATTAAATTAATTAATTAATACTTGTGGTAATTAGGTGTGAACATTTTCCTTACGATTTCTCGGAAAAACAAATTGATTAAAATTAGTTAGCTTGTGTGTGTATACGTACATGTAGCTAATATAAGATAATCAATCGTGGTGTTAAATAGGTGAGCATTTTGCTATATATGATAAGAATAAAGGTTGAAGCAGCTTTAGCAAATAACCGCATATATATTGGGTAGATGTATGTATGTATATGTAGTTGACTTTACATTACTGAGTATTTGAGATTTGATAGGCTGCACATTTAGTAATAAAAAGTGTAAATTTCACAATTGGTCCCTCTTTGATGCAACATAACCAAATATACCCATCAATAAAATTGGGGTATATTTAGCTACTTTTTGAAACAATACTTTCCAATTTCGCATAACTCATGAACCAGTTAATCAATCACCCTCAGTTATAATGATTTATACAAAGGGTCAACAAGTTTAAAACAAAATAATATCCGATATATCTACTGATAATACGTGGTACACAGGGTCTATGTTTTCTACTTTTGGAATAACGTAGAGATTTTACTACTTTTTAAAAGACAGGGTATTTTTTGCATAATAAAAAGTCATAGGGACCAATAGTAGAATAAGCCTGATATGTGTGTAAATTGAATAGGTGTGCACATTTTGCGGTATATGATGGACATGGAGGACGATTAGCAGCAGAATATACGCAAAAACATTTGCATAGAAATGTTGTTTCAGCAGGCTTACCACGTGAGTTGGTCTGTTTATTATTTTCCTTTTAAAAAAGGAATCTCATTTTTTATATTAATAATATTTCTTTATAATGTTATATCTCTACTTTACTTTCTCATCATTTCAATGTTTAATGGAATATGCAGTTGGATATTAAAGCTGCAAAGAAGGCAATACTTGAAGGTGTGCTTATCATTATACTATTATTTTTGTATTTTTGAGTCACAACCTGTTTATATTTAATTTATTAATTATTGTGTATTTCAGGATTCCGAAAAACTGATGAGTCTCTTCTACGAGAAAGCACAGCAGGTAATTCGTGTACTACATTTTCTGAACATAGTATAACTTGATTTTTGATTAAACTGCCATTTGGAAAATTTAAAAAAGAAATATAGAGTTAGTGTTTTAAAATAGGGTATTAAAAACTTGCATTGACCTGTTCTGCTTGTTTTATATATATATATTGTGTTAGGGGGATGGCAAGATGGTGCTACAGCTGTATGTGTGTGGGTATTAGATCACAAGGTAAACTAACTTTTCTATTTCTTTTTTGTCTTATATATTTGGCTTAATTAGCAATTTATTAACAGTTTTCAATTTTGAAAAGGTGTTTGTTGCTAATATTGGAGATGCAAAGGCAGTGGTAGCACGTGAAGCAGATGATGCATCGAGTACATTAAAAGCAATTGTTTTGACAAGGGAGCATAAAGCTATATTTCCACAAGAAAGGGCAAGAATTCAAAAGGTGACATCACTTTGGAATAATAATTTAGTCTTAAATTTTTTAATGAATATGCTTTGATTGTTTACATAGGCTGGAGGATCTGTAAGTTCAAATGGTAGAGTACAAGGTCGACTTGAAGTTTCCAGAGCTTTTGGTGATCGTCACTTTAAGAAGGTCTTTTTTAATCTTCCTCTCCATATGATGTTGTTTTGATAGTATATTATTATATTTTCACCTAATAATTATTGAATGCATGTGTATTATTATATCTGAAAAGTGTAGTTAATATGCAGATTGGTGTAGTTGCAACTCCAGATATTCATTCATTTGACCTTACACTTAGAGATCATTTTATCATTCTTGGGTGTGACGGATTGTGGGGGGTAAATTCCTCATTCTTTATTCAATTTGTTTCATCATGACAATTAAGTGAAGTATAAGTTGATTGTGTGTGTAGGTTTTTGGTCCAAGTGATGCTGTTGAATTTGTTGACAAGTTATTAAAGGTTTGTAGTAGTTGTATTAAAAAAGAAAAAGTTCTGTAGTAAATAATTTGATAATCTTATTTTTAATATGTTGATTTGATTGATAGGAGGGGTTATCTGTTTCATCAGTGGCACGTCGCCTTGTTAGAGAAGCTGTTCGTGAGCGTAGATGCAAAGACAACTGCACTGCTCTTTTAATTCTTTTTAAAAACAATTCCTAACTTTTTAATCGTCTAACCTTCTCATTACTATAAACTTCTTTTTCCATTTTTGCAAACTGTGTTAGATAATGATGATGCATGTTTAGATGTGACTATGGTGATTGAACTGTTGAACAAGCTATTACATTAATGTTGTATTACATATATCTTATATATGAATCATGACAAGGTAGAAGTTTGTGCTACTCGTAGTTTTTGTTGTTTGAAGAGGATGATGTTGGAAGATACCCGTCTTTTGTTTTATGAGGGGAAGTAGAATCATTTTCAACACAACAAACCATTATAACACTAAACTGGAAAGGAAATTATGGATACTGCAAAATATTTTATGCTTTTCAACTTTCTATTCAAGATTTTGTTTGAAATAGTATTTGCTAACTAATAAACTTTTCTAACCCCAATAATGATTAGTATCCATTTTTGCATTAAGAAAATTTGTACTATTATAAACATTTTGGCAATAGATAAAATCGTTTGTTGAAGTTTTTTCATAATATGTAAATTCTCTAAAACCTTCTTCACTGTCACATTTTGATTCACAAATTGCCTTCGACATAACCAGTGAATTCTATAAAAACTTATATTTCCTCACCAGAAATTATTTACTAAAGAACTTATCTAGTTCCAAATAGAGATCAGGATCATAAAAGTAGATTGATTAGCTTGCACTATGATAGTATGAGATACTAACTGATATTTGCAAGAGTTTGGTTGACTTATGTAAACGTAACAAAGACTTTATCTGCAACTTCACTAAAAAATCTACAATAATTTGTTATACCATTACATACCATGCATTTAATATTATTGATCTCGGAAAAGCCATTTACATACAATGCATCATTTAGCTTACACATACAGGCTCAATAACCGAACAGTAAAAAACAAAGTTTACTAGCACAATTTGGGAAAATATTGTTACATTTCTTTTAGTTATTTTGCTCCAAAAACATTTACAACGGATTTCTTATAGCATTTTCTGTATGTAGGAGGTCCAATCAACTTTTCCTGATCCAACAGATTTCTTACAACTGTAATGTTGTCAACATTCAAGGAAACCTCATGTACATTGGCTTGAAAGTTATAGTGAAAACTGTGATTAGAAATACATAAGAAGAATCTCATACAAATAAAACTTGATTTAGTAATCGATGATTCTATACAAGGGCAATGGATGTAAAACTGAATCATACACTTTTACACTACTGAGTATTTATTTAAGATAACAATCTTTAAGAAAAGGCCTAGTTACAAGATTCAACAATTTTTACTATTGAAGTGATTCAAGAAATTCAACAAAAACAGTACTCCTATATGCTAGTTAGAATGTGCTTACAGATCAGTTTTCTAGTTTGCTCAAAGACAAAAACAGAGACATCAATTGTTACTTTAACAGCAGAAAACAAAGGTCAATTAATTTGTGTACTACTTAACGAAAGCTTCACATAGAATCCTGTCTGTTTTGCTTTTTTTTTTTTTTTTTTTTATACAAACACTAACAAAGGGGACCAAGTTAGGCCCCAAAACATAACTAAGGATAGGTCTAGGAATACAATTGAAAATAGTTATATAGTTTGGAGCCATTTTGATTATTTTCCTAGAATTTTCTGATATAGTTTATACCAATAGGCACCTCGAAAAACAATCACTTTTGAAAAGAAAAAACACTAACTAACCAGATAAAGTGGTCACTAAAACAATATATCAGTAATCCAAATGAAAGATGTTGCATACACATCACAGAACTATCAAATCTCGCATTTAAATTTCCACCCTCCATAAAACATCACCTACACAAGAGAAATGATGATGATACAGTTTCTAAAAAATGCTTCCTAAAATTCATTTAAGGCTGCTCCTTCAACTTTCAAATTCAGCCTTCATATTCTCTTTTGAGTAGACTTTACTTGGGCTCTTATGTGGGCATCCAGCTGTCATAACTAAGGACAAATTATTCAAAGGAACCAAGCTATCAACATGAACATCAAAGTCAAATCCATGTTCAGATAAAACTCCCTTTTCTTTCATCATTTCGGTATGATAAAGTTTTTGTCCAGTATTAACATTGTAAACCATGATATCTTCTGCTGAACCAAAGACCATTAACTCCCTGCTTTTCAACCAGACAAGTGGCAGAAGATTCTGATGAATAATGTTTAATTGGCTTCGATCCTTTACATTAATATAAACCACCTTTTCCCATTCTTCATGTCCATTTTCTGGATCTTTCAGTAACCAAATATCAAATGCACACTTTTCATTCCGATCTCGCAAATACAAACAAACAGAATTCTCCATTGCAAGAAGACCATAAGAATCTTTCAATTGAGGAGGTATATTAATCTCTTTAAAAGCTTCAGTTTCCATGTCAAAACGAAGGATTATTGGGAATTCAACCTTACCTATAACCCTATGAAACCAATACGTGAAACCTCTTTTAGTAAGACAATTATGGTATCCAAATTTCAACAATTTCTTAGCAGTGTCACTTAACTCACTTATATCAACCTTTCTCCATGCTTTATCAACACCTACACTTAATATCAAACACCTTGATTGATCATCTGAATGACTCATCACTTTGTATACCCTTGAAGCAGCAACATATCCAAAACAACATTTACTTCTATCGAGGCGTTTTGGAAAAAGAGGGAGAGGGAGATACTCTTTTGTAACAAGATTCACAACATAAGAGGGGCAATTTGAAGTGCGCTCTATAGGACCAATTACATAAAGTAAGCCATTACAACTCCAACTAACCCTTTCAACAAACGCAGAGCTTACATCTTTCACCTCAAGAACTTGATTATGACCACGAGAGCACGGTTTAATAACATACCCAATACCCATGAGCTTGTAATGAATTAGTAGGCTGTTGGTGGTTAAGTTTTGGAGATGGGAATTGATAAAAACAGGGGATTTGATTACGTCATACCACTGTTTACAAACCAGCCTCATTACTTTGTAAAGAACATCTGCAGGAAGGCAAAGGAGTATAATGAATACCACATCATCAGGAAGATGATAATCTATCTGACTCCTCATATGACGGCTACTAACATTGCAAGAATCGCCAATCTGTTATCACAAAAAAGTGCAAAAGAACAATCAGAAATCAGTAATAAAGTAGAAGAAATTGCAATTAAGTCATTATAAACGAGATCATATATCTAGGGTTGAAGAAGATGTAATACATCGGTTTTGTCTAACTTTCTCTTCTCGGATACCATATTGGCCAGAGGTTTCAATTAGGCTGATCGGAAGCGGTGGCGGAAGTGGTGGCGGAAGCGGGAGGCGGAAGTAAGGGAGGGGCGGATAAAGAGGAGTGACTTGTGAGTCTATTTCCTTTCGCTTATTTAGGAGGAATATACATATTTAGGCCTAAAATTCTTAATAAGGGTTTCTTTTTATGTTTTTTTAAGGGTCTAACTAGATTTTTTGGCTGGTTAGGGTCACGTTGTAGGGGGTTCGCACCCGCATTTTTTTGATTTTTTGGGGTAGATCCCTCTATTTTATTTTTTAGGGGTACATCCCCACCGTTTTTTAAGTTAGGTCCATTTTTTAGTTAAGTACTTAGTCCATATTGTCCAAAATAGCGGGCTAGTCCAGAACGGGGGGATATAACCCACTAATTTTTCATTTTACCCCCTAAAATTACCACCTTACCCCCTCTAAAACACCACATTTACCCCCTAAAAATCATGTTTACTCCATGGTTACCCCTCAATTAGCAAAACAGGGGGTTCATACCCCCTGAATATCAAAATTTGCAAAAAGGCCCCACTAAACCTGCAAAAAACACCACTGCAAAAAAAAAATAAAACAACGAAACATAGCAGAGGGTAGCTAGATGAGTGGTGGTGGTGGTGGGAAGCTCGCTGGTGCGTGGTGGTGAGCTGGTGGTGGTACTAATTCGCTGGTGGAGGTGGTGTTGGGTTCTATGTTATGGTCCTGATTTAATTTTTGTTATTTATGGGGCCAGCCCCAAGTTGGTTTTGTTCAGTATGGGGCCAAACCCATGTAACTCTATAACTAGGAAAAAAACACATAAAAACTTAGTTGAATTTAATTAAAAAAAGAATGAAAATATCAAAACGAGATGGGCCCGTACCCACGATGAACGAGGGTAAAATGGTCAAAAGTCCAACCAGAAAATTAAAAAGAGACCTTAAAAAATAAGTTTTGGTAACTAAGCTTTAAAATATAATTGTAGCAAAAAATAAGCTTCAATTTGTATTTTCCTCCTTGAGTAAACCCATTTAAGATGCCCCAAATTTTCATACATTAAATAATATTTATTGTTAAAAATGACTGTTTTTTGGATGGGTCTACCGGGTTATAAAACTCATCAAACCCGTTAACTGGATGGTGACATTAATTGATTATTATAACAAAACACATGTCATTAGATTATTGAATTAATTATTTTTGTAAGTTTAAAACATGGGATATATGTATAAATATGATTAGTGTAGGTTCATCCAATATTGGATGGAAGAATTTTCTTAATTGAATACTAGAAAGGTTATTGTTTTTTACAGGTACGATTAAAGAAAAAGTTTTTTACCTATTTGTTTTTGAATACTCCTTTAAATCCAAAGAACCACACCAAATTTACTTTTCTAAATTTTTTTTTTGTTTTAATCTAAACTACTAGATTTTTTATCTCTAATTTTATTTAATCCAAGACTCGAGAAGTGAGGATCTATCCTTGTTGAGCTTTTCATACTCATTGCTTGTCACCTAACACTTTTTGATATAGTATCAGTTCTCATGTTCAGGCATCTAAGGATGTGGTTACATAAGTGTACATACTACACTATTGGTCGGTGTTATCAATTACGCAAAATAGCCAAATATACCCATGTTCAAAAAGTATTATATAACCCCTATATATTATAGATTAATGTGCAATTATACCCCTCCACAAGGTTTATGTTCTATACTTTGGCAATAACACGGTTATGTTTTCTTTTTTTGAAAAGACGTGGTATTTTTTAGATAATATAAAGTCACAAAGACCCATAGTAGAATCAACCTTATATGTGTGAATTAAATAGGTGTGCACATTTTGCGGTATATGATGAATTAAGGACGATTAGCAGCATAATATACACAAAAATTTTGAATAAAAACATTGTTTCAGTAGGCTTACCACATGAGTTGGTTTGTTTTTTATTTTCCTTGTAAAAAGAAATGTCATATTTAATTTTAATAATTACTAATAATGTAATTTCTACTTCAGTTTTTTTATCATTGCAACATTTAATCGAATATGCAATTGGATATAAAAGCTACAAAGAAGCCAATACTTGAAGGTGTGCTTATCGTTATATTAGTACTTTATTCATTATTACATAAATTTAGGATTCTGAAAGACTGATGAGTCTATTATACAAGAAAGCACAACATGTAACTAGTGTACCACATTTTCTGAACATATTATAACTTGATTTCTGATCAAACTACCACTTTGAAAATTCTAAAAAGAAATATAGTGTTGGTGCTTTAATGTAGGATATTAAAATCTTGTGCTTTGGTTGATTTACTTATATTTTGTTAGGGGGTGGCAAGATGGTTGTTAGAGTATAAATCTCCTGTTCTCCACCTTATTCTAACCGTTCAAACTTTTAATTGAATTGACAATTTAACATTGTATTAGGGGCGTGGTGTTTAATTGAATCTCCTGCTTGGTGTTTTCACGAGGGATTCAAAGATTTGGTAACTAACAGTTGGGTTCAGACCGAGCGATCATTCGTGGAAAATATTAATTGCGTTCGAAGAGATATTCAGGTTTGGAAGCGAGAAGCGTTTGGAGATATCTTTAAGCGGAAAAAGAGAATTATTGCGAGATTATCGGGTATTCAGAGGGTGCTCCAAGTATCATATAATTCATCCTTGGTTGACTTGGAAAAAAGACTTCGCATGGAATTCGAGAGTACGTTAGCACAAGAGGAGGCATTATGGTTTCAAAGAGCTCACACTGATCGAGTTAACTCGGGAGACAGAAATACAGAATACTATCACAGGGTCGCGCAAGCTAAGAGAAGCAAAAGAAGAGAGCTACGGATTCGTAATGGGGAGCAGGAGTGGATAGATGACAGTAATATGGAACGAGAATGGGTTCGCGGCTTTTTTCAGAACCTTTTCTCAATTACAGAGGGCGAAATGGGCGGTTTCTCATTACCGCAACTTCAGCGTTTTGAGGTGAGAGATATTGAGTCACTTAGTGGAGTAATTTCCGATGAGGAGGTTCGCTTAGCCGTTTTTCAGATGGATCCGAATAAAGCCCCTGGCCCGGATGGGATGACAGCCGGTTTCTACCAGAATTGTTGGGAGATTGTGGGTTCAGATGTGTCAGAAATGACTAGGTGCGCGTTTAGTAGTGGTCGATTCCCGAAGGAGGTCTTAGGAACCCTCATTCATCTCATTCCTAAGATAGGGAATCCGGAATACATGTCTCAATTCAGGCCGATAAGTCTTATAAATGTTTGTTACAAGATCAGCATGGAAGTTTTAGTTAACCGAATGCGTCCCATTCTAGAAGAGTATATTGGACCATTTCAGAGTAGCTTTTTACCGCAGCGGTCAACTATTGATAATGTGGTTTTGGTTAGCGAAGTGGATCATTTCCTCCGTCACACGAAAGGGAAAAAGGGATTCATGGCCATAAAAATAGATCTCGCGAAAGCCTATGATAAAGTGCGGTGGGATTTTATTCGCGATTCTCTCGAGTCACTAGGGGTACCTGGAAAGTGGATTGAACTTGTTATGCATGGTATGAGCGATAATGAACTAAGTGTATTATGGAGAGGTGTTCCTTTACCGCCATTCAAACCAGAGCGGGGAATCCGTCAAGGCGACCCCATCTCTCCGTATCTGTTCGTTATTTGCATGGAGCGCCTCTCGATGCTTATTCAGAGACGAGTAGAGACTGGAGAGTGGCATCCTATTCGGCTCAACGCAGGGGGGTTCCCGATCTCTCATATTTTCTTTGCAGATGACCTTGTATTATTTTCGGAGGCCTCCGTTCATAATCTTGTTATTTTGTAGGATACTTTGGATACCTTCTGCAAAGACGCTGGACAAACTATTAGCAAGGATAAGTCGATAATTTATTTCTCCGGAAATGTAGAGGAAGAGGTGGCTGTGGACATCACATTAAGGAGTGGTTACAGAAGGTGCGAGGGGTTGGGGAAGTATCTTGGAGTACCCATCCTTTCGGCTAAAAGACATAGAGGGTTCTATGGAGAGATCATTTCTAAGCTTCAAGGTAAACTCGCGAAATGGAAAGGAAATACCCTCTCATTGGCAGGTCGAATTACGCTAGCGCAATCCGTTCTAAGTGCTTCACCGCTTTATGTTATGCAAGTCGAGAGATTGCCGGTTTATGTTTGTCAAGAAATAGATAAAGTTCGTAGGGAATTTATTTGGGGCATTACGGAGGAACAGAAACGTATCAATTGGATAGCTTGGAGGAATATATGTAAACCTAAGGCTTTGGGGGGTCTTGGGCTTAGGACGGCTGCAGAAATGAACTCAGCATTAATAGGGAAACTGGGCTGGAAGATGTTTCACGGGGTCAATCAGTTATGGGTTCTTATCATGAGACAGAAATATTTCAAATCACTTTGTTTACGTTATGAATCTAGAGCATGGGATTCGAGAATGTGTAGAACCATCGCGGAAGGTATTGCCGTAGTTAGACGGGGATCCCGATGGTTCATGTATAACGGTTTGGAAGTGGGTTTTTGGTTGGATGTTTGGGTAGGGGATTGTCCGTTGATTGATTGTGTTATTGGGACAGTGGATATATCAGATAGGTATAGAACGGTCAGTGAGTATTTATTGGAGGAAGGTGGGTGGGATTGGGAGCAATTTCAGTCTCTACTACCTCATTCGAAACTTTTAGAAATTACGGGTATCACAGTACATCGGGATTTGGAAGACAAAGACAGGTTATCTTGGACAAAGGAGCCACATGGGATCTATACGGCTAAATCTGCCTTGTGGGATAATGAGATGGTCGATTCGAGTCCGGGGATCAAGTGGGATAAGATATGGAAATTAAAATGCCCTCAACGCATTAGAATTCTAGTCTGGAGAGCAGTACAAGAGAGGATAGCAACTTGTGGGAATTTGTGTCTTCGTGGGGTGATAGATTCCGGTTTGTGCAGGGTCTGTGGTTTGGTAGAAGAAACCTCGCAACATATATTCCAGGAGTGTGTGAAAGTAAGAGAGATTTGGAAGCGTTTACGAATCGGAATCAGTAGAGATATTGATCAACAAAGGGAGCAAGAGAGTAGCAGGTATCCGGAAGTCACAGGTGTTTCAGGGACTGAAGGTGCAATTTTCGAAAACTTTGAAATCTTAGCAGGTTCACAGCGAATAAAGTCTGGGATTTCATCACAGCAGCTCAATCGAACTCGGGTCAGGATGCAACATTTGGAAAAGGATCAGGCTTGGCGTGGACATGATGAGGCAGAACCATCAGGGATCAGCCGCGATAGAGCAGGTGAACGATTCAGAGCTGCAAGTCAGCGGCAAGGTCATCGACTGTCTAGGCAGAGCCTGTCCAGCAGCCCAAGCAACACGATCCAGCGCGAAAGTTATGTAACAGAGAGGGAGGACAGATTCATGGTTAGTTCGCAAGGAGAACGGAACAGGGAAAATATGGAATGGTGGAATAAAAACATTTTAAATAAGAGTACTTATGCAGGTATTCAGTGGAATATTTTTTTTGGCACAATGGTTGATCTGGTATGGAAGGCGAGAAATGAAACAACATTGGATGGAACGGACTTTCCGACACCTGAAAGTATGATTAGAAGAGCGAAGTCAGTTGCAACCGGCTATGCGAGAGTGTGGGGCCGAATACCGGGTAAGTTATCAAGGGGGACTCAATGTAGTAATTTTGTTGGCTGGGTTAAACCGAAAAGGGGTTTTAAGTTAAACACCGATGGAAGTCTGAACAAGTGGCGGAAACGGGGAGGAGGAGGAGCTGTGATTAGAGATCACGAGGGTCAATGGATTTGTGGATTTTCGATGAGAATAGATCATGAACTGGTGACAATAATTGAGTTAATTGCATTAAGTTATGGTCTGCAAATGGCTGAGGAGATGGGTCTTAAAGAAATCGAGGCGGAGATAGATTCTCATGAAGCTTTGGAACTGATTTGTAAGAGGGAGCACAAACGGGGACCGGCTGCGGAATGGGTTCAGAGAATTAACTATGCACTCATGATGAATCCTTCTTTTAGTATAAAAGGGATATATAGAGAAAGTAACAGTTGCGCGGATTGGCTGGCTAAGGTAGGTGCGAACCAAGAGGTACAGTATTGCAGACATAGCGACCCTCCAGATGGTGTTTGGAGCATTCTTACTAAAGATCAAATAGGGTGGAAGGTCCCACGGTTAACTCATAACCCGGGCTTACTCATGAATGTGCTAGCCTAGGTTCCGATGTGGTTTTGCTAATTTTTTGTTTGTGATTCACGATCTTTTCAGATCTCCTATGTAATGAAAAAAAAAAAACATTGTATTAGAGTTTCAGGTATTTAAGGTCCTGAGTTCGACTCTCTTAACTGCTACCCACCTCGATATCTTCACGTGTATTGCTTAGACCAATCCATATCTTCTACTAATATAATTTGTTTTCTGCCTTACTCCAGCAGTTCGAACCAACTGACAGTGGTGCTACAACTGTATGTGTGTGGGTATCAGATCACAAGGTAAACGAACTTATCTATTTCTTGTTTATCTTATATTTGTCTCGATAAGAAATTTATTAGCAGTTTGTGATTTTACTTTTCATTATTAATATTGACAAAGTGTTTGTTGCTAATATCGAAGATGCAAAGGCAGTGGTAGCATGTGAAGCAGATGCGAGTACATTAAAGGCGATAGTTTTTACACGGGAGCATAAGCAATATTTCCACAAGAAAGGGCAAGATTTCAAAAGGTGCTCTAATGAATATGCTTTGGTTGCTTACATAGGCTGGGGGATCTGTAAGTTCAAATGGGAGAGTACAAGGTCGACTTGAAGTATCTAGAGCCTTTGGCAATCGTCACTTTAAGAAGGTTCCTTTGTTATTGTCTTGATAGTATATTATCATATTTTCACCTAATAATTTTTTTCCGAACAATTATTGAATGCATGTATACGATTGAGTATTATATATGTAAAGCGTAGATAATATTCACAAAAATTACGTGAAGTATACGTTGATTGTGTGTGTAGGTTTATTTTTGGATCTAGTCCTTGGTATTTGCAAAAAAGTGGCATAATGCTCCCTCTCATCGGATGGACTTGAACATCTCGCATAAAATTGTTACATCGACACAAATATAGACACATAATTTGACACATAACAAACAAGTATAAATACAATAATAAACACTTATTCGAGATTAATAAATAATATGATAGGGTAGAATAATCAACTTATTACCTTAAATCGCAAAATAAGAACATTAAACTAAAATATATGAATTTAGGAAAAAGATCCAACAATAAAGAAAATAATCAGATCAATGGAATTTGAATGATAAATACATGGTATAAAATAATTTTTTATATATCATTATAAAATTAAAATAATGTTTTAAAATTAAGAAATTGATTGATATGTTTTTTTTTTTGACGTTGATTGATATGTATTTATAGCAAAAGTTTAGATGTCACGTTGGATGATATTAATTTAAAAAATGATAATAAATTAATGTGCTTCTCTGATTGTAATGGATAAATTCGGAGTTGTATAATAAAATGAGGAGCCAATTAGAGAGAAATGCCTATTAGAAAAAATATTTAAAAAAAGGTGCCTCCAATAAGACATTTTATAGAAAACAGCCCCACCCCAAAATACCCTTACAAATGATAATTAAAAAAAAAAAAAAAGAAGTTAGATACTTTAATAGTTATTAAAGTATAAAAGAAAAGAAAACAAAACAAAACAATTATACACACGGCACACAAACACACACACCACACACACTAGGTCTTTGAGAGCAGGAGAAGAATCGGCGGCGAACGGTGGTGAACGGCGGCGACGGTGAACAAGAAAGAGATACTATACTCCGGCGAGCAAACTAGGAAGCAACATCTATCGATCAAACTAAAGATTAGACCCCAAAATCCAAAAGAAACCCATAAGTAAGTAAAATATAATCCTATTTTTATGTTAATTTTGAGGTTTTTGAAAGTGTTTTTTGGATTAGAAACTGTTTTTGTGTGATTCATGTTGATTTTGTTTGATTTCTTACACATTTCTTGGGTTTCTAGGGTTTAAAATAGGATTATTTGATGAATGTGTTCAATTTACTGTGATCAACATGAACGAAAGATGGATTAGAGTCATAAAATGTGAATAATGTGTTAAACAGGGATCTAAAATGCAATTACTGCATAATGCAGAATTCTGCACAATGTTTTTCGTAACTGTATTAAACATGGAATTCCATGTTTAATACAGTTATCAAATCATGAAATTACATGTTTTGAAAACTGTATTAAGATAGAATGTGTAGTTTAGGGACCTTAAGTGTAATTACTGCATATGGAATTCTGCAGAATGTTTTTAGTAACTGTATTAAACATGGAATTCCATGTTTAATACAGTTATCAAATCATTAAATTACATGTGTTGATAACTGTATTATAGATAGAATGTGTAGTTTAGGGACCTTATAGTGTAATTACTGCATAATATAGAATTTTGCAGAATGATGTTAGTAACTGTATTAAACATGGAATTCCATGTTTAATACATTTATCAAAACATGAAATTCCATGTTTTGATAATTGTATTAAACATGAAATTTCATGTTTTGATAACTGTATTAAACATGGAATTAACTCAATTCAGGCTACTAATATGTTTTCTTGTGCTTGGAGTTTGTGTAAAAATAGGTGAAAATGGCATTAAGAAGAAAAGTTATCAAGTCAAGACTACTAATTTGTTTCTTGTGGTTGGAGTTTGTGTAAATACAAGTAAAAATGCCTCCAAGAAGAAGATTTACTGATGAACAAGAAGATGATAAGATACAAGCAGTGAAAAGGAAGAACTACTAGCTTTTCTAAGTGATGAGCAGCCCCTTAGTGGATTATATTCATTGAAGAGTGTATATGCAGTTCAACAAAAACAAAGATCAAAGAATCAGTTATCTAAAAGAATATTGATGAATGTGTTGACGTTTTTATTATTATATTGAAAAGAGTATTTCGTATTTAATTATACTTATTTTGGAATGTTTTAAAATGTAATGTTTAAAATGACTTGTTAATTTATTAAGTATTATGAAGGATTTGATTAGAAATGGAAATTGATTAGTATTTCATATTGTGAAGGATTTGATTAGAATAGTTCTGATACCAACAAAAAATTCAAAAAAGCAGGCAAAATCCGCAACACATTAAAATGACATGTAAATTCCATGTTTGAAAACATGAAATTCCATGTTTGGAACATGAAAATTTACTAACCTGCACACTAACAAGTTAAGCTACTCGAATCGAAACCTATACAGAAAGATAATAATTATAAAGGAATGAACCACAACACAATATAAAAACAAAAAGGATCCAAAACATAACAATAGAAACTGTAAAAATCGTTAAACCAGTGAATATTAAAAAACTATTACAAGAATATAATGATCATAAAAAATAATCATAGAGCAACTTGACAATTTTCGGCATTGACCGACGTGACTGATTAGTTGACTCAAACGGTTGCTTTTCAGAACCAAATCTTTGTGACTACCAAATGTATGCTACTTGGGATCGTGGAAACACGTAATCGAAAACAGAATCGAGAGTCGGAAAAGGTCAAACGAACGCATATAACGTTGAGAACCGAACTTTACTACAACCATAACCATCTGCAGAAAACAAGTCATGACATAAGTACTAGAATACAATAACACAAACAAAGGAAGAAGTAGAAAAGGGAAAAAATTCCGTGCAGTCGCAGAATTCCATGTTTTAAACATGGAATTCCATGTTTCATACAGTTTCATACTGTTTTAAACATGGAATTCCATGTTTAAAACATGGAATTCTGCGACTGCACAAACCTCTTCACAGAATTAAAGCTCAAACACACACTCTACTCCGATTAAAACAGTTTAAACACAGAATTTAGCAGTGTAGAAGCAAAATATGAACAAAATGAAGAGTATAACACATAATTTACAGAAAATAAGGCAAAATATGAAGAAATGAAGAATGTAAACACATTATCATAACAAAAAGAGCTTAAACACAAAATTTTGCAAATATCAAAGCAAAATATGAACAAAACTAAGAATATAAACACAAAATCATAACAAAACAAGCAATTACAAGAGAAAACCCTTCAAAAGAGTAGAATTGCTTCAAGTTGCAAAGTAGGATGAAAATGTGAATCAGCAAAATTCCATGTTTTAAACATGGAATTCCATGTTTCATACAACTTCATACTGTATAAAACATGGAATTCCATGTTTAAAACATGGAATTCTGCGCCTGCACAAACCTCTTCACAAAATTACAACTCAAAACACACAATCTATTGCGATTAAAACAGTTTGAACATAGAATTTAGCAATGTAGAAGCAAAATGTGAACAAAATGAAGAACATAACACTAAATTTACAGAAAAAGAGGCAAAATATGAAGAAATGAAGAATGTAAACACATTATCATAACAAAAAGAGTTTAAACACAAAAATTTGCAAACATCAAAGCAAAATATGAACAAAACTAAGAATATAAACACAAAATCATAACAAAACAAGCAACTAGAAGAGAAAACCCTTCAAAACAGTAGAATTGATTCAAGTTGCAAAGTAGGATGAAAAAGTGAATCAAAATGCTTTCAAAATAGAGAATACATACACATGTATACGTATATCTAGAAAATCAAACCTGCAAATCAGTAAAACAACAAAATGAAATCAAAATTAAAAAAAAAATTAAAAAAGACCGAGACGAGAGAGATAGAGAGCGTGAGAGATAGAATAGATGTTAGTTTACCTTTACAGAAGAAGAGTAAACCGATTAATCTTCGTGATAAGCTTGGTGAGTGTGAGTGAGCTTCGTAGCTCATCAATAGATATGGAGAAAACCGTTACAGGAAAGAGAAATGGAGAGAGAGAGAGAGAAATAGAGAGAGAATGTGTGTAAGTGTGTGAGCTAATAATTGGGGAATTAATTACCTAGTTTATAAGAAGTAGTATTTATATTGGGTAAAAATGGAAAATAAATAATTAAGGGGAGTTTTTTTCTAATTAGTTAATTAAGAAGGCATTTATCTATAAATAAAAAACTTAGAGGCTTAAAAAAATTAGAAGCCTAATTAATGAGGCATTTCTCTCTAATAACCCCTAAAATGAGATATATGCATTGACATTATTTTTATAGCTTCTCCTCCTTGATATCAATTGATTCCAATTCTATTAAATTTGTTAGACTTGGACCATTAAAGTAATAACCTCTTTTTTTGTCAACATTAAAGTATAACCCTAGTTTCTTACTTCTCTATAAATACACATTTAGTGTGTATTATTATTTACACCTATAAAATATAGTTATCCTTGTAATTTCTCTTTTATTATAGTGAAATTCTCTCATTTTCTTTTGGTTTTTCGTGTCTTGAATTTCCACGTAAATATCGTGTCAATTATTTACTTGTGTTTTTTATTCATTCAATCTTTTTCTATAAAATTGGTACCAGAGCATAAGGTTATATAGTTTGCACAACAAGTTTTAATTTATAATTTTTTACAAGAATAGACACAAGAGTCCTTGGAGATTTAGTTTTATTTATTTTTGTTTTTCCTTTGTCTTCAAAATAAAAAGCTGAAAAAAAAAGTTGCTGCTATAAATCAGGATTTACATCATGATTTCGACTATTTTTTCCAGAAACTTATTGAAGCAAAGTTGTCTAACTTATTCTAACGATTAGAACGACATATTATTCATCAACTTTCATTAAGAATCGATCAACATAATCTCAAATTAGGGTTTTGAAAATTTCGAAACTAATTCGATATTTTCCTCAAAATTCATACGTTTTTTGGAGGAATTAGTTGATAAAAGTTGTTCCCCTCATTCTAAGGATCATAACGGGTATTTAAGTAACAAATTTGGTGCAGTGTGGAGTGAGAATTCATTGGGTAATTTTTGAAAGTATTTGGGTCGGATCTGCAACCCATATGGAAAAGAAGACGAAGTGGAGTTATCATGTGCGACAAGGAACACCAAAAAATCGTTTACCCTGCTTGTGAATAGTTAAAAAAATTCTAGTCACTGCATTTGCTTCTTACATATAATATTACTAGGTATAGCCCGTGCCTGAAGGCACTTTAAAAAATAAAATTCCAATTAATTGTTCATTTTTCGTTTTTTCATAACAAATGCTTAAAAGTTAGAATGACTATTTGTTTTAAATATGTAAATCTAAATTATAGGTAGAGTGTATACCAAAACGATATGAAAAAATTGATTATAAGATTCAAATAAACCATAAATATGTATATAATCTATCAAACAACCAATAAATAATTTAAAATACAAAAATAACTAAAAAGTAACAGAATCGAAATGTGTGGATCGTATAAAATTAAGTTCTAATCTGCGTGCATAGATCTCATAACTCTACAAAATGTCGCTGTGTCAACATACACATATCGTCCAATGTGGGGAACCTGAACGACAACCTGTTCATTTGAAAAGTATAGAAGATTAGTTCATAATTAAATATCATATACATTAGTGTTAAATTTATGTGAATTTTTACCATGTGATTGAGATTCCATCTAGCTAAGCGTTTTCCTTTTATCCAGTCATCATGCATGATTTTCTTCCAATGCTACAAATATAATTTAAATAAACTATTATTCGAAGCAACAAACTTGTATTAGGAAAAAAATTTAGAAATAAGAGTTTTTATTATCTTACTTGTTGGTATCTTATGCGATATAATTCCTCCTCGCCCCTTACTGTTACAATCACATTTTTTGTACGAAGAAATTGTACCTACAAATAAATGCAAGAGTATATTACTAATAAAACATACACCATTGAACTAAGTACTGGGTATAAGATTATTCACTTACGACATTCATGAGTTGTGGATTTTGACGCAAAATTGGAGAACGGTTTATTGCTCGACTTATGTAGATAGTCATTTCGATTCTTTTATTTTTTTGTGAAACCTGTATAATAATATCAATTATATATTAGTTACAATAGAATGACATAATGGAATATATATATATATATATATATATATATATATATATATATATATATATATATATATATATATATATATATAAATATATATGTATATATATATATATATGATCGTTCGTGTTGTGAGCTTACTTATAATATACATTATATCAAAACTTCAGGGTATACAATATTAGTTGTTGTTTGTTCACCATCAGGAAGAAGTACACGTATGCGATCATAACTCGTGCATCTAGATAATGCAACATATAGTTGTCCATGACTAAATACAGGTATTCGCAAATCGATACCAACGAATTTCACAGATTGGCCTTGTGACTTATTGATGGTCATGGCATAGGCTAAACGTACAGGAAATTGTCTCCTTGTCATCACAAATGGTATTTCCGAGTCAGAAGGTGTCAATGATATTCTTGGAATGAATACCAAATTACCCGATTTATCTCCATTCAAAATGCGGGCCTCAATAACACGTGTTGAACACCTGACAACCATTAACCGTGTGCCGTTACACAATCCGTCCTTCGGGGCAATATTCCTTAACAACATGATAGGAGCACCCACTTTCAATTCCAATTTAAACGGAGGTAACCCACTCGGATTCAATGAGTTTAAATACTCATTTGGATATCGAGACGTAATAGATTTATCTACCTGATCCTCTTCAGCCATCTTATCAGCTGCTAGATATGTCTGAAGTGTTCCAGGGAAAATACCAAGTGCAAGATTGTTGATCTCACTAACATCATCATTTCGCGCAGACAGTATAGTGCGTTCATTAAGATAAGTGTTAGTTACAGTTTCGAAGTCACGCAAGTTGGGATATGTTGAAGATATCAAATTGTTCAAATCTGTGCACTTGCACATTGTCGTTGGGATCTCCATTAATTCTTCTGGGTTAGAGCCAATCTAGAATAATTAACAAACACTTAAATTATTGAATATAATTAAATACATTTTTTTATTAAAATTAAGAAAACCCTTTAAATCACCTTTAGTAGGAATTCGGCAAAATCAGAGTTCCCGTTAATTGAGTTGTTGAGACGCATATTAATATTCAATGTAAGCACATGAATTTTTCTCCAAAGTAAAGAACGTCTTAATGAGGCTCCCACTATCTGTTCGCGTACACCCTTTGGTATAACTGGTAAAATTTGTCGGAAATCACCTCCGAGAACAACAGTGATGCCCCCAAATGGTTGCTCATTTTTCCGTATATCCTGTAATGTTCGATTTACAGCTTCAACACAATTTCGATTTTGCATCGGAACTTCATCCCAAATTATTAGACTTGTTTTCCGTATCAACTCAGCCTGGAGGGATTGTTTAGAAATATGACAAACAGAGTCTTCCACAATTTTTAGCGGTATCGAAAACGTGGAATGTGCAGTTCGACCTCCAATCAATAACAAAGAAGCGATTCCTGACGAAGCTACATTAATCACAAAATAATTCAAACTCCGACATTTTGTTGAAATTGTATTGTATAAAAAGGTTTTTCCAGTTCCAGCACCTCCATTCAAGAAGAAAGTCACACCTTTATTATTAAACACAGAATCAACGATCTTATCGTATGCGCTTCGTTGTGCACTGTTTAGTCGATCAACATTTATATTTACATCCATATCTTTTGCTTCCCTTTGAAGTTGTAAATGTTCTCTTATCAATCGATTTTCTACAACCGAGCTCCAATTCCCTACTGATCGTGGCATCGGAGGAAAGTCCCTTAAAGTTTTTGCCGATTCCATCAACAATTCTTCTATTAAATATAAACCGTAGTCTTGCACGTCCTTTTCGGTGGGAAAGGGAATATCATATGATGTACGAATCATGTGTGCAAGATCGTCACATATGTGCACAGAAAACTCTCTCCACAATTCGTGTGGGTGAAGTGGGTGACACTGAGTTAATATGATCGCAAATAACCTTCTCAACTGATATCCGGTTTGCATATCTGAAGCCTCTTTCATACATTGCACCCACTCGCCATCGTCCTCTAAGAGTCCTCTAGCTGAACACGCTAACTTAAATGTATCAAACAATTTCCCCTTAACTGTACGTAAACACTCAAACGAACGTGGTCCTTTGACAACAGTGAGCAACAAACGAAGGTAAAATCTTTCTCCACAGTTAGGGCTAGCAAAGTACATGCGCCCAATAGCAAAACCTCTCTTTCTTACCGTCCAAAGCTGGTCCTTTTTATTCCAAACAAAATATTGTGGGAATTCTTGGTACGTAAATTTACGTGCAAACTCATCATTCGCGCAACACTCAAAAAATCCTGTTAAGGTTGACTTTTGAACACTTACCCTCTTTATAATTTCATCCATTGAATCTTCTTGATCAAACACAACTTGATGCCCCCCCGGGACATGTAGATGTAATCGTACTACTGTGGGGCTCTCTTCATGCAAATGATATCGAAATATACGCCATGCTGCTTCATGGGGTCCGATGTATCTGGAATCAAGATATAGTTTGACCTCATCCTCACCCAACACCATTGTTGCACGATCATGACCTTTGTATATGTACTTGTGGATGTACTTGACACACCTTATTCCAGCACAGACTTCAACATTTATGTGACAATCAAACATCTTTGAAAGGTATGGATTGTATGGTACTACGTCCCTATTATCCACGCTCATACCTCTAACTTCATAAACACGACCATCATCACGGCGACGATAAATTGGATATCCGTCTTGATCCATCGTTGTGGTTTCTGTAAATTCTCTCGGATACTTCTTTGTACATTTATTATTCTCCATGCATGTTGCTTTTGTATTCCGAGAACCACACGGTCCATGAACCATGCAGGTTTTAATGGTTTCAAATAGTAGAGGGTCATCCTCTGGATCTGGAAATTCTGCACATACTAAATTATCGACTTGCAAACTTGTTCGAATTTTATCTGGTCCCGCCAAGAATATCAACAAATGCATATGTGGTAGACCTCTCTTTTGAAACTCAATTGTATAAACCTTTGCAACTTGTAATCCGAACACACCTTTTTCACATATTACTTTCAATAGCTGGTTTTTTTTCAACTCAAATACACGTGTAACTAAATCAGGCCTATCGTATACATTTTGATGTGGAAGTAGAGCGGAGACGATCTCTGGCCATTTTGGATTCGCTGTCATAGTTAGGAAAATATCCGGATGTTGATTGTAGCGGGTTATAGCCATTGAATCTTGGAATATCTCGTGCATATTTCTTGAACTTCCCGTGAAACTCGACGGAAGGATGACCCGCTTACCAACATCACTGGGAAGCAAACCTTCTATGTTGGCATTTTTAAGATCGCCATAAACTTCAACCCGGAGTTTTGTTTGATTAAGCTTAATGTAATTCAATCTATTTTGCTCTGTCGAGGCCCAAGCATCTACCAAAAACTCCTGAAAAAGTTTTCCTCCTCTAAGGATAGTGGAATATTCTGTATCACGCTGAAAGAGCCGGTAGCTGAAATACTCCACTTGAGTCATCCTCAAAGTGGTATAATCTTTATTATTTACATCCCATTTTTTGAAATCGGGATCCCATCCAAGCTCCCCGTATGGAAAAAAAAGAACATAATGTAAAGGTAGGTAACATGGGTGACATTCGCTGATCTGCATAAATTTATTATCCCCTTTTAGATGTAAAATAATGTCTCTCATTGAACTTATCTCAGTTCCATCACCCGGTATAATCACAGCCACTTCATCTGCAGTTGGAAGATTATATCTCCTTATATCGGTTGCCTTAGAATAATGCAGAGATGCTGGGATATTTTTAGACGCGTTACCTTCCTCACTTAAGATATCTTTTGCCCGAATAAATTTCTCAGGGAATGGGTTGTTATTTTTCAAACAATCTTGAATTATCCGAAATACTTCTGGATTTAGTTTATCATTTCTGTTAATGCGGGCGGCTAAGGCTTCTGCTGGATCAAAAATATACAACTGAGAATATACGGGGTTTTGATCAGTTTGTGGTATTAATGATCCAGTTCGGTGTCGCAATTCTCCGTGTATCGTAAATGTAGACGGCCCTTTTCCTCCTTTTAATTCATGCACGATTCCTCCCAAACTCGTAAAAGCATTGGCCGAATTATACGCTCTCGTGTGACTTCGAAATGATTTACTCAAATCAGTACATCCATCGTATAATTCTTTTAGTTCCAATGGGGGTGTTCGTAGTTCAGATAGTTTGATTTTTCCTTGAAAGCAACATTTGCCGAAATTTGCAACACCGGAACGTGACAATTTTTCATCCTTCCAGTGCAAAGCATGACAATGTTTGCATTCTACATTCATATCACCAAGAGAAAACCGTTCTACTTTTTTGTGTCGATGTTGAGACATGACCCTCATAGGTGTTATTGGATCGGTAATCGGTGAGTTCAATGTATTCGTATTTTGCAACGAAATAACAGGTTCGATATTTGAATTTAGATACAACTTTCTACGGTTAGATCTATGTGTATTGTCTTGTTCTTTAGCCGTTGCTGGTTGGGAAACATGATTTTCTCTTACACGTTTCTGGATGTTTCGCTTGACTGGCCTCTTTTTGGAAATGTAATTATCTACCGAATCCTTTAAGTTGTATAATAAACATCGAGTTAATCATACACGTTAAAATCATAGGTAGATTCAACACATATATACAAAATTGACCAGATAAGAGAATATTATACCGTTGGTGGCGTGTTCGAGGGTAGACTTCGATGTTGAGCACGGGTATATGGGAGGGGGGTAACATTAAATTCCATATCTTGATTTTCCAGACCCTGACGGTATAATAGTGCTCTAGATATAAAATTATCAACATGTACCTTTAATTCATAGTTAAAACTACATGTTAGGAGCAGTGTCAACAATTATACACATAATCGGTTAAAGGTTTAAACAGTATACCGTTGGTGACGTGTTTGGGAGGAATCTGGGTTGTTGAGTGAGGGTATTTGGAAGAGGGGAAACATGAAATTCCATCTCTTGATTTTCAATCCCTTGACGGGATAATATAGCTCTGGATATAAAACTATCATCATGCACCTATAATTTGTAGAGAATAGTACATGTTAGAATTATATTGTGTCAACAATTTGACACATAATGGATAAAATTAGAGTAGAGAGTTTACCATTGGCAAAGAGTTCGAAAGGATAGGAGAAACATGAGATCCTTTTTCTTGATTCTCTAGATTCTCTAGATTCTGATGGGATAATAGTGATCTAGATATAAAGTTATCAGCATGTACCTTTACATTGTAATTAGACATATATGTTAGAATCTTCTGTAGATTCAAGACATCTTTAGGTAACGAACTAAAGAATTAGATAATGTACCATTTGCCTAAAATTTGAGTGAAGACCGTGGTGTTGAGTAGGTGTAGTTGGAAGTGGGGAAAATGGCATTTCACCATAAGTGGTTGACGGGGAACTCCGATAGTGAGTAAATGTATTTGGATGAGTCGAAACATGGTATTCTCCATTATAGTTGGAGGGGAAAATCTGAGTCTGGGTCGGTGTATTTGATAAAGTGGAGAAACTGGGTTCACACTGTCTTTTTTTATGCCCTTGTTTAGATATACTTTGAGTATTTTCCGGTACCTTGATTTTATATTAGAAAAATAATTAATTGAAATTGTTAAAAAATATTTTTTATATTTAGTTCTGGTATAAAACCCTTCGAGATAGTATACGGTAAGTTCAATATACTCATATATTGAAACGGAATACCAAGGTATAATTTCAAAGTTAGAATTAATTGACGACGTTAAGACCTATGGGGAATGTATCGGTCTTTAGTTGTCTTGGATTAGGAAACATGTTATCAGTAAGAGTTAAGACTACAATGTCTCCCTTTCCTTTTTTGGAAATTTTGTTGCGCTTAATTGTTCTTTTAATATAATTATCTACATATTACTTTATTACTTATATCTAAGATTATTACTTATATTTAACATGATTAGTTATAGCGGCCTTTATAACTTATATTTAATATGTTAAAATCCTAGTTAGTTTAAATAAATTCATACACAATGGACTAAAAAGGAAAAAAGTAAATTATGTCTAATAAAGCATTATTAAACAAATCAAAAAGTGAAATTATAGGCTTACTTGAGGTCCGCGAACTTTTGTTTTTGATTGGACTCTGGATGCACTCATTTTCGAGACCTTGTTTTTGTTTTTCGATACGCTCGTCATTTGATAGACAAATGATCTGAACAATGAGGATTTATTAACATTTGGTAAATAAAATGACAAATCTAAATTACATATTATACAAATCGAAATGGAAAATATTATCTGCAAACTACTCAAATAGTCTACGGTTACTAATTAAAATATTCAAAATTTTTTGTTGGTCTATTAACAAATAATAAATATGATTTTACAATTTTATAATAAAATACAGATATATTAAATACCACAAATAGTAATTAATTATTTTAATAATATTTTTATTATTTAATTATCAAATTATAAATATAGGAAATATCTTATTGTTTAATAAATTATTGGTATTTTTATTGACAATGTTTTGTTTTAATAAAACCCACCAAAATCCCGTTTGCTTTATATCTTTTTTTGGTATTAAAAAATTGTTTTTTTAATTTTTTTCTATTAAACCCAAGGAATATCATTTGTGTACAGTGTAAAAAAAACATTAACGTTGCACGGACTATTTTTATTTTAGCATTTCTTCTTCCCCTAATTCCTTATTCTTTCAAATTCAAGTCCCTAATTACTTATTCTTACAAACCCAGGTATGAATTATAAATTACCTAATTCTTTAGTTTAATTTCTTCCCTTTATCATTGAAACTCTAATTAATTGTATTATATTTTACCCAATCTCATCATCGTTCGAAGCCTTCACCGTATGATAAGAGATTATACATAATTTTTGGAAGCCTTCACCATATGAGAAGTAATGATTGAGAATACAGGGAAGTGAGCAAATTGGTCTTATACTGCACTTTTTCGATTGTTTTGCAGTAAATATCCATCTAGTCTAATATCAGGTAACAATTTTAATATGTTTTATTTTTAATTTATTTTTTCTATTGCAAATTGGGTTTTATTGTGCAATTAAGTATAAAGACTGGATTTTTTGTATAATATAAGGACCTGGAGTGCATTTTTTGCAAAATACAGGACCCTCAAATAAAATTAACTCAAGATATATGATTTTTGTATAGTTTAAGGTCCTGGAGTGTTTTTTTTTACATAATTCAGGACCCTATAGTGCAAATAACTCAAGAGATATAATTTTTTAATAATAGAAGGTCCTGTGGTTTATTTTTCACAAAATATAGGTCCTTATAGTGCAATTAAGTATAAAGACTGAATTTTGTGTTTAATATAAGGACCCAGAGTGCATTTTTAGCAAAATACAGGACCCTCTAATGCAATTAAATCAATTATACGTTTTTTGTATAGTTTAAGGTCCTGGAGTGACTTTTTTACAAAATTCAGGACCCTATAGTGCAAATTACTAAAGAGATTCGATTTTTTGCCTACTTTAAGGTTCTGTGGTTTATTTTTCACAAAATATAGGGCCTTATAGTGCAATTCTGTATAAATACTTAATTTTTTGTATAATATAAGGACCTAGAGTGCATTTTTTGCAAAATACAGGTCCTGGAGTGCATTTTTTTACATAATTCAGGACCCTATAGTGCAAATAACTCAAGAGATATAATTTTTTAATAATAGAAGGTCCTGTGGTTTATTTTTCACAAAATATAGGTCCTTATAGTGCAATTAAGTATAAAGACTTCATTTTTTGTATAATATAAGGACCTGGAGTGCATTTTTCACAAAATACAGGACCTCTAATGCAATGAACTCAAGATATATGAATTTTGTATAGTTTAAGGTCCTGGAGTGTTTTTTTTTTTTAAATTCAGGACCCTATAGTGCAAATAAATCAAGAGACATGATTTTTGTAATAATATAAGGTCTTGTGGTTTATTTTTCACAAAATATAGGGCCTTATAATGCAATTAAGTATAAATACTGAATTTTGTGTTTAATATAAGGACCCAGAGTGCATTTTTAGCAAAATACAGGACCCTCTAATGCAATTAAATCAATTATACATTTTTTGTATAGTTTAAGGTCCTGGAGTGACTTTTTTACAAAATTCAGGACCCTATAGTGCAAATTACTAAAGAGATTCGATTTTTTGCCTACTTTAAGGTTCTGTGGTTTATTTTTCACAAAATATAGGGCCTTATAGTGCAATTCTGTATAAATATTTAATTTTTTGTATAATATAAGGACCTAGAGTGCATTTTTTGCAAAATACAGGTCCTGGAGTGCATTTTTTTACATAATTCAGGACCCTATAGTGCAAATAACTCAAGAGATATAATTGTTTTAATAATAGAAGGTCCTGTGGTTTATTTTTCACAAAATACAGGTCCTTATAGTGCAATTAAGTATAAAGACTTCATTTTTTGTATAATATAAGGACCTGGAGTGCATTTTTTGCAAAATACAGGACCTCTAATGCAATTAACTCAAGATATATGAATTTTGTATAGTTTAAGGTCCTGGAATTTTTTTTTTTAAATTCAGGACCCTATAGTGCAAATAAATCAAGAAACATGATATTTGTAATAATATAAGGTCCTGTGGTTTATTTTTCACAAAATATAAGGCCTTATAGTGCAATTCAGTATAAATACTGAATTTTTTGTATAATATAAGGACCTAGAGTGCATTTTTAGCAAAATACAGTACCCTCTAATGCAATTAACTTAAGATATATGATTTTCACATTAATTAAGGACATGTGGTTGTTTGTTTACAATATTCAGGACCCTATAGTGCAAATAACTAAAGAGATATAATTTTTCGACTAATTTAAGTCTTTGTGGTTGTTTTTTCACAAAATATAGGGCCTTATAGTGCAATTAACTTAAAGTATATATTATTTTGTATCCATTAGAGCTATGAACAGAGGGACCAATGGTGTAAATATATGTAACAACAAAAAACACATAAAACACGTAAAAATATAGGAATTAAAGAAATAATATACAAAAAAAAATACACACCTGCTTAAAACTCCTGTTTTGGGTGATGATTAAATTTCAAAGAAGGGTGAGAAATTTGCCTAGCACACACGAAACAAATGCACAATATATTAGAATATATTAGAATATGTTAGAAAAGATGATGGTTTAGGCATAAATTGTATATAAAATGTTATACCTGAAGGTTGAGAATCGTGGTACAGTTAAAATGATCTTTTTCTGATATATATATAATTGAGTTGATATAAATTGGAGGGAATTTACGTTTTTCATTTATATTTGGAGGGAATAAAAGGTAGAGTTAAATTATTTTGAGTTACTTAAGAGATAATCCGTTTTTTGAAAACTAAGATAATGTAGTTTATATTTGAACTAAGATAATGTATTCTTGTTAAAGCTAAAGGATAAAATATAAATTTAAGATATTGTAAAAGATAATAAATTGATTATAAATATTTAACATATGTATTTACATTAGAGTTTTATACGACACATTAGTTGTTTCTAACTTTGTTTTTTTGCTTTGTAGCTTTGCTTGGAAATAGGAAATAAGAAATAAGAGGAGTAGCTTGAAGATATTCAAATCCGTTGGTTTGTTTCATAGCTCTAATAAGGAATAAGAGGAGTATACCACTTTAGATTTAAATATGTATTTTGCTTATGTAACAGTTAAATTAGAAGGAGTAAAAACATAGTTAGATTTTCATGTTTTGTCTTTATTTTCTACTTAAATAACATTTCAAAATCCATTAGTGTTTCATAGATTCTCTGACTTGAGGTATAATTATAAGCGATGCTACTAATATTAATTGAAGGCTTAGTAGCTTTGCTTAGTAGCGATGTTAATATGGTGAAGGTTTATGTACAGATTCTTTGACTTGAGGTAGTATTAGTAGCGATGCTAATATGCTAATTGAGAATACATATCAGCATGATGCTATAACGTTTGAAGAATACTATTAAAATATTAAATTTTTTAGCAATGTAAAATTGAACTTCTTAAAAAAAAAATGCCTCTCCAATCAAAGTTTCATAACTTCATACTATGACTAAAATCTGACTATTCAAAAGAGACAATATCTACAAATCTTCAGAATCTTCGTATTCTGTCTTCTCTAGATCATGAGCTATAGGATTTTTTTGTAAATTCTAAGGCATTGCAGGGACTTCGTGTGCAATTTATTTTCTTAACAGATACTTCAATTGAAAAAATCAAACTTAAATCTCCCGCCTTCAAAATCCTGGTAAATAAAAAAAAATTAAGAGGAAATTAATTGAATACCTAGAAGCACGGAGCCTTCAATTACTAATTCAAAGTAAAACTCATGTAAAATACCCATGTCTGAGAAAGATAAACTCGCATCAATCATTTGGGAGTTTCATTGCATTGATATGACCTAAAGAATGAAAATACATATTTAATACACATGAATATTAAAACCGATCTCCATACTGAAATAAGTCTCTGGCACAGAAACTACACAGCTGAACTTAAATGTAAAAAAGAGTTGCCAAGATAGCTACTCTCGTTAACACATACCCTCTCGAAATAATACCTCAGGTCAAACTTGGACTCATAAGCACCACCGGCTGAACTGAGCTAGTAGGGGCCACCAGTGTAACAGTGGGGGTGATGGCTGAGTTATACCGATCCCACGCTTTTAATACCATCCAGTATGCTTTATTGCTCAATTTTTTTCTACCCCTGTGTATTAGTTAGATCGTTAAACCCATAACTATGAACAAATACTAAATAAGATTGATTATATTATATTCTTTTCAAGTAAATGATACTGAATTTACAAACCTTAAGCTTTAAAATTCGTTGAAACTCGGAAAGTGTTTCTTCGGGAAGTAAAGCCTAAAGTGTTTATATTATATTATATCCTCTACAGAATCAACAAAGATAATATTACATGTATATAAAAAAATCAATTCTAAATTAATATAAAAATCCAATTTCGTTCTCCAGCAGTTGCACTCAGTAGATGGCTGTATATACAATACAATACAATTCTCATTTTTAAAATCGTATAACATTAACAACCCTAACTTACTTGTTTACTCTCTGTATCGAATTTATATTCTGCTTAAGCTTCTTCGATTCTTGCTGGAATAACTATATGCACAAAACATAAAAACAATGAGAATTAATCTCATTATATATTAGAAAATGATGTGTATCTGATTAATAAAAAATATGGAATTCTAGAGAATGAGTTTTTACCGAATGTGAGGGGAAGATATTAGTTTTAATCCGTAGGAATGAGGTTTTTTAGAAATTAAAGCTATCTGATTGGTTAATATTAAAATTATGAGAGGGTTAAGGAGCTATTTGGGGGACTTTTGAGCTTAATGGGGAAAGAGGGAAAATAGGGGAATTCTGGTATGTCCTATTATATAATATAGATTATATATGATATATAAATTCAAATAACTGGAAAAAAGTAGGGCTTTGCCTATTTACCGTCTCCTTTGACTAGCCGCCATTGACCAGTCAACGTTGACTACTGACTTTTAGGTTGACTTTTTTGTGGTCAACCTACTTGGGGGGTTTTCGCCGTTCCGGATCTGTTTTTGAGGTCAGTCTCTCCAAATTTTGAATATTTTTGCTTTTTTCTTGTATTTTTTGTTAATCTGTGATTATGGCAATGTTAAAGTTTGAATTTTTGTTACTAGATTTCAATACAAGATTCCCATTATGAAGAGTTAAGATGCGAGATGTGCTCACTCAGAAGGATTTGGATGAAGCATATTGGGACTTGATAAAATGACCTCGACTTTGTCTACCGTAGGAAAATAACGCAGAGATCTAACACAAATTCAACTTCATCTCTCAAATAAGATTTTACAAGACATTTTAAAAGAGAAATATGCTGCTGCTTTATGGTTGAAATTAGAGAATTTATGTATGAAAAAAGTCTTACCAGCAAGTTAGCTCTCAACCAACGACTTTATTCTCATCGCTTGGTCGAAGGTACGTCTTAAAAAGATCATATATCTGTGTTTAAATAAATTATATCTGATTTAGAAGCTTTAGAAGTCAAGTATGAAGCTAAAGATTTGGCATTAATTTTATTGTGTTCTTTACCCACATCGTATTCAAATTTTATAGATACAATATTATATAGTCATGAAACTTTATTTGTTGATGAAATATATGAAACCTTATACTCTAAAGAAAGAATGAAACACCTATTAGGTGCAACCGAGACCCAAGTAGAAGGTTTATTTGTACGAGGAAAATCACATGTATGAAAATCTGAAGGTGATGAATGGAATACAAACAAATTTTGAATTATTGCAAGAAGAAGGGGCATTTAATATCTGAATGTCGTACACTGCATCATGGAAACAAGAAATCTACTTCAAATTAAAATCAATGCCCAAGAAAATTCGGTTAAGCTGGTATAGTCTAGAATGTAAGCGATATAAAAACTTTTAGCTGCGTCTGAGGATGAGCCCAAATCGAACGAAGAATGACTTTTGGATTCTGGTTGCACTTTTCATATGTGTCTGAATCGGGATTGGTTCCCTTCATATGAAATAATATCCAAAGGCGTTGTTTTAATGAGAAATAATGCCTCAAGCAAAATTACTGGCATTAGTAAAATAAAAATTAAGATGTTAGACGGGGTCGTGAGAATACATGGTAATGTAAGACATGTTCCAGAGTTGAAGAGGAATCTTATTTCTTTGAGTACTCTAGACTCAAAAGGGTACACATACACTGGAGAAGGTGGAGTTCTATAAATCAGCAAAGGAAGTCATGTTGTGATGAAAGGAAAAAAGAAGACAACAGAATTATATGTTTTGCAGGGATCCATAGTTATCAGTGATGCGTCTGTCGTCTCTACTTCATTATCGAAAAAGACAACGCTAAACTTTGGCATATCCGTTTAGGACACATGAGTGAAAATGGTATGGCTAAACCAAACAGAAGAGGACTCATTGATGGTCAAAGTCTAAGTAAACTATAGTTATGTGAACATTGCATTTTTGGAAAACATAAGAGAGTTCAATTTGGAAAATTCATTCACAACACTAAGGGAACACTTGACTATCATCGTTAAGATCTTTGGGGCCCCCCCTAAAGTGTGTTCCATGGGCGGTTGTTAGTACATGTTAACTATAATTGACGATTTCTCCTGAAAAGTTTGGGTATTCTTTTTTAAACGGAAGAATGATGCATTGCCTACCTTTAAAGAATAGAAGATCATGATCGAGAAAAGAAATAAAATGAAATACCTTAATACTAATAGTGGTTTAGAGTTCTGCTCAAATGAATATAATGCTCTTTGCAAGACTGAAGGTATTGTTAAACACTTAACTGTTCCAAGCAAGGTCGGTCTTGACATTTAAGGGGATTAAGGCAAACTTTAAAAGATGGGCCCCTAAAAAATTACAAATTAAATAAAGAATCTAAATATTTACCACTTTTTTTTATCATAAATTTAATTATTTAAAAAATATAAAATAAATAAATTTCAGTAGATATAAAATTTATAAAATAATATCATAATAAATTAAAATATATTTAGAAAAGAGACAAAATATACCTGTGGTGATATTATTAATAAATATATAAATAAAATATGAGTTTTTTTTTTGAAAAAAAAAAAAGAAATCTAGCATTTATTTGATTTGGAATAGGCCAAAACTATTTTTTAAGTAAAAAATTTATACTTATATATAAAAAAATATGGTGCCCCAATATTATAAGAATTGGGAGGGGCCCAAGGACATGGCCTCCTCCCAGGACCGACCATAGCTCTAGGTACACCTCAGCAAAACGGTTTAAAAACGTATGAATTGAACGATTATGGAAAAAGTATGTTGCATATTTATCAAATATATTTGGGCCGAAGTCATCTCTATCGCTTATTATCTTATCAATATGTCTCCACCAACCGCTATTGACAACAAAACTCCACAAGAGGTATGGTGTGGAATTGCTCCAAAATATTCTAATCTTAAAGTTTTTGGTTGTCCAACACTATGTACGTGTTGATAATGGTAAATTGGAACCTCGATAAATAAAATATATTTTTCTCAGTGATAAACTTGTTGTGAAAGGTTATAAATTGTGGGGCCCTGATTCTAAAAAATCATCCTCTAGTGACACTTGTGAAAATACTATGCTTCCTAAATTATCCTCTAGTGACACTTGTGATGATCATGAACAATTAACTTTCCAAGTTGATGTATCAACTAAATCACAACCTACACCAGAATCTATATCTCAAAACATTCCAGACGTGCATGATTGTGATGATGTCCTTTCACTGCAACCAACACAGTATTCCATTGCAGCAAATAGATCAAGGAAAAATATCAACCCTCCACAGAGATATTTCGTAGCTGATTTGGTCGCTTATGTCTAGAATGTAGCTGAAGATCTTGAATCTAATGGAGAACCTTCTACTTACTCAAAAGCACTCACCGATAATAACTCAGAGAAATTTATGATTTCTATGCAAGAAGAAATGGGATATCTTCATAAAAATGGTACTTGGGACCTTGTGAAATTTCCAACAGGGAAGAAAGCAGTTCGTTGTAAATACGTGTTCAAGAGGATGGAATACCAAAAATTGAAGAACCCATCTTTAAAGCAAGATTAGTTGTAAAAGGAAATAGTCAAATTACAGGAGTTGACTTCACATATGTGTTGTCCTTATTTCTTAAGCATAGTTTGGTTTGAGCCCTGTTTGGTATTGTGGCTATGTATGATCTTGAACTCGAACAATTAGATGTAAAGACTGCATTCCTACACGATGACCTTGAAGAAGACATCTACATGCATCATGAAGGTTTTTAATCTCAGGGAAGGAGGATAATGTATGTTCGCTGAAAAAAATCCATTTATGGTCTACAACAACCATCTCGACAATTGTATAAGAATTTCGTCTCCTTCATGACTTCTCTCAAATTTAGTAGGTCAAAATATGATTGTTATGTTTACATCAAGAAAGGTGAAGATAGGTCATTTGTGTATATACTTCTCTATGTTGATGATATGGTGATAGCTTCTAAGAATATGGAAGAAGTAAGAAAGGTCAAATACCAACTTAGTAAGGAATTCGAGATGAAAGACATAGGAGCCGGAAAAAAAAACTTGGAATGGAGATCTTTAGAGACCGAATGGCAAGTAAATTATTCTTAAATCAAAAAGTCTATATTGATAAAGTCTTTTGCAGGTTTAATATGCAAAATCCTAAGCCTATTAGTACTCCATTAACATCTCACTTCAAACTTTTGTCTACTTTATCTCCACAAACAGATAATGATACCAAGTATATGCCACATGTTCCATATTCTAGCGCATTTGGACCCCTCATGTATGCTATGGTATGCTCACATCCAGATTTATCATATGCAATTAGTACGGTCAGTAGGTACATGGTAAATCCGAGCAAAATACATCGGAAAACTGTTCAATGGATTTTCGGATATTTACGTGGTTCTTCTGACTTTCGTTTACAATTCAGAAAAACTAGAGATGTAGTTATTGGGTATGTTGATTCTGACTTTGCTGGTGTGGTGGGGCCTAGGGTGTGATGAAATAATATAAAAATAACGTGCAAATAACACCCTAAAGCTACACGGTTCTGCAAGTATACAGATCGTATGCAAGTTTTAGATAAAGATTCGTTCCGCAGGGACTACGAAAGTTAAGGGAATCTTATGCAAATTTCAAGTGCAATTAACTAAAGCTAGAATAACTAAACGCAAATAAAAGTAAAGACAGAAATAGATATTTGTTTGATTTTCTAATTAAACTAAATTAAAACTAGGAAATTGAAAGACAGAAAATAAATATAAAAGAGAAGTGATATGAGAATATAGCCCGAGTTATTAGCATGTAATCCCCACTAGTTTTGCCGTTCTAAACATGTAAGGGTGAATTATGTAGTATTTCCCTAATCGGTCCCAATTCGCTATCGGTAGTTTCAAATAGGATTTACCTGTGTCAATAAGGCTTCCTAAGCAAACTTTTCCTGTAATTGGCCAATAGTCACAAGGACTAAACCATAGTGATTATCTAGCTAGGTTGGGTTGTCAGATCAGACCTAATACTAGACGTTATGTGCTAAACATGCAATTAAACACCGTTGTCAATGGTGACCTAATTACTAGATGGTGATTCTAAATGGCTGCTGTCCACAAGCTATGCTGTAGATCTCCCCGCCTAGGCGCGTCTAGGCGCCGCCTAGGCGTCAACTCCCCCCTCAGCCGCTTACGCCTAGTTAAAGTTCTAGGCGTTTTTGCCTAGCGCCTTAGTCGCCGTGGAATAGGCGCCTAACCCATCTAGGCACCGATTAATTGAAAAAAATGGCCGTATAGGCGCCGATTAATGGAAAAACATGGCCACACAGACCTTTTTGTTATTTTTCTTATTCTCGAGAATTCTCTAGTTGATATTATAGCTAAATTTTTAGTATTTTTATATTTATTATAGTGCTGTTAGATGAATTTTATGACTTAAATAGTTAAAACTTCTATAATTATTACATATATATTACTAAATATACAAAATTACACATCAGATTCAAAACCGTCTAATTCCGCCTAGGCCCCGTGTAATCCTGCCTAGGCGCTAGGCCCCGGTCGACCGCCTAGCGCCCAAAACCGAGATCTACAGCATAGTCCACAAGAACACATAATATAAACCCAAACACATAAACAGAGAATAAAAACTATAATTCTATTTAAAACATTAAATTCCCAAATTAGATAGATGTCAATCAAAACTAGGGTTCATACATATATGCTAAAACTCAAGCTAAAGAAATTTAGTTCATGAAAGAAAAGAAAGAAATTACAAATTTAAAGGTAGAAGAAGACATTGTTGATGACAGCTCCTTCCAGACTTCTCTCTTGTGTTGTAAGCTTCCTCTTGGTTTAAGGTTTCACCAAGGATGATTTAAGAGTGTTAAGAGGCTGTATTTATAGTGCATAGGTTGACCTAACTCGTTTCTTTAGAGATAAGTTAAGTAATGGACTCCTAGCCCAACTCAAATTCGTAAGGAAATAAAGATAAACACTGCTGGACCGTTTTGAGCATATCTTCTTCGTTATTGGTCGGTTTGAGCTCCATAAGATACCAAAAGAATCGTAACAGAATTATATTTGACCCTATGGAAGGAAATTACCAAAATCGGCCTATTTCTTAGGTAAAACAGCACATCTTTAGACGTGTATGCAGAATCCCAGATTTAGGCAGCTTTTCCTTTTCCATCTTTTTAGTCTTTGTTTCCTTTATCTCCAATTTCCATGTAGATCTCTTTCCATAAGTTGTTG
Source organism: Nemophila menziesii (assembly GCA_029959085.1). Taxonomy (NCBI): domain Eukaryota; kingdom Viridiplantae; phylum Streptophyta; class Magnoliopsida; order Boraginales; family Hydrophyllaceae; genus Nemophila; species Nemophila menziesii. The sequence goes on along the minus strand of JARWIR010000055.1, from coordinate 210,597 downwards.
TCTTTGACTTGGACTCTAATTAATCTCCATAATTATCTTTAAAGCTTCACACTAAATAAACAATTAAACCCAATATGCTCTAAAAATATTATGTCACTAAATCAAGACTCAAAATAGGAACGTGCACTAAACTAAGCTAAAATCAACCTATAAACTAATAAATAAGCCTAAAATGATGTCTCAGAAGTATATTTTATCATCACAAATGAGGAGAAATCATGGTGATATTTATAAGAGAAGACCCTTAATGGATATACATTATCCATCGATGGGTGTGCTATGAGTTTGAGAGCCAATTTACATAGTACAGTAGCATTGTCCACTATAGAGGTAGAATACATGGTTGTTACTGAAGCTTATAAGGAAGATCTTTGGCTGAAAGGTCTTTCTGATGAAATGTGTGAAGACTTACAGATTACTACAATCTATTGAGTCAGTCAGAGTGTTATATGTCTCTCAAAGGATAAGATGTTTCATGGGAGGACAAAGCAAATTGATGTGAAGTATCACTTTGCGTGTGGTGTTATTGCTTGTGGTAATTTGGTCGTGAGCAAAGTTAGCACCCATGATAATCCGGTTGATATGATGACTAAGCCGGTTCTGATATCTAACTTTGAGCATTGTTGCACTTAGTTGGAATTTGCCGTTTGAATTAAGCCCTTTAGGGTTTTGGAAGAGAAAAGATATTTGAAAAATGGTGATTTATTTTCTTGACTCCTTAGCGGATTTTTTCGTCAAGATTGAGATATTTTTTTAAGATGGAGATATTTTTAGGTTTTATGGGTCTCGATTACCGAATTTGTGTCAAGGTGGAGATTGTTAGACTTATGACCCAATTGTTTATTGTAAGGCCTGACCCATTAAAGTAATAACCCTAATTTCCTATATTCCCTATAAATACACATGTAGAGTGTATTATTATTTACACCCTTAGAATATAATTCTCCTTGTAATCCCTCTTTCATTATAGTGAAATTCTCTCCTCTTTCATGGGTTTTTTCCGTCTTGAGTTTCCACGTAAATCATGTGTCAGTTACTTACTTGTGTGATTTATTTCATTCGATCATATTCTATTATAATTCTTAAGTCATTGTATTTGTGAAGTTGTTCCGTGATCTGGTGGCTCCAAGTCTAATTTCTTTCGCTAGTTTGGACATAAATGGACATAGAGAAACAAAGACTTATTTAAATTTTGGAATTTAGGCCGACATGTATAATTTCAGTAAGAAAAAAAATTAAATGCAAAGTGAGATTTTGGTGTGGGGGTGAGGGTGTTTGTAGTAAAAAGATTGACCGCGCCAAAAAAATTAATCGCGTCAAAAATTTATTTGGTAAAGTAGATAAAGCCAGTAGAGAGAATAAAACTCGATGAGAACTTCAATCATAGGTATGGAAATAGGGATATGTACGGGCTCGATACCTGCAAATTTTGACAAAGTTCAATACAGACGTATCTAAAAGCGGGTCTTTACTTCTAAAACCCGTCAAAAGCCAGAATATCTTCATGAACGAATGAAGACTCGAATCGAGATGACATAAACTATCCACAGTCTTTTAATTTCGATTGAGGGGAGGGGGTATTGATAGGGGCGGCTTAGCCTTGACTTGATATTAAAACTAAGAAATATTTTGCCTAACTAATTTAACACAGACACATATATTTATATATATATATATATATATATATATATATATATATATATATACTAGGTATGAACCCGTGCCTGAAGGCACTTTTACAATATCAATTTAGAAAAAAATCAACATACAAACCTATAGTGGAATTTATGCATAATATAAGAACCTGAAGTACAATTATCTCATACAGGGTCTTCTAGTGCAATAACTGAAATAGTGCATAACTAAATTAAAATTAATTTTTAATAATAATCTAAAGTAATTTCAACAAATAAAAAAACCGATGTAACAGAAAAGAAAAATATCTTAAGTAACAGGAAATAAATCAAGAAATAAGTTTATATTATAATTTTCTTTTAAGCTTACGATTTTTCATTTGCATCAATGTAGAAACATCACTTATTGGAAACAAATTAACAATGCATATTAGTAAATTCAAAAAAATATCATCTCAATACAATTTCACTATTTAAGTTAAAATTTAAAAATATTAGAAAGCCAAGAATTTGTTGCCTCAATGTTGTAAATCTTGAGATAGAATCAGGATCTTGAAATAGAATCGGGGTCCCACTGCACCGTTATTCACGTGACCATTACTATAAGCCCAACATCATTTGGAAAAAGAGGAGGTAATCCAACAGACATGGGAGGTGGAGCATTTGTAAACAACGCATGACTCCTAGCTGGATGGACTTCCTTTACGTTGTTGAATCCCATATATTTGCCTTAACCCATCTTCATGTATATGTGCCAACGTTTTAAGCTCCTTAATCGACAATGCTTCCAATCCCGCACCATATAGAGGAGCATGTCGTGACCTTTCTTATATATTTTCTACAAAACACCACTAAAATAATTTAAAATCCATATAGTAAATTGCAGCAATTGAATAATGTACCTAACATGCTTGTAATTTGGATTCCATGCCATCGATATATGCTTTGCATCATGTAACTTGTTCTTCCTTTTCACGCTTCTGAACAGTTTGGTTCAACCAAAGCACTTCAACCTCGAGTGACTTTCTTATTTCTTCTCAACTCATTGTCTCGTGGCGTATCGCTTTAGTTCTTCGTCATATATTTTCCTCGCACCTTCTGCTCCCTTTAACCTCTCAGCCAGAACATTTTTCTCCTTCAATACTGTTTTACATACATAAACACCATTAATCAAATGATGATCGTAAATTGCCCCCTTAATTAGAATCTTCACTTACCCCACTTAACTTTTCATATCTTTTACATGACCCCCTTAACCTTTCAGAATCCTCACATGGCTCCCTAATTTTTTATAATCTTCACTTAACCCCACAATTTTCTAGAATCTTCACTTGGCCCCTACCTAAATAAAATCTCTAACTCCACCCAAAATTTGCAGTAGTATCGCTAAAGCCCACTCGATCAAAGGAATTAAAAGCCTATCCCTATTACCAAACTTAGGAATGTTTAAAGGTAGTAAGAAAACCTTCAAAAACATTATGTACATTTCAATGGAAAATAGGTGAATTTTTAACTTAAAAGAACTATTATTGCATCAAATTGAACACCAAAAATCTCAATGCCAATTCAGAGGTTTATGTGTCAATTTACACAAAAAGGATGTCAATAGTTGATGAAGCTATACCTTTACAATCAATCTTTACAATATAGAAATAGAGATGTACCTTTACAGTGATGGATTAGAGCCCAATTGAAATTTTATATAACCTATAAAGTTAGGAGCATATCAGTTATGTGAAAAGTAACTCCTGAAAACAAAATGAACCATTAATAAGAGAATTTTATATTCAGTATTAGTATTGCAAAGAGAGTGAAAAGACTATGATGGATAGATGTATATATAGCTAGCTACCTACCTATACAAAATCCATTTCCCTTCATATCTCCTATATATATATATATATATATATATATATATATAGCTTGTTTAAGTGCAAATTTTTTAACAAAATAAGAACATAAATTTAATTAATAATAAAAATTATTTTGAGTGATACACTGAACCAATGTATTTTACATAACACGGGGATAAATGATACCTTTAATCCAAGATTTAACCCCATAACAACTATTCAACGATCAAACTTTTCAAACAGCCTTTCACAAATTACTGTGAAGCCCAGATTAGGCCACCCCATGAAAGACTTCCGGTTGTTGCATAAGACGTGCAATCTATTTCATCCCATACTTCTATTGGAACTCCATCACATGAAATTGATTCTCCAAAAATGCCAAAAAAGGTTCCTATGATTTGAATTCACTCACACAAAGTTACCTTTTTTTATATTGGAGAGTTGATTCAGTAGCTTGCCTCAATATTTCTTTAGCATCAAAGTTGATAATACACTAATTCAGTATAAACAACACGCCTGAAATTTACTTGCAATTCATCTACCTATAGATATTTATTAAAACATGAGCATGAACTTTAAATTTCTGAATTTTTGATAAAATATTATACATTTACAATATAATCAAAAGAGAATCGAATAATAAGATTACATATCATACATACAATATAATATTACACACGCTAATTCAATAACCTCAAATTCTGGATGCAAGAAGAGCACAACACCTGAATTGAGTATTACATGAGAAGCTTCTAAGAATTCCCTTGAACTTACTTAGATTGCTGACTCAAGCAAATTATCTTCCAAAACCCTGAAACAAATAATATTATTCAAATCATATATCACAAATAATTATTATTGTGCTAGTTTTGACTTACAGCTGTTCCAGAGTAGTAACACCGATTCAAACAGGTACCTGAGTGTGAAGAGAAGGTGAGAACCAAGACGGTGGATTTCTTGTGCCAAACTCAGAGAAAATACACTACAAAAAAACTAATCATTTAAGACCTGGAGCATCGTAAGTTGTCCTTGCTGAGGCGCACGGACGGACTAAAGGTGCAATTAAATAAAATTTAAGAAAACAGAACCATTGGTCACCTAAATACAAAGAAGAAACGGAACCATTGGTCCTAGGTGAGGAGCAGATTTGCAATGTAAAACAAATCAAGGACCAAAGGTGCAATTAATCAAATCAATTTAGCAGAATAAAATCGGAGATCGATAGTACCCACCTCAAGATTACTTCCACTAAGTGAGAGAGCCTTCAGGCATACCTACAATATTTTGTTTAACAATAAATTAAATAAATCTGCACGTATACTCTTAACTTTTATTTCCAGACTTCAAATTCTTATCGAAAAATTAAATGTAAAGTAAAATTTGAAGAAGTCCCAATTCAAAATGGGAACATTGGTCTTTTTTTTCGTTTGAGAGAATTAGATTTACCATTTGAATATTACTATCATCCACAATGTTGGAACTTTAAAAAGTAGAGTTGAGGCTTTGTCTGTTACGTTCCTGGGAAAAATAATGTCTAGCCTGGAAAAAAGAAAAAAGAGGGGATATGAAAGTCAATCATGTCTATTAAAGATACTTAAGGATTGTGTGATTTATGATAACCACTTTGAAAAATTTAAGAAATCAGAACCATTGGTCACCTAAATTCAAAGAAAAAACTAAACCATTAATCCTAGGTGAGGAGCAGATTTGCAATATAAAACAAAACAGGGACTAAAGGTACAATTAATTAAATCAATTTACCAGAATAAGATCGGAGATCTTTTACCTTAATTTGGGTTCTTCACAACATTCATAGCATCACTTATCATCCGGTAAAGGCTTTCAGGCCATTGGATGATTTGCATAAAAAAAGAAAAAAGATATATTAATTAAAAATACATAGTAAAAAAATTAAAAACTCACAGCAATCCATACACAATCTCACTTCTCATACGGTAAAAGACTTCCAATATCATATGGCCATTGTAGGATTTGTATAAAAAATAATAAACTCCACGGCTGTAATTATATTTAAAACAGATAATTCTCAAAACTGAAAAGTGATAAGATTAGGTAAAAGTAATTCAATTTTAAACAGGGACCAAAGGTGCAATTAATTAGATCAAGTTACCAGAATAAAATCGGATTTTGCTAAAATTAATTCAATCTTTTAGAGTTTCAATGGTAAAAATTAATTTTTTACCTGTGGTTGAGAATGGTCCGCAAGTAGCGGCGGTTTTCTTGTGAAGGAGATTATCGGAGCTGGAGAAGTTAGGGATTTAAAACTAAATAATACGGCATTAATTCTGATCGGAGTATTACCTTGGAAGGTTGAAGAATATCAACATAAAATAGAGGGTTTGCAGAGATTCACCATGATTCTTTGATTAGCCAAGTCGGTTAACAATGGTGGATTCTTCGATTTAGCGGCTTGGTGGGCGAGAGAGAAAGTGTAGGGTTTTTGATTGAGCGGCATGGTGGAGAGAGAGTGCGTGTGTGTAGGTGGGTGGTGAGATGTGAAATTATTTTCATGAATTTAAAAAAAAAGTGAAAAATAAAATAAGAAGATCCAATGGCTGAAAAATATAGAAGAGACATCAAGACATTTTAAATCGTAGATTAAATTTAGACAATCTGGACCATTAATTGAAATCGATCTAAAGGTCGAAAGTGATTGAAATTTGATCCAAAGGCTGAAAAATATGGAGAAAAATGAGAGATATTTCGGGCCGTTGGCCCTTCTCCAATATTATATAGATATATAACAATCTTAAATGATTTAAAAAAAATTGTCCGTCTTCTTTGACAAAAACCATCAACAACATCTCTGATTACATACACTTGCAACACAACTCTAGCAACATGAAAGAAATAAAATAAATTAAATATAATTTTATTTCCATGTCACCCATGATGGGTTTGACATGAATGTACTATAAGAAGTTAGTCAGGAAGTTACCTGGGTTTAACTGAAAGAACTTACCCACTAAGATAGTGCTTGGGGTGGAGATCATGGGAAGGTGGTTTATTATCAGTTAATAAACCAACGCTTCCTGGACTCTATAAATAGGACTCTTCTGCTCTATCTTCAACACAGCTTCACAGCACACAAAATTTCTTCAGCAAAAATTCTTTCTCTTATTCCAATACACTTAAACAAATTCTCAGACTCTTAGGTGGTGAAAACAAAGAATTTAATTCTTGTAATTAAATTCACGATCAGAAAGCAAGAATTCAGAAAGTAAGAATTCAGAAATCAATCCACTGCGTAAGAGATTTGTCTAAAAACCTTTACTATTTAATTTAATAAGTAACAATTGGTATCAGAGCGTTTGTTACCTGAATAATTATTTGCTTCTTCTTCTGTGTTTTTCATGCGATTCATGCGATTCATGCTTAAGAAATTTTAGAAAATAAAAAAAAATAATAAAAAAAAAAAATCTGCCGAAGTAATATTTTTTTTCTGCTGTCGAATTTTTTTTGTTTTAGTAGAAAAGAATTTATACACTATAATGTTATACTAGGTTATTATATATAGTGGATCTTTTTGCTTGGACCTTTATATACATAAGGCGTATACCTTTTGGGCCAAGAATAATTTTGAATTATTTTGTTTGTTTTTGGGCCGAATTTATTAATTCTTTTTTGGGCCGAGTTTTAATTATTTTGTTTGGCCATTTTTTTGGGCCGGATAGAGCTGGGCCGTAGGTTATATATATTTTTTATTTTTCGGACCAAATTATTAGTAGTAAAACAACCTCTTTGCATGTCCTTAAACAACCTCTTTGCATGTAAGGGGGTTCGAACCCTAACCAACACTACTAGAGACTAATAACTTAACCACTTCTTCTATATAATTAGTTGCTACTTAAAAGAATATATGTTTGATTTATAACAAATTTCAGAAATGTATTATTTTAATTCAAAAAGGTGGTGAATTATTTTTTGTTCTTAATTTTTCTATAGAGGAAAATGGTGATTACACGATCCCGGGGATTACGTGCATTCAGACGCGACCTGTTGATGAACTACATGACTGATTACAAGAACATAAAGAATACTAATAAAGCAAAATTGGTTTACACCGCCAAAGAACCCGAGTCAGATGGACAAAGGGAAGATTTGAAAAACAAAATAATGACACTTCGAAATTATAAGATGAAATCATCACATTCTTTAATACAACACGTGAAGATTGTAAATGATATGATACAAAGTTTCATAAAATATGCTTATCACATGAATGAGAATGACAAGGTTGATGCCCTTCTCAGGACTTTGCCAAAAGACTTGAGAAAAGATCTCCTTGATATATGGAGGAATGTGAATCCCGAAAATTATGTAGATAGGAGATCAAAAACATATGGTTGGGTCGTATATGCCTTCACTGAATCTCATATGTGGAATCATTTTAAAAGGCATACAAGTTTTTTCAAATGTTCTTGTGAGATGAATTCGCCTACTAAGTATGATCCGATAAGTCTCTATGTAAAAGAGGGTTTTGAAAAATCGATTCCTTTGAAAACGAGATACGAGTGATTGTCATGTATAAGTTAGAGTTTCTTTGCTAGGTAGTTTATTTTGGTAGTTCGTTTCAAATGTTAGTCTTTGATTTTATTTGGTTATTTGTTTACCAAACATGTTTTTTTCATTTATGTATGAATTCAACTAGATTATTTGCTTTTATGTTATTAGTTGTTTAGTTTTCATACATTTTTTGCTCTATTCATGTTAGAGTAAGTGGGAGTTCTTGAAGAACTTAATTTTGCAGTTAATGAAATTGATTGAATGGTTAAGACAAACAAAATATAGTGGTTCATGATTGGGAACATAGTGAACTTTCTTTATCACTTATTTTGTTATCTTTCTTATTCATTCCGTTTGCATTAATAGCATAGAGTTGTTAAATAAATGTATGATATTAATGGAAATCTCTTACGTTATAGAGAAAATGGCATCGAAAACCATCATAGCTGATCTCAACAAAGGAGAAAAGATGAATGGTGAGAACTATAACCTTTGGAAGCTCAAGATACACTATGTTCTAGAAGAGCAAGATGTTCTTGAGGCTGTTAACAATGTCATGGCTCAGCCTGAGGAAGGCAACACAGCTCAAAACAGAAGGGACATGGAGGCTTATGAGAAGTGGAAAAAGAAAGATTCCACTGCAAGAGGCATCTTGATAGGCTCCATGAATGACGATCTTGTCTATGAATGTCAACGATACCTCACTGCTCACGAAATGTGGAATGCTCTTAAGGAGAAGTATGGGGGTACGACTGTGACTAAGTTGCGTCAATTGACCATTAAGTTTGACACTTGCAAGAAGAAGCCTAATCAGACCATGCAACAACATCTCCGAGAGATGTCTAACATGATTAGGGAACTTAAGAATGCAGGTCATAACCTTACTGATGAACAACAGGTTCAAGCTGTGATCCGATCTCTTCCAAATAACTGGGAGCATTTGAAGATAAACTTGACTCACAATGACAACATCAAAATCTTTGATGATGCTGCTCGTCATGTGACATTGGAAGATGAACGTCTAGATGCAATTAAGCCTCAGGATCAGGCTTATGTTGCTGAGTCAAGTTCCCACAAAGTTTCTGGCAATAAGCGCAAGAACAATGGGAAGAAGAACGGAAATGAGCATGTTTCCAAGAAGAACAAAAAGGGTGGTAACAATAATGGAAAACGTTTCTGTAAGAAGAAAGACAAGAGTAAGATGAAATGCTTTAACTGTGAGAAAATGGGTCACTTCGCTCGCGAGTGCAGCGAGCCCAGAAAGGTAGCAATTTCATTTACTTCTTGTAATTTTACTTATGTTACCAGTACTGTATTGCTTGCTGATTCTAATCCTTTGTGGACTGTGGACTCAGGAGCGACAGACCATGTAGCCAAAGACCGAGAGGCATATGTAGAGTACCGTCGGATTCCAGAGGGATCAAGGTGGATATATGTAGGAGACAACAATAAGGTTGAAGTCAAAGGAGTTGGCACTTGCAAGTTGAACTTGCGAGGTGGTCAAACCTTGTACCTGCATGATGTACTTTACGCACTTGATATTCGACGGAACTTAGTCTCGGTCACTGTTCTTCTAGGATTAGGTTTTAATTTGCATTTTCATAACAAACAAGTAGATATCTATTATGATGCTAGGTATTATGGTTCTGGTTTTGTTTCGCATGGTTTAATTGTACTAGATGATGATAACTCATTTAATAGTTATTGTTTAAGTAGTTGCTTTTCCACTAATACTTCTTCTTCTAGTAATTCTAATGTAGAAGAAAATGTATGGCATGCTAGATTAGGTCATATTGGTCAAGACCGTATGAATTTGTTGGCTAAGGCGAACCTTTTGGGTTCGTTGACTAAAGTCAACTTGCCAACTTGTGAAAATTGTCTAGCAGGTAAAGCAAAACGGAAACCATTTGGAAAGGCTAAACGAGTCGAGTACCCATTACAAGTAATTCATTCAGACATCTGTGGTCCAATGAGTGTTCAAACTAGACATGGGGAACGTTATTTCATCACTTTCATAGATGATTTCACTAGGTTTGGTTATGTCTACCTGATTTCTCACAAATCTGAAGCATTGAAATGTTTTATGACATTTATCAATGAAGTGGAAAATCAGTTAGAGAGGAAGGTGAAAACCTTAAGAACCGATCGAGGACGTGAATATCTATCTGATCAGTTTAAAGAACTGTGTGATGAAAAAGGGATAGTAAGGCAACTTACAATTCCTAGAACACCACAACAGAATGGTGTGGCTGAAAGGAGGAATAGAACACTCCTAGAAATGGTTAGGTCTATGATGGCACAAGCAAATCTTCCAATATCTTATTGGGGAGATGCCTTGTTAACCGCCTGTTATATACTTAACCGAGTACCCACAAAGACTATTCCATCAACTCCTTATGAACTATGGACAGGTAGGAAACCTAATCTGTCATACTTGCGACCTTGGGGGTCGGCAGGCTATGTTCATGATCTATCTCATAAGTATGGGAAGTTAGGTCCAAGAGGTAAGAAGTGTATCTTTATTAGATACCCAGACCACTCTAAAGGATATGTGTTTATTGGTGAACATAATGATGGGGGTCTTACTGAAATTGAGTCACGAGATGTTACATTCTTAGAGAATGATTTTCCTAGCAGAGGTGAGGTTGACATAAATTCCATTTTATGTGAATTAAATGAGATTCAGGAAGATGATATGCAAATAAATGTGACGCCTGATGAGGTAACACATACTCAAGAAATAGAGACGGACACTCCTCTAAATCTTGAGACGGAAGAAACCATTGCATCATCTAGTAATCCTATTTCTCAAGATTCTCAACTTAAGAGAAGTGCTAGAGGTTTAGTTCCTCGTCGCCGATTTGAAATCGAAGGAGAAGTCTTTATGATAACTCCACAAGACGAAGAAGAACCTCGAACAGTTAATGAAGCACTCTCATGTCCTGCTAAGAATGAATGGAGGAAAGCAATGGAAGAAGAAATGGAGTCGATGAAGAAAAACCAGGTATGGGAACTGGTTGATCTCCCGAAAGGACGTAAGGCAATTGGGAACAAATGGGTTCTCAAAATAAAGAGGAAACCTGACAATTCCATTGACAGGTATAAAGCTCGCTTGGTAGCGAAAGGCTATACTCAACGGGAAGGAATAGATTTTGAGGAAACTTTTTCTCCTGTTGTTAGATTTACCTCAATACGTCTTATTTTAGCTATTGTGGCGCATCTCGATCTGGAGTTGCACCAAATGGATGTTAAAACTGCATTTCTAAATGGAGATTTAGAAGAGGTAATTTTCATGGAACAGCCCTCGGGGTTCGTTGCAAAAGATCAAGAAAATAAAGTATGTAGATTGTTGAAATCAATCTATGGTCTTAAGCAAGCCTCGAGACAGTGGAATTTGAGATTTCATGAAGTCATCTCGTCAAATGGATTTGAGATGATAAGTGAAGACCACTGTGTTTATATTAAACGTTCCAAGAAAAATTTCATGATTTTATCTCTATATGTGGATGACATCCTATTAGCTGGGAATGATAAAGAGTTTATTCAAGCTAACAAGGAGTGGCTAGCTTCTCAATTTGATATGAAAGATATGGGAGAAGCAAATTATATTCTTGGTGTTAAGATTCACAGAGATAGGTCTAGAAGACTATTATCTCTATCTCAAGAACCTTACATCATGAATGTACTTGAGCGCTTTGGTATGACTACGTGCAATGCCATTGACACTCCTGTAGCAAAGGGAATAAACTTAACTCTCGACATGTGTCCTAGTACTATAGAAGAGAAACAGAAAATGTCAACAGTACCATATTCTAGTGCCATTGGTAGTCTTATGTATGTTATGATGTGTACGAGACCAGACATTTGTTATGCGGTAGGTTTAGTTAGTCGTTTTCAATCGAACCCGGGACAAGAGCATTGGAAAGCTGTGAAAAGGATATTGAGATACCTAAAAGGCACCAAAGATCATGCCTTATGCTTTCGAGGAGATAGATTACGCCTAGAGGGATATACAGACGCTGATTGGGCTGGTGATATAGATGGGCGTAAATCCACTTCAGGTTATGTATTCTTGCTAAATAATTGCGCAATCTCATGGAGTAGCAAGAAACAAACCTGTGTAGCTTTGTCAACGATGGAAGCTGAGTTTGTAGCTTGCTCAGCTGCGGTTCAGGAGGCTGTTTGGTTAAAAAGGTTCTTTGAACATTTAGGATTCTCTGGTGATAGTGGGAGTCCAATAACAATATACTGTGATAGTCAAGCTGCAATGGCTTATGTGAAAGATCCAAAATATCACAGCAAGACCAAACACATTGATATAAAGTATAACTTCGTTAGAGATATAATTGCACAAAAGGATGTTACTTTGCAATATATACCCACACGCAATATGCTTGCTGATCCATTCACAAAAGCTATCCCAAGGGATGTATTCATGGATCATGTTAGATCTATAGGATTAAGCAAGATATAATGTATGAATTATTGCTAGTTTATGTGCATTCATGTATATATTTTCATTAGTATGTTTATTTAACGGTTTATTTTTAATGATATCATGTTTGATATGTATTATATATATTGCGTGTGATTTTGTAAGTATGTATGTCCTATAGACTGAGATTGACCCTGTCACACGGGCAATCGCCTTTGGCATAAGAAGTGCGCAAAGATGAGACTAACTCATAGTAGTGAAGAACCCTTAAGATAACTTGAGTTAAGATAGTCGCCTTAACTAAGTGTTAAGATGAGATCATAAACATGGATAAACCATGTTAAGCTTATATTATGATCGAAGTAGAATCCCACTATCTACTTAGTCTATAATAGCCAGATATGAGTTGCTTGATTGATTTCATAGAAGGGTTGATCGATCGAAGAATTCATCTTAGGCAACGAGGCTTGTCTAATTATATATCTGTATGGTATTTGTAAAATTGTGACATACAGTTTGAGATATATGAATAATACCATAACACGTGTGTCATACCACGTGTGCTTTCGACCAAAAGGAAGTGAAGAATTGATCCCTGTTTCTTCACTGTGTGATACCTTTGATTTGTGCCCTTATTACTTTTGACTATATCTTGATATTTTGATTAGGTGTATGCTACTTTGAACACATTAACAATGATCATGAGTGATTCGGTCTAATGGGGTATGTTTGGGAAAGCAACCTAATCAATATAAAAGGATATAAGTGTAAAGGGAAGACTAGAATTGTGTATCAAATGTGTGCTTGCAGGTTAACCGATCATGTAAGTCAATACGGACTATAACATGATAGTGAGACACATAAACGAAATGACAGTGAACTCTTTTTCACATAGAAGTTGTGATATAAATTTGAAGGGGTCAGAGTTACTGTAATATGATACAACATATTGTTAGTCTGGGGTACTACAAGATACGTAAGGAATGAGATTTCATTTGAGCAACTATGTACCCTAACAGGTTAATAGTAACATATGCTCGTATGCTTGTCGGTCGCACGACCTATTTGTCAAGTATGATGAATTATTGTAGTAGTGTGTATATGAGAGAATTTTGAGAAATTTTGATGTATGGGACATTGTGGTGCACGTACCTAATAGTACGATGGTAACCCCATCATGTGCGAGTGGGAGAATGAAAGAAATAAAATAAATTAAATATAATTTTATTTCCATGTCACCCATGATGGGTTTGACATGAACGTACTATAAGAAGTTAGTCAGGAAGTTACCTGGGTTTAACTGAAAGAACTTACCCACTAAGATAGTGCTTGGGGTGGAGATCATGGGAAGGTGGTTTATTATCAGTTAATAAACCAACGCTTCCTGGACTCTATAAATAGGACTCTTCTGCTCTATCTTCAACACAGCTTCACAGCACACAAAATTTCTTCAGCAAAAATTCTTTCTCTTATTCCAATACACTTAAACAAATTCTCAGACTCTTAGGTGGTGAAAACAAAGAATTTAATTCTTGTAATTAAATTCACGATCAGAAAGCAAGAATTCAGAAAGTAAGAATTCAGAAATCAATCCGCTGCGTAAGAGATTTGTCTAAAAACCTTTACTATTTAATTTAATAAGTAACACAACACATATTTGCAACACATATTTGCAACCCATCTTTGACAAGATTGACAACCAATCTGCGGCAATGCACACCTACACAGATGAACACAAACAAAAGTGTACACATCACCACCAACACACACCAACAACATAACTTGCAACATATGCCATCAACAACCATAAACACCACCATCAATGCCGTGTCAGTATCATCTGTTACCAAAACTTCATTACTAATTCATCAACATTACAACCGCACACTTACACGAACACACATGCAAAAAAAATGCACTCCACTGCCAACATTAACACTATCAATACAACCATATAAGCCATACCATTAACACCACCACCTTGTCCTCTTCTCTTCTTACCATCAGTTACCTATCAACAAGTCACACAGTATCATCCATCCTTCATGCCATCTTCGTGAACAGGTTGCGAGTTACCAATAATAACCATTTGACTGGAGTATTAAACAATCTCGCAGTCTTTGCATATCGAACTCGTAGATTTTTAGTTTGTGTACATATATTTATGTGTTTTTTTAAATTGTCTTATTTAGCTTTTGAATATTTTGATTTTGATTTTCTTTGTAAATAGTGTAAGTGGTAAAAAATAAGTAAATTGTAAAAAGAATTGACTTTTTTAAACTGGTCTCTTAAGATAAATTATACCTTTTTAATACGAGATTATAAGTCATTGCCCAAATGGACAAATAAAAGAGGATGGTAAGCCTATCTTTACCGAAAATCTTATTGGTAGACGAAAACTTGACCTTCTTAGACCATTTTGATTGAATAAGTTATTCAAAGTGTTTAAACTAATTGTTTCGAAAGCGGCAGCCAAACACTATTTACTAAGTGTAATGATATATACCACTTAAATTCATACCATCCAATTACCACCCATGACGTGACATGAATTAGTTGGTTAAAAATCGTTAATCAAATCAAGAAAATAAATAGATAACGATTTTTCCAACCAATTTACGCCACGTCATGGGTGGTATGATTTTGGATGGTATGCATCATTACTCATTTACTATTACTATATTACTACTTACAACTTATAAACACTAACATAGTAACTTTTTTTAATACATCAGAAAGTCACTTTGGACTCTAAGTCATTAATTCGATTTGAACCTGTACCGCTTAGAACGAGAACCAAGCCCCTGGCTAGTTAAGCTAACACCAACCGGTTATAGCAAATTTTTCACATATCTAGAATTATATTAGGATCGCATTATATTTCTTTGGTGCTTACCATATTGAAAGGGATTTTTTTAATATATAAAAAAGGTACTTTGACTCGCCTCAGCTTTATTTTGATTCAAATAAGATTTGATCACAGAATTTCTGGTTATTGTACTTTAACCGCTAGAGTAACTATCAATCTTATTTGAGTGAAAAGATACTCGACACTGTCACATGAATTCTCGAGGAAAATAAAAAATAGAGCCCCAAATTCAATTTTTTATGTTATAAGTCCCAATTAAAAAAATATTCTATAAAAGTCCCAATTCTAATTTTTTTAGTTTGGCATTTTACCCTTATACACCTTTTTGGTCTAAAGAGAGAAACATTTAGATTTTTTGGTGGGTACGTACCCATTAACGCTCATACCCATTTTCGTAAATTAACCAATAGGGTATGTACCCAATACCAGTTAAATTCAATTCATTATAAAATGGATACAGACATTTGCCCTTTATTAATTGTTATTAAGTCATTTTTTTACTGATAGTTGTCCATGTAAAAGTCCAAGTGGGTACGAACCTAATTCCAATATGTCAAAGCTCAAGGGGGTACATACCCAATTAGAATAACAACATGTGAGGGTACAACCGTACAGACCCGGTTAGAATAACAACAGGTGGGAGGTACAGACCAAGTTAGAATAAGAACAGGATGTGGGTACAGGCAATCTCCAACAGTTGGGCCAAACTAAATCTCTACAGAGAAGTTAGGTACAAACCCAGTTCAAATAGAAAGAGGGTTGTACCCATGGGATCTTTACAGTGTGACAAAAAACAAAACTAAATCTCTTCACACTCAAGCATTGGAACAAAAAACAAAAACGGATCTCTTCACACTCGCATCAGAACAAAAACAAATCAGATTTCTTCACACTCGCATCATAGGAACAAAAACAAAATGAATACTGTTCACACTCGCATCATAAAAACAAAAACAAAACAAAATTTATTCACACTCGCAGCCTTGGAACAAAAAAAAATCTTTGCATACTCACCATTAGAACAAAAAAAAACTGATCCACGAATTAGGGGCGGCGAGGACTGACGGTGGTGGAGAGTGACCCACAAACGACGACGGTTGTCTTTGGCAGTAGAGAAAGACGGCGGGAAGGTGAGACCTGAGATGGGAAGACGTGCCAATGTTGAGAACGGTGGAGAATGATCCATGAATGGTGGAGGTTTTTCTTGTGTAGGAGAGCTTGTTGGTGGCATTTTGATGTTGGTGGAGAATGGTCTACGAACGACGACGGTTTTCTTTGGCAGTTGAGAAAGGTGTCGGGGAGCGAAGAAGGTGGGTTTATGATGGGATTGATGATGGTGAAGAAGGTCATGTCGGCATGTTTCTCGTGAAGGGGAACAAGAAGGTGAAGCGGTTTCTTTTTGTTTGTTATTCTGGTACGAAAGAAAAGAGAACGAGAGAGAAGAAAAGGAAGGGATAACAGAGAGGAAGAGAATGTGGGATTCGATCCCTGATAGGTTTTTTGTTTTGATTTTTGCTTTTTCTCCGTAAATGGAAGGGGTGGATTTTTAGTAGGAATGACAATGGTTAGAATATTAACAGTAACTGATGGATATCAGATCCGATAAAAAACCCGTTAGTGGAACCAATGGTGCATCCATGAGGGTTTGGTTCTCACAAAAGGCAACCAGTGGATAATCCGTTAGGATTTGTTTTTTTACAATAACCCGACGGATAATCCAAAATCCGAATGTAGTATAAGAAATAAAAAATAAAAATATATATACTATATATATAAAGATATTCAATATATACAAAAATCATACATTAATATCGACCAAATAAAATTATTCCATACATAAAACACCTAATTGATTTTATCTAGTTTATCACTATATTGCCTAATAACTATTTATGGTCACCCAATAATTAAGTAGCTAATTTTATAGTGTTAAAAATATTTTATAAGATTTATTTTATTTAAAACCTATTAAATAATTACGGACCCGGATTAATCAATTTTATTTACAAGATCATTTCAAGATTATGGCTAACAGATTACATGGTATTATGAATGATATTACATCACCTACCCAGGCGGAGTTCATTAAAGGAAGAGCCATACATGATAATATTATCATAGCACATGTAGTTTCTTTTTTCATGAAACGTAAATTGAAGAATGAGGCCCACTTTTCTGCAATTAAGCTAGACATGGCAAAAGCCTATGACCAAGTTCGGTGGGACTTCATATTGGCACTATTGGAACGGTTGGATTTTACACGTCAGTGGATTAATTGGATTTGGAATTGTATATCGACTGTTTCATTCCAAATTAACATCAACGGAGAGCGTCAACCTAAATTCAAACCTGGGCAGGGTTTACGACAAGGAGGCCCGCTGTCACCTTTATTATTTTCACTACTTAATGAAGCTCTCATTACATTAATCGAACACAAAGTCATAGAGAACAAAATACAAGGTATACGGATTACTCGTAATTGTCCTATCATTTCTCACCTTCCTTTTGCAGATGATTCACTGTTCTTTCTTTCACTGGACGGACAGATTTTGGAGGAATTCCAGGAATGTATGGCCAAGTACTGTAGATGTTCAGGTCAACGTGTGAACTTTAACAAATCGGAGATTTGTTTTATTAAACAAATACCAGATCAGAGTAGAAAACAGGTTTCAGATGCGCTTCATATTTCTGAGGTCCAGGACCTGCGTAAGTATCTGGGTATACCGTTGTGTCATAAACAATCTAAGGTGGACACAGTACAATGGGTAGCAGACAAAGTATTTAACAAGGCACAACGATGGATAGGGAAATTTCTATCAGAAGGTGGTAAAGAGGTTTTGATCAAGGCGGTCTTACATGCTATTCCCACCTACGCAATGTCTATATTTTCATTTCCACTTGGCTTTTTTAAAAAGTTGACATCTATTATAGCACGGTTTTGGTGGAACTCACTAGAAAAGAGTAAGATTCTTTGGCTAGACTGGGAAAAGATGACGGTGGCAAAGATTACTGGAGCTATGGGATTCAGGGACTTAAAGCGGGCAAATACGACATTACTAGCTAGGCAAGCTTGGAGGCTGCTCCAGCACACAGAGACTTTAGCGGTAAGGGTTCTTAAAGGGATTTACTTTCCGAATAAGGGCTTCTTAGACGTTAAACTAAGACAAAGTCGAACCTGGTCATGGGCTAGTATTCTTGAAGGACGGGACTTACTTATTAAAGAAGGGTGGTCCAGATTGGGAACAGAGAGTCTACTAAGATTTGGGATCATATATGGTTACTTTCTGGAAAGATCAAAGACAAGCCTAACAATCCAGCAGTGGAGACTATAAACCACCTTATAAAGCAACACACTGATGAATGGGACTGAGAAATAATTGACACGTATATCCGGGTCCCAGTTAAAGGTGAGATCGCGAGACTTCCGATTTTAACAAGAGATGAACATGATACTTTCACTTGGCCGCACACGCGCTCTGGAGAGTACACTACTAAATCTTGATATAAAATTCTTACACAAGATTTTCACCTGAACAACCAACAATCTTCAGCACAAGGGGCTAAGAAGGGTCACAAATTTTGGATAGTAGATGTGCATAGCCTAACATGCTATTGTGGAGGCTATATTATAAGAAATAATCGAGGTAACACGTCTAACTTTAAAAGTCATTAAATAAAAAGCATGAGGAACACGATTCTCTGGATTTTTTTTGGAAATCAAATGTTCCTAGTAAAGTACATAACTTTGCATGGTGAGCCTGCAAAAACATTTTACCTACCCGGGCAAACTTGTTTGACAGGAAGTGTAGTGATAATAATTGGTGCACTTGGTGTCACGAACAAAACAAAACTATCATTCATTTACTTTTAACGTGTTCTTTTTGTAAACAGGTTTGGACGGGGTCCGCTCTTCAAATACGCATCCCAGAGACGACCCCTCTGAATCTGGGAGACTGTTTTTTACTCATTACAGACACAACATATAATTCAACTTTGGACATTAGACTGATCACAGCTTATATCCTCTTGCTTTTCTAGCAAATTTGGAAACACAAAATGAAAACATTACACCAACACGGGGTACTTGATGTTGATACAGTTCTTTATGCCACTAATGCTGGCATGAATGAAGGACCTGTTTGGACAAAATTGGATGGACACCTCACCTGAGCTTGATAGTGGCAGACAATCATAAAACCGAATTACGAGGAACTTCCATATTCCTCCAGGTACACATGTTCTTTACACCTGTGATGCCTCTTTTACACAGGGATCAGACCAAAATGAGATTGGATTGGTACGGAGAGACTTTGCGTCTCACACGCGGCAAGTATTCTCAAGAGTATTTGGACAGATTCATAAGCAGAAGGAGAGGCAATTGCGGTACTCAAAGCTGCGAAACTGGTCAAACATGAAACGTTCAAGAGAACCACGATTTTTTCAGACAACCTTGATTTGATTCAAGGTTTCAACTCGCTGCCAGCAACGTGGTGGAAAGTCAAGCCTTATATTAAGAAGATTCAAGCTATTGCGGAGGAACATGGTGACATGTTCTTCTTGCATATTCCAAAGCGGTGCAATGGTTTGGCAAACCACGCTATGCGGATAGCTAGAAAGCAGGATAGGGGCTCTCTTCTTTTGATTCATTTGAACAGTAAGATTTGGAAGACTGGGTATTGGTTGATTTTTCTATGGGTTTTGTATTACCGGTCGAACCAAAAAAAAAAAAAACTATAAACGGCGATAAAAAACGAACTCGTTAAAATCCGTCAAAACTCAAAAGTTTAACAAAGATCCGCTAAATCAGACTTTAAATAATAGGGTAAAGGAGCTTAAACTCACCACACGTCTCTCCCTCCACCGTTGGTTAATATGCTCTCCAATAAAAGAACGAATAGAAAGGTAGGTCTTGTTTCCTTCATCATACCTAACTTTGATTTTTTGGATTTTGAAATAATTATTCAATTGTTCTTCAAAAAATAATTTGAATTATAAGTTAAAATTAACGACTCAATTTTGCTTGTTAATTATTTTTATATTTCTGGAATTAAACTGTAATATTTAGCCATTGTTAAATTTGTCTATAATTCTTTTAACCTAATTTGTAATGGCAGATTGGTGGTTTATGTCCTCCTAAGAGGAGGAAGAGTGAGGTCGATTATTTTCTTCCCGATGATGTCCTATTTATTATATTCCTTTGCCTTCCTGCTGATGTTCTTTACAATGTCATGAGATTGGTTTGTAGACAATGGTTTAAGATAATCCAATCTCCTGTTTTTATGTCTTCACACGTCGAAAAGAACTCAAATACAAAAACCCTATTAATCCACTGTAGAAGGAGACGTGAGAATGGTGTCAAACTATGGTCAGACCATGGTGATCAAGATGGTGTTGTTGAAGTGAAAGATTTAAAGTTTCCGTTTGCTGATAGGGTTTATGCGAGTTGTAATGGCTTACTTTTTGTTGTTGGTCCTATAGAGAGCATTTCAAGTTGTCCCTCTTATGTTGTAAATCCTCTTATAAAACATAAATTACCCCTCCCTCTATTTCCGGGTTTCCTTCAAAAAGATAGATGTTGTTTTGGATATGCTGCTGCATCAAGTGTATACAAAGTGATGCATTACACAGGTAAGCAATCAACATGTTTGATATTAACAATAGGTGTTGATAAGGCATGGAGAAAAGTTGATTTAAGTGAGTTAAGTAACACTGCTAAGAAAGCATTGAGATCATCACATTACTCTTGGTTTACTCTAAGAGGTTTCACGTATTGGTTTTATAATCCCCAATACCCGCTCAATTTCCCAATAATCCTTCGTTTTGACATGGAAACCGAAACTTTTATGGAGATTCCTATTCCTCCTCAATTGGAACATAGTCTTGGTATTGTTCCAATGGAGAATTCTGTCTGTTTGTGGATGCGAGATTCGCCTGATTATTCAATTCTAAATACTTCATGTGAGTTTTGGTTACTGAAAGATTCAGAAACTGGAAATGGACAATGGGAGAAAATGCTTCATATTAATATTAATGTACATTTTCTACCAAGAAATTATTGCATTAGACCAATTGTCTGGTTACGAAGCAGAGAGTTATTGTTGTTTCATGCAGAACAACGAAACTTAAAAGCAGGAGTCATGGTTTACAATGTCATTACTGGACAAGTCCATCAAACTAAAGAGATGAAAAAACAATCTAATGAAATGAAAAATTATAATATTTCAGATTACGAGTGTTATGAACGTCAATGTTTCTCTGAATTTTATGTCAACAGCTTGGTTCGGTTTGACAACTTTTTGACACCTCAACTTCCAATTAAGATCTACTCAACAGAGAATGTGAAAGCTGAATTTAAGGAGGTGAAGGAGGAACCTTACTAATATAAAAGTTTTCTCGTTGATGATTTGAAGCTACATAAACAGAATATACAAGATTTATGAGGATATCAGATCCTTTTTTATGATAAAACTTATTCTTAAAATTAACATGTTATTTGATATTTAAACTAAAATTTTGGAACTTTTAAGTATTTGCTATCTGAAGTTTTTATATTTTTATTGTGCAATTTAATTTGTTCACGTTATATTGCTGCTTTGTTTTGTATATTTCTCATTTTGATACAATACATTTGCAGTTTTGTTTTATTGTTTTAGAAAAAACGTGAGTAAAGAAAGCATTAGTCCCCTTTAAAGTATAACTTTTTTATTGGTTTAAGGAGAGAGTGAGAGGAATTAGTCTTGAACCCAAATATATATACAAGTCAGCCTGACTCAGTCTTATAATCCTCATTGAGGAAAAAGTTATGTATCCGATCTTATATACAGCTTTTATTACGTGTTCTCCTAAGGGAGCTATATTAGGGTCATGATCCTGTTATGATTGATCCTTATAATCCGAAGAGGAGAAGTCAGGTAGATTATTGTCTTTCCCATGATGTCCTATTTATTATACTAATTTGCTTTCCTGCGGATGTTCTTTACAATGTAATGTGGTTTGTTTGTGGACAGTAAATTCTAGGGCTGCAAACGAGCCGAGCCAAGCCGAATAGTAGATGTACAGGCTTGGTTTGTTTAATTTCTCGAGCCGAGCCGAGCCGAGCTCAAATTTAAACGAGCTGGACCGATCCGACCTCAAATTTAAACGAGCTGGACCGAGCCGAGCTCAAATTTAAACGAGCCGAGCCCGAGCTTTCCAATCATCCAAATCAGAAATGTTAGAACTTGTTTGTTTAACTTATTGAACAATCTTTTTTAAAGTCGAGCACGAGTTGCTCATGAACAATTTGTTTTTTATGGTTGAAATGGGACTTTCATGAGTGTGTGGTATGAAAATATGAAACATAACACTAATGAAAAAATAAATGTCTAAAGAAATTAAGAATATCTAGTTAGATATTGAAGGTTTAGTAATATATTTATAAGTAGATAATTTATTTTTATTTATAATTTATAATTTTAAACGAGCTCACGAGCCGAGCTCGAGCAGGCTTGTTTACGTATCGAGCTTAAAATGGAGCTTGAGCTTGAGCTTGTTTACATTCGAGCCGATCTCGAACGAGCTTTTCTCCGAGCCGAGCTCGAGCTGCTCGCGAGCGGCTTGGTTCATTTGCAGCCCTAGTAAATTCAAATTAATCCAATCTCCTCTTTTTAATTCTTCCCACCTCCAAAACTACTCAACTACCAACGCCCTATTTATTTTACCATAATAGCTCGGTGGGTATGTTGTTAAACCAAGGTCCAATCACGATGTACTTGAGGTGAAAGATTTAAACTTTCTTTTTCTTGATAAGGTTTGTTTGTAACAAGCTTCCTCAACGTCCATGTTCACACTCATATGGGACTCCCCTAGAGCACTTCCTCGAAAAGATGAATATACAAAAGTCAAATTCTTTACAATATAAAAATAAAAACCGGAGGGTAAAATTGTCAAGAAAAAATGGGTTAAAATCTTACATTGGAGATATCTTTCCACAATTCAAGGGTCTTTGGAGCTTTTCCTGAGACGAGAGTTGCACGATCCGATTCACCTCTTCAGCCAGAGAAATTACGCGACCACTGACCAAGAGTGCAGCGGCTGCAGTTAGCACCTGTCATTTATTACCAATAAAACTATTATTTATGTCCCTAAACTAACCTTTCTTTGAGTTAATTACACTATAAGAGACTTACAAGCAGGGTATGGATAGCACTTGTCTCATCATCATTGCAGGTTCATAAACAGGTGTATTGTATAATCGATCATTGTTATGCTCACTCATTATCTTCCGAGAATTTGAATTCTGATTTGAGAATCCAACAGAGATGGATTCTCAAATCAACAACGGTCACTATGATACATTCATTACAACAAAGGCGCGGATGGAAGACTGTGTATGAAAATATCCTTCTTTTAGGA
This sequence comes from Nemophila menziesii, assembly GCA_029959085.1. Lineage (NCBI taxonomy): Eukaryota > Viridiplantae > Streptophyta > Magnoliopsida > Boraginales > Hydrophyllaceae > Nemophila > Nemophila menziesii. Next base: position 186,885 of record JARWIR010000055.1, on the reverse strand, counting down.
CTTTAAGCTAGTTAGTATAAATTCTTTCATCAATCTTTTTTGATTTGCTAACCTTCTTTTCTAATCTAAGATGGAATTTCACTATTAAATAATAACATTAATATGAAACAACAGGAAATAGCATTAAATACAGTAACTAAAAAACAGAGAAGAAAGCTAAAGTTGTTGAAAAATGTTACAATAATTATAATAAGAGTAAAATTCAGTAAATTGGGTGAGTCAATAATACTTGAACTTCCTAAAAAGAGGCCTCATATTCTGATAAGAGTAGAAGATCTTGAGGTTTACAATATCAAGATTCTATTGAAGCTTTTACAGAGGAAGAGGAAGAAGATGAACTCGAGAGAGAGAGAGAGAGAGAGAGAGAGAGAGAGAGAGAGAAGAGAATTGGTTATTGTGTGTAATTCATTTCATTCAACTTGAGCTGAAAGACAGCTAATACATTGTTTAAATAGTTGTTATAACTAACCAACTAATTCTATACTAATTACAAAGTAGTCCCTAAGGTTTTATTAAATAATAATCTAACCCCTAGACTATACTAGTATGTCAAGAGCCTCCCTCAAGCGCAACATGTATATTAGATATGTTAAACTTGGACAAATTATTTTGAAATTCGACTGAACCAAGTGGTTTTGTAAACATATCTGCAAGCTGTAGGTTGGAAGGAATATGGAATAATTTGATCAAACCTTCTTGAATTTTTTCGCGTGTAATTTTACAATCGATGTCGACATGTTTTGTCCTTTCATGATGCACCGGATTCGTGGACATTGCAATAGCGGATTTGCTGTCTGAATACACAAGTGCTGGTGTACAATTATCAATGCCATAGTCTTTTAGCGCGTAAATTAACCATTGAATCTCACAAGTCAAAGCAGCTAATGCTCTATACTCTGCTTCAGCTGAAGAACGGCTTATGGTTGTTTGTTTTTTACTTTTCCATGAAATTAATGATTCTCCAAGAAAAATACAGAATCCTGTGATGCTTCTTCTTGTATCGAGGCATCCAGCCCAATCACTGTCACAGTATGCTTTGATTTTTAGTTCAGAAGTTGATGAAAGAAATAACCCCTGTCCAGGTGTTTTCTTGATGTAGCGTAAGACTCTTTGAGCAGCTTTCCAATGGCTATTGCATGGTTTCGCTAAGAATTGACTTAGAGAGTTGACACAATAGGATAGGTCTGGTCTTGTGATGGTTAGATATAGTAACCTTCCGATTAACCTTCTATATGAAGAAGGATCTTCATAATCTTGATCATCTTCTTGTCTTAGCTTTGAAGTTGTTTCCATTGGAAAATTTGTTGGTTTTGCCGCCAAGACTCCACATTCATTTAAAATGTCAAGAGCAAATTTTCGTTGACATAAAGTAATACCCGTTGAGTTTCGAGCTACTTCTATGCCTAAAAAATATTTTAGTTCTCCTAGATCTTTAATTGTGAACTCGGAGTGTAGATGAGTCTTTAGATTCCTTATTTCATCCATGCTATTGCTTACAAGTATAATGTCATCAACATATACTAAAAGAGCTATGAATGTAGTGGTTGATTTCTTGATGAAGAGACTGAAATCACTTGATGAATGGACAAAACCATAGGATATTAATGAAGAGGATAGTTTTGCAAACCATTGGCGAGAAGCTTGTTTTAAACCATACAAGCTTTTATTTAACTTGCAAACAGTTCCCTTCTGAGCTTGAAGGCCTTGTGGTATATTCATATAAACTTCTTCATCTAACTCCCCATGTAGGAATGCATTATTTACATCAAGTTGATGTAAGAACCATTTGTTCATTGAAGCTAAAGCAAGGATGATTCTTATTGAAACAAGCTTTGCCACAGGAGAGAATGTGTCAAAGAAGTCAAGACCTTCTTGTTGATTGTAACCCTTTGCAACTAACCTTGCTTTGTGCCTTTCTAGTGAGCCATCTGCCTTGTATTTTAGTTTAAAAACCCATTTGCTTCCAATAGGTTTCATTGAAGGTGTTTGTGGAACAATTGTCCAAGTATTGTTTTCTTGAAGTGCTTTTAGCTCCTTTTGGATTGCAGAAATCCATTCTTTAGAGGTTGAAGCTTGTTTGTAAGTTTTTGGTTCTATTTGAGAAGATATATTCTCAATATAATTCGCATATTTTGGTGTTAGTCTTGAGGTATTGACATAGTTTTGTATTGGATAAAGTGGTTGAGTTTTGGAGGTGATATGAGAGGTTGAATGGTATATATAATCCTTCAAGTATGAAGGTGGTTGTCTATTTCTTGTTGGTCTAGTTTGTTGAGATGTGATAGGTTGATTAGTTGGATTTTGTATGTTATGTTGATTAAGGGTAGTGTTATGGTTGAGAGGTTCTATATATATATTAGAAGGAGGGAAAAGGAAGGTATGAAGGTTCTCAGTAGGTTTTGTTTCTGAGAATGGAAAGACTGTTTCATGAAAGACTACATTTCTTGAGACTAGGATCTTGTTATTTGATATGTCAAGAACTTTGTAACCTTTTGTAGCAGGAGGGTAACCTAAGAATACACACTTTATAGCTCTACTATCAAACTTTGATCTGTTTTGTTGAAGTGTTGACACATAGCAAAGTGATCCAAACACTCTTAAATAATGTAATGTAGGTGGTTTATTGTATAACTTTTGATAAGGAGTAAGGTTATCCAATAAAGGAGTAGGCAACCTGTTGATTATATAGGCAGCTGTAAGTATAGACTCAGACCAAAATTGTAGAGGAAGATTTGATTTGAACATAATAGCCCTCGCAGTTGTTAATAGGTGTTGATGCTTCCTTTCCACCAACCCATTCTGTTGTGGGGTTTCAACACAACTTAATTGATGGATTATACCATTAGATGTATAGAAAGTTTGGAGGTTAAACTCAGGTCCATTATCTGACCTTAACACTTTGATTCTCAAATCAAACTGAGTTAATATCATTTTGTAAAAATTGTTTAGATGAATGTGAACTTCTGACTTATTATGCATTAAATATATCCATGTACCTCTTGAAAAATCATCTACTATTGTTAAGAAATACCTATGTCCTGTATGAGAGACTTGTTTGAATGGACCCCATATGTCACAGTGTATTAGATCAAAACAAGCACTTGAAGTAGAAGTAGATAAAGGAAAAGATAATTTTCTTTGTTTAGCAAAGTGACACGGTTCACATACACTATCTTGTAAAAAAACAATAGATGAATCAATTTTCTTGAGAGCATTTAGTTTAGCTCTTGATGGATGACCTAACCTAGAATGCCATATATCACTCTTCTTTGTTGAAGCAGCTAGAACTTGATGAGATGATGAAGAGTTCATATAGTACAATCCATTTCTTTCATAAGCAATCCCAATCGTCTTCTTGCATAGATGATCCTGTATAGTGCAATAAGAAGAAAAGAAAGCAACTGTAACAGCTGAATCTTGAGTTAATTTGGATATTGAAAGTAAATTGCACTTGAATTTTGGAACACATAGCACATTCTCTAAAGTAATGTTATTATTTAAGCTAATGTTTCCTTTGTGTGTTGCATATATGACCTCTCCATTAGGCAATGTCACAGGGATATGCACAATTTGAGGCTTGTTTATGTACATAGATGATGAATATATCAAGTGATCTGTAGCACCTGTATCTAAAATCCAAGAAGATGTGCAAGAATTAGCTTCATTGATTGTGACTTGATGGACAGCCGGATTGCTCATCTTTTCAGTGTGTGCAAGAGCCATAAGCTTGCTTATCTCCTCAGGTGTAAATTCATAGCTACTAAGCGGCTTATGATCTTGTTCAGTCTTGAGTTCTTCTTCAACATCAACAAGATGTGCAGAATGTTGTTGATTTTGAGCACTCCTTCTTCCTTTAGGTCCACCCCATCCAATTGGATATCCATGTAGCTGATAACACTTATCTACTGTATGACCATTGTACCCACAGTGTGTGCAAATAACTCTCTTCTTCTCTGCGTAATTGTTTGATTTCTGGTTGTTCTTTGAGTAAAAAGCATGAGTTGGTGCAGAGAAAGAAGAATTCGAGAGTAACCTTTGACTTTCTTCTTGAATAAGCATTGCAAACACTGAGTTAATTTGTGGTAAAGGAGTCATTAACAAGATTTGACTTCTTACTGCAGCAAAAGAATCATTTAACCCAATCAAAAACTTGATCACGAAGTCGCTATTTTGTCGCTCAATTAACGTATCAAGAATTCTGCAGCTGCATTGATTCATATTTCCACAAGAACATGTAGGCATAGGCCTAAAATGAACATATTCATCCCAAAGTGTTTTGATCTTTGCGAAATACTCAGAAATCGAGCTTGAATTTTGAGAAATCGAGCTCAATGATTTCTCAAGAACAAAGACTCTTGTACCATCACTTTTGCCAAATCGCGTTTTAAGCTCCTTGTAGAGATCATGAGCTGAGTTTACATACAATAGACTACCTCTGATTTCTTTAGAAATCGAATTAAGAAGCCACGATAAAACTAAGTTGTTAGCCCTGTTCCAAGCCGAAAAAAGATCCAAATCTGTGAGAGGAGGCTGGACGATTTCTCCATTGATGAAGCCAAGTTTATTCTTGACTGATAATGCAATCTCAATTGCACGAGTCCAAGATAGGAAGTTATCATTAGTAAGAACTTCGGAAACTAGCGATGCACCTGTGTTTTCACTAGGGTGGATGTAGAATGGAGAAGAAAAATTCTCTGTTGCAGAGTTGTTCGCCATTGAAGTAAGTAATCGAAGCTTTTGATTTCTTGATCTAAAGCAAGAATTGATGTTTAAATTGCGGAAGTAATAATGTTTTCAACTGATACCATGATAAGAGTAGAAGATCTTGAGGTTTACAATATCAAGATTCTATTGAAGCTTTTACAGAGGAAGAGGAAGAAGATGAACTCGACAGAGAGAGAGAGAGAAGAGAATTGGTTATTGTGTGTAATTCATTTCATTCAACTTGAGCTGAAAGAAAGCTAATACATTGTTTAAATAGTTGTTATAACTAACCAACTAATTCTATACTAATTACAAAGTAGTCCCTAAGGTTTTATTAAATAATAATCTAACCCCTAGACTATACTAGTATGTCAAGATATTCTCTTTGGAATAGACTTTGCGTCGGGGCTTAAATGGTTGTCCATGTCTAGTAACTAAGGACAGATTGTTCAAGGGAACCAAACTCTCTACATAATGTTCAGAGTAATACATTATATATCCTTTAAGGTCTTTAATTGGATAGACTTTTTGCGTATTAATATTGTAAACTATTCTTTTAGTTCCTCCAGAAAACACCAATAAATTCGTGCTTTTTAACCAGGCAATTGGCCGATAATCTTTATAATCATCCTCCATATAAAGATCAAGTAACTTTTCCCATTGTCCATCCCTAAAAACAACTGTTTCTGGATCTTTCAACAACCAAAACTCATATAAATACTTTTCTTCTGTCCATTTCTTCACCCACAAACAAAGAGAGTTCTCCTTTTGCATTTCAAGAAGACCATAACTAATAAGACCACGAGAAGAAATATCATATGGTGGAGAAAAAGGAATCTCGTTAAAACTTTCTTTTTCCATGTCAAAACAAAGGAGATGTGGGAATGACTTAAGGAACCAATACATGCAACCTTTTAGAGTAACACAACAACGTTGATGTAAGTGTACAATAAGGTTCTTAACCTCCTTATAACAATGTAGCTGTTTCATAGCATCAACTTTTCTCCATGCCTTATCAACACCTACGCTTAATATATGAAATTTTGATTCATTGAATGAGAGACGCATCACTTTGTATACCTTAGAAGCAGCAACATATCCAAAACCACATCCATGTTGCATAAGCGGACCCGGATATAGAGGGAGGGGTAAATAATCTTTTGTAAGTGGATTTACAATAAAACAAGGGCACTTTGAAACTCTCTCTTTAGGACCCATTACAAAAATCAAGCCATTACAGATTGCCCAAGCATTTTCAAGAAACTGGAAGTTTAATTTCTTCACCTCAATATCAACAACATTGCCATCACACCTTAATTTACCAACAAACCAACAACCGATTCTCCCATGGTGAATTAAAAGGGAGTTGGTATTTGACTGTTTTTCAAGGTGTGAAGATATAAAAATAGGGGATTTGATTACTTCATACCACTCTTTACATACAAACTTCATTACATTGTTAAGAATATCAGAAGGTAAGTAAAGGAGGATACTGAATATCACATCAACAGGAAAACTTGAATATACATGCTTCTCCATCCTCCTCCTCTTTCCACAGTTACTACCAATCTGTCAATTACAAAACCAACCAGATTTAATAATTGATTAATATTAAACATTCTACAATAATTGGAGACATATAATTTAACGAAAAGAGCTCAAACTAACAACTCGCTCTTAAACCAAATAACTAACATTTTCCATCTTATTGCCTACCCATATCCAAATTCAGACCAATCCTAGCAGATTTACTGCAATTGACTTAAATTACAAATAATAAGAAATAGATTTGAAAAATATATAAGAAAACATATCTTTTATAAAATTAGTATAATATTTTTCAGAACAGAAAAAATAAAAGTTGGGTTTCTCTGAGTAATCGATTTTGTGTACCTTACTCTTCTCGGAGACCATATTGACCAAAGTTTTCAGCCTGCTGATGTAACAATCGGAAGTATAGTGATAGTGATAGTGAGAAGGGGGTTTTTATAAATTAAACAAATACGAATAAGAAAACGCTTCGCCGTTACTTTATACTATTTTCATTTCGCGCTATTTTTTGTTTCTTCTTTTCTTTAAAAAAATCAAATTTGAAATTCATTTATCTTTTTTTTTTTTTTTTGGTTTAAACGGTCCTTTGTTCTAAAAATCTACGGTAATTGGTCTAGTGGTTAGACTACTTCAAAGAGACCAAGAAGTCTTAAGATCAAATTTTATTGAGAATTAAAATAATTTCAAGTAAAAAATGACTGTCATATGTATTGAAAAAAATATATACTTTTTTTTTTTACTTATTTAAATTATAAGGAAATTATATTAATAAATAAATCCAAAATGGGTTCAACCAATCTCTATAGGAATAATAGTATACTAGGATAGTTATTACACTAATTTAGACAAGAATAGATTTAGAGATAACTTGCATAACCTAATCTAACTGAGTTTGTTGTCCTTTTCTTGAGAGTGTAGAAGTCCTAATCTATTCTTCTAGGGTATGCCTACTTCTATATAAACAAACAAAGTTAGGAGACTAGATAGCTTGGAGCTTAGCAGCTGCATCGACTTGATGAACGACGCTTAATGAAGTTTGATACCTAACTATCAGTAGAGCACTTGTGATAACTATGATTTTATCCTTAAACTGGAAGTGGCAGAGATATCTTAGGCAAATTTTTAATCAAAACTCCATTCCAGTTGTAAAATAATGGTGGTGGTGGTGGTTTTCTCTAACACAAATGAAGCATGCACATTTATTTTTGTAGTTCCAGGAGTTGTGAGTATCCACTTGTAGGGATTGATCAAATGATTCTTAACTTGTACCTCAAAGGAAAGAGCGTGTGTGGATAACTCTTCCATATCAAATCAATCTCTACAAAAAGAAGAAGTGAGAGTCAGGAATCTATTAAAACAAATAGATTAGACATCAAACACAAATTTGTTCCTAACATACCAAAAATGCCCTAAACAAGGCATTATAGTTGTTGGTCCTAATGATTTTGCATCCTCAAAAGGTAAAAATGATATCATGTGTACATCCAAACTGACAGTTCAGAGGAAATACTACAATGCAAAGGGGATAAACGCAAAAATTTCTAGTCCACCCACACCTCAAGAAGAGATGTTCAACGGTTTTTTCTTCCTTAAGACAAAATCTACATATATCAAAGAGATCACACTTCCTAATGCATGTTATTCTAAGTGGATATAACATTAAAAAAAATATCCACAAAAATAATTTAAATTTGGGGGCATGGAATTCCATATTTGCTTTAGAGTACACTATTCAATTAGAAGAAAGGAGCTAGGATTAGACTTTTTAATATCATAATCTGCGTTAGTAATAGGCCAAGACAAGGAGGTAAAATTCAACGTGTTTAGGCCAATGAAGTTTTCGGATTCCCAAGAGGATTGCTTCTGGATAGATGTGATTGAACAAGAAGAAAAAGAGCCAACTAAGGTTGGGAAAACCTTAGGAATGGAGGAAAGAGAGCTAAGAAAGAAACCACCTAATAAAGATCCTCTATATCCTAAGGAAAATCCACACATTGATCATGCTAAGAAGAAAGATAAGGCACGTGCTATGAAGGTTCCTAAAGAACCTAAGAAAGAAAGAAAGAAGAAGGAGTTCAGAGTGGGCAAAGAAGTCGCGATGAAAAAGCCTGATCCTCCACTGAAAGCACGTGAATCCAATAGTTCTTGGCTAGGACCTTTCATGGTCACAAAGGTTATCTCGGATCAATTAGTGGTAATAAAAGCTAAGGTATGTAAATTTCACATAGCAAATGTTGATAACCTCACTCACTGCTGGGGAGGTTATGTGAAAAAATGATGCGAGTGGTAACCCGTCGAGCATAACGACATTAAACAAAAGCCATTTCAATTGTATATTAGTTTATTGCTTTATGTTTTTCAATTCCTAGTGTATAATTATAAGTAATTGTCGAGTCTTAGTGTTTATTTTTAAAGAAATGAGAAAGGTACTGTGTTAAATGGTGCAGGAATTGAGTTTGGATTGCTAAGGAACAAAAAGAAAGAAAAAATATGCAGCACTGACCGGTATACCGCGGAAATCTCTGGTATACCGGCGGAGGAAAAACCAGTGGCCACGGGTCCTGGAATCGGGTATTTTGCCGAGACAAAAGAAAACTAAAATGCCTGACCGGTAATACCAGTCAGGGGAGCGGTATGCCGACCCGTTGTGTCGAAAAAAAAACTGACGCCACGGGTTGTTGACACGGGTTCTTTGCCGAGAGGTGCTCGTTGGGACCAGCTAGTCGGTCATCTGACCGGTATGCCGCCCCGACCAGCGGGAAATTACCAAAACCTTATGAAAACCCTATTTTTCTCCTAGCTACTCTCCTACAAGATATCATTATAAACGACCCCTAACCCATTATATACCTGCACCACACCACTACAACACCAATAAACATTCAATCCTTCCTCCTACTCCATTCCAAACACACATCCAACACCACAATCATTCAAGAACATCAAGAAATCTTCTCCTTCAACCTTAAGCCTCTTCATCAAAGCTTTAATCCTATTCATTAAACCTTCCCAAGTCCACTACATAATCATTACCCATCTCATAGATCACCATAATCCTTCATTACAAATCCTCAAAACATCAAATTTCAAAACTCTTCTCTAGTTTTTGAATATTTGAAGTTTTGAGTTTGGGGTTCATTGAGATGACAAAGATTGGGAGGTCAAGAACACCATGAAGAGGAAGAAGAAGTTGAAAAAACTCTTATTACTTTTGGTATTAAAAAATGTAGTTGAAAGAATGAAAATTTTGGAGGATAAACATGTCGAGGTGTTGACAACCATAGGAAAAGTCACAATATAAGTGGGAGCCTATGTAAAACATATTACGTTGAGTGAGAAATGTTCAACATGCCATCTACGCAACAAGAGGAGCCTAACCTGAACGCAAGAAGGTTATTGGACAGGGCTCTATTGTATCATCTATGAGGTCCAAGGCTCGAAAAACCCTCCCAGAACATGGGTAACCTAGTTCTGACTTGCCTGGGGTTATGGTTGGGGAGGCGGTCATATTTCCCTGTGGGATTAGTCGGGTGATAGCTCGGAACCCACGGTATCAAAAAAAAGGTATAATGAGTAATGTAAAATAAGGTGTGTGTATATACTGTAAATCTTTTTTTGATTACATAGGAGGTCCAGGGACCATTGGGCAATAACCCATGAAACAGAAAAAAGACTAGTCTAGAACATCATAAATCAAACCCGGGTTATAAATGACCCTTGGTGTTTTCATCTCCATTCGATCCTTTGTAAGGATACTCCATATTCCATCCGGTGGGTCTTCAAGTAGCGTGAAGTCCTCATATCCATTAAGACCAACTCGAGCTAACCAGTCGGCGCAATAATTCGCTTCCCTATAAATATTCCTCAAAACAAAACCCGGATTTCGCGTCACTATCAAACGAATACGGTCAATCCAGAACGCTCCGGAGCCTCTGCCCTCACCTACAGTCTGAATTGTATCCAAAGCTTCCCGTGAATCCGTCTCCACTACCACTTCTCTAGCGCCCATCTCCTCTAGTAGTCGTAGCCCTTCGCACAATGCAATTAACTCAACAATTACTGGCTCATCATGATCTATTTGCATAGTAAACCCTCTAATCCATTCGCCATTGATGTTCCTAATAACACCTCCACCACCTCCAGTTCTCCGACCACGATTACAACTCCCATCTGTGTTCAGTTTCAACCCTGAAGGCGGCCTCTTCCACCCAACTAGTACCACGAATAATTTCCTCCCAATGTGCATCCCCGGAAGTTGACACCAGGCTCGGCAATATCTGCTAGCTATATATTTCGCCTTCCTAACAATCACTAAACCCAACGGGAACACTCCACCATTAAACACCACCTCATTACACCCCATATAATTTCAATTAAAGCGCCAAAAAAGATATTCCAAGGTACACCCGCGAACAATTTCTTACTCTCCAAGTTTTTTTGCCCACCAATCCACTCGTGTTGTCCCACTAAAGCCTTCACCATGACCTGCTGTTATCGCCCCCAAGTGGGCTATACGTCTCGACCTGCTGCTCCTCAATGCCAAGTCAGCACCTCGGCTGTGAAGAACTGCAGAAAAATTGCTGGGAAATTCTGCAGCAGGAGCTTGTCTCGCCTGGACAGTAGCTGCGGCATCTCGGATCAGCTCCAATCTAGAAGACCTCGCCCCTGTAATCTGTTGAGAAGACAACGAAAAATTATTAGCATTAAAATATGCACTGGTACTAACCTGTTGCTCCTCACTGCTCGAAGGTTGACTCTCACGTCCCCAATTACTTCTATTTAGTCCCTGGACATGATCATTAATCCCCCTCTTTTCCACCTCTAGCTTTATAGATTTCCACACTTCCTGAACCTTAGAACACTCCTTAAATAAATGCAGAGTTGTCTCTTCCTCAATGCCACATAACGGACACATGTTTGGTACCTCCACCCCTCGCCTAACCAAATTACCACGCGTTGCAATCCTTTCTTTAATCGCTCGCCAAATTAAAACTCGAGTCTTTTGCGGACACTTTAATTTCCACACCCTATCCCAATTAAAAGAATTATTAACTTCCCTCGGTAAATCAATCCATCTAGTCGATTTAACCGAATAATTCCCATGTAACTCATGAATCCATGATATACTATCTCGGCCTTCGTTATCCCTCGCCAAACTTACTTCAGTAAGTGCCAACAAAACCGATGGGGGAAGAAGATGTTGGAATTTCTCCCACTCCCAAGTCCCATCTCTACTCACGTAATCTTGTATACTTTTCGCAACCTCCCCATCCTCCAACTCGCCTACTCTTCGGTCTATAAGTGGGGAGTCCCCTATCCACCAATCACACCAAAAATAAATGTCTTTTCCATCCCATACAATCCACTTGGACCCCTGTCTTAGCACCTCCAAACCACCCGTGATGGCCCTACAAATTCTCGAGTCACTTTGTCTTGTTATATATTGCAAAGGGGTCCTTTTAAAATATTTTTGCCGAATCACAATGGGCCACAAACTCGTCGTGTCATGGATCAATTTCCACCCTAGCTTCCCCAAAAACGCCACATTCATATCCATCGCTGAACAAAAACCCAAACCTCCTAAACTCTTAGGTTTGCAAATTTCAGCCCAAGCTATGCAATTAATATGTTTTTGATTCTCCGAAATACCCCAAATAAATTCCCTCCGGATTTTATCGATCTCATCGCATACATAGACTGGCAATTTCTCAACTTGCATTAAGTACATCGGAGAGGCGCTAAGAACGGAATGGGCCAACGTAATACGACCTGCTAGAGAAAGAGTATTACCCTTCCACTTTGCGAGTTTACCACGTAAGCTATTAATAATCTCTCCGAAAAATCCCCTCGGTCTTCTCCTTGATAGAATATTTATTCCCAAATACTTCCCAATACCATCACTCCGTTGGTAACCACTCCTTGCTATGATATCCAAAGCTAAATCCTCATCCACATTCCTTGAAAAATAAATAATAGATTTTTCTTTACTAATTGTCTGGCCCGCATCTCTACAGAATGTATCTAGAGTGTCCTGTAATAACAAAAAATTATCAACAGTAGCCTCCGCAAATAAAATCAAATCATCCGCGAAAAAAATATGTGAAATAGGAAACCCCCCCTGAGGAAATGTGAATTGGTCTCCAATCTCCGGACTCCACCTGTTTCTGAATTAATAAAGAGAGTCTTTCCATGCAAATAACAAATAGGTACGGTGATATAGGATCACCCTGGCGAATCCCTCTTTTTGGTCTGAATGAGGGCAACGGTGAGCCCCTCCAAAGCACACTCAACTCATTATCTGACATTCCTGATATGATTAGTGAAATCCACATCACTGTTACCCCCATCTGCTCAAGCGATTGCTTAATAAAAACCCATCTTAGCTTATCATATGCCTTTGCTAGGTCTACCATTACCGCCATGAAACCCTTTCTACCCTTAGTGTGCCTCATTACATGATCAATCTCCTTCACCAAAACAATATTATCGATAGTAGATCTGTGTGGCAGAAAACTACTCTGAAACGGTCCAATATATTCCGCTAACATCGGTCTCATCCGATTCACTAAAACTTTCATACAAATCTTGTAGCACACGTTAATTAAACTAATGGGCCGAAACTGAGTAACAAATTCAGGACACGAAACCTTCGGAATAAGGTGAATGAGGGTACCAAGGACCCTTGAGGGGAATCTGCCCTCCACTAACGCAAACCGAATCATCTCACAAACTGATGCACCCACCACATCCCAACATCTCTGGTAGAAACCTGCTGTAAATCCATCTGGCCCCGGCGCCTTATGCAGCGACATCTGGAAAACTGCCACTCTAACCTCTTCCTCCTCAACCGTCCTACCTAGCGCCTCAAGCTGAAAGACTTCTAATGTCCGTAGATGAGGTAATTCAAACTCCTCCGGAGTAGTATCTTCCCGTGAAAACAATTTTTCAAAAAAGCCACGAACCCACAATTTTTCAGCCTCACAATCCTCTATCCATTCGTGATTACCATCCCTAATTCTCAAGCTTTCTAACTTCTCTTTTTTAACTCTAGCTGCAGAATGATAATACCGTGTATTCCTATCCCCCGCATTAATTCTCTCTACATGAGCCCGTTCCAACCAAAAAAATTTCCTCCTGTTCTAGCAAGCTTTCGTACTCCCCGCTAAGTCTCTTCTCCACTCTTGCTAAATACGGATTAGCCGAAGCTTGGAGAGCCTTCTGTATACCCGCAATTCTAGCCAACACTCGCTTCTTCTTCCTAAAGATGTCTCCAAAAGACTCAAACTTCCAAACCTCGAATGCTTTCATCATGAACTCTATATTCTTGTCCAACCTCCGTCCCTCTGTTCGCCAAGTACTAGATACCAACTCCTTAAACGAACCGTGAAAGCCCCAAGCCGCCTCAAAACAAAACCTTCTCTTACCCACGGTTACCGTAGGAGTACCCGTTATATTAACTACCAATGGAACATGATCCGAATGAACCCGAGGAAGATGCAAAACCTTCGAAAACCCAAACGTCTCATGCCATAGCTGATTACTATAAGCCCTATCCAAACGCTTCATAATTCTAAGTCCTGAGCGCCATGAATCACTCCAAGTGTACCGAGGACCCTCGAATCCTAATTCTTCCAATCCACATCGATCTCTCCAACCTTTGAAATTCACCATAGAGCGATTTAAACCCTCATTGCCACCCAACTGATCTTCAGGATAGCCTATCTGATTAAAATCTCCTACCACAAGCCACGGTTCATGGATGTATTGGGACGCCAATTCCAACGAGTTCCATAACGAATCTCTGATCCAACTCTTTGTGCTAGCGTAAACTGCAGAAAGAATCCACGAAACACATGAGATTTTTTCAATACGCAAATTTATTACCTGTTTGCTAGCCGATAAAATTTGGACCGAAATATCCGGTTGATTCCATAAGACCCATATACCACCCGAAAAACCCACCGCCTCAACCCGTATGGATTTCTCCATTCGAATTGATTTGATAATCTTTGTTGCTTCGGCCCCGGAGGCCCTTGTTTCTACCACTATAGCTAGCATTGGTTTATGACGATCATTTAAATCTTTAAACGCTCGCCTAAACCCCTCGCTATTCGCTCCTCTACAATTCCAAAACAACACGTTAACTGGGCGATTGGCCAAAGGCCAATTCCCTCCAAGAGAGTTATTAGTTGTACAATCCATAAAAAGAAATGAATAATAAAGCGTATATAAAATACAAGAACAAAAGTAAAAGGTAAGGAAACATGAACCCGATTGATCAGTGGTCCGCAAGTTCCACCCGCTCGCCTTCTCGATCGCAGTCCATATTTTCTGCACTTTCCGTAAGTCTTTCATCAAGATCACATTCCATAAGTGCTGTACGATGGACTCGCTGAACAGCATCTGAACAATCTGGTTCTGCCGCGCCTGAGCAACCAGGAGCTGTGCCCATTTCAGAACCCCGGGACCTTGATTCCAGCGCCACCGAGGTCAGCAGCGGACAGACTTCAGCGGTATATACATTATCCTGCCCTGCCCGGACAGTAGGTATCAGCCCTTGAGCTGCAGTTCGGGTTTGGTCTTCAATAAAATCTCCTGATGTTGCAACAAAGCTCCTGAAATTCTCTGAATTCTCTACCCCCTTGTTAAGACCTGTACTCTTCATCATAGCCCCAGCATTTTTGAAAATTGCAGGTTGGTCCCTGCTCCCCTCTTCCCCAACAACTGTTGCACCATTATCCATCCATTCAAGCCCAACTTTACTCGATCCTTTAGCTAAATGTCCCTGCCCAATCTCATTCATATTGTCCTGACTTTCTATTAATACCACCTCGTTACGCCCCACCTTAGGCTCAACAGACAGCTCCACATTACCTTCGGGGTTCGTGTTTCCTACTTTCTTCGAATTTGCTTTGCCTTTCCTTTTCGGCGAAGGTCCCACCAAATCACCATCTAGAACTCTTTGTTTACCCGCGTTGAAGAAATTCCCTTCCAATTTATCACTCACCGAATCGATCACCGTATGCACAAAATTCTTTGGAACACCTATTCTTTCTGTAACCACGCCCACAGTTGCACTATCGTCCCCGGTTTTGTCTCCTGCCACCACTACTATCCCCATTATCTAAAGATGCAAGGATGTCATAAAGCGACCCCTTATCCCGCTCAGTGCTCGGCCCTGCTTTTTTTTTTACTCGGCGTCACACCCCCCTTTTTGCCACTCGCGTAGCCTTTACTACCTTGACGGTGTTGACGTGGTCTATTATTATTTCTCGGCCTCCCCTTAGCACGGTCTACTGTCATCCATTCTCCGTAAATCGGAGCATTAGTTGTAGTTCTCCGGCCTTCCTCATTTCCAGACTCTTCCCTAATCCTATTACCAATCTCCTCAGAACCCCGCCCTCCATTAACACCACAATCTGCTTTCAAATGACCGAATTTTCCACACCCGAAACATATAAGATGTAAACCTTCGTATTCCACCTTTTGAAGGTGGTTTTGGATGCGAATGAGAGGAACTAGCGGTTTATCAAGATCAACTTCAACCGCAATTCTCGCAAAATTACCCCTGGCCCTTGATTTAGTGAAAGGATCTATCCGAACCATTTTACCGATAATATTACCTATGGCAGTAAGAATTTCTTCTGTATAGTTCATCATAGGAAGCCATGGTAAGCGTACCCAGACCGTTGTCTTAACTACCGGTGCATCCTGTGGCATGAATAACGGGTCCGAGGGTCTTATTATTAGATATCGATCCAAAATCATCCATGGTCCTCCACTCAAGGCCTTATCATAGTCCTCTAGGTTAGTGAATTGTGCTAGGAAGTAGCCAAAACCCACTTCAATTAAATCCATGTGGGCCTTGGGTGACCATATTTGATTCAACTTGTTAAGTAAGTATTTGAAACCTACATTGTGACCCAACAGCCGTAAAATCAAAGTGTTTTTCCATACCTTACACCCCTTACGTTTTTGTTCAGCTGTTCGAATCAGTTGGGGGTACGTCCTATCGTCAATCACAACATCGTCTTGTATCTCAAAGTTTTCCCAACCCTCTGTAATGTCTACTTCAGCCCCATTAACCTTGGTTCCATTACGATCCATATTGTTCATGTACTGTTCCGTGCCGGATTTTCGAAATAATTCTGTGAATGATTTTGCCCTTCCCTCACTTACTGCCGCCGCTAATAACGGTTTGTCTCCTCCATTACTCCCAGCTACCTGTTCTACCAAGGTGGCATATGCACAGAGTGACAAAACCGGATCAGCAAAATTAATTAGAGGAGAGGGAGTACCTGTAACCTGCACTGTACAGGTCCCTCCAAGGGCCAAATGCGGTGGAGTCTGATCCCCTTCGTCTCTATTCCTATCCATGTTATACGCGGGGTTCTCGATCACGGTTAGTGGCAAATGAGTCAAGGCTTCCTCCTCCCTCCTAGTTTCGGCAGCAGGAACCATCGCCCCTTCCACTGTCTTCATCAGCCCCAAATCGCCATTATCCTTATCTGCAACAGGTGATAACTCGTCCCTATCTGGATAATTCAATGCCCTCTTCGAAGAACGCTGCGCTCCTAGTTCCTTACTAGCCTCGAGTACCGTTGATTCCTCTCGAGTTCCTCTATGTTTACTCTCTTCAAACACCCTAAGACGTTTTGTGGAAAGCTTACGAACACTGTTCGATTTACTCTTCACGGTGTTCATTTTGGCACTGGGAGTTGAAGGCAAGGAGGTGGCCGCTTTCGGTGGAAGGAGTTTGCTGCGATTATGGTTTCCGACGTTCAAATCCGGCGGTTGCGGCGGCTGGGGTGGCGGAGTCCGCCCACCAACCACCATGAAGTTACCGTTAATGTCTAAGAAAGGAAAAGAATATTTCAAATAAGGCAAAAAGCCCTATCGAAAAGGAAAGAAAAGAAGAAAAAGTCAGATGCTAAAAGAGAGAACTAGAGAGCGCTTTGATTACTGGCAATTGTTCCTGAAAATTAATATATTAAACTGTAAATCTTGTTAGTAAGAAGAGTAGATTTATGAGGTGCGGTTGAATCATAAGGAGGAATCTCCAATACTTGGGTAAAATCTCAAGAAGTAATGTTACAATAGCAGATTAGTGGATAATGTGTACGGTAAGTGTTTTATTATTTAAATTTATTAGGTTATCGACCTTTATTTGATATAATTTATGTGATAACAAAATTTGATACGATATTTATAAATATTATGAAAATTATTTGCTGTCGAAAAATCCTTTACTAGTAATTACAAAATTAGATATTTGCTGATTGGGGTTAAAACTCAACCTAGACTTTGATATTTACTGTATTAGTAAAAAGTATAAAATCATTTTCATTACCATAAAAATTTATATATTTATTTCAATACCTATTGTACCCTCTTATATATATAAATATATATATATATATATATATATATATATATACTTATAAATCCTAACCTGAAAATCACTCTCCACCTACTCTCTTAGGAAAATTCCCCACTCTTACAAAACCTCGTTTCTTCAAGCTCATTTCAGTCACCATGGCCGTCGGGTGCTTTCTCTCTTTACCTATACATACATATTATATAATATATCCTATATCTTACACGCTCACTGACTTAATTTATACATACTTTTTATCTAACAACAAGAATAAGCAGATATCCAGGGAAAGAAAGGAGAAAAGACGAAGGCGTGTGTGTACGTCTTAAATTTTGTAAAACTGTATAATATTATATTTTACCGTAATTAGTTCTATTTTTCAGCGGGGTTATATTATTTTCCTTTTAATATGAGTATGTGATTGTGTAGAACGGATCCTTATGCAAAGAAGGATTTATATACCGTCGTTTCAAGGCACCATCGTCTTTCATTGTGAAAAACTTTGGCAATACACTAGTTACCCGTACTCAGGGTACTAAAATAATTCAATTCAATTTTATAATTCTATTGCAAGATGTAAAATGTAATTAGTTGCATATTTGAACTTGAAGACCAGCTTATTATTGCACAAATGTCTGTTTGAGGATTTGATTAATGAATTTTTACGGGTTGATGTATTTGTTTGTGAAACTGAAATATGGTTACTGGTATAATGTGATGATTAATGCTCCACATGAATTGTAATTCACTATGTCAAAGTTTTTTTTTTTTTTCAATGTATGGGTGTCCGGGCCAGCTTACGCGCACCACGACTAATCCCATAGGAAATATACACGCCTCCTCATGCATACTCCCACTTAATCAGAACTAGGTTACCCATGTTCAGGGAGGAGACTCGAACCATGCACCCCTTGCTTACCCCCTTTAAGGGCTCAAGAAATAACACGGCTGAGGGGATTCGAACCCTGTACCTCCTAGTTGAGAGACAGGGTCCTGGCCACTGAGCTAGTCCCAGTGGTTTTCACTATGTCAAAGTTGCTACTACACTAGGATACTTAATTATAACTTATGATTTGTAATCTTTATATTTTTTGTAAGTTATGTTTTCCTTCACAGAACCTTTGGTTTAGAAAAGGAAAGAAAGATTGAATTCCCTAGTTTCTTAAATCATTTTGCTTCAGAAGGGGTTAGGCATCTAATAATTACTTTTCTTATATATGTGGTAATTGTTGATGGTTTATTTACCTTATGAAAAATATAAGCAAACAATGTCTTGGATGTCCCAAAAGCACGTTGTACTAATTAGAGCAACTTTGCCTATTTTCTAAAGTAATTACGTGGATCACGTAGAAAATTTGGAAGGTTTGTTAATTAATTTTTTAATTTTATTAATTCTTTTCACTATTTTTATACTGTTTAGTAAGTAACTGTAATTCCTTTATGAATTTATGTTTGGCATGGCAGGTTATATTGAAATTAAATAATTTAAGTGTGAGTGGAAACTCCATTACAATGATCAACGCCTAATTAAATATATAATTATAATTTATTTATTAATTTTAGTGCAAATTCCTTCAGCTACTATTAAGTTTGCATCTTCATTAAATTTCCTTTTAGACAAAAAAACCTTTGATGAACTGGTGCTTTTACTTGATCTTAGTTACTTTCTAGTTGAATTTGAATCTTTAGTGTTAAGTTGACAACCTAATTAACATGTTAATTTGATTTTTGAATGTGTTGAATGACCCCAGTCTCTATAAAGCTAGTAATAATATTAAAACTGAGCCTACAATGATATACATACATGAGAACTCACACACTATGTGTGTGAGATATTAAACAGTCTCTTTTTGTGGTTTATGTATACGAATAATACTTACATTCAATATTTTGTCATAAAATACACTCGTTAGTTATAATTACTAGGTGCACGATATTTGATTAGTTAGGTAGTTACTATTATTAGTGGAGATAAGTTTAATATATTATGTATGTATCATCTTATTTTTTTTTTCCGAAAATATCATCCTATAATTTATATATAATATTATTGAACCATTCAATATTGAATTGAAGTATTTTTTAATATATATATTTGAAAAGTGTGAACTGTATTGATTCATTGAGTCACACATTCGAGAAATTTTAGTAACCAGTACATAATCTTTTTGAAATAGGTATACAAAACTTGTAATTCTAATATTTTAAACTAAGACATAATTTTGTGAAGCAATTTGATCTGCTTATAATGATAAGTGGTTACCAAGATCCTTGTAATTTTCTGTATATCAATTACAAGGTTGTGATTATTTTTAATTTAGTATTTTAAGTGAACTTACTATTAAGTATTATTATTTTATTTCAGACACATTATAATGTCTTCAAATCAATTATTTTATTTAAGTGAACTTTTTATTATCTTTCAATTTATTTAGTGGTATAATTTTTTAAAATTAAATTAGAATGTTGAGGATATTTTTGGTAAATCAAACTACCTGCATCGGTTAGGGTTTTGGGATTACTTTAACGGGTATAAAATTAAACGAGTCACTATTTTATAATGTTGGAAATAATTAAAAATTTGAAAATCTCAATCGAAAAATCGAACCTCTTTTGTCATTTTAATATCGCCTCCGCCTTAGACGAAAACATTGGCCATGATCTCCCCGATGAGAAAGGTAAACAAATCTCAACTTTTGTTTTGTTCGGTAAATTGCAATTTGTTGATTTTTTTTTGAGTTTCTGCAACTGAACTGTAATAGTCAAATTTGTCTGAAGATTCTTTTGTCTTTTTGTTGTTGTAATGACAGATCGGTGATTTTTGCAATGGTAGTACTAGTCGTGTAAATTATTGTCTTCCTGATGATGTCATAATGCTAATATTTCTTTGTTTACCTGCGGATGTTTTGTACAAGGTTATGAGGTTAGTTTGTAAACAGTGGTATAACTTAATCCAATCCCCTACTTTTATATCTCGCCATCTTTTAAACTACTCAACTACCAATGGCTTACTAATTCGCCATGACTACGGTGGGCATCTTGTTAAACCAAGGTTAGACAGTAGTGTTGTTGAGGTGAAACAGTTAAACTTCCCATTTGTTAAAAAGGTTGGTGCGAGTTGTAATGGCTTGCTTTTTGCAGTTGGTCCTATAGCACGCATTAAAAGTTGCCCTTCTTATATTTTGAATCCTCTTATAAAACAATATTTACCCCTCCCTATGTTTCCGGGTTACCTCGAACAAAATAGATGTTTTTTTGGATTCGCTGCTGGTTCAAGGGTATACAAAGTGATGTATTACTCATATTATGAACCAAGATGTTTGATATTAAGTGTAGGTGTTGATAAGGAATGGAGAGAGGTTAATATAAGTCAGGTAAGTGACACTGCAAAGGAAGTACTGAAATGTGCATTCTCTGGTCTTACTTTAAGAGGTTCCGTTTATTGGTTAGTTTGGAAATTCCAATTTATCCTACGTTTTGACATGGAAACCGAAAATTTTGGGGAGATTCCTATTGCTCCTCAATTAACACATGATTCTGGTCTTTTTGTAATGGAGGATTCAGTTTGTTTGTGGGTGCGTAACTCGACTGAAAAGTGTTTATATAAGTTTTGGTTATTGAAAGATACAGAAACTGGGCAATGGGAGAAGTCTCTTGATATTAATGTAGAAGGTGAAAGGCATTTACCTGACAACATTATGCCACTTTGCTGGTTAAGAAGCAGGGAGTTATTGGTCCTTCGTACAAGAACAGAATATTTTGTTTACAATGTTAATACTCAACAACTCTTTCAAAGCAATGAGATGGAAAATACTTCTGGTGTGATTTTTGGATATGTTCATGTTGACAGTTTGGTTCCGTTGAACAATTTATCCTTAGTTATGACACCTCAACTTCCATTTAAGAGCTCAGATGTAATCTACTCAAAAAAATACATGGGTTTGGAATTTCATGACTTCATGGAGGAACTTTAATAATATAAATTGATATGAAGGGTTGAAGAAACATAAACAGAATATACAAATCCAGATGTGTATTTTATACTACTCTTTTAATCATAAGTTGTCTATAGATTGTTGGACAAGTTGAAAGAGAATGAAGAGCTGACTTGGAATATAATTTCCTCAGCTACTCAACCTCCGAAACCAAGTGATTTAGTTTCTTTTTAATGATTAAAATTCATTACTTTATACTTTAAACTTAAATTGCTGGAACTATTATTGAAATGAACATGTTAATTGATAATTCAAATTTAAACTGTTGGAACTATTATTGAGATGAATATGTTAATTGATACTCCAAATTAAATTGTTGGAACTTATACGTATCATCAATATAAATTTATTAAATATCTATTATGCAATCATATTTGTTCCCCTAAGATTATTGCTTTGTCTTGTATATATCTCCTCATTGGAGACTGCTTGCTTCATATGATGAAGTGTCAAAAACTGTTGTTTGTAGTTTCGTGTAAAATATATAACACACCTTGAATTCTCTGAAATTTGAGTGATAAAACAATTATCTATCGCAAAGATAAGATACATTTGAGACTCCTAAATTTTGGACAAGTATAGATATGAATTGCAGATAAGGGGATTACTCTCTTCCTTCTAGATAGAACTCGTTCCAGACTTTGGCACTACTGAAGAAATAAAATATATTAATTAGACACCGATCAAAGATTTCAAAGCAACAATATATTTAAATTACAAACTTGCATAACAGTAAATGGGTTTCCTCTTGACCCAGGGTTTAAAAGTAGGACCTACTGCTAACTTAACAAGAGTTCAACTAAGAAAGATCTTATCTATGGTATCTTCACAAGAAAGGTAAGCTAGACGGTCAAACTATCATTATTGTCATGAATACTTTCATCCTCAAATTTGAAAGATAGAATGTAACAACCGTTAAGGAGTCCCCTTCGTCGTTAAATGACAAAATGGTGTGATAATTCCATAATATCCGAAATAAGGTATCATCCCAAGCAGCACATGTGTCCTTGACGAATTGAGAAAATACATTCTAAGGGTGCACTTGCATACCTCTAGCTATCCATTGCATTGAGGATGGGCCATAGAGGAGAGAAAGATCTTGTGATCATTATGCTGGTTTTAGAATTACTCTGAGTCAAATTGGAGTCTTGATCAGGAATGATAGTATGAGGCAACCCAAAATGTTAATACTGGAAAAGTCCATGAAACTAAAGAGATGAATAAAAAAATTGGTTTGGTTCCGTTGAACAATTTGTTCTTAGTCAAGGGCCGAGGAAAGGTCTACTCGAAACAGAAGATGAGGGCTGAATTTGAGGAGAGTAAGGAGCAACTTTAGTGAATTTTGGAAAGCATTGTTTAGAAACTGTATGATTTTTAATGATTGACGGATATTAGTATAAGATTGTTCTCTAATATGATAGAGAGTGTTCTGGATATGGCGAGTTTCCATAGCTTTGACAGCTGCTTGATGTCTTTACATTACACATTGCAAAATAAATTTGGTGGTATGCAACAGAATTCCATTTGTATTATAGATATCTCTTTTTATTTTAGTGATCACTTGCTTAAACTTGTTTCAGCCGTACAATATTGATGTTTAATTAGTTTAATGTCATTATGATGTTGCCTTATGTTATGTGTAATACAATATTTGAGCTTTGCCCCCGCCATAAGCTAAACAATAATAATTCGAATTGAACTCAAAAAATCCTTTGAAAGCAAAGCAATTAAGTTGATAAAAGGTGATTTAATTAGTAGAATAAAAGCTAATGTCGATTTTTTTTGACGGTCGTTACATGCATAACCGATCCTCGCAATATCAACCGATCCCTAGTTTCATAAAAAGCGAGTCCAGGGCAAAGAGACCCTCTTCAGTTGAGGCCGCTTGTCTAGCTCTACGCGCAGCGCTATTAGCCAGTCCTTTGAGTCTTCGCGGCAGATGCTTATAGAACAAACACTAGTGTTCTTCCGCAATCCTGCGAATCCACTTGACGTATGACCTAACTTTCCCGCTGGCAACGACTTGATACCTTGAATAAGATCAAGGTTATCCGAACAGATAATAGTTTTAAGGCCCGCGTGAGAAAAACTTAGTTGTGCAGCTTCTAGAACTGCAATTGTCTCGTCTTCCGCTGCCGAGTCCGTCCCGATTGATTTAGAAAAAGTATACCTTTGACCGTGTTAGTATCTCTTTTAACGATGCCAGTTCCGCTCCGTTCTGTTTTTTCTTTAAAAGATGCGTCACAAGTAAAAATGAACTGAGTTCCACAAAATTCCCCTAGTTCCCACGAGTTGTCTTTAGGCTTTGATTGGTTTGTCGTGGAGGGTTGTGGCTCCAAGTCCCAGTGTTCGCCATATAGAGGTCTTTCATACCTGCATTTATAGCAAAAATTACCTTCTTAGGGTCTATTATGATGTTTTCGTGGACCATTATAAAGGTATTACATATAATATTCAATGAATATATACTTCAAAATCATCTCAAAGTTTAAATGGATTGAAAATAAATTCTGTATATTATATTCATTTAATAACAATTGGTTTTAATATTTAAGAAATTAAATAATAAACACCTAAAATTAAGTCGACCATCATATGAAAAATCCAACCATAATAAGTGTGTTGATTATACGTAGAATCTATAAAACCTAAGGTAGATTTATAACCGTGTTCATTATATATCAAGAATTAATATCATAGAACCTATAAAATTTGAGGTAGATTTATAATTAGACATCAAGAATTAACTACTCATATTAGATCACGATAAAGACACGTCGGGAAATCTGGATGATAACAATGTTACGACCAAGGTTATAGGAGTTGAAGGTTCGCTTTTGTGGCTTCAAAGGTAAATTTAATAAGTTTTGAGTACCAAGCTTGCAAAAATTCTTTAGCAACAAAGATAAATAAGTTCAAAAGAAAATATGTGTTAAACATTACTCCATATCTGACCAGAAAAGAGTTATGACAAATACTTTATTTGCTCAAGAAAACAAAGACCTAGGCTATGTTTGGTTAGTGAAAATATTTTCTGATTTTATTTTTAGAATATATTTTTAGAAAATGATTTTTTTTTTTAAATTTAAAAAAATATGAAAAACGTCGATTTCACGGTCTCCAATATAATGGTGTTTTTATTTAATTTTCTAAAAAATTGATTTCATTTTTCTCTAACCAAACACGTTTTTATTAGTATTTTGGAAAATATAGAAAATAAAAATAAAAAATACCCATTATTTTCACGAAACAAATGGGGCTCTAGTTTGCTAAAGAAAAGAGGTGTGGAATTACTAATTTACCTTTTCTAATGTTAGCTATCCTAAACATTTAGACCGTTTTATTAATATAAAATAACCAATCATTCCTTGGATTTAATACTTAGTGCAGTTGATTTCTCTTTCTCCCTTCTCCCATCTTTTACTATCGATTATTCAAAATTGGAGGGTAGTTTTGCAATTTAAATTCAAAACTAACAAGTTTCATTCCCCTGATAGTTTTTCTTGTGTTTTTCTATGGTAACAAAAGATGATATATACGAATGAAAGCGTATAGGTGTAGGGAAAAAGATATTTAATACTTTTTATGGTTATAGGATAAAATATGAATTCTAAACAAGATCGTGTTGTAAAAATCAGATCTATTATGGATAAAAATATTCTTTAAACAAGATGATGTCTTAAAAGTAGGGTTGAGCCTATAGAATCAAAGTTTGAGCATCTTAGGGTTTTGGAGTTTTTTTTAATAACCCATATCTTTTGTATCTTCATCCACAATTAACTCTTATGTACTTTTATTTTTAGTTAGAGTTTTGGAATTTTATATTTTCAGATATATGTTAGCATTTTACATCATTTTCTATCATATACCCATTCTCACAATAGTGGGTATGCACCCACTTTTATCGTAGTATGATTTTTTATGTTTGTAGATGTTGTAGGGACTTATAATGTATTATTTTAAATAACTAATAACTAGAATAGTGGCTACGTACCCACATTCCATATTGTGTGGGTTTTATTAGGAGTAGATGTTGCAGGGATTTATATTGTAATTTGTTAAAATACCTTACTCCCGAATTAGTATGTACATGCCTATTTTTTCAAACTGTGTAGAGTTTTAATTGGAATAGAGGTTGCAAGGACCTATAATGCAATTTTTTAAAATACCTTACACCTAGAGTAGTGTGTATGTACCCACTTCTCATAATGTGTTGGTTTTTAATGGGAATAGATGTTGTGGGTACTTATAATGCAATCTGATAAATTACCTTACTTACACCCAGAGTAGTGAGTATGTACCCACTTTTCATACTGTGTGGGTTTTTATGGGAATAGGACTACTATTACACCATTTGATAACCATATGTTTATTGTAAGATTTGATGTAACTAGTCAATGGACGGTCTAGTTTGTATTTTCAAGCATTGAGACAAGAAATATATATCCTCCATGCAAAATTTTCCAATGTTTTTGGCACACGGGAGTATGTTACAATCAAAATTTCTCAATGTTTTTGACACTCCGGGGGTATGTTACAATCAAATTTGGGGTGTTTTGAAAATATTAAAAGTATTTGGGGTTAATTTTGATTTTTTGAAACTTATGGGCTAAGATAATAATTTAATAACAATTAATGGAAAAAATGGTTAGCAAGGGTAAACTAGCACAATATTTTTGTTTATAGGGTAAAAGGGAACGTTTTAGAAAGTTAGGGGTATAATCTACCAATCATGTTATATTATATGAGAAAAATAGTGTATTTACTCAAAATAATATTACAACACTTAATCAATGAAAAAAATAAAAATATTAATTCATAAAATTACAATGAATCATAGAATTCAAAAAGATATAAAAACCCTCTCTGGCTGACGTTAGTATTGTTCACTCAATTTCAGTAAAAAGTGAAACCAACTTCACCGTCCCAATTTTCACCGTAGCTGCCTTGAGCATACACATGTCCATTACTTAATGATTTTAATAGAACTAGCGATTAGTATTCAACTAACCATTAATCTTTAACTCACCATGAATTTAAACGCAGATTTAGACATTAAACACGATTCTCACCTTCACAAGCTTTATACGGATCTGCACAACTCCTCACCTTCGCAAGCTCTGAACGGACCTGCTACAAACATCAAACATGGCTCCTCATATTCACATGCTTTGAAAGAATCTCAGAAAATAACTCCTCCATGGATGCAAAAAATAGCTCCTCCATAGTAGCTCAAAGAATTTGCTCCAACGTCCATGGAAGGCAAAGTCTTCTCTGATCTTGTCCGCGCGCTTGAAGGATTGGAGATCAAACTCGAAGGAAGGTTGTTTGGGGTGTGGATGAAGCCGTGATGCACAACTAAAGCTCGATTGGAAGAGAATGTATAATTGTTGGATTGGGGTGGGAAGAGGAGAGATGAGATAAGGGTTATTGATTTAGGTGAGTAATTAGTATATATAGTAGTTTTAAAAAGGTATAATGAGTAATGGAAAATAAGGTGTGTGTGTATATATTTTTTAATCTTGTTAGTAAGAAGAGTAGATATATGAGGTGTAGTTAAATCATAAGGAGGAATCTTCAATACTTGGGTAAAATTTCAAGATCAGTAATGTTACAATAGCATATTAGTAAATAATGTGTTACGGAAAGTGTTTTATTATTTTGATTTTTTAGGTTATTCACCTTTATTTTGATATAATTTATGTGATAACAATATTTGATACGATATTTATAAATATTATGAAAATTATTTGCTGCTAAAAAATCATTTACTAGTAGTTACAAAATGAGATTTTTACAGATTTAGGTTAAAAACTCAACCTAAATATTGATATTTACTGTATTAATAAAAAGTATAAAATCATTTTTTACCATAAAAAATTATATATTTACTGCAATACCTATTGTACCCTCATATATATACTTATAAATCGTAACCTAAAAATCACTCCACTCTCACAGAACCTTGTTTCTTCAAGCTCATCTCAGTCACCATGGCTATCGGGTACTATCTCTTTACCTATACATACATATTATATAATATATTGTATATTTTACATGTTCACTGACTTATTTTATACATATTTTAACATCAAGAACAAGGAGATATACATCTAAGGGAAAGAAGAAGACATGATGATCAAAAAAATAAAAAAGAAGAAGCCGTGAGTCTATTTCTCCTTTCAATTTCGTAAAGTTGTATAAATATTATATTTTACTGTAATTAGTTCCATTTTCAGTGGGTTTATATATTTTTCCTTTTAATTTAATATATATGAGTATCTGATTATATATGTAGAATGGGTCCTTATGCAAAGAAGGATCGATATACAGTCACATTTCAAGGCACCATAAAAATTCAATGTGAAAAATGTTTTCAAAACACTAGTTACCCGTACTTAGGGTACTAGAGTCAATCGATTTTATAGATCTATTGCAAAATGTAAAATGTAACTAGTTGCATAAAATATTAGAACTTAAAGGCTAGCTTATTGTTGCACAAGTGTCTATTTGTTTAAGGATTTGATTAACAAAAAATTTCTTGTTGGTGTATTTTGTTTGTGAAACTGAAATGTGGTCACTGTGACAATGTGATGATTAATGCTCAACATGTTATAGCATATACTATGTCAAAGTTGCAACTATATTATGATACTTGTAATTCATGCTTTATAATCATAGTCTATTGAAGTTATGTTTTCCTTCACACGGCCTTTGGTGTAAGAATAGGAAAGAAAGTTTGATTTCCCACAAAAATAGTAACTTATATTAGATTGCTTCGGAAGGGGTTAGGCATGTAATAATTTACTTTTCTTATGTGGTAATTGCTAATATTTTACCTTGTGAAAAATACAGGGTATGGATCAGAGGTTTGATTTTGATATATTGTGTTAGTTGAAGGTCAATAGTACGGGGTTTAAACTCTTGTCAGAAATGGAAAAAAATGTTTTGAATGTCCCATACTTCAGAGTTGAATTAGAATCCATAAGACAGAGGAAATACTAAACTTTGCCTATTTTCCTAAGTAATTACATGGATCAATTAGAAGATTTGGAAGGAGAATTAGGTAAGAGGAAAAATTACTGTTTGCTTGAGTTATAAATTTTTTAATTATCTTTCACTGTTTTTAAGTTTAGTATTTACTATTTAGCAAGTAACTGTAATTCTTTTATGTTTCCTATGTTTGGCATGTTAGATTATTTTAAGATTGAATAATTTAATTGTGAGTCAAAACTCTATTATAATGATTTGATTAAAGATATATTTGTAATTTATTTATTTATTTCAATGCAAATTCCTTTACCTACTAAGTTTTCATCTTCATTAAACTTCCTTTGAGACAAAAAAAATTTTGACGAACTACTGCTTTTACTTGATCTTAGTTACTTTCTGGCTGAATTTGGAATTTTAATGTTGAGTTGTCAATCTTATTAGGATGTTAATTTGAAAGTTGAAACATAAATGTGTTAAATGACCCTACTCTCTATAAAAGCTAGTAATGATATTGAAACTAAGTCTATAATAATATACATACATTTGAGGTTAATAAACTCATACAACTCATGGCCAAGAGTAATGATATATACCACCCAAATCTATACCATCCAATACCACCCAATGACGTGGCGTGAATTGGTTGGTTACAAATGGGTAATGTATTTATTTTCTTGATTTAATTAAAGATTTGTAACCAACCAATTCACGCGACGTCATTGGATGGATGATATTTGGGTGGTATGAATTTAGATGGTATATATCATTACTCTCTTTTTGTGATTTAAATATACATGTGCAAGAAATGATACATTGATTCATTGAATCACATATTCAAGAAATTGCAATAACCCACCATTTTTATAATTCTTCTAAAATATGTATGCAAAACTTGTAATTCTAATATTTTGAACAAAGACATAATTTTGTGAAGCCCCCTTATGATCGATGATAAGTGATTATCTAAGACCTATTTTAATTTTTTTATATCAATTACAAGGTTGTGATTACTTTAAACTAGTATATAAATGTACTCATTATAATGTCTTCAATTTAATTGTATATTTTTTGAATTTGTGAATTTTTTATTATTTTAAATGTTATTTAGTAGTATAATTTTTGTACATTAATATTAGAATGTTGACCAAGGTTTGGTTTAATCGTACCCAACCCGTTCTGAGAGTACTTTTGGTAAATCAAATACCGACATCGGTTAGGGTTTTGAGAGTACTTCATCGGGTCATATGATTAGTCACTAATTTAAAACGTTGGCCATATATTTGTGTTAAAATTTGAAAATCTCAAATCGAACCTCTTGTGTCATTTTGATAACGCCTCCGCCCCCGTTGAAAACTTCGGCCAATATGGTTTCAGAGAAGAGAAAGGTAAACAAAGCCCAACTTTTATTTTGTTCGGTAAATTGCAATTGTTGATTATTTTTTTGAGTTTCTGGAAGTGATCTGTAGCAGTCAAATTTGTCTGAAGATTCATTTGTCTTTTTTGTTGTAATGACAGATTGGTGATTCTTGCAATGGTAGTACTAGTTATTGTCTTCCTGATGATGTCATAATGATCATCCTTCTTTGCTTACCTGCGGATATACTTCACAATGTGATGAGGTTAGTTTGTAAAAAATGGAACAACTTGATCAAATCTCCTCCTTTTATATCCTCTCATTTCCAGAAGGACTCAACTACCAATGACCTATTAATTCGCCATAACTACCCATTTGGATACCTTGTTAAACCAAGATCAGACAGTCGTGTTGTTGAGGTGAAAGAACTAAATTTTCCATTTGTTAAAAGGGTTTGTGCGAGTTGTAATGGCTTGCTTTTTATAGTTGGTCCTATAGAACGCACTAAAGATTGCCCCTCTTATATTTTAAATCCTCTTACAAAACAGTATTTACCTCTCCCTTTATTTCCTCGGGATGTCCTTGAAAGAGAAAAATGTTGTTTTGGATATATTGCTGGTTCAAGGGTATACAAAGTGATGCATTACACAGACGAGCAATCAAGATGTTTGATATTAACTATAGGTGTTGATAAAGCATGGAGAGAGGTCAATATAAGTCAGTTAAGTGACACTTCTAAGCAAATATTGAAATTTGCATTCTCTTGTTTTACTTCAAGAGGTTCCGTGTATTGGTTACTTAGGAAATTCCCATTTATCCTTTGTTTTGACATGGAAACCGAAACTTTTCGGGAGATTTCTTTTCCTTCTCAATTAACACATGGTTCTGGTCTAATTGTAATGGAGGATTCAGTTTCTTTGTGGGTGCATAAGTCGACCAAAAAGTGTTTATTTAAGTTTTGGTTGCTGAAAGATACAAAAACTGGGCAATGGGAGAAGTTTCTTGATATTAATCTTGAAAGTGAAAGACATTTACCTGACGACATTATGCCACTTTGCTGGTTGAGAAGCAGGGAGTTATTGGTCCTTCGTACAAGAAAAGAATATTTTGTTTACAATGTCAATACTCAACAACTCCATCAAACTGAAGAAATGACAAATGACAATTTTTTCGGTGGATTTTTCTCTCATGTTCATGTTAACAGCTTGGTTCCATTGAACAATTTATCCTTAGATTTGACTCCTCAACTTCCGTATAAGAGCACAGAAGAAGTTTACTCAGAAGAAAGAATGAGGTCTGATATTCAGGAGTTCAAGAAGTAATCTTGCATTGATTAAGAACGATATATCAACTTCATCTGTATCCGTAAGTTTTCTTATCAACATAGTTGAGTTAATTTCTATGTGGAATTTTTTTTCCTTGACATTCTTTTCTTGCACTCATATGAATATATGATAGCACTTAATAGACTTAACATAGGTTTGCTTTGAGCTCGCCTGATTTATCTGACAATTCAAGGATATATGCATTATTATTGCTTTTATATATATATTATATAATTACAAAAAGTTACACATAAAATCAGTACCTGCGTAGATCGAATATAGGGAAGCCATATAATCTAAGGATGATCTTAAAATAGTAATTTTGTTTTTATTAATATTTACCCTATACTGTGAAGAATGACTAGAATATTATCTTGTTATTAGTGTATGATTTTCATTTTTCCAGGCAAACCAATTGTACCCTTGTTGTGAAACAGTAATGATTTTAAAAAATGTATGTAACAACACCCGATTTAGTGGTAAAAACATACCATGAAAATTAATAAAGAATCATCTCCTCTTGTTTATCTCTCTCTTTTCGATTTTTTATTCCAAAAAGAAAAAAAAATTAGCTTGTTTGTGAAGTTTGTTTTTCATAACTATCGACTGGTTTTGTTTATAGGAGATGTACAAGTTGAAGGAGTATGAAGTTTAATTTAGAACAAAGCGATTTCAGTTCTTGAGCAGCCAAACCGAGCATTTCAGTTCCTGTTAGATGATAAAACTTATTGTTGAGGTGAACATGTAGATTAATAATTCACATTTAAATTGTTGGAACTATTATTGAGATGAACATGTTGATTATTCAAATTTATATTGTTGTAACTGTTAAGTATCATCAATATGAATTTCTTATATTTCTGTTATGCAATCATATTTGTTCCCATAAAATTATTGATTTGTCTTGTATATATCTCCTACTGCTTGCTTCATATGATAAAGTGACAAACGGTGTTATTTGTAGTTTGGTGTAAAAAATATAACACACCCTGAATTTTTCGAAAGTTGAGTGATAAAACAATGATCTATCATATTTGGACAAGTATAGATATGAACTGCAGATAAAGGGAATTACTCTCTACCTTCTAGATAGAATTGTTTCAGACTTTGTCACTGAAGAAATAAAATATTAATTAGACACAGATCCAAGAATTTAAAGCAACAATAAATAATTCATTAATAATATTATGTTTAAATTACAAACTTTCATAACACTAAATGGGTTTCCTCTTGACCCAACGTTTTCAGTAGGAGCTACTGCTAACTTAACAAGAGTTAAACTAAGCAAGATCCTATCTCTGGTATCTTAAAGACAGTCAAACATTCATTATTGTCATGAATATTTTTAATCCTCAAATTCGAAAGATAAAATGGTAACAAACCTTAAGGAGTCTCCTTGGTTGTTACATGAAAAATTGTGTGATAATTCCATAATATCGTAGGTAAGGTATCATTTCAAGCAGCACATATGTCCTTGATGAATTGAGAAAATACATTTTAAGGGTGCACTTGCATACCTTTACCTATCCATTACACTAAGGATGGGTCGTGGAGTAGAATTAAAGAAAGATTTTGTGTTCATTAAACTGGTTTTAGAATTACTCTGAGTCAAATAGGGAGGCTTGATCAGGAATGATAGTATGAGGCAACCCAAAATGTTAATACTGGAAAAGTCTATCAAGTTAAAGAGATGAAAAGATGGTTATCTCAGTGAATATGAATTTGACTCTCATGTTCATGTTCTTAATTAAGGGCTGAGGAAAAGTTTTACTCGAAAGAGAAGATGACGGATGCATTTGAGGAAACCTTAGTGAATTTTGGGAAGCATTGTTTAGCGATTGTATGATTTTAATAATTGAAGGATATAATATAAGATTGTTCTCTAGTATGATAGAGAGTGTTCTAAAGAAATAAAGGAGGCTATTAGATGTGGTGAGCTTCCATAGCTTTGACAGCTGCTTGATGTCTTTACATTACATATTACATCGTCAATCTGTTGGTATGCAACATCATTCCATTTGTATTATTGATATCTCGTTTTATTTTAGTGGTCACTTGCTTAAACTTGTTTAAGCTGTACAATCCTGATGTTTAATTAGTTTAATGTCATTATGATGTTGTCTTATGTTATGTTTAATACAATATTTGAGGGTTACCCGTGGTAATCTAAACAATGATAATTCGAACTGAACTAACAGATCCTTTTGAAAGCTAAGCAGTTAGGCTGACAAAAGCTGGATTAATTAGTAGAACGAAAGTTAATGTCGAAGATAAAGATATTACTTATAATTCTAATGTACTTCAAAATCATCTCAAAGTTTAAACCGATTGAAAATAAATTTTGTACCTAAAATTAAGTGGATCATCTGTGAAAAATCCAACCATAATAAGTATGATTATTCATAGAGCCTATAAAACCTGAGCTAGGTTAATAACTGTGTCCATTATAGATCAATAGTGGGTTGTTATTTAATAGTTGCCCTGGGTAAGATCAATCAACTGCAACGACAAGTCGAAAGATACAAGCTACCAAGAGCGTGACCTTGAATTTCTCTCTCAGTCGTGGCGTTGTTGATCATGACTTAACTACTCATGTTGGATCATGATAAAGGCACGCCGGGAAACCCGGATGATTATGTCATTATAACAAGTGTTTTACACCAAGGTAACAGGATGTGAAGGCCCGCGCTATACTAGAAATTTTGTGACTTCAAAGGTATATTTAATAGGTTTGGAGTACAAAACTTGCAAAAATGATTTCGCAACAAAGACAAATAAGTTCAAGATGAAATGTAAAATGTGCAATCTTGAGAAGGAATCTACTGAACATTTACTATTATATAGTTGTAGGTTGACAAGAACCACTAGTATACAAGTCATATGAGGTTTCAGACTAGGAATTAAAGTACTTGTAGATTTGAGCCATGTTTACTAATATAATTAATATAAAAACTAAACATGAGTTTAGAAAATCCCATTGCTAAAAGCAATCATGATTATTTGGTATATATGGAAAAATATAGTCTGTATGATATTGATCATAGTCAATCTTTTTAGTTTCAAAATTCCGTTGCATCTAATATTTTACTTGAATTAAGTTCTAAAATGTTATTATACTTGGTCTAACCAGAGATAGGATTCGGATCTCATCAAAGAAAAACATGATATGGCCCTTGTTTGTACTGACTGGCTTGGTAGGTTTAAGATGACAAATCTTTTTGTTCCACCGTCAGTCGGGATGGACCATTCACCATTAATATTAGGATTGGACGAGACACATGATCAAGTTAACAATTTTCAAGTTTAAGTCATTCTGGACAGATAACTCAGAATGTTGAGGAATTGTGGATCACACCTGGAACCCGGAGATGAGCAGTTTCTGAAATTTTTTATTGAGAAGAGGGGAAAAGGGATGGTATGGACTGAACGTTAAAGAAATGGAGTAAACAAGCATTTTTGAATAACAAGATTTGAATTAAAGAGTTTGAACTTACAATTATTCTTAATGGGTCGTTGACTCCGGAAACACAGGATCAGGAAATAAGAGTCAGAGAACTATTATATATTACTAGGTATAGCCCGTGCCTTAAGGCACTTCAAAACATAAAAATTGAGTTACTTGTCTACTTTCAGTTTTAACATAGAAAATGTTTAAAAGATATGATGTTATTTTGTCTTGAATATGTAAAAACCGAAATAATAGATTGAATGAATACGAAAGTGAGATAAAAAAATTGGTTATTAAATTCAAATGCACCATAAATCCATGAACAATTTAAACCACTAATAAATAGATTAAAATACGAAAATAATCAAAGAGTATCATAATCTAAATGTGTTAATCATATAATCTCAAGTTTTTAATATACGTGCATAAATCTCATAACTCTACAAAGTATCATTGTGTCAACATACATATATCTGAAGACACTCAAGTTTTTTTCCAATGACGGGAATCGAACCCAGGTTTGATGGGTGAAAGTCAAGTTTAAGATTAAGGTTAAGGTTAAGGTTAAGTTTAAGAATAAGATTAAGGTTATGGTTAAGGTTATGGTTAAGGTTAATGTTTAGGTCAAGGTTAAGGTTAAT
Source organism: Nemophila menziesii (assembly GCA_029959085.1). Classification (NCBI taxonomy): domain Eukaryota; kingdom Viridiplantae; phylum Streptophyta; class Magnoliopsida; order Boraginales; family Hydrophyllaceae; genus Nemophila; species Nemophila menziesii. The sequence continues at coordinate 151,497 of JARWIR010000055.1, read as the reverse complement.
TTTAAGGTTATGGTTAGAGTTAAGGTTTAAGATGTAAATATTAAGGTTTAAGGTTAAGGTTTGATAAGATATAAGGTTTAAGGTCGAATATTAACGCTATAAATATTTATTTGGTTAAGGTTAGATAAAGGTTAAGGTTAAGGTTAAAGGTAAAATTTAAGGTAGTGTTTAAGGTTATATGTTAAGGTTAAGGTTATGGTTAAAGTTAAGGTTTAGGTTTAAGGTTTAAGGTTTAAGGTCTAAGGTTCAAGGTAAAAGTTAAGTTTTAACATTTAGGTTAAGGTTAAGTTTTAACTTTAAAGTTAAGATAGTGGTTATAAAATTTAAGATGAAGGTGAAGGTGAAGGTTATAGTTATTGTTTAAGGTTAAGGTTAAGGTTAATGTTGAGGTTAAGGTTTAAGATTTAAGGTTAAGGTTTAAATATTAAGATATAAGGTTTAAGGTTTAAGGTTTAAGGTATAAGGTTTAACGTTAAATATTAAGGTTATGGTTAAAGTTAAGGTTAAGGTTTAAGGTTTAAGGTTTAAGGTTTAAGGTTTAAGCTTTAAGGTTCATGGTTCAATTTAAGATTAATTTTATAATTAAGGTTAAAGTTAAGTTGTAACTTTAAGGTTAAGATAAAGGTTAAAAAAGTAAAGATGAAGGTGGAGGTGAAGGTGAAAGTTAAATTTAAGATTTAAGGTTTAAGGTTAAGGTAAAGGTTAAGGTTTGAGGTTCAACGTTTAAGATTTAAGGTTAAGGTTAATTTTAAGGTAAATTTTTATGGTTTAAATTTAAAGTTAAGGTTAAGTTTAAGGTGGAGGTGAAGATTAAGGTTTATGGTTTAAAGTTTATGGTGTAGGTTTAAGGTGTACTATCTAAGGTTATGTTTAAGTTTAAGGTTAAAGTTGAGGTTAATATTATTTTTAAGGTTAAGGGTAAGGTTAACGTTAACAATAAGGTTAAGTTTAAGTTTAAGTTTAAGTTTATGTTTAAGTTTAAGTTTAAGTGTAAGTGTAAGTGTAAGTTAAAGTTAAAGTTAAAGTTAAAGTTTAAGTTTTAGTTTAAGGTTAAGTTCAACGTTAATGTTAGGTTAGGGTTAAGGATATGGTTAAGGTTATTAGTTAAAAAGTTGAGGTTGAGGTTAAGGTTAAGGTTAAGGGGTTAAGGAGTTAAGGGTTAAGTTTAAGGTTAATGTTAAGTTTATGGTTATGGTTAAGTCTAAGATTAAGACTAAGGCTACGACTAAGGCTAGGTATAAGTTTAATGTTAAGGCTAAGGCTAAGGCTAAGGCTAAGGTTAAAGCTAAGGCTAAGTCTAAGGCTAGGACTAAGGCTAAGACTAAGGCTAAGGCTAAGACTAAGAGTATGGCTAATGCTAAGGATAAGTCTAAGGCTAAAGGTAAGGACAAGACTAAGGTTAAGACTAAGACTAAGGTTTACGCTATGTCTAAGGATAGGTCGAGGGCTTGGGCCAGGGCTAGGGTTAAGGAGAAGGTTAAGGTTAAGTTTAAGGTTAATGTTAAGGTTAAATTTAAGTTAGAGGTTGATGTTAAGTTTAATCCAAAGGTTGAGGTTGAGTTTGAGGTTAAGGTTTAGGCTATGGTTAAGAATTTGGGTTAAGGTTATAGGTTTGCGGTCGGCGTGGACCAAATACGGAACTTTTAGATGTCTAATGGAATGGGATAAGGGACAATTAAGTTTTTATTAGGAAAAAATTGATGCAATTAATGTGAAGAAATAAATTAAGGGACCAAAGACGATCATGCTCGTCTTTTTTGTTGAGGGTCCAACCCGTTTAAAAAAGTATTTTATGATATAGATTATGGTCAATTATCAAATAATTTTAATTCTTAATTATCCTTCAAGTGTTTATTAATTTTAATTTTTTATATGATAGACATATATATATTTATTATTCTATGAATTCCATCTTGACTTTATAGTATTCTATAATTTTTATTGGCTGAATCAATATATTTCTTGTCTTGAAAATTTATTTTTATAAAGTTGAAATGATTTCTGTAAAAATTATACATGTTTTGACAATCAAAAATAAAAGAAAAAAAATTATTTATATATGTAAATTGATTATTTTTTTAAATTTTATAATTATCTATTTAAATTTTTCGTATAATAAATTTTGATTTTTTTAAATTTTTTTAGTACTTTGTAAATTTTAATAAAAAGGAATAAACTTTATTTATATGAAAAATAATATGAATTGTTATAATTTTATTTATATAAAGGTTATAATTATTTTCATGGGTATATAATAATGTGTATATATTTGAGTCAATGTATATGTGTATATAATAAATGAAAGAATGAGATGAACGGAGGAATTATGAGCCAAATAGGGAAATTATGAGACGAATGGGAAAGTTTGAGGATAAATAGGGAAAGTTAGGTTTTATTCTATTTTATTATATAGATGTGATCAAATAAAAAAATAGTATTGGACTAATCCGGCTAGACAAAAAATGTAATAATATGGTGATAAAAACACAAAATTATTTCATGCATCTACCATACAAAGGCGAAATACTAATAGAATAATAATGATAAAATATGTTAATGGCATGAGAATAAGGTTGAACGTGTTGGGTTTTCTATCTTCTATTTGGATCTTTTTATAGCAAAGGTTGGATCCCATATTGAAGAGGCGACGAGGTTTTTTCAAACTAAGGTTGCACAAAATCTGAATGATGAGTTGACATGAGTACCAAATATGAAAGATGTGAAAAGAGAAAATTTTAACATCTCGGCTAAAAAGTATTGATTGCGATGTGTTACTTATCGTTCATGATTTCATTAATAATAATAATAATATATATATATATATATATATATATATATATATATATATATATATATATATATATATATATATATATATATATATATATATATATATATATATATATTTGAATAAGTTCAGTTAGACTTTAATTATGATTATGCCTAAAGGTGAGATTCGTAAGTCAATACAATCTTTGATTTATATGGTGGAAAATAACGCGATTAATTATGTGAGAGCGTGGGGGAAAGAATTAGATGGTGGACTTATAACCTCTGCGAGAAGCACTCTTGTGAAATGGGTAAAACCAAGTGTTGGGATTAAACTCAATGTGGATGGTAGTGTTAAGGAGGGTGCGGAATCGGCCGGAGTAGGTGGAGTCTTTCGAAACAGTGAGGGGAGCTACTTAGGTGGGTTCGCGGGAGTAACTAGAGACTGTACGGCTTTTCAAGCGGAATTAATAGCGTTGCACTTTGGATTAAAATTAGCTGTTAAGAGAGAAGAGGTGCAAATAACTGTCGAAACTGATTCGCTAGAGTTACAAGCGCTAGTGAAGGGCGGTGGGAACAATGGGGATTGGTTCGACTCTCTTATAAAGGAATGTAGTGATATTTTGGCAAATCACCCCGGTTATGAGCTCGTTCATGTATATAGAGAAGCAAACCGATGTGCGGATTTTTTGGCTAAGTATGGTGCACAATTAGAGAGGGAAGTGATACAATATTATAGAGAACCTCCAGATGGTCTGAAGAAAATTATCATGAAGGACAAGTGTGGGGTAGCCACTCCTAGACATATTTAGGAGCTTGATTAACGTTGTAAGATGTAACAATTAAGGTCTTTCCGACCTCAGATGTAATGAAAAAAAGGTGAGATTCGTAGACTATTATCGCCTTATCTCGTTACTTAATTTGGTTATAAAATTAAATAGAAAAATTTGGCTAACAGACTTCAAGGCTGTATGGACATATTGGTTTCATTTTGGTTCACGATAATATTATCATTTTTCAAAAAGTGTTTAATTATATGCAAAAAGGAGTAAGTCGCTGATCAATTAGCAATCAAATTAGAAATGACCAAGGCCTCTGATCAGTGATCAGGTGTGCTGAGATTTTATTATTGAAATTTTAAATATTATCATATTTAATGATATTTTGAAAAAACAATTATAATTTCATCTCAATAATTTCTTTTTAATTATATCTCAACGCGGAACGGATGACGCAGTTTATACCGAAACGTGGGCTACACCAAGGTGATTTGTTGTCCCCGTTCTTGTTCTTTTTAATGACAAGATCTCTAGTTACACTTATTGTGACCGATATTCTAGAAGTGATATCAAAAGAATATGGATTACTCGGAATTCTCCGACATTGTCACACTTATTATTTTTCAGCGGTTTGCTTTTCTTTCTCTCGTTAGAGTAAAAGGAAGTGCATGGATGTAAATAATGTATTGATATTTACTGTGCAAGTTATGGACAATGTATATAATTTTCAAAATCTTCCCTTTACTTTAGTAAAGACACTCTGATTTATATTAAGAATTCAGAGATAGACATCTTGAACATTCACGAAAGTCAGGATTTAGGAAAGTATCAGGGCATCCCTTATGTCATATACGATAAACGGTGGAGACACTTACGTGGATCATGGACAAAGTATTTTCTAAGTCTCAAGGATGGAAGACTTATTTTGAATTAGACGGCGACAAAAGAGTTTTGATCAAAACTATTTTACATGCTATCCCAGTCTATGCGATGTCAATTTTCTTGTTTTCGGATTCAGTTTGTAAGAAAATGACCATTATGGTGGCGAACTTTTGGTGGAATTATAAATAGCGTGATCGGATCCATTGGGTGGCATATGAGAAATTTACAGTTAAATGATAGGATGGTTGGGTTTTTGGGACTTTAAGCGTATGTATGCAGCGTTAACGGCGGCCCAAGCAGAGCAGATTCTACATAATCAGAACTCTTTGGTAGCCAAACTTATGAAAGGTATTTACTTTCCTAAAACATATGGATATCAAATTATGGCAAGGAAGATCGTGGTCATGGGTGAGTATCTTGGAAGAACAGTATTTCCTCTGCGAGATTGGAATTTACCACATTGGTAACGACGAGACTACTAATATATGGAGTCAATGATGGGAGGATGCTCCATGGGATTTATCCAATCCCACACACTCCATTGTGCAATTGGTGTCCCAGCTCCTGAGGGAGAATAAGGGTACTTGGAGCACAGAAATTCTGGATGACATGTTTCTGGCCCATGTGATTTCTTAGATTCAATGAATTAACAACTTGTAGAGGGATAAAGAGGATAGTTTTATTTGTCCATTTTACACCACAGGGATTATTCAACGAAAATGGGTTACCACATGTTCTCCGGCCTTACTTCCTAGAGGACACCACATGCATCAAGGATCAATGTAGTTCATCACGGAGGTATGGGATCTGGTTTAGAAATTTAACATTCGTACTAAGGTTCATATCTTTGCTTTGAAATGTTGCAAACACACTTCCAACAACACGTAATTTTGAAAGAAAGTCATTGTATGAAGGATGATAGATCTTATTGGTGTCTAGACGATACTGAGTTTGTGTCTCATTTGCTTTTATTTTATCCGAGTGGCATGCTCATTTGGGCAGGTTGGACCCTTCAAATTCGTGTTGATCTTAACATGCAAGAAAGTTTTGAAATTTAGGCTATTAGTATCACCAAGTACTTTGAGTTAGGCTATTAGTATCACCAAGTACTTTGAGTAATGAGGGTGGGATAAGTACTTTGAGTAATGAGGGTGGGATGTGAGAGTTGTGAGAGTGTATGTGGTAATTATGGTATGGAATATCTAGAAGACCAAAATGGAGGAAGTACGGGAAAAAGTCAACATTGATGTGTAAACAATGGTCTTTACAGTTGAGAAAATAATGACCGAACTCTTTTGATCCAGTGGAGCACGTCAGCGTAGGATGCGGCAACACTAATTGTCGGTATGTCAGAAAGAGTTGGAGTTAGGAGTGTCGTGTTTGTGTGATTCTTTTTTTCTAACTCGTGGGAGCTGATAGTGTTTCAGATCGAAAAAATTTACAAATCGCATTGCGTTTTTCTTTCACATTCACGCTTGATGTTGTTACGTTCATCGGCTACCCAGGGCAAGGCTCGAGCGTTGTTGGCGGCAACATTAATATATCAGTTGTTCGAGATATAAGATAAGTAATTTTTTGGATAACCTCTATGTTATTTGAGGTGTTTTGCTATCATCAATAGATAGATAGTTAGTTCAACCAGTGTTAAGAAAGATTGAGGAATTGGCAAAAACGTACAATCCTATACATTTTATTCACATCCTTAAACACCTAACAAAAACATGCAAACTAACACCATAGCAAAAAGTGTTAGGCGACGTGAAACGAGTATGCAAGACTCAATAGGGATAAATATTCATTTCTCAAGACATGGGATTGGATAAGTTAAAGATAGACAATCCAATAGTCTAAATTATTGAACAAATAAAAGTAAGAAAAGTAGATGATTGTGGTTGGTTGGGTTTTGAGGAGGAGTTTTAAGAACCAGTAAGTTAAAAGAACAAAAGATTAACAATAACCTGCCGTCTAGTTTTTACTTTTTATTTGACCGGATTGACTGAACAGGTTTGACGGGATTTCTAACCTTGGGAACCGCCCATTTCTAAACCTATCATTTTTAACAATAATATTTATATGAATATAAATAGAGTTTTTTTATTTATAATATTTAAAAAAAAAATAATTGCATAAAATATTTATTTAGAAAAATATTTACAAAAGTAACACATAGGCAGGGCCTTACTAACTTAATCAGCCCATTAACCTATAGAGGCCATTAAAAGTTAATTGTGAGCCGTTTCTCTAAGAAGCGTCTTTATTTAAAAATAAAATTGTTAGGCCAACGATCTTCATTGGCCTATACTTAATTCAACTAAAGATTTTGCTAATCTTCTAGAAAAGATTTGGCATAAGGAGTAATAGCAGTTTTGTTTTGTGCACCAAATCCACGCTCAAACTCATTCCTTAAATCTTCAAAATACTGGAAAGAGAGTTTCTTAGGATTAGCACTAAACTTATATCATATGAAATATTAAGTATACACTAGGATACTGAAATATGTAGGGTTCAGTTTCAATTGACATTCTTGAAGGCTTATTTTGATCCTTTGAAAGGTTTGTGAATTAAGGTTTGACATTGAAGAAAAAGAATAAATCTTTGACTTGTTGCTTATACAAATCAGCATCTAGTATGTCTCGACCATCCTCAAGTCCTTCTACTAGTGGAAGACCATTCATAACACGAGCAATCATAGTCAACTTCACCATTTTTTCCATTAATTATGCAGCTAAAAATATATTTATTATGTAAATAAATCAGCATAAGGAGCATAAAGAGATAAACAGGTTAATTTTACAAGGAAAAAAAATAAAAAAGGTAAAAGATCATGCTTCAATTGTATAACAAAGTTTTAATTGGATTAAGTAAAAGCCAACAAATATTGTTGGCCAGCAATTTTTTTACAAATTAAGGCGCTTCTCTAAGAAGCGCCTCACAATTAAGTTTATTAATGAATCCATTAGCTTAATTGGCGGATTAATTTAGTGAGATGCTCTTTCGAAGAACGCCTATAGGTTACCTTTGAAATTTTTTTCAAACAAGTTTATAATGTAATTTTTTTTAAATGTTAAAAAAACTCATACAAATAAGATAAAATAAGATAAGAGAAATGACCCTTGTCTTGTATATAGTGATAAGATATAAACCGTAGATGAGTTAACTCATCACTTGAGTTAATAGAACAACTTGTTCAACAAGATAGAAAAGTAGTTAGTTTGTTAGTAGGCAAATATAGTTCTTTATTATTCTATATATAGAGAATAGTCTACACTTTGTAAATACACAATTAATATAATATAAAAATACTTTTATCTCTCTATTATTAACATGGTATCAGAGCTAAGGGTTTCTTTTTTAGCTTCGAAGCTCTTCTTCACGCCATTAATGGCAAGCTTCTAAGCTCTCAAACCCGCTCTTCTATCCCTTTCATTTCTGTATATTGTTTTTCCTATGGCGTCGTCGTCTTCTCGTTCTACTTCTCTGATTATTACATCCAGCTCTTATATTCCAGCTGGTTTACTTCTCTTTCGTCAAAATTGGGCCTCATTAGTTCAAGTCAAGCTCGATTCCACTAATTATGTTTTGTGGCGAGCTCAATTAGAAGCAATACTTGAAGCTCATTGCTATTTAAGTCATGTTAATGGCCTCCATCCTGTTCCTGCATCTTTCGATCCACTATTCTCCACTTGGGTTATTGAAGATCAGCAGCTTAAAGTCTCGTTCCTATCCGCAATGATTCCATCTATTCTTTCACAGGTGGTCAAATTAACTACTGTGTTTGATGTATGTCATAAATTGGAAGAAATTTTTGTAAATCAGTGTCACACTCACGTTCATCACTCAAAATGAAGCTGTGTAATATTCAAAAAGGAGATCGATCTATGAATACTTATGTTGCTGAGATTCAGGATCTGTGTGATGGTTTAGACACAGCGGCGTCGGCACTTCCTCTTGAGGATATCATTATGTATACTTTAAAAGGTTTGTCGGTGGAATACAATCAATTTAAATCGAGTATTAGGATCACTAATGCACAAACCTCCACTCTGAGTTTTCATTCGTTACGCAGCTTACTCGTTTCCAAAGAGCTTCATATGAAGATGAATGACTCCTCTGACTCTTTGTCCTCTCCTCACACTGCGTTGTTTACACCTTCTTCAAATACACCGCCTAATTCCTCTGCCTCTTCGAATTTTTAGTATAATAATTCAAATTCACGAGGTCGAGGTAATTCATATCGTGAAAGAAGACGAGGTCGTGGTCGGTCAAGTTACTCTTCAACATCTCCAGCTCAATATAAAGGACCTCCCACATGTCATATTTGTCTTCGATTTGGTCATTCTGCTATTGACTGCTATTCTCATAGTGACTTTTCCCTCTCCTAAATCTCAACAAAGAATGGTATTAGCTGCTCAAGCTTCTGCATTATCCTCTTCATCTACTTCACCTTATGATCCTGGGTTATGGTACCTTGACTCAGGTGCTAACAGTCATGTTAGTCATGATCTGAATCTTCTTCAATAGTCTACACCATATCATGGATCTCAGAATGTAGTTGTAGGTAATGGTCAAACATTGGATATTGCTCACATCGGAAATAGCAAGCTTGTCTCTTCATCCTCTTCATTTAATCTTAATTCTATTTTACATGTTCCTCAGATTACCTCTAATTTGCTTTCTATTTCACATTTTACTCGTGATAATAATTGCTCCATTGTTTTAAATTATGAGTCTGTGTCTATTGTTAACTCTCATTCCAAATGTGTCTTGTTTCAGGGCCCATGTAAGGATGGTCTTTAACCTTTAATGTTTGGCTCTCCTTCTGCGTCCTCTTCTTCTTCCTCGCCATTTCTTTGTCTATCATCTACAACAATTTCTTCATCAGCAAAGCTTTGGCATCATCGTCTTGGACATCCTTCCACTTATGCTTCCATTCCTTTAGCTTCTATTTTGAAAACAAAGTTAGATTATCATGGAATCTGATGTAATTCTTATCTGTTTCAAAATCTCATAAATTGTCGTTTTCTTTATCCAAAACTAGTACATGTAAACCTTTTGAGTTAATCTACAGTGATGTTTGGGGTCCTTCCCCTGTATATTCATGTTCATCTTTTCGTTATTATGTTGTTTTTATTGATGATTTTTCGTGTTATACTTGGATTCATCCACTTAAACTTAAATCTGAAGTGTATGATATATATAAAGTCTTTTCTACTATGATTTGTTCTTAGTTTTATTCTAAAATTAAAATTCTTCAAACTGATAATGGTGGTGAGTTCATGAGTACTTCTTTTCAATTTTATCTTCAGTCTCAAGGTACTCTTCATCAAACCTCTTGTCCCCACACCCCAGAACAAAACGTAAACACGGACATCATATTGAAACTACCCTCTCTTTGTTGAGTCTGTTTATCTTATTAATCTGCTACCTACACCTATTTTGGAAAATATTTGCTCCTTTCAAGTCTTATATAAAGTCTTACCCTCTTATTCTCATTTACGTGTGTTTGGGTGTCTTTGTTATCCATGGATTCGGCCTTATGCGCAAAATAAAATCTCCCCTAAGTCCACTCCTTGTGTGTTCTTGGGTTATTGTTCACTTTCAAAGGGTTATAAGTGTCTGGAAACAAGATGCATTTTCATTTCTCGTCATGTTATTTTCGATGAATCATCTTTTCCCTATTCCCAATCTTCCGAATTCGTCCCTTCTGAGTTGCCTAATTTACCTTCTACAGAGTATATTTATGTTTTATCTGTTGATATTAATCCTCAGTCTCTTAATCAACCATTTGTTCCTCTAATTGATCTTGTGTCAAATCTAGTTGAGGTATCTGAATCTGTTGTTCCACCTCCACCTCAAGCTTCTACTTCTTCCACACATCCTATGGTTACTAGGTATAAAACTAGTTCTCTTCGCCCTTCTTATAAATGTCAAAATACTATTGTGTCATCGCCTCAAATTGAACCTGTGACTTATAAAGAAGCTGCTATTTTCCTTGTTGGCAATCTGCAATGAAGGATGAGTATGATGCATTAATTAATCAAAATACTTGGGTTTTAGTACCACCTCCACTTGGACGTGTTCCTATAACTTGTAAGTGGATTTTTAAGATAAAACGGCATGCTAATGGGAAAATTGCGTGTTGTCAAGCACGTTTAGTTGCACGAGGATTCTTGCAAGAGTATGGCTTGGATTACACAGAGAGCTTTAGTCCTGTAGTCAAGCATCAAACTATTTGTATTATTTTATCACTTGCTATATCTAATTCTTGGGTTATTCGTCAATTGGATGTTTCTAATGCTTTTCTTCATGGTGTTCTTAATGAAGATGTTTATATGGTTCAGCCTACAGGTTTTGTGGATAAAGAACATCCAAATTATGTCTGTAAATTGCAGCACTCACTTTTTGGTTTAAAACAAGTTCCTCGAGCTTGGTATCAACTTTTAACCTCCTTTCTTGTTGCTCAAGGATTTGTTGTAAGTAGTGCAGATACTTCCATGTTTGTTCGAGGTTCATCCAGCTCTCTTACCATTGTTTTAGTATATGTTGATGATATTGTTGTTACATGTGCTGATTCTGACATTATATCTCATGTTATTTTGGCACTTAAAGCTAAATTCAACATGAAGGACTTGGGTGATTTGTCCTATTTTTTGGGCCTTGAAATTTCTCGAACTAATTCACGGATTATGGTATCTCAGGCTAATTATGCACTGAATATTTTGCATAAAGCTGGTATGTCTGTGATGTCTCCTCATTTGTGATAGATTTATATTAGGATGAGACATCATTTTTAGTGATTTAGAAGTCATTATAGTCGATTTTCTTGAGAAATGCTACACTTTCCTATTTTGAGTCTTGATTTAGTAAAATAATATTTTTAGAGCATATTGGGTTTAATTATTTATTTAGTGTGAAGCTTTAAAGATAATTATGGAGATTAATTAGAGTCCAAGTCAAAGACTACAAGATATGGAAAAAGATAGACATGGTAATTAGAGATAAGGAAATAAAAGCTAAAAACATGGAAAAGGAAAAGCTGCCTTAATCTTGAATTTCTGCACCTACGACCACAAATCAGCTTATATCTCAAGAACGGTGTGGAATTTGGAGAAACGGTCAAGAGCAAAGTTGAAGAGCTTTCCGAGACGATCAATTTGGTATATTCATACGCGTCAAACGGATGAATATTGAAGCTGTTAGAGCCAAAGGAAAAACGGGTCTGGTTTCATGTTTTTAGGGTTACGAATTTGAGTTGGGCTTGGAGTCCACTACTTACTTCTCCTTCAAGAAAACGAATTAGGGCTTCCAAGACACCTATAAATACACCCTCTTATCATTGTAAACATGTCCTTGCTCAATTGCAAAGTATAGGCTTAGTCTTTACTTATATTTTCTTAGTTTTAAACAATAGCTTAGTCCTTTAGATAGATATTCATCCTTAGAATCAAGCTATTCATCCAAGAAGCAAGTTGACCTATAGAAGAAGACAAGAAGAAGAAGATTGGAGACTGACAACCCCTCTTCTACATCTCACCTTCTCTATATTTAGATTAATTAGCTATAGATCTATTCTCAACCATATTTCTAAGCTTTTATTCTGTAAGTTTACTTTTAATTGTTGGATTATTATTTTGTCTTTAATTACTATTTGTTTATTCTAATTGGTTAAGCTTGGCGTATATTGTATTATGTGTTATGACTTATTCCCCTAGATCTGATCAATCTTAGGATTAATCTTAGTTATTGACAACACCACATAATCGTCTAGTGTAACTAGATAGCCGTTAAGGTTTGATTTAATCACCAATCATTACTTAGGAATTCCTAGTAGTGGAGAGGTTGCTCCTACGCCTAAGGAAAGGCTACGAAGAATTTAGAATCCTGGTTAATATATAATGCTTAATGTGACAGGTTAGAATAACAATTGAGTATTAGACCTAGTAATCCTAATCTATTTGACGTACTTTCATATTTAGTTATTTATTTTGTTTAATTGTTTTATTTATTTATTTGCATTAGATAGTTATTTATCTTTTCATATTTTATCCAAACATCTAAATTCATCTACACTTGTTAAACATAAATTGATCTTACGGATACAATCCCTGCGAACGAACTTGACTTATCACTAAAACTTGCAAACGATCTGTGATACTTGCAGTGAGTTCCGTGGTTATCAAGGGTGTGTGACTCTTTATTATTATCTTTATTTATCTATTTATTTATCACACCTTTGCCCCCACCAAGTTTTTGGCGCCGCTGCCGGGGATTTATCTTTAAGTTAAATCTATTTTGTGTTTATTTTGTGCAGAAGTTTTTATTTGTTTTCAGTTTTACGCGTTTTCTTTTTAGTCTCTTCTCAGGTTTATTAGGTATGGAGAATTACTACGCACCAAATATGCATGGGGCCCGAAGTCAAAATTTTTATCAAGAAGGTTCGAGCTATCAACTGCAAGCTCCACCACAACCCATGCATAATCCACAAAATGAAGCTGTAAACGAAATGATGGATAAATTATTGATTCTGGTTCAAAATTTTACGCAGCTCAACAATAAAACATCCAAGGAGTTAGCAGAAAAAGTGGAAGCCCTGGAGACACAAGTCACTCAAGTGACCAATGCTTCTCTAAAATTCCAACAAGAGTTTCCACCGTTAATCCGAAGTATCATAGAAGAACAGGTTCGACTAGCTCTTCCGTCTCATCAAGTCTTTGAAAGTATAAGTTATTTGGAAAATATGGAAGAGCAACATGCGGGAAACATAGATGCTAATACAACCTTAATACGTTCTATGCACCAAAAATATCAAGCAATGGAGCAAAGATTAACGGACCTCACTACGATCAATCAACAGTTACAACTGGAAGTACATAAAAAACTGGGTTATAGCAATGTTGGGTTCGAAATTTCAACCGTAGAAGAACCAACCAAGCTTAGCTTAGAAGAAGTAATTGTTAAAGATCAAATTACGAAGGAGGTTGAACCAGAATTCAAGCATGTGGAAGAAGAAAAAGAAACCGATAAAGAAGAGACAACCGCACAAAAGGTGCAAAAAGAAGAAAGTAAGGTGGAACCACCACCTACACATCCGTTACTATCACCACTTCATCTACAAAGAATTACTTATCCTAGTGGTGATACTAAATCTGAAACGTCAAGCCCAGAAGAAATCATTGTTCCTATACTCGACGTCCCATACATGCAAACTGGCCTAGGTAAAGAAATTGATGATGATGCCACTGAAATCGATAGCGATGTTTGGTTCGATGTTGTTGAAGAGTTCAGCCTTCAAGAAGAGGAGGAGGTGGAATCACCACAAAGTGCACTTAATGAGCTAGAAGAACAAAGCACGATATACATATAGGACGTAATCGCATATAAAGAGCCTACACCACCACTAGTCTGCAAGGAAGATCTGTCTAAAAAGAGTGAAAGTGTAGAAGTTGAGATTGAGAATACGGACCGTACTAAAGGAAGCTTGACAACCATTCCAAAGAAACTACCACAAAAGATGCAAGATCTTGGAGCTTTATATCTCCACATTAATATAGGTGGTAATTTCAAGGCCAAAGTGATGTGTGACTTGGGCTCAGGAAGGAATATCATGCCCAAGAGTCTGTTCGAGAAGTTAGGCATGGGAGATGCCAAAAGAAAAGATATTGATTTGCTGCTCCTAGATAATTCAACGATAAAGCCATGGGGAGTCATTGAAGACGTGCTTGTCCAAGTAGGTACTTTAACTATACCTACAGATTTTGTTATCCTTGATAGCATTGCAGGTCAACATGTTCCATTGATACTTGGACGCCCATTCTTGGTTACAAGTCACAGCATAATTGATATTCATAGGGGAACCGTGACTTTCCAAGTGGGAAAAGAATCTAAAATATTCCACTTGGCGGATGAAAAGCATGAGGAATCACGTATAGAAAAAGCCCCGACACTCCGAGTTGTGACAAAAGAAATTAAAAATAAAGTCCACAATAAACCCGTGAAAAAGAGAATCAAAAGTGAGTTTGGGGTTGGTGACATGGTTGCATGGAAAGCCCCCAAACAAGAGAATAGACCACGGGGATTCAAGGATTCGTGGATGGGTCCGTTTGTAGTTACGAGAGTTATTTCGTCAAAACGGATTGAAATATAAGCTAAGAAGGGTCAAAAACTTCGGATAGTAGATGAGCATGACCTAACCCGTTATTGGGGAGGTTATGTACGCAAGCCTTAATCGAGGTAACACGTCTAACTTTGAAAGACGTTAAACAAAAGTGATGTACGGAAGACAACCCGTATTTTTTTAATATTCATGTCTTTTACGTTTTTAATTTATGTTTAATTTAGTTGTTCTTAGTTGATATTGCATATTTGAGAAAGGTATTAGTGTTTTTGATGATTAGGTATTGGAGAAATCGAGTTAGGGAGGCGAACAAAATTTTTTCGGACAGAAACTTCGGCAAGTCATATCTTTGCGCTCGGATGTCGGAATCAGGTGATCTTTGAGCCTAAACTGCATAACTTTTCGAGATCTAGCTGTTGGGGAAGTTTTTGCCAAGCACGGTACACCGGACCTCAGCCGCGGTGCACCGCAGAGGAGAAACCCGTGCCACGGGGTAGAGCCACGTGTTTTATCCAGAAACGAAAAAAAAATAGCTGATGGGTCCGGTATACCGGACCCTATACCGCGCCATGCACCGCACAAACACGTGCCACGGGGTCCTACCACGGGTTTTTTGACGTAGGAGGCGCGGAGCACCCCCGCGGTACACCGGACCCTGGTCCGCAGCTCAAAAACACGTGCCACGGGGTCCTACCACGGGTCCAATCCAGTGAGCAAAAATTTTCACCCATCAGATGCTGCGGTGTACCCCGCGGTACACCCCTTGGTCCGTAGGGGTAGTCCGCACGAGCCGCCAGAGAGAGAAAAGAAAGGGTTTCAAGCTTATGAAGAGATCTAATGCTTATTATTCCGAATTTATCAAACCTTAAACCTCTTTCTTCTCTCCAGAACTCTCCCAACTCCATTAAAGCTTCAACAAACCTTCACCTAACATCAAAACATCACCAAATCACCATGAATTCTCATTCAAATCCTTCCCTACATCATTACAAAGAATATTCAAGCACCCAAGTCATATCAAAACACCTAGAATCCAAGAATCGAAACCATGAATTTCAAAATCTTTTCCCAAAATCATTAATCCCATATCATCAAAGCTTGATTCAATCATACCCACATGGAGAATTGTCATCTTAACACCTTTCCTAACCAAAATAAAGCTTGTTCCACCTATGATCATGAGTTACAAATTTCAAGAGTGTTTAAAGCTTTGAGTTGGGGGTCAAAAGAGATGATGAAGAGAATAGAGATATTATCAAGTGTATGGGATATAAAGAATCAAAGCAAGATATTGGGTAAGTTCTATATGAAATCAAATGAGATGGATACTAGTTTGGGAATAATTACAAGATAATTGGAGTCAAGCAATTAGAGAACCGGTTTTTGGTGGATTCAAATCCTAAAAAGCAAGCAAATGTAATTAGGGAACAGAAGATGCCAATACCCCTTCTAATCAAAGATTTCTATATCAAAGATGAATAAAAGCTTCTGGGACGCTAGTAGCTGTGTTCAAAACATATCCCTGGATGAACAACTGTCTCATGAGAGATTATTCAAAGAGAAATTGGAAGAAGATAAACAAGAGATTTCTAGAGTGTGATTGATTGGGATGGAGCATAAGAAGATGTAAGGGAAAGCGAAATTGGTGGTACATAGAAATTTACATACATGAAAGCACTGCACCCTATTTCGGGTATTGATCAGGCGAGGTAAATAGCCTCGAAGAGTATGTTTTCTTTCTTCCTTACCTTTTCTTTATGTGCAATATCTGTAAAATTTTAATTTTCTTTTATTTTATTTTTGAGTCTTTTTGAGTCGTGGGGACACGGCTCATTTTTGAGTTGGGGGTGTGGGGATTCGTTGTCTCTCATCTCTGTTTTTCTGTTTTTTTGGTAAAATTAAAATTTTTATGGGAAGGTTTAGATGTATGTAGAGTGTGTTTAATAGCTTAAAAGCATAAGCGCAGTGAGTTAATGATAGAAAGTAGTATGTTTATGAGCTATTTTATTTTGTATGCTTTGAAGTATTTGCAGGAAAACACACATTGATAGTAAAGAGAAGATTAGTGAGCAATGCGATAGAAAGTATGTTCGATCTCAGGGAACCTTGAGAAGTGTGTAGGCCGTGAGATCCAAGCTAGTTGATAAACCATTTGATGAAAGTGCTAAAGCCCCTTCTAGCCTTTCTAAAGCCTTTTATTGAAACACATTATAAGCCATATCCCTTTAGATTATAGGACTTTTCCATATGACCCGCGCTCGAATCGCGATGCATAGACAGTTGTTTTAGAGCTTGAGTTTGGGGTGGTGGGTCCACCATTATGGGAATTATTATTGGGATGGGATTTTTGAGCTTATTAATTGTGCTCTGTTATATTGATGATGATTCACAGATTTTTGTATTGTAACCCTTTGTCGGGGTAATAGTGAATGAAAAAGAAGCTACGAGCTAATTTTGCCAATAAGGGCATAAAAAAAATATATATATATATATATATATATATATATATATATATATATATATATGAGAAAATAGCGTGATATCTCATCATTAAAAAAAGAGTCATAGCGTTTGAAAAGAAATTGATTTGAAAAGAAAATATATATATTCGGACCGGCAAAGTGGAATTTTTATGTGAACATCTTATGCTTTAATTGGGTTATTGGGGATGCTACTTTGTGCATCAAAGAAATCATTGGGTTGAGTGAGAACATTTTATGAGAGTAACTCAAGCTCTAGGGCGATTCGTTGATGGCTAGTGAGGAGAGAGCCAAAAGCTCACTCTAAATTATCCAAATATACTTATCATACCGTCCCTAAGCCTAAATTACAACCTTGAAGACCTTGTGATTCTTTGCTATGTAATTAAGAAGTGATTGAGCCAATAGAGAGTAGTTAAATGGATCTTTGGACACTAGTGAAGTTCGATGAACAATCTATAGCTTCCTTGGTGAACTGAGTAAAGTCCCAATCCTTCTTACATTGTGAAATATCTGATCTTGAATTCAAGCCGTGTTGACTGTGGATATGAGAAGTGTACAGGTATGTAGTTTTTAAATATTATTACATGAAATTTTCTGAGTAGTTGCTTTAAGTTTATTCTCCATATTCTTCTATCGTCTGTCTTCTGTGCTTAATTGACCTAGGTGTGTATTTAGAGACTTCCCTTTGTTTTTATCTTTATTGTATCGGGACGATACAACTTTAAGTTGGGGGTCTTGATGTCTCCTCATTTGTGATAGATTTATATTAGGATGAGACATCATTTTTAGTGATTTAGAAGTCATTATAGTCGATTTTCTTGAGAAATGCTACACTTTCCTATTTTGAGTCTTGATTTAGTAAAATAATATTTTTAGAGCATATTGGGTTTAATTATTTATTTAGTGTGAAGCTTTAAAGATAATTATGGAGATTAATTAGAGTCCAAGTCAAAGACTACAAGATATGGAAAAAGATAGACATGGTAATTAGAGATAAGGAAATAAAAGCTAAAAACATGGAAAAGGAAAAGCTGCCTTAATCTTGAATTTCTGCACCTACGACCACAAATCAGCTTATATCTCAAGAACGGTGTGGAATTTGGAGAAACGGTCAAGAGCAAAGTTGAATAGCTTTCCGAGACGATCAATTTGGTATATTCATACGCGTCAAACGGATGAATATTGAAGCTGTTAGAGCCAAAGGAAAAACGGGTCTGATTTCATGTTTTTAGGGTTACGAATTTGAGTTGGGCTTGGAGTCCACTACTTACTTCTCCTTCAAGAAAACGAATTAGGGCTTCCAAGACACCTAAAAATATACCCTCTTATCATTGTAAACATGTCCTTGCTCAATTGCAAAGTATAGGCTTAGTCTTTACTTATATTTTCTTAGTTTTAAAACAATAGCTTAGTCCTTTAGATAGATATTCATCCTTAGAATCAAGCTATTCATCCAAGAAGCAAGTTGACCTATAGAAGAAGACAAGAAGAAGAAGATTGGAGACTGACAACCCCTCTTCTACATCTCACCTTCTCTATATTTAGAGTAATTAGCTATAGATCTATTCTCAACCATATTTCTAAGCTTTTATTCTGTAAGTTTACTTTTAATTGTTGGATTATTATTTTGTCTTTAATTACTATTTGTTTATTCTAATTGGTTAAGCTTGGCGTATATTGTATTATGTGTTTTGACTTATTCCCCTAGATCTGATCAATCTTAGGATTAATCTTAGTTATTGACAACACCACATAATCGTCTAGTGTAACTAGATAGCCGTTAAGGTTTGATTTAATCACCAATCATTACTTAGGAATTCCTAGTAGTGGAGAGGTTGCTCCTACGCCTAAGGAAAGGCTACGGAGAATTTAGAATCCTGGTTAATATATAATGCTTAATGTGACAGGTTAGAATAACAATTGAGTATTAGACCTAGTAATCCTAATCTATTTGACGTACTTTCATATTTAGTTATTTATTTTGTTTAATTGTTTTATTTATTTATTTGCATTAGATAGTTATTTATCTTTTCATATTTTATCCAAACATCTAAATTCATCTACACTTGTTAAACATAAATTGATCTAACGGATACAATCCCTGCAAACGAACTTGACTTATCATTAAAACTTGCAAACGATCTGTGATACTTGCAGTGAGTTCCGTGGTTATCAAGGGTGCGTGACTCTTTATTATTATCTTTATTTATCTATTTATTTATCACACCTTTGCCCCCACCAGTCTGATTGCAAATCCAGTCCTACACCTACTTTAAATAAATATGCTATTCTTTCCGAGTTTGGTCTACAACCTTTTGATGATGTATTTTTATTTCGAAGTATTACTGGTGCACTACAATATGTAACAATATCAAGACCTGATATAGCATTTGCTACTAATCGCATTTGTCAATCAATGCATAAACCTACTAATGCAAATTTTGATGCTCTAAAGAAGCTGCTTCGTTATATTAAGGGTACTCTTCACTATAGCTTAGTCTTTAATCTTTCTAGATCTTTTTTGCGTGCTTACTCTGATTGTGATTGGGCTAGCTGTATTATTGATCGACGTTCTACCACAGGCTATTGTATTTTCCTTGGTTCGAATCTTATTTCTTGAGGTTCTAAGAATCATAGTACTGTTTCTCGTTCTTCTACAGAAGCAGAGTACAGGGCTATGGCACATGTCTCTGATGAGCTTAAATGGTTACAGTCACTGGCGGATCCATGTTGGGCCTAGAGGAGGCTCAAGCCCCCCCTGAATTTTTCTTTTTAAATTTGTTTATTCTATATATGAGTAACTTATGGTTAAAGAGCGTTTTTTATTTTTTAACCCCAGTAATTTTCTTTAACCTTTATAAAACATTATTCCTTATAAATTACATAGTATTATTTCTACAAATATTACTTTAATATCAATTTTTTACAAATTATTCTGAATTCATTCGACGGTCACAACAATCCACTTCTTTACAAAAACTAAAAAATTTCAATAAATTTTTTTTAAAGAAGAATTTGGTTAATATTATTTTTATAATGCAATGGATATTATTTTTATTGATTACCTAAAAGGTATTTTAATATTGGTATTTACGTAAATATTGTGCTAGTATTACATAACTTAAGAAAATAGATGATGTACCTAAGTTTACTATACACCCTAAAAAAAATTCGGGGGCGTTGCCCCTGAACCCCCTTATATTTTAAGCCCCTCCTCAAATTTTATCCTGGATCCGCCCCTGGTTACAGTCATTACTGCATAGCTTACACATTTCAGTTACTTGTCATATACTTGCTTGTGACAATGTTTCTGCTATAGCTCTGGCTTCGAATCCAGGAAAGCTCTATCACTTTGCTATAGATCTTTCTTCCAAATTCCAAGACAATCTTGAGTTATGATCATGTTTATCTTCGTAGCTGCTGGAATTCAGATTTACTTGGCAACTTTATCTTTTTCCTTTTTTATATTTCTTTCCTCTATCTCCAATTTTCCATGTAAATCTTCTTTCCTTTATTTATTAGAATTGACTTGGACTCTAATTAATTTTCATATATTTCTAAAGCTTCACATTAAATAAATAATTAAACCGCATATGCTTTAAAAATAAAAAATAATCAAATCAAGACAATAAATAGGAAAGTGTACTAAATCATATGAAAATCGACCTATACTCTAATAAATACACCTAAAATGATGTCTCTAGCTAAGATTAAATCATCACAGATAAGGAGACATCAATAACCAATCTCGAGTTGCTTATGAACAAATTGTTTTTATTGAAATGAGACTTTCATGATCGATTAATATTTGATGAAGTGTGTAGTATAAAAATATGATGCATAATATTGATGAAAAAATAAATGTCTTAATAAATAAAAATATCCAACTTGATATTGAAAGTTTAATAATATATTTATAAGTAGATAATATATTAACTTATAATTCATAATTATATATGAGCTTTTCACAAACGAGCTCGAGTGGGCTTGTTTATTTATCGACCTTAAATTGGAGTTTAAGCTTGAGCTTGTTTCTATTTGAGTCGATCTCAAACGAGCTTTTCTCTTAGCCGATCGCGAGCGGTTTGGTTCATTTATAGCCCTAGACTTCATTCCATCCATTATGGCTTCCATAAAAATAATAAAAAAGAAGTGGGTTTTTATCTTATTCAAAAAGGGTAATAACATGATATTATTGACTTTAGTTGATTACCCTCGCTCATCTCTTAGGCTTGGACAAATCCCTGTAAACCTTTTGGTTTCGGTCGAACATTGTCATCGAGGAACAGCCTCAGACAGAATACTTCTTAGTGTTGACATCCCCATCAAGGCTAAGGCTAAGTCGACCCTATCAATACCACCCCCACTGAATTTGAAAGATCGGGGGCGATATTTACGTTGCCTCTATTCGAGACTTCATTCGTTCATGAATCAATAACGTGCACTACAGCGTGTAAGGTCTTTAGCGAGGACCATTTCCCTCGCTAAAGACAAGAAAAGTCCTCGCTAAAGACCTGTTTGATCTTTTGTGAGGACTGGTCCTGGAAAAAGGTTCCTTGCGAGAGACGCTCACTCGCGACAACTTCTCGTGTCGTCGCGTGAGGCAGCTATTTTTAGCGAAGACACACGGTCCTCGGTAAAGATAGGGTCTTTTGCAACGATTTTGTTCTCGCTAAAGACCTGGTCAACTGCGAGGACCAAGTCGTCGCCTTTGCTGGTCAACTCTCTCACGAGGACTTTGACTTTATTTCTTGCGAGGACTTTGTCCTCACTAAAGACATTTTTTTAAAATTTATATTTTTAATTAATTTTATTTAAATTATATAATGTTTTTTTTCTTTTATTTAATTAAATATTTTTTTTATTTCGAGAAAAAATCATACAATATGAAAACTACTTTAACCAAAAGTCAATAATAGTCAAAGTCATACATACGAAAGTCAATAGTATCCAAAGTCATAAAAAGTCGATAATTCCAAGCCGAAAGTTGAAAATAGTCAAAGTCATAAAACTCAACATAAAAAGTAAAAGTCATAAATAGTCAACCAAATAACAAACACACTAAGGATTAGACAGATCTTCATCTCCATCTTCACCTTGGTCCATAAGATGGAGGCGCGAGCTTGACGGAGTAGAGGTAGTGGGTTGGGATCGGGATCGGACTCGGGGTCGGGGTCAGGGTCGGGATCGGGCTCAGACTCGGGTTCGGGGTCAGGATTGCGAGGTACCAACATGAGCAGCAGATGGATTTCCGGATAGAGGGACAACTGTTTCCTCGTGTCCACGTTCTTCTCGGCACCTATTGAGCAACGTGATGGCTGGACTCCTCTGTGAGTCCATCGCCTCCTTCGTGAGAAGCGTAATAGCAGTGGAAGCCGAGGATCGTGAAATATTGTCTGGTACCGGGTCCTTGTTAATGGAGACAAACTTCATCAGCCACTCGTAGTCCCGACGCATACTCTCGCTTACCGGATCTCATGCATTAGCAGACTTCCTCTTCTCCGGAAGAGGGTGGCCAACTCCCAGGATCTAGTAGCGCGTGCCGTCTCCTAACTCTAATCGGGCCGCCTCAATCACTGCGTCTACCTGCTCCTGTTGTGTCATGGGGGTGAACACGATTAGTCACCGCTTTGATTTTGTGATTCCTGAATTCTATTTTCAAGAATCTTCCACAACACTCCCTTTACAATAAAATAAAAATATTAAAATATAAGAAATTGTAAGATATATTAAAATATTATACTTATGTGTTCTCTTTCATACTCGGGGCTCCTCCACCCATTTTTCTTACTGCTCCACCCGATCTTGAAGAAGAATCTCTTTGTTTTAGGTAAAGGAACCTCTTCCACGTCATCCCCGACCACTTCAGGGGGTTGACTACTCCTCTCTCCCTGTAAAAAGTCAAACAGTCTAATAAAGATTTTTAAATAAATATTTTAAAAATATTTATTACCTCCATCAAATTATCCCTCCACCTGGTGTAGCTCATAGATCCCGCCCCACTCAGGTTTTGAAGCAGCTCCCTATTATCCATATTTACTTGAGCTTGGTGATATTTTTTATATACAAGGAATAAAAGAAAATAATGTTAGTCAATTAAGATTATATATTCTTTAATACAAGTTGAAATAGTACAATTACCTGAGCTCGCTCCGAGTCCCACATCTTCAAAGTAAGCTCCCAGTTCTCAGGGGTCTGATCATACGGTTTCTGCCAGGACGCATAATACTTTCTCTTTATTCTATTCTTGTGGTCGATGTTGCCCTTACCACATTTATTGCTTATCATCACTTGAATATCGGTCCAACTTGGGTGGGCCTGCCACTCCTCTACCAAGAAAAATTCTTGTTTATAAATAAATTAAATTAAATATATCTTTTTAGATAACGATAAAAAAAAATTAGCCGACTTACTCCTAATCGCGTCAGAATATTTCTCTGCTCTTCATCGGTATCATCTGTCGAAAACTTGTGGTATATCGGAACATTCTCCCGAATCGTGTGGTTGATTACCTGAGTCACGTGGTGGGAGTTTTTGCCCACCGGGTTCCAGGTTAAGTCGTACGAACAAAAATCCATCGAAAGCCTACCCCCGTAATTCCGCTTAGACTCCTGGACCGTGGCAAGAGTTGTCTTACCCCTGGGTTTTCTCTGGTTATTACCTGTTTAATTTTATGATTAAAATAATAATTTAGTCAAAATTAGGTTTAAAAATAAAGATTACCCGGTGCGTTGCAACCCCCGGTGGAGTTGCTTGAATTCTGAGTGGGGTCGCCGCCATCCCCGTCTCTACCATGTCCTCTCGGCATAAGAGCTGCCATCTGATAAAAATATGACAAAATTAAATATTCATTTATCCCCTAAGATTTACTAAATTTTTAGAAAAAAAATACAATTTTACCCCTAAAGTTCTAAATATTACTCTTTAAGGCCCTAAATTTTTTTAAAGTACAATATGACCCCTAAAGTTCTAAAAATGACACTAAGGCTACTAAATTTCATTTAAAATATACACTAAGGCCCTAAATATTTTAAAAATTACAATTTAACCCTTAAAGTTCTAAAATTATCTCCAAAGCACCTAAAATTTTATTAAAAATCCTCTCAGGCCCTAAATATTTTATAAAATTGCAAATTTACCCCTAAAGTTTTAAAATTAGTTCTAAAGCACCTAAAAAAAATTTAAAAATCCTCTAAGTCCCTAAATAGTTTTAAAATTACAATTTAAACCCTTGATGTTCTAAAATTATCTCTAAAGCACCTAAAAATTTTAAAAAATCCTCTAAGGCCCTAATATCAATTTTACCCCTAAAGTTTTAAAAATAATTCTAAAGCACCTAAAATTTTAAAAAAATCTTCTAAGGCCCTAATATTTTATGCAATTGCTATTTTACCCCTAAAGTTTTAAACTTAATTCTAAAGAACCTGAAATTTTTCCTTTAAGGCCCTAATATTTTATAAAATTATAAATGAACCCCTAAATTTATTCAAAAATATCTATAAACCACCTAAATTTTTAAAAATAATCATCTATGGCCCTAAATTTTTAAAAAAATTCCTCTAAGGCCCTATATATTTTCTAAATTTACTATTTTAGCCCTAAAGTTTTATAATTAATTCTAAAGCACCTAATTTTTTTTTAAAATCCTCTAAGGCCCTAATATTTTATAAAATTGCAATTTAACCCCTAAATTAATTTAAAAAAATTCTCTAAAGCACCTAATTTTTAAAAAATTCAACCAAAAATCCAAAATATGGCAACAAAATTCTAATTAATTTCTAAATTATTAGCTATAATTTCAATAACCTAAATTCTAAGTAATTTATTTATAAATTCCAAAGAATAGCAACTAAATTCCCAAATATTAAAAAAATGTACAAGTAAACATGTTAATTTGAACAAAATTATAAACTACATAATAATCTTAATCCCCTACGTAAATTCATAATTGAATTTATAGCACAAAAATTAATTTCTCTAATAATGGAAAAAAAAAATCAAAGCTTGGACTACATACCTTGAAATCCAAGAATTAGTTGTTAAAGGTTGGTAGAGAAGCACCAAAAATCATAAACAAACAAAAAAAAACAAGTTAGAACCAAAGCTTAAACAAAAAAGGAATGGAAAAAAATTGAAAAAATGGGTTTAATCTTACCTTAAAGCTTGATGAAATGGTGTTGTTGATGATGGGGAAGCCTTGTTTTGATTCTCCGAATTTTTGTGGTGGTGGAATTTGTGTTTTGGAGTGGAGAAGAATGGAGGGGGTTTGGAGGTTTGATGAACAATGGGGAAGAAGAAAGTGTTCAACGATTTTTTATTATTTCCGTCAGGTCTTTAGCGAGGACCTGGTCGTCGCTAAAGGGTCCTCGCTAAAGACCCAATTTTTCGGAAGGCACGCAACTGACCGCCAAGACGCGTGTTCCAATTTTTCGGTCCCCATCTCTTGCGAGGACTTGGTCCTCGCTAAAGATCTTTTAATTTTTTTTAAACAAAAAAAATAAATGGATAACTATTTTGCTCATATATTATACCTTGTTTTTTTTACTTTTTTCTAATAAAATTTATTGTAGTAAATACCATATATAACATAAAAACATTACACATCATAATAAAAAAAATAAAGAAAATATTAACCGTTTCAGTGTTACACATAATACATTATAAAAGATATAATAAAAGAGAACACACAACTAATCGATATCGTCCCTATCATCAACTAATACTGGTTCGTCATCACTGTCGACATATATAGTTTCCTCATTAGTATCGTACTCTCCTAAGGTGTCATCATAATCTTCATCATCGACAGGATCAACGGGTTTCGGTACACGGTTAAAAATCGAAAGATCGATCTCTATCCCTTGTCCAGTACCCAATTCAATCACCGGGTATTCCGAGTTGTATATAGTCAATATAACTGGCCACATGTTGTACAAGTTGTTTTGCATGGAGAAAGGACAAAACCCATTGATACCCAAATCAAGGCGTACATTACGTGGTTCACTAGAAAACTCGGGATTCCTCTCGTCAAATGTTTTCCAACTATGACCATCAACGGGACGACACAACACATCTTCGTCGGTACTCTTTCTGGTATGGTTATATTTCGTGGTGCTGCTCGAGGCATACATTCCCTGTAACCTAGTAGCAATCGGACAATAACGCAGCTTCTTATGCGACACTTTCTTCCCCTTCTTCGGGTCCCATCTTGAATCTCCACAATAAGGACATTTCTCAAGATTCTCATTCTCTTTGTAAAACAATGCACAATCATTCAAACACACATCGATCATGGTGTATCCCATGCCCAAACTTTTCAACTTTCTGTTACAATCCGCATAAGAATCCGGTAAGCTATGAGGTTCAGGCAAAACATGACCCAACAACTGAAAAAGTTCGGTAAACGAGATGTTCGTCCACTTATTTTTCACTTTCACATGCATTAGCTTTGCTATGAAATTCAAAGAACTCATCTTAGTACAACTGGGGTACAAATTTGTCTCTATTTCCTTGAACAACGCGTCTAAAGACCCACGACCACTTCCATTGACATTCTCGTCACGCATCTCGGTGTCATCGGAATTCACACCAGTTTCAAACGTGCGTCCCAAATCATGAATTACATTACCCATTACATTATATTTGTTTGGTTGATCCACGGGAATTACTACTTCCCCGTGTTTCATCCAAACATCATACTCTGGCCAAATACCCCACTTAGATTAGTGCCCTTGAACATCGGCTAGTGTAAACTTTCGATTATTATAACAATGACTACACAGACAATATATTTTACCAGAGTGATCCAAATTATTGGACACAAACTCAAGGAAACTGTATTATACCCTTTATATATTCCCTCATAACTTTATTTTTTGATTTAATCCAACTCTTGTCCATTCTCTAAAGTAAATTAAAACACTAATTATTATTTCAAATGGTTTAATTTAAATACTACTTAAATCATTATAAAGATTTACATCAATCCCAATATTTTATGAAAAAGTAACTAAGGCCCCTAAAATTTATAAAAGTGTCAATTATACCCCTAAAGTTTAATAAATGTCACTAAGAAACCTGAAAGTCCTAGAGGGGGGTGAATAGGATTACTAATAAGATTAATGCCTAATTAAAAATCTTTTGAACAATTATAAGTTTAAGAGAAAACCTCTAAGTCAACTAAATATATCAAACACTTATAGGATCATGCAAAGGATAAGATAAAGGTTCGATATATAAGTTAGACAAGTAAATCGACAATCTAATCTCTTACTACTCTAGAAGACTATATGTTAGATAAACTAGATAATCAATATCACAATATTCATGCTAGCATATTATCAAACATATAAAGTGCGGAAAGTAAATAAAGTAGGGATAGAAAGATACACGCGATTTATAGTGGTTCGGTTTCCCTACATCCACTACCTAAGGAAGCCTCCTTAGGATTTCAAGCTTTTCACTAAGCTCCCGTGTCTCTCTTAACCGGGTCGAGAACACAATAACCCTTACAACCTCTTCGATAACACGAAGGACAAACACTTGTGTAATCACAACACAAGGACACCAAGTATACTCCCTATACTTGAATTCTCTCTTTATCTATCTATTACAAGACCTAGACTTAAGAGGATAGATACAAAGTGTTTAAGGGGTGAAACTACTTTGCTAGATAATCTCCTAAAGAGTGGATATAACTATAAGCATGTAAACTCCTCTTGAGTAGATAAAACTTTGTGGCTTATTTGATTAACTCCTTGGATGAGTTGGATAGGACTAATAAGCTCACTAAGATTGATTTTGACAATGTATAGCTCTTGACACCTTCTTGAATGATAACAATTAAGCCCCTTAATGTTTGTAATTAGTTGGTGTAGTTGTAGCCTTCAAAGAGCTTCAATTTATAGCAGAAAATAGCTTCCAACGGTCATAAGACTTGGGTCCAACGGATCTATTAATTTCCCAACGGATATATTTCTTATGACTTAACTTTGTGCAGAAAAACCTTCCTTGCGGTGTACCGCAAGTATCGTGCGATGTACCGCACCTCAACGGTTAGATTTTCTATCTCTCTGACGGGCTAGCCATGCACCGTGCCCTGGTCCGCATTCTTGGTCCGGTGTACCGCGCCATTTGTCCGGTGTACCGCACCAAACATCTTTGATAGAATTGACCTATGCTATGATGCCCGGATCAATAAATCTTCTTCACGAAAGTTGTAGGTAACATCATTCTTATAAACATTGCAGTTGATCATTAAGGCTATATCTCAAAGTATATAAAGATAAGAATAAAAGTGTATGTAATGAGATATAATAAGAATGGTATGAAAAGTGTTTTTGATGAACAATAGTGCAACTTAGGATGAATATAACAAGAGTAATTAGCACACTAATCATAAGAGGATTTGTCATATTAAAACAACCTATTAAGGGAGGCTATATGCCAACACTAATTATATTTCAAATGGTTTAATTTAAATACTACTTAAATCATTATAAAGATTTACATCAATCCCAATATTTTATGAAAAAGTAACTAAGGCCCCTAAAATTTATAAAAGTGTCAATTATACCGCTAAAGTTTAATAAATGTCACTAAGAAACCTAAAGTTTATTAAATATCACTAAGGCACCTAAAGGTTAATAAATTTCACTAAGGCACCTAAAGTTAAATAAAAATCCAATTTTACCACTAAAGTTTTTAAAATTTCAATTAGGCACCTAAAGTTTAATAAAATTACAATTTTACCACTAAAGTTAATCAAAATTCACTAAGGCACCTAAAGTTCAATAAAAATCCAATATTACTACTAAAGTTTATTAAATTTCAATAAGGCACCAAAAGTTTATTAAAATTACAATTTTACCACTAAAGTCAATCCTAAATTCACTAAGGCCCCTAAGGTTCAATAAAATTCCAATTTTACCACTAAAGTTAATCCTAAATTCACTAAGGGCCCTAATGTTCAATAAATTTTATCGTCGCAAAAGACCGTCGTCGCTAGAGCACTACAAGAAATAGTATTATTAGGGACGAGGTTATTACGGCAACACTAAAATAGCCTTTAATGATATTTTTAAATATCAAAATGGCCTCTAATTATATTATTAGCGGCAATATTTGCCGCTAAAGATAAAGCCAATAGAGGCAAAAACAAATAATTTGCTACTAAAGGTATCTTTAGCCACGAACTTATAGGGACGAACATAGCAACTATTAGCGGCAAAATTAAATTTTTTAGTGTTAAAATTTTTGCTGCTAAAGATACTTTTTCTTGTAGTGGAGGGAGGTTTTTTAGCGAGAATTTACGGGTCCTCGCTAAAAGGTTTCTCGCTAAATTACACCGCGTATAACGCGTATAGTAGTGGTGGATGTTTGGGCTTTTAATGAGTTTTAGAAAGAGACCCATCTTTAAATAGGTATAAATTGAACTTTACCAAAATCTATGGGGTTTGACTCTGGAGTGTGTCCGTAAACACCCCTACTCGCATTGCGGTCGCAATTTCCATCAAGTTTTACTCTCTGCTTTACTCCAAACCACCCGCCCCACCAAAATCTAACTTTGCATTTAATATTTTTTTGGGTAAGACTTCCATCCAATATTGGATGGTCCAATATTTATATCACAACCATTGATTATAATAACAAAACACATGTCATTAGATTAATAAATTAGTTACTTTTGTAAGTTTAAAACATGGGGTATGTGTATGAATATAATTGGTGTAGGATCATCCAATATTGGATGGAAGATTTTTCCTATTTTTTTAGCATATTTAATATTTTCTTGTAGCATATGAAGGATCATTAGCCAAAAAGGGTACTTGATCGCCCAAACCTTCACGGTTAGGATGAACAAACTATCACTTATCCCCATGCACTTAACAATATATGCTTACTACTCACTAAGCACATTCAATTTATTAGAAGGATTTTCATGTAATTATTTTGATGCCATAAAAAGAATAATTATTTGCATGTAGAAGATTATAAGGATCGATCATAACAGGATCATGGCCCCCAATATAGCTCCTAATAGGAGGAGAATACATAATAAAAGTTGTGTGTAAGAACGGATACATAACTTTTTCCTCAGTACGGATTATAAGACTGAGTCAGACTAAAAAAATGTAAGATTACGACTTAAATAAGTGATTTCTCATATTCATCGCAAAGCTAAAAGGGGCTGAAGCCCCTGAGTTAGGTTGATTCAGAGTGTGTAATATATGTTATCCCAAACTATAAACAACACTTTTGATCACATGTATCATATCCAGATGAGAAATATACTAGAATAAAGCAATATTATGTGAACAAATAAAATTGCATAATAAATATATAAAAACTTCAGATAGAAAATACTTAAAAGTTCCACAATTTAAGTTAAAATATCAAGTAACATGGAAGGAACTTAATCGCTTGGTCCAGCTGTTCAGTAGCTGAGGCAGTTAAATTCTGGATATCCTCTTACAGCCTGATGTATATGAATGATAAAATACTTGTTTTCAACACTTAAATGCGAATTATTTTATCAATTTTGTAACTCCTGAAATACAGCAATCATGTTCTCTTGTTCTTTTTTAATTAGACTTCTTCTTCTGGATTCATAATGGAGGACAAGTTGTTCAACGGAACCAAGCTGTCGGCATAACATTCAGAGTAAAATTGACTGGGCACTGCCGAGCCAATGTTACTTTTCATCATTTCAATGTATATTCTCATATCTTCAGTGTGATTTTTCATCTCTTTAGTTTGATGGACTTTTCCTGTATTAACATTGTAAACCATAATTTGTGTTTTTGTAGAAAACACCAATAAGTCTCTGCCTCGCAACCAGCCAAGTGGCTTAATGTTGACAGGTAAATGCCTTTTATCCTTCACATTAATATCAAGCATCTTCTCCCATTGTTCATCTCCAGTTTCTGAATCTTTCAGCAACCAAAACTCACACAAATACTTATCTCTTGACCACATGCAAAGAGAACTCTCCATTGCAATAAGACCAGAAGAACAAGTACCTAATTTGAACTGGAGAGGAAGAGGAATCTCCCAAAAAGTTTCGGTTTCGATGTCAAAACAAAGGATTATTGGGTAATACTTAATATAGTCAATATACCAATACACGCAACCTCTTAGAGTAAGAGAAGAAGTACTTGAATTACTTGAACGACTTGAATCAACCTCTCTCCATGCCTTATCAACACCTACTGTTAATATCAAACATCTTGATTGGAAGCTTGGGTAATACACAACTTTGTATACCCTAGAAGTAGCTGCATATGCTAAACAAAAATAATATTCATCCAGACACTTATCTCTATCAAAGTTTTTGGGAAATAGAGGGAGGGGCAAATACTGTTTTGTAAGAGGATTTACAACATAAGTGGGGCAATTTGAAGTACGACCAACTAGTAAAAGTAAACCATTACAACTCGCACAAACCCTTTTACCAAATGGAACCCTTTTACCAAATGGAATGTTTAGATCTTTCACCTCAAGAACACGACCTCGACCACCCTGGTCTGACCATAGTTTAACAACATACTCAGGGATGCCCTTATGCCGGATTAATAGGCCTTTGGAAGTTGAGTCCTTTTTGAAGTGTGAAGAAATAAAAAGAGGAGATTGGATTAAGTTAAACCACTGTTTACAAACCAGCCTCATGACATTGTAAAGAACATCAGCAGGAAAGCGAAGGAGAATAATAAATAAGACATCATCAGGAAGACAATAATCTACCTGACTCCTCTTCCTCTTGGGATTACAACCACCAATCTGTCATTACAAAAACTAGGTTAAAAGAATCATCAGACAAAAATAACAATGGCTAAATATTACAGTTTAGTTCCAGAAATATAAAAATAATTAACAAGAAAAATTAATGAGTCATTAATTTAAACTTATATTACAAATCTTTATAAGAACAATTGAATAATTATTTCAAAAAAAAAAAATCAAAGTTGGGTATGAATATGATGAAAGAAACAAGACCTCTGAGTTGTATACCTTTCTCTTATTGGAGTCCATATTAACCAAAGGCGGAGGTAATAGAGAGACGTATGGTGAATAGAGTAGATTAGTAAACTCCATTTCCCTATTATTTAAAGCCTGATTTAGCGAATATTTTTGTTAAACTTTTGAAAATTTAATGGGCTCGATTTTTGATCGCTTTGTTTACGTTTACTTTTTGAAAAAATATACTAGTCTGTTTCCGATACAAAAACGTTTCTCTTTCTCGAGATTTTTAACCAAAAGTCTTGAAAACCTCCCTCCATTTTTATTCCTAATCCCAATTCTTTTATCTTATTCTTGAAAACCTCAAATGAGATTTTACATTATGCGTCTCAAAACTAATGTCTGGCTTTTTATACAAATTAAAAAATCCAATAATTACATACATTATTTACAAATTTACTTTTTATAATATACTTGATATTTTAAAGAGTCAATTTCCTTTTAAATCAAAATAACAAACCAACTCCCTATTTAGAGTTGTCTTTAACCAAATATATATTCCCATTTAAATCAAACATTATCATCAATGTGAAAATCCACCTACTAATAATTTATCGTACGTACACGTACGAGAATTTTTTTTAAAATCATCATAACTAATTCTAAAAAAATTAAAAAAATAAAAAAGTACATTTTAGATGAGATAAAATAATATCTACGTCCATAATTTTTTTGAATTTCTTTTTTGAATTTTAGAATTTTTTTATTTTTATTTTTCGATTATTTTTAAATGGGATTTTGTCCCATCTCTAATTTTAAGATTATGATGAATTTGTCTCATGTTCATTCTAATATTGAGATGGGATTTGTCACATCTCTGTTGTATAACTAAGATGAGATTTGTCTATTATAAAACTAATTAAAGATATAATGTGTTATAGATGGTTATGTGCTGTTTCGCGACATAAAAAATTAAGATGGGATTTGCCCCATATCTGATTTGTCCCATCTCTATTTTCAATCAGTATGAATAGTTTCCGCACAACAACAAATTGATCGTTTGAAGAGGGTTAATATTTTTAAAAATCATCATAACACTAATCTCAATAAGAAGGTTACTCAATGGAGTTGACAAATTATGATGAAATAACCATATAATAGTAGCAAAATCAGTTTCACCAAGCATTAAACAAGACTTTTGATTGCCAAAAGTGTATTTGTACTCTTACAAGCAAACTCTCAAATCTATCCACCGACCAATAACATAATCCTCGATCTACTAGAATGAATCAAAAAAGTCAAAGGGATACTGAGCAAGTTGATCACCATATTTAACTTCAACAATAGGATTTACCATAATACAAAGCCTGAAAACAAAAAATACAGAACATGAATAATCCCATCTATGAATAAACCACACCAAAAAACCACAAAAATCAAACACCAATTCGTCCCATCTATAAACTGAAGAAATATCGGAGGATTGAAACTAAGTAACACTAAACCTAGAGAAGGAACTCACAACTAACTCTAGAAACTCAAGTAAGAATCAAAAAATAAAAAAAAATTGCAGCGCAGACCATGAATAAACAATCAAAACCAAAACCACACAAAATGTTAAATCAAACACCAAAGCATATTAAAATATGCAAAATCTATCAACAACTAACACATGACCCTACCAATTCATCAAATATATGAAATAGCGTAGGAAATTGAAGAAACAGGAAACGCAAAAAACTTAAAACTGGAGAACTGAAGATAGAGAAGAAACACTTATTAGATCATATTCCTCCTGAATTAATCGAAGAAATACTGATTAGATCTAAAGATATAGAAGTATTGAGGTTGAATTGACGTTAATTAAACTCAATTTTAAGGCGTATAAAGAAAACGCTAACCCTAGATACATGAATTAACGAAGAATGATTTGGAAAACATGAATTAAATAAGCATCGTGATGATTAAGAAATAAGGTACCTGTAATCGTATGTTTCTGGAGCGCTCTTGTGCATCACTCATACTAAAAGTACGGTCACTTCATAATCAGCAGATCGTTGCCATTGTTTCACTGATTGAGCGGATGTAATATGTGTTGATACAAAGACTTCCTTAAAATTCATAGATCGAGAATCTCTTCCAAGTATGTGAAGCTTTTTACAGATGAAAATGAATGGTCAAGTATAAATAGGACGTCGGCTGCGAATGAAGAAGAAGTCGGCTGCGAAATAAATAAATAATATAAAAACTGACTTTGAACACTGACTTTGACTAGAGGGGCAACAACGTAACCGTGCAATGTGAATTCGATTTAAATGGGAAACGACCTAATTTATTTGGGAAGAAATATTCACCTGTCAATATTTTGGCATAGACAATGTGAATCATGATTTAAATGGGCATTATCCCTATTTTAAATATCATTGGAAATATAAATTTTATTTTTTTAATAGAAGTAATAATAGAAAAAAATAGAGAAAAATATCTTAATATTCTAAGTAGACGATAATTTTGAAACACTATTATTAGTAATGTGGACATTAATTTTGGGACAGAGATAGTACACTACAATTCCTTAAACCAATTACATACTTATCCTTTTTTGTTTTATTTTTCCTATATATACTAATTATCTATCAGTTTTTTTTAAAAAATCCTAATAATTTCTCTCTCATCTCCCTGTTTCTCTTTCACCTCCCTTTTGGGTTTATTTCACGTCAAAACTGTCGCACATGTAAAGCCAAAAAGCTCAGGCAAAGCTAACCCATGGCTGTGAAACCACCACCGCACCTCGTCCGCACCACCGGTTTCCACCGTCTCCATCTTCCATATCTCATTCTCTCACCTCCGAGCCAGCAAATCGATCCTCACCTCCGAACCAACAAGCTCCAGGCGAAAAGAAGGTTAAGGAGCTCGAGTTGAAGCACCTCCAGGCGAAGCACCTCCAGCAGAAGCAAGCTCTTCGAGGTCTTCAAGATCTCCATCGATTTGCAGGCGAGATTAGAGCTCTGGTAGGATCAAGCTCTTCGAGGTCTTCGAGATCTCCATCGATTTGCAGGCGAGAGCTTCCATTGTCTTGTTCTTCTCCGACGAGGCAGCTTGAGCTCCAGCATAGGCCCGTTCAAGATTCAGCAAAGCTCTGTGAACGAGCTCCGAGATGACGCACACAACAAAGCTCAGGCGAGTGGTGAGCTTCTGATCCACAACAAAGCTCTGTTAGTTCGATCTGGATTCTGATTCGCTGGTCCTCTCTCTTTGCAGGTCCGTTTCGTTCCGTTCCACCACCATTGGAGATCTGACGAAACTCCTTCGAGTGGCAACAGTTTCCTTGCAAACCAGAGTTGGTCTTCTCCTTCACTGACATTGTTTTTTAGATCTGGTCAAACCAGTTAGTTTTTTCCATTATTTATTGTAATTAGTTTGTAATAATGTGTTATAAAAGTGATACTCTATATATTTTAGCATTTTTCAGTAATACTCTTTTTTTAATAAATACTCATTACTTCTTGTTTAGACTCATTATTTTTTATATAATACTCATCAATTTTATAGAGTACTCATCAATTTTTATAGAGTACTCTGCAATTTTTATAGAGTACTCGTCAATTTTTTTCGAAACTCTATATTTTATTTCGATACTCATTATTTTTTTCGATACTCATTGTTTTCTCTGATACTCTATGATATTTCCGGTGACCAATGGTCGGAGGTCAGAGGTCAGAGGTATGTGGGTAGTCAAGAGAGATGAATTGTGATATCACTCCTTTTTGTCTTATAGCGTTAGTACGAGCATTTTAGTATTTGGTCATTTTTGAGGTCTCTTTAAAGAAATTAGATTCTCACTAGTTTCTATAAAAAGGAAAAGTAGTCTCCAAAACTCTATGTGTCAATCAGCCATTTTTTTATACTTTAGTTTATAAAAGTTAGTATAATTCAAATTTTATACAATTTTTCATTACAAAAAATTAATATGATAATGTCGATTATCCTTTCACTAAGATAAGATCGATAGTTATTCTAGCAATTATTGTATTTTACCGTGACAAAAAAAGTTACGTCATCAATATTTATTAGAAAATAAAATAAAATAGAGTCGAAATAGATTTTTGATATATTAAAAAAATCCTTTCACCTATTATTGACATATTCACAAATGAAGATCGGTTCTTTAACGACTAAACCATTCACGACTACTTTGTGTAGTCGCTAATGATACATCTATCGCGACTACAAGTTACTTACGACTACATTCACTCATTTCCGACTACACACGTCGTCGCGAATATGTATTCTAATTTGCGACTAAAGGAAGTAGTCGATAATGACGTAGTAGTAGTCGCGAGTATGTACTTTTATTTATAATTTTTTTACCTAGAGAAAAGTAATCGCAAAAGATATATTTTGTTTTACGACTATTACTGTAGTCGCTATTAGTTCATATTAGGGACTACCTTTCCATTTTAACCTACTACATGATGTAGTTGTGAATACTCTCAATGTATTTATTACGGTGAGTTGCGAATTCAAAACATAAATACCCCCAAATATCAATTTTCCCATAATTCTCTCAAAACCCTACCAATTTTTTCCCACTGATCATCATCAAATATTATTCCAACACGTGTAAAAGCTTTCCGAAGTCAATCAATAAAGTGGGACCTACAAAATTCTCACGTTCTCCAACCAAATTTGCTCAAAATTAGGTATTTTTTCTTCATTAAACTTTTAAAAATTTATTTTCTTTGATTATAATTGTGTGTTTAATGTGATATAGTATGATTAGGTTATTAGAATCATGTTTTGTTTTTCTATTATACATGTTATTGTTTTGTATGGGAATAAAATGCACACATATTTATTTTGTATTCTTTGTATTGTTGTAGTTGATTATATTGTTAATAGACGATGACTTAGGGTATTGACAAGAGTTAATGGGATAGAAGAATTTCTCACATTTGTTCAAAAACAAGAGAATTTTAATGGTACTTTGTTTTGTCTGTGTAATGAATGTTTGAATAATCCTCGTTTTATTATCCAAAAGGTTAGGGCACATCCTTTAAAATTTGGGTTTTTTTCCACGTATGAGATTTGGTCAAAGTATGGTTATATTTTAGAAATTCGCGAGACTCAATATGTAGAAAATAAAATATTGAATATTTATGACGATTTGAGAACTACTTACGAGGGTGGTGGTCATTCAAGTGACACTGAGATGAGAGACTCGAACAATTCAACACGTGGTAGTTTCGAAACTTTGTTTGAAGAATTAGAGACTGAAATATACCCTGGATATACAGTAATGAGTTCATTAAATTTCATTGCTAAGCTAATGCACGTGAAGGTGAAGAACAAGTGGACTAACACATCATTCACCGAGCTTCTGGAATTATTGTGTCGCGTGTTGCCCAAACCTTATACCTTGTCTGAGTCTTACGAGGAGTGTAAAAAAAATTTGCAAAGTTTACGTATGGTGTATACTACTATCGATTTTTGCTTGAATGATTGTGCTTTATTTTACAAGAAAAATAGATACCTTGACAAGTGTCCAATATGTAGTGAATCCAGATGGGACCCGAAGAAGGGTTAGAAAGTAGTGCATAATAGCGCCGAGGTTGTAGCGACTTTATGCTTTACCTGACAACATTATGCCACTTTGCTGGTTAAGAAGCAGGGAGTTATTGGTCCTTCGTACAAGAACAGAATATTTTGTTTACAATGTTAATACTCAACAACTCTATCAAAGCAATGAGATGGAAAATACTTCTGGTGTAATTTTTGGATATGTTCATGTTGTTAATACTCAACAACTCTATCAAAGCAATGAGATGGAAAATACTTCTGGTGTAATTTTTGGATATGTTCATGTTGACAGTTTGGTTCCGTTGAACAATTTATCCTTAGTTATGACACCTCAACTTCCATTTAAGAGCTCAGATGTAAGCTACTCAAAAGAATACATGGGTTTGGAATTTCATGACTTCATGGAGGAACTTTAATAATATAAATTGATATGAAGGGTTGAAGAAACATAAACAGAATATACAAATCCAGATGTGTATTTTATACTACTCTTTTAATCATAAGTTGTCTATAGATCGTTGGACAAGTTGAAAGAGAATGAAGAGCTGACTTGGAATATAATTTCCTCAGCTACTCAACCTCCGAAACCAAGTGATTTAGTTTCTTTTTAATGATTAAAATTCATTACTTTATACTTTAAACTTAAATTGCTGGAACTATTATTGAAATGAACATGTTAATTGATAATTCAAATTTAAACTGTTGGAACTATTATTGAGATGAATATGTTAATTGATACTCCAATTTAAATTGTTGGAATTTATACGTATCATCAATATAAATTTATTAAATATCTATTATGCAATCATATTTGTTCCCCTAAGATTATTGCTTTGTCTTGTATATATCTCCTCATTGGAGACTGCTTGCTTCATATGATGAAGTGTCAAAAACTGTTGTTTGTAGTTTCGTGTAAAATATATAACACACCTTGAATTCTCTGAAATTTGAGTGATAAAACAATTATCTATCGCAAAGATAAGATACATTTGAGACTCCTAAATTTTGGACAAGTATAGATATGAATTGCAGATAAGGGGATTACTCTCTTCCTTCTAGATAGAACTCGTTCCAGACTTTGGCACTACTGAAGAAATAAAATATATTAATTAGACACCGATCAAAGATTTCAAAGCAACAATATATTTAAATTACAAACTTGCATAACAGTAAATGGGTTTCCTCTTGACCCAGGGTTTAAAAGTAGGACCTACTGCTAACATAACAAGAGTTTAACTAAGAAAGATCTTATCTATATGGTATCTTCAAGAAAGTTAAGCTAGACGGTAAAACATTCATTATTGTCATGAATACTTTAATCCTCAAATTTGAAAGATAGAATGGTAACAACCTGAAGGAGTCCCCTTCGTCGTTAAATGACAAAATGGTGTGATAATTCCATAATATCAGAAATAAGGTATCATCCCAAGCAGCACATGTGTCGTTGACGAATTGGGAAAATACATTCTAAGGGTGCACTTGCATACCTCTAGCTATCCATTGCATTGAGGATGGGCCATAGAGGAGAATTAAAGAAAGATCTTGTGATCATTATGCTGGTTTTAGAATTACTCAGAGTCAAATTGGAATCTTGATCAGGAATGATAGTATGAGGCAACCCAAAATGTTAATACTGGAAAAGTCCATGAAACTAAAGAGATGAATAAAAAAATTGGTTATCTCCGTGAACATGAATTTGACTCTCATGTTCATGTCGACGGCTTGGTTCCGTTGAACAATTTGTTCTTAGTTAAGGGCCGAGGAAAGGTCTACTCGAAAGAGAAGATGAGGGCTGAATTTGAGGAGAGTAAGGAGCAACTTTAGTGAATTTTGGAAAGCATTGTTTAGAAACTGTATGATTTTTAATGATTGACGGATATTAATATAAGATCGTTCTCTAATATGATAGAGAGTGTTCTGGATATGGCGAGTTTCCATAGCTTTGACAGCTGCTTGATGTCTTTACATTACACATTGCAGTATAAATTTGGTGGTATGCAACAGAATTCCATTTGTATTATAGATATCTCGTTTTATTTTAGTGATCACTTGCTTAAACTTGTTTAAGCCATACAATCCTGATGTTTAATTAGTTTAATGTCATTACGATGCTGCCTTATGTTATGTGTAATACAATATTTGAGCTTTGCCCCCGCCATAAGCTAAACAATAATAATTCGAATTGAACTCAAGAAATCCTTTGAAAGCTAAGCAGTTAAGTTGACAAAAGGTGATTTAATTAGTAGAATAAAAGCTAATGTCGATTTTTTTTTTGGACGGTCGTTACATGCATAACCGATCCTCGCAATATCAGACGATCCCTAGTTTCATAAAAAGCGAGTCCAGGGCAAAGAGCCCCTTTTCAGTTGAGGCCGCTTGTCTAGCTCTACGCTCAGCGCTATTAGCCAGTCTGTTAAGTCTTCGCGGCAGATGCTTGAAGAACAAACACTAGTGTTCTTCCGCAATCCTGCGAATCCGCTTGACGTACGGCCTAACTTTCCACCACGCCGCTGGCACCGACTTGATACCTTAAATAAGATCAAGGTTGTCCGAACAGATAATAGTTTTAAGGCCCGGGGTGTCGCCTAGGGTGTGATAAAAATATGATATAATAAAGTCTAGAAAACTGCGCACTCTCACCCTAGACAGGCACAGTACTGCAAGTATTACAGGACGTATGCAAGTTTTAGTTGATAGGTTGAGTTCGTTCTCAGATACTTAAGTGTGTTAATCACGTGAGTAGAAATAACGAGTAAAAGTAAATAATTAAAAGATAGAAAAGAAAAGCAAATAGATTTCGAAATTAGGAATTAAAACTAAGAAAATAAAGATAATAAAATAAATAACTAAGAATATGAGATGAGAAGTATAGCTTAGGTTTTGCTAGTATGCACTAATCCTTCTAATTCTATCTAATAGATCTAGTTAATAAGGGAGAATATTAGCTCTTGTATATTTAGTCAGGATTCTAAATTGCCATACCTTAGACCTTGAGAACGACTAAGGGGGCTACGGCACAACCAAGACGCTGTTTAAAATAGGGTTATCAAACTCTACTAAGGCCCTAAGCAAACAATTCAATCAATTGGTGATATGGTGATTAAAACAAACCCTAATGACTATCTAGTTAGAATCAGTTTTGTCAGGACTAATATCGGACACTAGATGTTATGTGGTGGTTCAATAGTTAAACACCCAGCTAAGATGATCATCTAACTACTATTAAAACAATCCTAAAGTGATCAGTTCTAGAAAAGACAATAAATCAAAACACATAAACAAATATAAAGGTAAGTAGCTAATATCAGATTAAAACATGTAATTCCCAAAGAAACTTAGATAGAAGAATTAGAATTCATAGATCATACATGATGCAAAACCCAAGCTATGGGAAGTTTAGTTCACACCTGATGGAAATAAACTAAAAGAAATTACAAAAGACATCATCTTGCTCTCTACAATAAACTGGAAGAATACCTTAAGAACTAATTACTATGAGGCAAGGATTGCTAGGGTCCTTTTACAAGTGATATAAGGGTGTATTTATAGGTGTTTAGAAGACATAATTCGTTTTCTTGAGGGAGAAGCAAAGTGGTGGACTCCAAGCCCAACTCAAATTCGTATGGAATTCTGCTGACTTGTTTTGAGCATATCTTCTTCGTTATTGGTCGGTTTTTGCTCCATAATATACCAAAAGAATCCTCGACGAATTATCTACGTCCCTGTGAAAGGAATTTACCAAAATAGGCCTCTTTCTTGGAGTTATCACCACTTCTTTAGGCGTGTGCTGCAGAATTTCAGATTTAGGCAGCTTTTCCTTTTCCATATTTTTAGCCTTTGTTTCCTTATCTCCAATTTCCATGCTAATCTCTTTCCATAAGTTGTAGTCTTTGACTTGGACTCTAATTAATCTCCATAATTATCTTTAAAGCTTCATACTAAATAAACAATTAAATCCAATATGCTCTAAAAATAATAATTCACTAAATCAGGACTCAAAATAGGAAAGTGCACTATTTCTCAAGAAAATCGACATTTATGACTTCTAAATCACTAAAAATGATGTCTTATCCTAACATAAATCTATCACAAATGAGGAGACATCAAGACCCCCAACTCAAAGTTGTATCGTCCCAATACAATAAAGATAAAAACATAGGGAAGTCTATAAATACACACTTATAAAATTCTCAATACAATGGGAAGAACATAGCAGAATACATAGAATAAACTTAAAGCACATAACTCAGAAAATTTCATGCAATAATATTCATAAACTTACACTTCTCATATCCACAGTCAACACGGCTTGAATTCAAGATCAGATTAGTTTCGCAATGTAAGAAGGATTGGGACTTTACTCAGTTCCCCAGGAAAGCTATAGATTGTTCATCAAACCTCACTAGTATTCAAATATCCACTCAACTATTCTCTAATGGCTCAATCACTTCTCAGTTACATAGCAAAGAATCAAAAGGTCTTTAAGGTTGTAATTTAGGCTTAGGGATGGTATGATAGTATATTTGGATAATTTAGAGTGAGCTTTTGGCTCTCTCCTCACTAGCCATTAACGAATCACCCTAGAGCTTGAGTTACTCTCATAAAACGTTTCTCACTCAACCCAATGAATTCCTTGATGCACAATTTAGCATCCCCAATAACCCAATTAAAGCATAAGATGTTCACATAAAAATTCCACTTTGCCGGTCTGAATATATATATAAATCTTTTCAAATCAATTATCAAGCTATAGCTATGACTCTCTTTTAATTTTGAGATATCACGCTAATTTTCTCATATATATATTTTTCTTATAATGCCCTTGTTGGCAAATTTAGCTCGTAACTTCTTTTTCATTCACTATTACCCCGGCAAAGGTTTACAATAAAAATCTGTGAATCATCATCAATATAAAGAACAAAGCATAATTAATAAGCTCAAAAATCCCAACCCAATAACAATTCCCATAATGGTGGACCCACCACCCCAAACTCAAGCTCTAAAACAACTGTCTATGCATCGCGATTCGAGTGCGGGTCATATGGAAAAGTCCTATAATCTAAAGGGATATGGCTTATAACGTGTTTCAATAACAAGGCTTTAGAAAGGCTAGAAGGGGCTGAAAAGGATATAGCATATAAAATCAAAAATCACAA
This sequence comes from Nemophila menziesii, assembly GCA_029959085.1. Taxonomy (NCBI): domain Eukaryota; kingdom Viridiplantae; phylum Streptophyta; class Magnoliopsida; order Boraginales; family Hydrophyllaceae; genus Nemophila; species Nemophila menziesii. Next base: position 108,776 of record JARWIR010000055.1, on the reverse strand, counting down.
GGTGAGAAGGTATAAAAAGGCTTCAAAGGCTTCAAATATGAAAGAACCGCCTTAATCACTTTCTACACTATGTAATTTCGTTATTTCTTACCTTTAGCACTTTCATCGAATGGGTTTTGTAAACTAGCTTGGATCTCACGGCCTACACACTTCTCAAGGTTCCTTGAGATCGAACATACTTTCTATCGCATTGCTTAGTAATCTTTTCTTTACTATCAACGTGTGTTTTCCTGCAAATACTCAAAGCAAACAAATAACATAGCTCATAAACATACTACTTACTATCATCAATTCACTGAGTTTATGCTTTCAAGCTATTAAACATACTCTACATCTAATTCCCATGTATCAAAAATTTTAATTTCTACCTAAAAACAGAAAAATGGAGATGAGAGACAACGAATCCCCACACCCCCAACTCAAAAATGAGTCACGTCCCCATGACTCGAAAAAGACTCGAAACAGAAATTAAAATTAGCAGATAAACATATTTACAGAAATGGAAAGGAAGAAAGAGAACATACTCTCGAGGCTTATTGCCTCGCATCATTGACATCCAAGGTTGGATTTGCTGGACCTTTCGTTAATTGCTCAAGGAGTTTCATGATGTGCACTTGATTAGCATTGATTTGTGCCACATCATTGACTAAGGAAATTTGAGCTGCTTCGAATTTCGTTAAACGCTCCTCCATCTTCTCTTGCCAATTTTGCTCCTTTTCTTCTTTCGAGACTTGCGTAGAACCCGCTCTTCAAAAGATATCCTTGATCCAAGCATTATCAATATAACTCGTTTTAAATTCGAGTTTCTCTTCTTCACCCAATGTAACATTCGCTTTTCGCACAAGACACGTGATCATAGTAGGAAATTTAACATTATAAACTGATTTAGGAGAGACCGAAAATCGTATCACCTCCTCATAGATCAACTGTGCCACATCTACTTCTTCTCCTCTAAAAATACAATCCAAAAGTAGAGCGTTCTTCATAGTCACATCCAAAGTTCGTGTGTTTCCAAAGACATTAGGAATAAGGAAATTGTGCCAAATTCTTGCATCCGATTGAAGATATTTGTAAGGCCAAGGTGCCTTCAATTCTACCTTATGTGATTGCACTTTCTCCTTGTCTAATACATGCTCAAAAAGTAATTCCTCATCAAAGATTTTTCGTTTAGCAACCGCTTCTTCAAATTTGCAACAACCTTTCAATTTCTTAAACTTGAAGTGGTTTCTAATCTCCTCAACTGTGAAAGGAACTAGCTTTCCTCTAATCGGAACACAACCGTTGCTATCTCGGCTAAAGAGGCCTAAATAGAATTCCAAAACTAACTCATGACATAATTCAGAACGTCTTACCATGAAATTAGACCAACCCAATTTCGCACCAAGCTCTAAGAATCTCTTGTATTCTCCTGTACCAACTTCTTCCTAGAATACTTTCTCATAAGCAAATGGTAGTTCTTTCAATTGTTTCTCTGTAGAAGCCTTCAGGGCCCTTGAAGCTTCCTCCTTCTCCTTGGGTGTAGGACCTTGTGGAAGTTGTGTTTTCTCCTTTGCATAAAAGTAAAGCTTTTTACCATTACGATCACACAAAGTTATACCTCCATCTTCAACATTTTCTTTAGCCTTTGATTTAGAACTAGAACCTTTGTTATGTGATTTCTTCTTGATTGGATCCAATACCTTGCTCTTCTTCACCCCCCTCTTGTTAGCTAATATTGTTGTTCTATTAGTCATCCTCAATTAACCCCCAACTCAAAGCTTTAGCAACCCTTGAAATTTGAACTTGTGAATTTTTGGTTGAACAAGCTTGATTTGGCTTAGGATAGGTGAATCGATGATGAATCTCTATGTGGGTGAGGTGGATTCTTGATGGATTGGCTTGGATTTAAGAAATTGTAGGATGAATTGTGAAATTTGAGCTCTTGATTCTTCAATTTAATGGATTTGGTGAGGATTGGGTGCTTGAATTTCTCTTGTAATGATGTGGAGAGAAGATTTGATGTGTTTTTCTTGATGATTGAGTAGTGTTTTGATGATTGGTGAAGGTTTTTATGAGCTTTAATGGAGTTGGGAGAGTTTTGGAGAAGAGAAATAGGCTTAAGGTTTATGAAATTCGGACTAATGAGCATTATACCTCTTTATAACCTTGAATCTCGTAACTTTCTCTCGCTGGCGGCGCCATGCGGACCATAGGCCCGGTACATGGGTGCCCCGCAGCTTCTGTTGCTCCAAAAAAAATTTTGCCTCGGCAAAATACGCGTAGTACCTACCCCGTGGCACGGGTTTTGGGTGTGCGGACCATGGGCGCGGTATAGGGATGCACCGCAGCTTCTGTAGCTCCTTCGGCAAAATACCCGTTATAGCACCCCGTGGCACGTGTTTTAGGCGTGCGGTGCAGGGGTGCGGTGCAGGGGGGTATACCGCACGGGTCTGTTTTCGTCTCGGTATAAAACCCGCGGCTCCTACCCGTGGTACGGGTTTTTGTCCTCTGCGGTACACCGCAGCTGAGGTGCGGTATACCGCACCGATGGTGTATCCCTTCCGAAATTTTTTGTTTCTTCCCTAACTCGATTTCTCCAATAACTAAGCATCAAAAACACTAATACCTTTCTCAAATATGCAATATCAACTAAAAAAATAACTAAACTAAACATAAACTAAAAACGTAAAAGACTTTAAAAACTAAAAAACTACGGGTTGTCTCCCGTTCAGCACTTTTGTTTAACGTCTTTCAAAGTTAGACGTGTTACCTTTATCAAGATTTTCGAATATAGCCTCCCCAACAACGAGTTAGGCTATGAACGTCCACTAATCTGCGCTTGATCCTCGTCTTGGGGCAGATTTCTATCACCTTGGCTGAAACAACCTTAGTGACAATGAATGGTCCCATCCACGAGTCTTTGAAACTTCGTGGCTTATTCTCGCGTTTGTGAGCTTTCCATAGAACTTCATGGCCAACCCCAAACTCAATGTTTGGATCAGTATCCACAGGCTTTAAGTGGATCTTCTCAGGAGGGGCTTTGTGATGTGAAAGGCTGTGGATGACAGGGACGGTGGGATCTAACTTCTTTGGTTTCTTACCCAAGACATAGAAGGTCTCGGATACATTCTTTGCATGAAGGGTGATGGTCCCTTCTTGGAAGTTGATGACACTTTGACTTGTGGACATGAAAGGTCGTCCAAGTATGATTGGAACCTGCTTATCTGCATCAAACTCAAGTATATGTCCTTTTAACTGAGTTGTCAGCGAACTGCAACTTCACTGGAATTTTCTCTGATTTCTGAAGTCCAAGTCTCTCGAACACGGACTTAGGCATAAGATTCACACCAGAACCCACATCGTTCATAGCTTTCACCTTGAGCATACCATTAATTTGAATAGGAAGGTTGAAACTTCCCGGATCTTTAAGCTTTGTTGGTAGCTCTCGTTCACTTCTTCTCGAAACCCTCAGGTTCTCTCTTGGGATCTCTACACTTGCTTCTTTCTCAGGAATAACTTGCGTAAAAACTTGTTGCGGTGTAAGTCCTTTCTTTGCAATCTCAAGCATTTGGGCGTTGATATTTTCAGGTGTATACGCCTCTACAAATGTCTTGAGTTCAGTGTCATCCTTAGGATTTGTATCCGGAATAGTTGATGACACTGGTTGAACAATAGGTGGCGGTTCCACCTTCTCTTCTTCTTTCTCTTTTTGCACAGCAGGTGCAACTTCATCCTCTTTCTCTTTCGAATTTAACTCAGCTTGATAGTCCATAACCGATCGAATTTCCTCTTGCATTTTCCTCAGAAGCTGTATAAATTCGGCTTTCTCTTGATCGTCCTCCACATAAACCTCAGAACAGTCAGATTCCACGGGGCTAGACTTAGTTGGTTCTTCTTCGGTACTCGACACTTCCACGGCACTAACGGCAGCATGTGGTACTTCCTTCTGTTCTTCTTCAATTTCAAGGCAAATGGCCTTGCAAGCTTCGAACCCAACATTGTTTTCACCTCCTTCGATTGCCTTCACTTCCTTCTGTTCCATTAAATTTGTTAAAACTTTGTTTAACTGTTCTACTTGAGTACCTAAAATCTAAAGTGCGGCATCTTGTCCTCGGACTTTCTCTTCCTGAGCGTTCATACTCGTGGTCAAACGGTGCAAGGCTTGTATTATCTGTTGATTATCCATAGATCCTTCTTGAGGATACTGAGGTCAAGCTTTCTGATCTAATGAATCGGTATAGGCATCTTGAACAGGTTGTTGAGGGGGAGAAGGTCTATTTTGATATTGATTTTGATACTGACCTCTCGGTTGGAAAGAGTTGTTCTGGGGGCGCGGTTGATAATGACCAGGATTAGCGGCCCCTTGTGAATTTGAATACTGCATACCCGGATGCTTTTGGTTACCCCATTGATAACCTCCGCGGTTGGATATAAAGTAAACAGATTGTGGATTTGATTCGCACTCTTCCCATGTATGATTATTAACCCCACATTGTTGACAACCTTGTGCTTCTTGTACAACGTTTGTTGCGGCTAAATTCTTTTGCATCTCTAACTTCAGCTCTTTGATTTGATTTTCTAACGCGGATATTTGAGCTGAGTTCGCAGTTTCTGCATCTAAGCGAAGCGTTCCTCGGGTCTTTGCAATAGGAGCTCGCGTTGAAGGCCAACTCCTTTCTTGTTCAATAATATTCTCCAAGACATCGGAAGCTTCATTATGATTCATGGACACAAAATTACCCTTTCCAATGTTATCCACCTTCTCTCTACCTTTATCATTAAGACCTTCATAGAATATAGCATGTTGTAGAGCGGGTGTATAACCATGGAGAGGACATCTAGCTAATTTATGTTGAAACCTTGTCCATGACTCTCCTACTGTTTCTCCATCTTCTTGCCAAAATCTTGCAAGCTCGGTTTGATCTTTGAGTCTCATACTCTTTGGATAAAAACGGTTAAAGAATGCGGCTTGAAGTTCTGTCCAAGAATGAATTGTTCCATGTGGTTGTCTTTCTAGCCATTCGCTAGCTCTACCGGTCAAGAAGAACGAAAACATATGACAATACAGTTGCTCGCGTGTAATGCCAGGAGTAATATATGCATCACAAATCTGTATGAACTTCTGAATCGATCTTACCGGATCTTGAATTGTTGTACCACTGTAGAGTCCAAAACTTTGAAATTGACTGAGCATACCCGGATCGGGTCTAAATTTGATATTCTGGATCTCTGAAGGACGGTAACCGATTGGCTGAATATGGAACGATACATGAAGACCAGGGAGGTCTTGCTGTACTCGATTTTGTTGATTAAAGTTATTCTGCCCATTACCTCCTCCTTGTGGTAGTTGTACACCAGGCGGAATAAATGCTGGAGGTCCTCCTGGTGCAAAGTAAGGTAATCCTCCAGGTGGATCTAACTGTTCTTGCATGCCTGCCATAGCTCTTATTTCAGCTCTTTCCTCACGAACACGTTTATTATAAGATCTGAAGCTCCTCACAGGCTCCGGTAACGGAGGCCAAGAATTAAACACTGTGAAACCTGAAAAAGACTAAAGCAAACCACAAGCGTAAATCCGGAAAAATAAAAACTAAAAACTGAAAAATAAAAAATAATTAAAAACTACTACTCAAAATAGATAACCCACACACTAACGAGACACAAGTCCCCGGCAGCGGCGCCAAAAACTTGGTGTCGCCTAGGGTGTGATAAAAATATGATAAAATAAAGTCTAGAAAACTACGCACTCTCACCCTAGACAGGCACAGTACTGCAAGTATTACAAGACGTATGCAAGTTTTAGTTGATAAGTGGAGTTCGTTCTCAGGGACTTAAGTGTGTTAATCACGTGAGTAGAAATAACGAGTAAAAGTAAATAATTAAAAGACATAAAAGAAAAGCAAATAGATTTCGAAATTAGGAATTAAAACTAAGAAAATAAAGACAATAAAATAAATAACTAAGAATATGAGATGAGAAGTATAGCTTAGGTTTTGCTAGTATGCACTAATCCTTCTAATTCTATCTAATAGATCTAGTTAATAAGGGAGAATATTAGCTCTTGTATATTTAGTCAGGATTCTAAATTCCCATACCTTAGACCTTGAGAGCGACTAAGGGGGCTAAGACACAACCAAGACGCTGTTTAAAATAGGGTTATCAAACGCTACTAAGGCCCTAAGCAAACAATTCAATCAATTGGTGATATGGTGATTAAAACAAACCCTAATGACTATCTAGTTAGAATCAGTTTTGTCAGGACTAATATCGGACACTAGATGTTATGTGGTGGTTCAATAGTTAAACACCCAGCTAAGGTGATCATCTAACTACTATTAAAACAATCCTAAAGTGATCAGTTCTACGAAAGACAATAAATCAAAACACATAAACAAATATAAAGGTAAGTAGCTAATATCAGATTAAAACATGTAATTCCCAAATAAACTTAGATAGAAGAATTAGAATTCATAGATTATACATGATGCAAAACCCAAGCTATGGGAAGTTTAGTTCATACCTGATGGAAATAAACTAAAAGAAATTACAAAAGACATCATCTTGCTCTCTACAATAAACTGGAAGAATAAAACCTTAAGAACTAATTACTATGAGGCAAGGATTGCTAGGGTCCTTTTACAAGTGATATAAGGGTGTATTTATAGGTGTTTAGAAGACCTAATTCGTTTTCTTGAGGGAGAAGCAAAGTGGTGGACTCCAAGCCCAACTCAAATTCGTATGGAATTCTGCTGACTTGTTTTGAGCATATCTTCTTCGTTATTGGTCGGTTTTTGCTCTATAATATACCAAAAGAATCCTTAGCGAATTATCTACGTCCCTGTGAAAGGAATTTACCAAAATCGGCCTCTTTCTTGTAGTCATCACCACTTCTTTAGGCGTGTGCTGCAGAATTTCAGATTTAGGCAGCTTTTCCTTTTCCATATTTTTAGCCTTTGTTTCCTTATCTCCAATTTCCATGCTAATCTCTTTCCATAAGTTGTATTCTTTGACTTGGACTCTAATTAATCTCCATAATTATCTTTAAAGCTTCACACTAAATAAACAATTAAATCCAATATGCTCTAAAAATAATAATTCACTAAATCAGGACTCAAAATAGGAAAGTGCACTATTTCTCAAGAAAATCGACATTTATGACTTCTAAATCACTAAAAATGATGTCTCATCCTAACATAAATCTATCACAAATGAGGAGACATCAGCCCGCGTGGGAAAGACTTAGTTGTGCAGCTTCTAGAACTGTAATCGTCTCGCCTTCCGCTGCCGAGTCCGTCCAGATTGATTTAAAAAAAGTATACCTTTGACCCGTGTTAGTATCTCTTTTAACGATGCCAATTCTGCTCCATTCTGTTTTTCTTTAAAAGACGCGTTACAAGTAAAAATGAACTGAGTTCCACAAAGTTCCCCTGGTTCCCACGGGTTGTCTGTAGGGTTTGATTGGTTTGTTGTGGAGGGTTGTGGCTCCAAGTCCCAATGTTTGCCATATAGAGGTCTTTCATACCTGCATTTATAGCAAAAATTACATTCTTAGGGTCTATTCTGATGTTTTCGTGGACCATTATAAAGGTATTACATATAATATTCAATGAATATATACTTCAAAATCATCTCAAAGTTTAAATGGATTGAAAATAAATTCTGTATATTATATTCATTTAATAAAAATTGGTTTTAATATTTAAGCAATTAAATGATAAACACCTAAAATTAAGTCGACCATCATATGAAAAATCCAACCATAATAAGTGTGTTGATTATACGTAGAATCTATAAAACGTTGAGGTAGATTTATAACCGTGCTTGTTATATATCAAGAATTAATATCATAGAACCTATAAAATTTGAGGTATATTTATAACTATGTTCGTTAGACATCAAGAATTAACTACTCATATTAGATCACGATAAAGACACGCCGGGAAATCCGGATAATAACAATGTTACGACCAAGGTTACAAGAGTTGAAGGTTCGCTTTTGTGGCTTCAAAGGTAAATTTAATAAGTTTTGAGTACCAAGCTTGCAAAAATTCTTTAGCAACAAAGATAAATAAGTTCAAAAGAAAAAATGTGTTAAACAGTACTCCATATCTGACCAAAAAAGAGTTATGACAAATACTTTATTTGCTCAAGAAAACAAAGACCTAGGCTATGTTTGGTTAGTGAAAATATTTTCTGATTTTATTTTTAGAATATATTTTTAGAAAATGATTTTTGTTTTTTTAAATTTTAAAGAATATATAAAAACGTCGATTTCACGGTCTCCGATATAACAGTGTTTTTATTTAATTTTCTAAAAAATTGATTTCATTTTTCTCTAATCAAACACGTTTTTATTAGTATTTTGGAAAATATAGAAAATAAAAATAAAAATACCCATTATTTTCACGAACCAAATGGGGCTCTAGTTTTTCTAATTTTAGATATCCTAAACATTTAGACTGTTTTATTAAATGTAAAATAACCAATCATTCCTTGGGATTTAATACTTAGTGCAGTTGATTTCTCTTTCCTTTTCCCATCTTTTACTATCAATTATTCAAAATTGGAGGGTAGTTTTGCAATTTAAATTCAAAACTAACAAGTTTCATTCCCCTGATAGTTTTTCTTGTGTTTTTCTATGGTAACAAAAGATGATATTTACGAATGAAAGCGTATAGGTGTAGGGAAAAATATATTTAATACTTTTTATTGTTATAGGATAAAATACGAATTCTAAACAAGATCGTGTTGTAAAAATCAAATCTATTATGGATAAAAACATTCTTTAAACAAGATGATGTCTTAAAAGTAGGGTTGAGCCTATCAAAGTTTGAGCATCTTAGGGTTTTGGATGTTTTTTTTAATAACCCATATCTTTTGTAATTTAACTCTTATGTACTTATTTTTAGTTAGAGTTTTGGAATTTTATATTTTCAGATATATGTTAGCATTTTACATCATTTTCTATCATATACCCATTCTCACAATAGTGGGTATGCACCCACTTTCATCGTAGTATGTTTGTAGATGTTGTAGGGACTTATAATGCATTATTTTAAATAACTAATAACCAGAATAGTGGCTACCTACCCACTGGTGGTCCTTTGTGTGTTCTAAAAATAAATGCAAATGCTAATCGAACCACAACCGCAAGTGTACGGTTGTCCCAAGTAGTATGTATGATAATACAGATTCGTTCCAAGGACGGATGGTTGATCACAATGTTTAGCAAGTAGTGATTGATGCACTTATGAAAGTAAAAGATAATAAAATGTTTGTTTGGTTTTGTTTATTAAAACTACTAAATGGAAGATAAATATTAAATGCAAGTAAAAGCTAAGACGCAAGTAAAACGAGTGAAAACGCAATATGAGATGTAGTACTTGAGAACGCAAGGATCCTCCTAATCTTATTTCCTAAGTTATGTTGTTTAAGGGCTAAATTGGTCAATTACAATGGTCGGGATTCTAAATTCCTTATACCACCGTCAGGGTGGACTATAAGGCAATCCTAAAGTGTCACTAGTCCCGTCAGGGTAAATATGATCCACCGTTGGATGTTTAAGTGTTTTACCTCTTTGGCCCTAGAATTAGCTAAGTTCGTCAGAATCAATAGCTTTTATCCTAGATTGAATAATTAATTCTATACCTAAACCCTCCGTCAGGATGATCCACACGCCACATATGTGGAATAGCTTAGATACTAATACCTAATTTTAGTTCGTGACTCTAAAATCAGTAAATAATCACAAATTATCGAAAAGAGTAATAGACCCAATCTAATTTAATTTAATATAATCCCAAATTTAACATTCGTTATTTCATAAAATTAAGATTCACCCATGGTTTGTTCTCAAGCACTAAGAAAAGCTTAGCTCATATTAAAATTAAAAACTAAATTAAAAGAAATGGAATTCATATTTGATTACAAAATTAAAATATAAAAAGAACCTAATTTCCGGAATTGGAATGACTACGAACGGAGCTATAGACCCACTCCAGCTCTTGTAGCTTCTTATTTCTTCCTTCTGTTGCTTCTCTCTGGTGTTTAATCTTGTGGAATGTGAATTGTTTGAAAAATAGAAGTCCAGACCTCCTTTTATAAGCATAAATTCGTTTTAGGGCTTGGATCAGAAAATAGAATATTAATTAAATGTCCAAGCCCACTTTCTAAACCCAAAATCCCGTAACTGCTGATACACCTTCACTAAAACGGCTTTTCCCGATGCGTTACAACTCCGATTGACCTCATTCCAGTTGCTAAAGTTCCGTAACTCGATAAGGAATGATTTCTCTTCAAAGGTCAACAGCTAGATCATCGCTTAAGCACCTCGAAATTAGAAATATATGGCCTGGAAAATGGATTTTCAGCTCTAAAAATAATATCTTCGGGATTTGTCTTCAAGTCTTGACTCTAATTCACGATCTTTGACTTTCTCCTCGGATTCCTCTTCTAGCTAACATCTAAAACCTGTAAACTTTTCACTAAGAAATACCAATATTACGCGCAAAAGTTTAATAAATTAAAAATGCTAGAAATAAAAAGGTAATTCCGGATTATTGCATATTAAGTCCAAAAGTCTATCAATTTAAGTAAATAAACACCAAAAGTGATGTCTCCCAAGGGTCTAAAATAAGAACAATTAGGGAGACATCAAGACCCCCAACTCAAACCTTTGTCGTCCCGACAAAGTAAAACAAAACAAAGGGGTATAAGTAAGCGTATAAACAAGTAGAAGCTAGCAAATAAACCCTAAAGCAATTCTCAAAATAAATCTCATATAGCAAACTCTAGAAACTAGTATACACATACACTAATCATGCAACGTCAAACATAAATAATCTCAATCATAAAATTAAAGTCGCAATGCTTGAAGGTTACACTTGTACTCATCTCTGTATGATGGCTATAGGGTGGTCATTAATCCTAACTTGCTTTGAACGCTCCACCTAGTATATTCCCTATCAACAGAATAATAAATTCACTATGCACTTAAGAATCACGAGGTCTTTACGGTTATAATATTGGCTTAAGGACGGGTGTGGATGTATATTTGGTAAATTTGAAGTGAGCTTTTGGCTCTCTCCTCACTTACCATCAACAGTGTCCTCGAGCTTGAGTTAACGCTCAAAAAGATGTTCTCACTCACCCATATACGCAACAATTTAGCGTCCCATGTCTACCCACTATTAACAATATGATTTTCAGAAAATTCCACTTTGCCGGATGTTTTATTTATTCATATTTTTTTTTCTCTTTTTCTTTTTTGTATAGAAGCAAACCGGGTTCCCGGTTCCTACTGTATGATTTTTCAAAAATTTTCATTTTTTCTTTCTTTTCCATTTTTCTTCATTCCCGGCAAAGAGTTACAAGTATATATCATCTGCAATTGCGCTACAATACAAAGCACATCAATCCCAACCCATTAAATTCCCCATATGTGGTCCCACCACCCCAAACTCAAGCTCGAGACATGTCTCAGGATTGTGATTCAAGTGCGGGTCATATGGTCATGCCTAATAATCTAAGGGATAATGGCTTATATCGTGGCTACAAAGAAAAGGCTACAGGCTCAAAGTGGGCTAAGACGGATAATAATTAATACAAGGGATAGAAAGCTAAAAAGGCACAAATGGTTAACAAAGAACTGCTCCTATCATTTTCCTAAGTACATAGCTTGTCTTTAGTTCATATCTAGGTGGGTTCTCTACTAATTAGGATTTCACGTTCTACACACCAAACATATTCCTTGAGTACAAGCTTACTTCATTTGCATTGTTCATTAATTTTTCCTATCAATTACCTATGTTCGCATGCAATTGTAAGTGCGTTTTATATCAATCCCTAAAGTCCACTATTTACTATCATAGGTTTATCAAGAGTATGCTTAAAGGGATATTTAAAAATTTCTACAGTCAAACGCAACTCCGAAAATTCTTTTATTGAAAGCAAATAAAGCAAATAACACATAAAAAACTGGGATGAGGCAACGAACCCCACCCCAAACTCAAAAATGAGTCGTGTCCCCACGACTCGAAAAGACTCAATAAAGCATTTAAACTAATCTACACTAAGAGGAAAGTTTAGAAAACGTATCTTAACCAGCGCGAGGCTGGTTATCGGTGTTGCGTTCTGGACCTTTATCTCACGTAACAGCATCATAAATCGCGTTTTGAAGTGTATTTACGCCTAGGATTAAATTTCGAAGCAGGTCCAATTCTTTTGTAACGTTTCCCAAAGTAGCAATCATCTTCTCCTGATTCTCTTCCAACACCTGAATCTTCGCTTCCAACTCAGGTACAGTTTTCACTTTCTTTGATTGAGGAGTTCTCGGACTTCTTGTAGCTCGTGTTGCTTCTTCATGGATATTCTTGATCGTGCTCAAAGCTATACCCACACCAACTGAAACAACATCAAGATCTGCGTTCTTACGCGGAATCTTTGCGTCTAGACACAACTGAGTAATAGTACAAGGGAACTTTAGATTTTGTTGTTTCATTGGTGATTTCGCGAACTCCATGATTGTATCATAAATGATCTTAGCAACATCAAATGGTTTCTCCTCCAAAATACACTTAATAACAAATATGTGCTCTTTCTTCAACTCGGAAGTGTGTTTAATACCAAAGAAAGTGGGTATTATGAAACGAGACCAAACCTTAGCACGAGGTGTCAAACTACTGCTGTAAAACTGTCCAGGATATCTTTCTCCCTCAGGAATTGGGCTAGTCCCATTAACAAGCACGGTCCCACAAAGGGATTCAAAATCGAAAGAAGGGTCATTAAGAGTTTCTTGGAAAGGGCATGTACCAGAAAAGTTGGGTAATTTTAAGGATTTCCGAATACGTTCAATAGAGAAAGGAACTACCTTTTTGCGAATATCAATTGCATCTCGGGAGGTGGCTAAACCTTCATAAAATTCTCGCACAAAAGTAGGAATAAACTCAAGCTTCCTTTCTTGTAATTCTTTCCAACCAAACTTAGCACATATCACAGCATATTCCTTGTAATCACTACTCATAATACCCTTAGGAAAATTCGTCTCCTCACCAAATTTCAAAAATTCAATTCTTTCACGAACCTGAGTATTCCAACAAGTGTAAACCCTCTTGGGCTTGTGGGCCCACATCTTCATACGCGGAGGTTTCTGAACGGGTGCTTCCGGAATCTCTTGTTCAGTTTTCTTCTCAATGTTCTTCTCAATTTCCTCTTCTGGTTCCTTCTCACTTTCTATCTCATCAATCAACCTTCTCTTTTGACCCGTGATTTCTTTTCTGTTAGAGTCAAGCTTAGTGTCATCAATCTTACGTTTAGGACGCGAATCAGGAATCTCAATAGCTTGGTCTTGGGAACCACCAATGGTGGTTTTCCTTCTAGGAGCAGTTCTTCGGAAGTCACCGGTTCTGTTAGTCATCTCTTTTCACCCCAAACTCAAAACTTCAAATAATGAAAAATTTAGGGAAAAGTTTAGAATTTTGATGTTTTGAGGTTTAAGAATTTAAGAACTAGGTGAAATATGAGATGGGTCTTGGTTAATTTGTATGGGAGAAGAAAGAATTGGGTTTAATTTAAGGAATTGGGTGAAGAAGAATCTTGGGAAAAACTAAGGATTTGATGTTATTTTGGAGAGGAGGTGAGTTGATCTTATGTTTGTGTGGTGAAAGATGGTAGGATTTGATGATATATAGTGTTTTGGTAGATGAATTTCGGAGGTGGGGAGGCTATTGGTGCGTTTTAGGTAAAAACTTGCAAAAGAGGCTAAGAAAACTAGGTTAAAACACCCAAAAACGCCTCTCACAGCTTTCAAACCGGGTTCCCGGTTCCGCGTCGCTGTGAAGGCGCGGAAAAAACAATCATGGACTTTTTTTTTTTTTTGAGACGCACCAACACGCTAGATCTCAAGACGCGGGGTCAGAGATTTTACTCGCCGAAACCGGGTTCCCGGATTTTCTCGATGGCGCGAGTCAAAACGCGCCAAAACGCAGCACCCCGAAACGCTGGACCAGAGAATTTCACCAACAGCAGCTCCGAAACCGGGTACCCGGTTCTGTGGAATGCGGGTTCCCGGTTTTGTGTCGATGGCGCGAATCAAAACGCACGAAAACGCAAGCCACCAAAACGCTGGGTCAGAGATTTTCAGAAATCACAGCACCAAAACCGGGTACCCGGTTTGCCAAATGCGGGTTCCCGGTTTCTACGCTGTGACATTACCCCAAAACGCTAAGTGTTGCGTTAAAATGGTTGGTACCAGCTCCAAAACCGGGTTCCCGGTTTTTGCGAAACCGGGTTCCCGGTTTCTCCTGGACATCCAACCTCTTTTTCTTCTGTTTTCGCCAAATCGACCCCAAACTCAAGTCCTTTTTACCCCTGAAATCATCAAAAACAACTACCCTTCCTCATTTCTTAATAAAAACAATAAAATTACGAAAATCAAACTAATCTAAATTGCAAAAAATGTAAAAACTCAGCTAATATACAAGTAATTGGCTTTTGTTTAACGTCGTTAAGCTCGACGGGTTACCTCACGCTTCTAAGGAGTCTCGCGGAGGTACATGACCTCCCCGGGATGTGGATCTTCCGAGCGATTGGTATCTTCACCTCCATGGTATATCTTTAATCTATGACCGTTCACCATAAAGGTACGGTTCTCTAACGGATGTTCTATTTCTATCGCCCCATGAGGTGTAACTTTGGTCACAATGTATGGACCTGACCACTTAGATCTTAACTTACCCGGAAAATTGCTGAACTTTGAATTATATTTCAATACTTTTTGCCCCACTTCAAAGTTCTTTGTACGAATCCGATTGTCATGCCATTTCTTTGTGTTTTCTTTGTAAAGTTTGGCATTTTCATAAGCATGCAATCGGAATTCGTCAAGATCATTAAGCTTCATCATACGATTCTTTCCGGCTAAGATAGGATCTAAGTTCAACTGCGCAATTGCCCAATAGGCACCCATTTCAAGCTCTAAAGGTAAGTGACAAGCCTTACCATACACCATACGATAGGGAGATGCACCAACTGGAGTTTTAAACGCAGTACGATAGGCCCACAACGCATCATCTAACTTCATTGACCAATCTTTTCTTGTAGGACCAACGGTTTTCTCTAGGATTGACTTGACTTCACGGTTCGAAACTTCAGCTTGACCATTGGATTGTGGATGGTATGCAGTAGATACACGGTGTCTAACTCCATATTTCTCTAGAACAGTCTTCAGATATTTATTAACGAAATGAGATCCTCCATCGCTAATAATCACTCTAGGTGTGCCATGTCTAGTAAAAATATGTGATTTCAAGAACTTGATCACCACTCGTGAATCATTAGTAGGTAAAGCCACCGCTTCTACCCACTTAGACACATAATCAACCGCTAATAAGATATAGAGGTTACCATTTGAAGGAACGAAGGGACCCATAAAGTCTATGCCCCAAACATCGAATATCTCAACCTCTAACACATTATTACGTGGCATCTCATCCCTCTTAGATATGTTTCCGGTAAACTGGCATCTCGTACCTTTCTTAACATATTCATGACAATCTTTAATAAGAGAAGGCCAGTAAAAACCTGATTGAAATACCTTCGCAGCAGTTCTGTCTCCTTTGAAATGTCCTCCATATAGTGAATCATGGCATCCAGCTATAATGGCTTGAGTCTCTTCCCTTGCTACACATCTCCGTATCATTTGGTCAGCACAAACTTTGTAGAGGAAAGGATCCTCCCAAAAGAATTGTCTAGCACGATGAGCTAACCTCTTTCTTTCTTGATAAGTAGAACCTTCAGGAAAAACACCACTCACCACTAAATTCGCAATATCTGCATACCATGGAGCCTCATAATCTCGAACAACGAATAAACTCTCATCAGGAAACTCTTCTCTAACCGCTTCAGTACCACTATTCATCTCTGAACCCTCTAAACGCGATAGATGATCTGCAACCTGATTCTCACAACCCTTTCTATCTTTGATCTCTAAATCGAACTCTTGAAGCAATAACACCCATCTGATTAACCTTGGTTTCGCATCTTTCTTCTCCATAAGAAATCTGATCGCGGAATGATCTGTATACACAATAACTTTCGCTCCAAGAAGATAAGAGCGAAATTTATCAAACGAATAGACAACTGCTAGCAACTCCTTTTCTGTAACTGTGTAATTAATCTGAGAACCACTAAAAGTTTTACTAGCATAGTAAATCGAATGAAAAACTTTCTCTTTTCTCTGTCCCAATACAGCTCCCATACACAAATCACTCACATCACACATAACCTCAAATGGTAAATTCCAATCTGGAGGTAACACTATAGGAGCAGAAATGAGTTTTTCCTTGATTGCTTTGAAAGCCGCTAAACAAGCTTTATCAAAAAGGAATTTTCAATCCTTTTCGAGTAAGTTGCATAACGGTTTAGCAATCTTAGAAAAATCCTTAATAAATCGCCTATAAAAGCCAGCATGGCCCAGAAAAATCCTTACCCCTTTAACAGAAACAGGAGGGGGAAGAGTTTTAATTACCTCAATCTTCGCTCTATCAACCTCTAAACCAGCACTCGAAACTTTGTGACCAAGAACAATACCTTCGCGAACCATGAAATGACACTTCTCCCAGTTGAGCACCAAATCTGTTTCCTTGCATCTCACTAACACTTTCTCCAAGTTATCTAAACATATATCAAAATCATCACCAAACACGGAGAAATCATCCATAAACACTTCAAGGAAATTATCTATCATGTCCCAGAAGATGGCCATCATGCACCTTTGAAAAGTAGCGGGAGCGTTACACAACCCAAATGGCATTCTGCGATATGCAAAAGTACCAAATGGGCATGTAAAGGTAGTCTTATGTTGATCTTCTGGAGCCACGTAAATCTGATTGTACCCGGAGTAACCATCCAAGAAGCAATAGTATTCTCTTCCGGCTAATTTATCTAACATTTGATCGATGAAGGGCAAAGGGAAATGATCTTTTCTGGTGGCCTTGTTCAGCTTTCTGTAATCCATGCAAACTCTCCATCCAACTACCGTTCTTGAAGGAATCGCTTCATTTTTATCATTAAGAACCGTTGTCATTCCTCCTTTCTTCGGTACACACTGAACCGGACTCACCCATTCACTACTCGAAATGGGATAAATAATCCCCGCGTCTAAAAGCTTGATCACCTCTTTCTTCACCACATCCTTCATAGCAGGCATTAATCTTCTCTGGCCTTCAACTGAGCGTGCATTAACATCTTCAAGAATGATTTTGTGTTGACAATAGGATGGACTAATGCCTTTGATATCAGCAATTGTCCAACCTATTGCTTCTTTGTTGGCTCTTAACACACGCAACAGTTTATCTTCTTGAGGACCTGTTAAATTAGCTGAAACAATAACAGGTAAAGTTTCATTAGTACCCAAATATGCATACCTCAAGTGTGCTGGCAGTGGTTTTTCTTCCAATTCCGGAGGAGATTCAATTGAAGGCTTCTTTTTAGGAATAATCTCCCCCGGTTCTCTCACAGGTTCATAGGCAAGACGCCTATACTTTGGATTTTCAGAATTGAGAGCTGCCACTGTTTCTGTAAGCTCCTCCATCATCTCAGGTGAATCTAATGTTAAAGCAGCCTGCAAGATATCATCAAAATTTAAACAATTAAATACCTCTTGCGATGCTTGCTACTACATCCATTCTGAAGCAATCTTCCTGAGAATCTGGGAATTTCATAGCTCGAAATACATTGAATTTGACTTCCTCATCTTGTATCCTCATCGTTAATTCGCCATTCTCTACATCGATCAATGTTCTTCCTGTAGCTAGGAATGGTCTACCCAAAATGATGGGGACATTTCTATCTGCATTGTATTCAAGAATTACGAAATCAACAGGAAATATAAGTGTACCTGCCTTAACAAGGACATCCTCAATTCGGCCTTCAGGATGAGCAAGAGATCTGTCCGCCATTTGCAAGACCATAGAGGTAGGTCTTGCGTTTCCAATTTTTAGCTTATCAAAGATTGACTTGGGCATCAAATTGATGCTAGCCCCCAAATCACATAACGCCTTTCCTTTCCATTCTTCTCCAATCGATATGGGAATCGTGAAACTCCCCGGATCAACTAACTTCGGAGGTAACTTACTCTGACAAATCGCACTACACTCTTCAGGAAGGCCAATCATCTCATTATCACAATAAGGCCTTTTGTTAGTGAGGGCCCTCTTCAAAAACTTCGTATACTTAGGAATATCTCGAATCGCCTCAAGTAACGGAATATTAATACTCAGACCCTTCACTCTATTAAAGAACTTCTGAAAATCAGCCATATCACCCTTTTTCTGAACTCGCGATGGAAATGGTGGTGGAGGGCGATTGCTTACCATTTCATCTCTCTTTTTCGAAATTTCTCTTGGTCTTTCTATTTCTTCAACCTCACTATCTTTCTCATTCTCTTTCTCTTTCTCACCCACTTCCTTTTCTTTTCTTGGAACTTCTTTCTCTTTCATAACGGGAAAAGGAGGTGGAGGGAGGTTCTTACCACTTCTTAATGTAACAGCCTTGCATTCTTCACGTTGTGTTGGATTTTTCGTATCGCTAGGAAGTTGCCCTTGTGGACGCTGATTCAGCTGTTTATTAATTTGGCTTAGCTGATTCTGGAAAATCTTCATATTCGCTTCGGCTGCGTTTTGACGTTCCAAAGCTTGTGTTTGAAGAGCAATCAAATTTTCAACGGTTTTCTGAAGGGTAACTACTCCTTCTTGTGGATGGGCAGGTAGAGCTTTCTGGGTTAAATTCTCATCGTAGGTATTCTGAGGAGCTTGTCTTTGTACATAGTTGTTTTGATTATGTCCTCCTTGATGATTGTTGTGTGGTCTTGGATTATAGTTGTTGCCTTGAGGACGAGACTGATACGCGTAAGTAGGATTGGCTGCCCCATTGGGATTTGAGTATTGAAACCCAGGATGGTTTCTGTTAGGCTGATATCCATTACCACTTGATTTGAAATTACCTCTATTGGACATAAAGTTCACGGATTCTTGGTTATTCGGACAACTTTCCTCATCATGATCATCTACCTTACAAATTGAACACATATAAACCTCTTGTGCCGCATGCACAGCTACCTTCTTACTCGAAAAACCTTCTTTTACAGCTAAAGTAAGCTGCTTCAACTGTTGCTCTATAGTATTCTGAATCTTATTCTCAAGCGTAGCAAATTTCTCTTCCATGTCAACATTATTCACTCCCTTAACTGGTGTTCTCACTGAATTCCACCCAACTTCATTCTTGACTATTCTTTCTAAAATGATCTTTGCATGAGCGGGTTGAATTTGAAGAAAACCTGCACCACATAGCGTATCCAATTTCTCTCTCGAAATTCCATCAAGGCCTCTATAAAAGATCTTTAACTGTTGTTCTGAAAAGCCATGATTGGGAACCTTGCGCAAACACATCTGAAATCTTGTCCAACTCTTACCCACAGTTTCCTCATATTCTTGACGGAAATGCGTCAATTCTAATTCAGCATCTAATCTCATATTACTTGGGTAATACCTGTCAAAGAAAGCAATCTCTAATTGGTCCCAGTTGGTTATTTTCGTAGGATCTTGCGTATCGTGCCATTCACTTGCTCCATCAATGACAAAGAATTTAAAAGCAGCGAAATACATCTGTTCTCTTGAAACCCCTTGTGTGATATAAGAATCACATATCTGTTTGAATTTCTGTACCGCTCTAAGAGGATCTTCCGATGGTCTTCCGCGAAAATTTCCAAAGTTTTGGAACTGAGCTAGCATACCCGAATCTGGACGGAATCTCGGAACATCTATATCTGGAGCACCTACTCCTATAGCAGGAGCACGGAATGGAACTTCTGGAGGACCATTCGTAAACCACGGATCTTGATTCATCACGATCTGAACTTGAGGATTAGGAACCACTGGTGGAACTGGAGGAATAACGCCTGGAGCTAAAGGTTGGCCATTTGCATCTAGCTGGCCTTGTCCATTCTGTTGACCTTGAAGGTTGATATTCTCCATTCTGTTACTTAAGTCTTCTACTTCTAAAGCTTCTCGTTCTCTTCTTCTTCTGTTTGCAAGTCTGATCAACGATTCTGGATTACTAAGGATCGGAGGTGTTGGCTCTAGATCCTTGAATAGCCTTCTTCGCATACACCAAACCTAAAAACCTGAAAAAGCTAACAAACAAAAAGCGTAAAACTGATAAAAACAAAAATAAAAATAAATGCACTATCACTAAAGGATAAACACCGTGGTCACACGCTACCGTCCCCGGCAGCGGCGCCAAAAACTTGGTGGTCCTTTGTGTGTTCTAAAAATAAATGCAAATGCTAATCGAACCACAACCGCAAGTGTACGGTTGTCCCAAGTAGTATGTATGATAATACAGATTCGTTCCAAGGACGGATGGTTGGTCACAATGTTTAGCAAGTAGTGATTGATGCACTTATGAAAGTAAAAGATAATAAAATGTTTGTTTGGTTTTGTTTATTAAAACTACTAAATGGAAGATAAATATTAAATGCAAGTAAAAGCTAAGACGCAAGTAAAATGAGTGAAAACGCAATATGAGATGTAGTACTTTAGAACGCAAGGATCCTCCTAATCTTATTTCCTAAGTTATGTTGTTTAAGGGCTAAAATTGGTCAATTACAATGGTCGGGATTCTAAATTCCTTATACCCCCGTCAGGGTGGACTATAAGGCAATCCTAAAGTGTCACTAGTCCCGTCAGGGTAAATATGATCCACCGTTGGATGTTTAAGTGTTTTACCTCTTTGGCCCTAGAATTAGCTAAGTTCGTCAGAATCAATAGCTTTTATCCTAGATTGAATAATTAATTCTATACCTAAACCCTCCGTCAGGATGATCCACACGCCACATATGTGGAATAGCTTAGATACTAATACCTAATTTTAGTTCGCGACTCTAAAATCAGTAAATAATCACAAATTATCGAAAAGAGTAATAGACCCAATCTAATTTAATTTAATATAAACCCAAATTTAACATTCGTTATTTCATAAAATTAAGATTCACCCATTGTTTGTTCTCAAGCACTAAGAAAAGCTTAGCTCATATTAAAATTAAAAACTAAATTAAAAGAAATGGAATTCATATTTTATTACAAAATTAAAATATAAAAAGAACCTAATTTCCGGAATTGGAATGACTACGAACGGAGCTATAGACCCACTCCAGCTCTTGTAGCTTCTTCTTTCTTCCTTCTGTTGCTTCTCTCTGGTGTTTAATCTTGTGGAATGTGAATTGTTTGAAAAATAGAAGTCCAGACCTCCTTTTATAAGCATAAATTCGTTTTAGGGCTTGGATCAGAAAATAGAATATTAATTAAATGTCCAAGCCCACTTTCTAAACCCAAAATCCCGTAACTGCTGATACACCTTCACTAAAACGGCTTTTCCCGATGCGTTACAACTCCGATTGACCTCATTCCAGTTGCTAAAGTTCCGTAACTCGATAAGGAATGATTTCTCTTCAAAGGTCAACAGCTAGATCATCGCTTAAGCACCTCGAAATTAGCAATCTATGGCCTAGAAAATGGATTTTCAGCTCTAAAAATAATATCTTCGGGATTTGTCTTCAAGTCTTGACTCTAATTCACGATCTTTGACTTTCTCCTCGGATTCCTCTTCTAGCTAACATCTAAAACCTGTAAAATTTTCACTAAAAAATACCAATATTACGCGCAAAAGTTTAATAAATTAAAAATGCTAGAAATAAAAAGGTAATTCCGGATTATTGCATATTAAGTCCAAAAGTCTATCAATTTAAGTAAATAAACACCAAAAATGATGTCTCCCAAGGGTCTAAAATAAGAACAATTAGGGAGACATCACCCACATTCCATATTGTGTGGGTTTTATTAGGAGTAGATGTTGCAGGGATTTATATTGTAATTTGTAAAAATACCTTACTCCCGAATTAGTATGTACATGCCTATTTTTCAAACTGTGTAGGGTTTTAATTGGAATAGAGGTTGCAAGGACCTATAATGCAATTTTTTAAAATACCTTACACCTAGAGTAGTGTGTATGTACCCATCTCTCATAATGTGTTGGTTTTTAATGGGAATAGATGTTGTGGGTACTTATAATGCAATTTGTTAAATTACCTTACACCCAGAGTAGTGGGTATGTACCCACTTTTCATATTGTGTGGGTTTTTATGGGAATAGATGTTGCAGGGACTACTATTACACCATTTGATGTAACTAGTCAATGGACGGTCTAGTTTGTATTTTCAAGAATTGAGACAAGAAATATATATCCTCCATGCAAAATTTTCCAATGTTTTTGGCACACGGGAGTATGTTACAATCAAAATTTCTCAATGTTTTCGATACTCCGGGGGTATGTTACAATCAAATTTGGGGTGTTTTGAAAATATTAAAAGTATTTGGGGTTAATTTTGATTTTTTGAAACTTATGGGCTAAGATAATAATTTAATAATAAATTAATGGAAAAAATGGATAGCAAGGGTAAACTAGCACAATATTTTTGTATAGAGGGTAAAATGGAACGTTTTAAAAAGTTAGGGGGTAATATACCAATCATGTTATATTATATGGGAAAAATAGTGTATTTACTCAAAATAATATTACAACACTTAATCAATGAAAAAGAAACAATACTATTTCATAAAATTACAATGAATCATAGAATTCAAAAAGATATAAAACCCTCTCTGGCTGACGTTAGTATTGTTCACTCAATTTCAGTAAAAAGTGAAACCAACTTCACCGTCCCAATTTTCACCGTAGCTGCCTTGAGCATACACATGTCCATTACTTAATGATTTTAATAGAACTCGCAATTAGTATTCAACTAACCATTAATCTTTAACTCACCATGAATTTAAACGCAGATTTAGACATTAAACACGATTCTCACCTTCACAAGCTTTATACGGATCTGCACATCTCCTCACCTTCGCAAGCTTTGAACAGACCTGCTACAAACATCAAACATGGCTCCTCATATTCGCATGCTTTGAAAGAATCTCGGAAAATAACTCATCTATGGATGCAAAAATTAGCTCCTCCATAATAGCTCAAAGAATTTATTCCAACGTCCATGGAAGGCAAAGTCTTCTCTGATCTTGTCCGCGCGCTTAAAGGAATGGAGATCAAACTCGAAGGAAGGTTGTTTGGGGCGTGGATGAAGTCGTGATGCACAACTAAAGCTCGATTGGAAGAGAATGTATAATTGCTGGATTGGGTGGGAAGAGGAGAGATGGGATAAGGGTTATTGATTTAGGTGAGTAATTAGTATATATAGTAGTTTTAAAAAGGTATAATGAGTAATGGAAAATAAGATGTGTATATATTGTTTAATCTTGTTAGTAAGAAGAGTAGATATATGAGGTGTAGTTAAATCATAAGGAGGAATCTTCAATACTTGGGTAAAATTTCAAGATTTTTACTAAAAAATTATTTAATAGTAATTGCAAAATGAGATTTTTACCGATTGGGGTTAAAACTCAACCTAAATATTGATATTTACTGTATTAAATAAAAAGTATAAAATCATTTTTTACCATAAAAATTTATATATTTATTTCAATACCTATTGTACCCTCATATATATACTTATAACTTGTAAATATACTTATATCGTAACCTAAAAATCACTCTCACGCTGCTCCCTCATGAAAATTCCCCACTCTCACAGAACCTCGTTTCTTCAAGCTCATCTCAGTCACCATGGGCGTCGGGTACTTTCTTTCTTTACCTATACATACATATTATACAATATATCGTGTATTTTACAAGCTCACTGACTTAATTTATACATATTTTAACATCAAGAACAAGGAGATATATATCTAAGGGAAAGAAGAAGACATGCTGATAAAAAAAAAAAACGTGAGTCTATTTCTCCTTTCAATTTCGTAAAGTTTTATAAATATAATATTTTGCTGTAATTAGTTCTATTTTCAGTGGGTTTATATATTTTTCCTTTTAATTTAATGTATATGAATATGTGATTATATATATAGAATGGGTCCTTATGCAAAGAAGGATCGATATACAGTCACATTTCAAGGCACTATAAAAATTCAATGTGAAAAATGTTTTCAAAACACTAGTTACCCGTAATCAGGGTACTAAGGTCATTCAATTTTATAGATCTATTTCAAAATGTAAAGTTTAACTAGTTGCATAAAATATTAGAACTTAAAGACTAGCTTATTGTTGCACAAGTGTTTGTTAGTTTAAGGATTTGATTAACAAATCTT
Source organism: Nemophila menziesii (assembly GCA_029959085.1). Lineage (NCBI taxonomy): Eukaryota > Viridiplantae > Streptophyta > Magnoliopsida > Boraginales > Hydrophyllaceae > Nemophila > Nemophila menziesii. Next base: position 84,531 of record JARWIR010000055.1, on the reverse strand, counting down.
TTCTTATTAATGTATTTTGTTTGTGAAACTGAAATATGGTCACTGTGACAATGTGATGATTAATGCTCCACGTCTTATAGCATATGCTATGTCAAAGTTGCAACTATATTATGATACTTGTTATTCATGCTTTATAATCTTTATCTTTTGAAGTTATGTTTTCCTTCACACGGCCTTTGGTGAAAGAATAGGAAATAAGGTTTGAATTCCCAAAAAAATAGTATCTTATATTAGATTGCTTCGGAAGGGGTTGGGCATGTAATAATTTACTTGTCCTATGTGGTAATTGCTAATAGTATACCTTGTGAAAATTACAGGGTATGAATCAGAGGTTTGATTTTGATATATTGTGTTAATTGAAGGTTAATAATAAGGGGTCTAAAATCTTGTCAGAAATGAAAAAAATGTTTTGGATGTCCCATACTTCAGAGTTGAATCAGAATCCATAAGACATAGGAAAGATTAAACTTTGCCAATTTTCCGAAGTAATTACATGGATCAACTAGAAGATTTGGAAGGAGAATTAGGTAAAAGGAAAAATTACTGTTTGCCTGAGCTATAATTTTTTTAATTATCTTTCACTGTTTTTAAGTTTAGTATTTACTATTTAGCAAGTAAGTGTAATTCCTTTATGTTTCTTATGTTTGGCATGTCAGATTATTTTAAGATCGAATAATTTAACTGTGAATCAAAACTCTATTATAATGTTTTAATTAAAGATATATTTATAATTTATTTATGTATTCAATGCAAATTCCGTTACCTACTAAGTTTTCATCTTCATTAAACTTCCTTTGACACAAAAAAAACTTTGACGAATTGCTGCTTTTACTTGACCTTAGTTACTTTCTGACTGAATTTGGAATTTTAATGTTGAGTTGTCAATCTTATTAGGATGTTAATTTGAAAGTCGAAACATAAATGTGTTAAATGACCCTACTCTCTATAAAACTAGTAATGATATTAAAACTAAGTCTAAAATAATATACATACATTTGAGGTTAACTAACTCATACAACTCATGGCCAATATGTTTTTTGTGGTTTAAATATACATTTGCAAGAAATGATACATTGATTCATTGAATCACATATTCAAGAAATTGCAATAACCCACCACTTTTATAATTCTTCTAAAATATGTATGCAAAACTTGTAATTCTAATATTTTGAACTAAGACATAATATTGTGAAGCCTCTTATAATCGATGATAAGTGATTATCTAAGACCTGTTTTAATTTTTTTTTATATCAATTACAAGGTTGTGATGATTTTAAATTAGTATATAAATGTACTCATTATAATGTCTTCAATTTAATTGTACATTTTTTGAATTTGTGAATTTTTTATTATTTTAAATGTTATTTAGTTGTATAATTCTTTTACATTAATATTAGAATGTTGACCAAGGTTTGGTTTAATCGTACCCAACCCGTTCTGAGGGTACTTTTGGTAAATCAAATACCTACATCGGTTAGGGTTTTGAGAGTACTACATCGGGTCATATGATTAGTCACTAATTTAAAACGTTGGCCATATATGTGTGTTGAGTAATCCTGGATATCACCCCAAATCGCATCACCCTTTTATCACAGGGGTATTTTTGTCCTTTTAAAAACTATAGGGGTACTTCTCGTTTAAACTTTTTGTTCTGTTCTAATTTGGCTTCGATTTTTAAGTAATATACGATAAATTTGCTGAGGCTTTATCGAAAGCAGTTCAAAACATGAAAGTTAGGGATGGTTTTGGTGAAGGTGTAGTTCAGGTAAAGTTATTATTTTACCCTTTGTGATCTATCAATACAAAAATAACATGCTAACTATTTTACACTTTTATTTGTTTATAGGGACCTTTAATAAACGAAGCTGTTGTACAAAAGGTAAGTATTAATCTCTATAATCATTTATGCATATTAAATTTCTTTAAAACACTTCAGTTTTGTTAAAGAACAGGTTAAGAAATTTGTGCAAGATGCTATTTCCAAGGTTAGTCCTTTATTTATACATATAAGGTTTATAATATTGAATTAATAATTTAATAGTTATTCGAATTATATTTAGGGCGCGATGGAAAAAGACATATTTAGGTATTGTGGTGGTGAAGATGGTTTTGTTGAAGTTTCGATATGCGATCAAAATCTTCAATTGGTAGAATAATTAAACTTATCCAATATATATAATTGGAAGTAACTTTTGGCCGGAACTCTTTACGAACCCAAACGAAAACTAATCCTACATAGTAGAAATTAATATATGTATCAATTATGCCTATATGCATCTCAAGTATCAACTTGCTTGCTTCGATTGTTTCTTCTCTGTGGTCTCCCTCTAAATCTCGATCGAAGCCGACCATTATTCCCCAATTTTCTTTGTTGCGATTCTACAATTTTACATTCAGGTGGTCTAATAGGGTACCTTATAATATCATAACAATACGAATAATACGTATATGTTTCTCGAAATTTTTTCATGGCAATTTGACCCTCACGTGTGATAGTTGTGTAGGGTTGTTTGAGAAGTTTAGAGATTCTGTCTGTGCAATTTGTAGAAGGTAATTGTTCAAGAGGATCCACTAAACAACCTTCAAGAACAAGATCTGTAAATTGTGAAACAAATGGTTCGTATTTATAGTCGACTTTGATCTTTCCACCATTAGTTGCCCATGTTGAAGCATCCCATATTGTGCTATATAAAGACATTGGATCTGATGGATAGTCTCCACCCATGGCATCTTTTTGCACAATTTCTCTAATTGGTACCTCATCTACATAGAATCTGCATAGAGTAATATTTATTAATAATTTTTAAATGAATTGTACCCTATATTTATTTCCTTTTGAGTTTATGATATTTTTATATGTAAAATGTAAAACAAATCAACAATGTGTAAGCAATACTTACATGACATTCTTGGGAGTCCATAGAATGCTATAGCGATGAAAATCCGAGGTGGAATCGAACCATAATTCATACCTCTCTTCTCTACCACGAGATACACTCCCTTTGCCGTACATATTGGTCTGAAACCTCCATGGTCTACCATTGACATTACCCAAAAACTCTATGTCCAATTCATCATGCATTCTCTCGAATATGTCTGCGTTTGACATCTAAAGAATCAACATAGAGATACAAAAACAATTTCATTAATTATCAATTCGACTCAACAATTTCTAATTAAATGGATTTTACTTTGAACAATGTTTTAGCTATATTATTTCATGTGAATATCTCGTGTAATCTGTTTCTCCATGCATTATACTACAATAATTTTACGTTTTTGAACATTAACTTTAAATATACTCTAACTCCAGTTTTTCTTTTTTCTAATTTTATTGAAGACTCCTTTAATTTCCAATTCATAACTAATACTAATTTCCTTTCACTTGAAGGAACTACTCACATCCACAAGTCTCAAGTAATAAGCATAAACCATAAGGTCTTCTTCGCATATCATTGAAACTTTTTACTCAAATATGATTTTTGTTTTAATAGGAAAAAATATAATATTGCTATCGTCATGATTTGTATTAAATGTCAAATCATTCTTTCATATGATACGCATGATTTTTGTCAATTTTTTTTTTTTTATTAATACAACAAAACAAAACAAAAGAATTAGAAAGATTGGTAACAAAAACCAGTCACCACTAATTAAACATGTAGCCAAATAATTAAACTTATCCAATAAATTAAACATAAACCAGTCACCACTAATGTCCAGCCGTTGTCGTGATGATAAAATAAATAATTTATTTATTAATTATAATAAATTTAAATCATAAAAAGATATTTTAGAAAAGAAAATTAGTAGTTGTCTGAATTTAAAAAAATATATGTTAAATGAGGCCTATAATAAAAATTAAAATATTACATAGCCTAATCTTAAAAGAAATATATGTATTTAGCCTTAAAAATAAAATTATCCTATAAATAAATGGTATAAAGTTAAATAATATATATCATTATTTTTTCTAATTATGGTCTTTGGGAGGATAAATGTGGACAAAATATTATTTATTTCCTTTTATTCTCAATACCAAATGAATAGCATGAATTCATTTTCTTTCCTTTGTCAGATTTTTATTTTCCTTAACTATGTATCATATGAAATAAAATATAATTCTATCATCTTTTTTCTACATTAGTAGTCTTTGTATATTTAATTTGTTTGAAAATGATTTTTTACAAAAAAATACTTAAAATGCCTTTAATTTTTAAAAGTGTTTTAAAACTGAAAAATATTTTTAAAATAAATTTTTAAGAAAAATATTTAATTTCTTAAATGTTTTAATTCTATTCTAAAAATATTTTTTTACTCTAAAATAAGTATTTTCTAAATTACTCCTTTTGTGCGGTTCAAATATGAACCTACTTATAAAATAAATGGACCTAATTAAGTTTTCCATTATTAATCACTTTCTTTAATTTAGGTAATAAAGTTAGTTTATATTTTAGGTCTTTAAGAAGATTGAATACCTTAATGATATTAACATGTGACAGAAATTTTTTCATGTATTCTGTTAAAGTAATTCTTTTTGACAGAAAATCATTTTAGTTCCTCATTCTTTTCTTAGAAGTGATAATTTTAGAGGATTGAAACCATGTAAAATAATTAGTTTAAGGTAAATTAAGAGAATGACAATCTTTCACCTTCCTTCTCCCTCTTCATACGGGACTATACATATCTTATTTCGGTTTTGCTTATAAAGTCTTCCGAAGAAAAGAAATAGATTGTTGAGGAGAGAGAAAGCATGCAACAAAACATCAAAATAATATGGATTTTCGTCTTTATCCTTTTTCTTTTTTACTTACAAAGCCCTTTTCTCTCATATTCTTAGCTATCTTTGTATTCATCGCCCACATTAACAAAACAACCTTAGCAGCTTTTAATCTCACCACCCTCACATTTGAACAAGGTTTCTCTCCCCTCTTTAGTGATTTCAATATCAAACGATCTCCAGATGATAAAACCATTAACCTTCATCTCAACCAATTGTCAGGTAAGATTCCGCTAATTGGGTTTTCATATCAAAGATAAATTATTGGTTTAAGAATTACTAAATTATTAACATGGAATGAATTTATCGATTGTAAATTTGTGTTTTATTTCCAGGCTCTGGCATTATATCCAGTAATTATTATCATTATGGATTCTTCAGCGCTAACGTAAAGTTGCCTGCTAATGAATCTGCTGGCATTTGTGTTGCATTATATGTAAGTGTTTTCAACCAATAAAAAAATCATTATACGTTATTGGTGTTTCAAGTCAAAATATTTGTCACTTATGGGATGTATAATACGTAGCCTGTGTTTCAAAAGTAGCAAACATCATTAAGCCTTCTACAAAAATTATATTTTGGATGAATTAATACATATGATGTCTAAATCTGTACATTTGTCAATAAATTAGATGAGCATATATCACACAATTAAGTCATAGTTAAATGGATTAGCACTAATATCGTTTCTCTATTATGAGTTGAGTTGTATTCTAATGTTTTTAGTGGTAGTATAACAAATACTCAATTCCACATTAGGTCACTTTGGTGATATTTATCTTTAAATATTTCATGCTTTATAGGCTTTTTTTAATCTTGGTTTAAATTCTAAAAATTGTTTATTGGATAAAAGGAATTTGTGCATATAGAAAAAAATGACTTTCTGTGTTCAAGATTTTATTATTTAGAATTTCCATCTTTGGATTGTAGCAATCTTGTTGAAAGGTATAAGAAGATTGTGGATTTGGATGAGTGGTGTACGGCTTACTGAGTGATGAGTGGTGACTGGTTTTTGTTACCAATCTTTCTAATTCTTTTGTTTTGTTTTGTTGTATTAATAAAAAAAAAATTGACAAAAATCATGCGTATCATATGAAAGAATGATTTGACATTTAATACAAATCATGACGATAGCAATGTTATATTTTTTCCTATTAAAACAAAAATCATATCTGATTAAAAAGTTTCAATGATATGCGAAGAAGACCTTATGGTTTATGCTTATTACTTGAGACTTGTGGATGTGAGTAGTTCCTTCAAGTGAAAGGAAATAAGTATTAGTTATGAATTGGAAATTAAAGGAGTTTTCAATAAAATTAGAAAAAAGAAAAACAGGAGTTAGAGTATATTTAAAGTTAATGTTCAAAAACGTAAAATTATTGTAGTATTATGCATGGAGAAACAGATTACACGAGATATTCACATGAAATAATATAGCTAAAACATTGTTCAAAGTAAAATCCATTTAATTAGAAATTGTTGAGTCGAATTGATAATTAATGAAATTGTTTTTGTATCTCTATGTTGATTCTTTAGATGTCAAACGCAGACATATTCGAGAGAATGCATGATGAATTGGACATAGAGTTTTTGGGTAATGTCAATGGTAGACCATGGAGGTTTCAGACCAATATGTACGGCAAAGGGAGTGTATCTCGTGGTAGAGAAGAGAGGTATGAATTATGGTTCGATCCCACCTCGGATTTTCATCGCTATAGCATTCTATGGACTCCCAAGAATGTCATGTAAGTATTGCTTACACATTGTTGATTTGTTTTACATTTTACATATAAAAATATCATAAACTCAAAAGGAAATAAATATAGGGAACAATTCATTTGAAAAATTATTAATAAATGTTACTCTATGCAGATTCTATGTAGATGAGGTACCAATTAGAGAAATTGTGCAAAACGATGTCATGGGTGGAGACTATCCATCAAATCCAATGTCTTTATATAGTACAATATGGGATGCTTCAACATGGGCAACTAATGGTGGAAAGATCAAAGTCGACTATAAATACGAACCATTTGTTTCACAATTTACAGATCTTGTTCTTGAAGGTTGTTTAGTAGATCCTCTTGAACAACTACCTTCTACAAATTGCACAGACAGAATCTCTAAACTTCTCAAACAACCCTACACAACTATCACACGTGAGGGTCAAATTGCCATGAAAAAATTTCGAGAAACATATATGTATTATTCGTATTGTTATGATATTATAAGGTACCCTATTAGACCACCTGAATGTAAAATTGTAGAATCGCAACAAAGAAAATTGGGGAATAATGGTCGGCTTCGATCGAGATTTAGAGGGAGATTTAGAGGGAGACCACGGAGAAGAACCAATCGAAGCAAGGAAGTTGATACTTGAGATGCATATAGGCATAAATGATACATATATTAATTTCTACTATGTAGGATTAGTTTTCGTTTGGGTTTGTAAAGAGTTCCGGCCAAAAGTTACTTCCAATTATATATATTGGATAAGTTTAATTATTCTACCAATTGAAGATTTTGATCACTGTGGAAAAAGCTTTTGCAAAATAATTCTGTTAAAAAAGCTTCAGGGACCATTTCGGATTTCTCAAAATTCAGGAACAATCTGTACTTCTCTGAAACTTCACGGATAATTCTAAATTTAACAGAAAATTCTGGGGCCAATGCAATATTACCTAAAACTTTAGGGGAAATTTAAAATTACCAGCTACTGAAGGGGCGATTTCGAAGCTTCCTTATACCTCAAGGACTTACTTGAAAAGTTCAGAATCTTTGGGGACCTGCTCGCAATTGCAAAATTCTGCAGGGTTCATTTCGAAAATTCCAGTTTCTTCAGGGGCTCTTCTGCAATCTTTGGAAAATAAGGGGACTTCAAAGGCAAACAAAAACACAACAGCTCCTGAATTTCTTGCTAATAATTCTACAGCAGCAGATTTGAGTTACAATATGTCAGCTATTGTGAATGCAAAATCAAACACTACAACCCCTATTCTGTTCTCTAAAAAACCTTTAATAATTCAAAGGAAATCCATGTGCTTTTATTAAAAGATATAGCTGCTACAAATCAACCTAAGGAAGGCCTGAAAGAACACAGTATTTAACCGAAAGAATTTCGGGACAAGCGCTTTTAATTGGTTAATTTTGTTCAAAAAATACTAGCTTAGAGGAGCCTATTTCAAACCCAAATCACATCTGATTTACATGTGATGATACCCGTTCTTGGACACCAACTTTAGCTTGGGAAATTCAACATAACAGACCACCCATCGTACTCAAGGGATCAATATAAAACGCGGGATTATGCTACTTTTCACTCCAAAGAAATTAATTAGTTTGTGCTGTTTTTGAGTCTGCTTGTATGCCATGTTTTGTGCCCTCATCTCCCCTTTATGGGATTTAGTGGGTTTCTCTTTGATGTTCATTGATTTTTACTTGAAAAATCTAGATGAGGGTAGTACCACACAGGGTAGCCTTTTTTATTGTACCGGTTCCACCGGATTGTACAGTTTATTGTCGCTTTTCATTGCCTTTTTAATATTATTATTCTTTTGACTGTTATTAATATTATTATTCACCTGACTTAAAAAAAAAGTAATACAAAGTTATTCACCCGACCAAAAAAAAAAGTAATACAACATTAATATAATAGATTGTTCAACATTTGAAGCACCATAGTAACCTAAAGATTCATCATCATTATTTATTTAACACAATTTGCAAAAATGTAGATGTAACTACAAATAGAAGTTTATAGTAATGAGAGAGGATTAGACGATTAATAAGTTAGGAATTGTTTTTAAAAAGAATTAAAAGAGCAGTGCAGTTGTCTTTGCATCTACGCTCACGAACAGCTTCTCTAACAAGGCGCCGTGCCACTGAAGTAACAGACAACCCCTCCTATCAATTAAATCAACCTATTAAAACAAATAGATTATCGAACCATTCACTACAAAACTTTTTCTTCTTTAATATAACAACTACAAACAAACCTTTAACAACTTTTCAACAAATTCAACAGCATCACTTGGACCAAAAACCTACACACACAAATCAACTTATACTTCACTTAATAGTCATCATGAAACAAATTGAATAAAGAATGACGGATTTACCCCCCACAATCCATCACACCCAAGAATGATAAAATGATCTCTAAGTGTAAGATCAAATGAATGAATATCTGGAGTTGCAACTACACCAATCTGCATATTATCTACACTTTTCAGATATAATAATACAAATGCATTCAATAATTATTAGGTGAAAATATAATAATATACTATCAAAACAACAACATATGAAGAGGAAGAGGAAGATTAAAAAAGACCTTCTTAAAGGGACGATCACCAAAGGCTCTGGAAACTTCAAGTCGACCTTGTACTCTCCCATTTGAACTTACAGATCCTCCAGCCTATGTAAACAATCAAAGTATATACATTAGATTGTTTAAGACTAAATTATTATTCCAAAAGGTGATGTCACCTTTTGAATTCTTGCCCTTTCTTGTGGAAATATTGGTTTATGCTCCCTTGTCAAAACAATTGCCTTTAATGTACTCGATGCATCATCTGCTTCACGTGCTACCACTGCCTTTGCATCTCCAATATTAGCAACAAACACCTTTTCAAAATTAATAACTGTTAATAAATTGCATATTTAAGCCAAATATAAAAGAGAAACAAGAAATAGAAAAGTTAGTTTACCTTGTGATCTAATACCCACACACATACAGCTGTAGCACCATCTTGCCATCCCCCTAGCATAATTTATATAAAACAAGCAGAACAGGTCAATGCAAGTTCTTAATAGCCTATATTAAAACACTAACTCTATATTTCTTTTTTCGAATTTTCCAAGTGGCAGTTTGATCAAAAATCAAGTTATACTATAATGTAGTACACGAATTACCTGTTGTGCTTTCTCGTAGAAGAGACTCATCAGTTTTTCGGAATCCTGAAATACACAATAATTAATAAATTAAATATAAACAGCTTGTGACGCAAAAATACAAAAATAATAGTATAATGATAAGCACACCTTCAAGTATTGCCTTCTTTGCAGCTTTTATATCCAACTGCATATTTTATTAAACATTGAAATGATGAGAAAGTGAAGTAGAGATATAACATTATAAAGAAATATTATTAAAATAAAAAATGAGATTCCTTTTTTAAAAGGAAAATAATAAACAGACCAACTCACGTGGTAAGCCTGCTGAAAGAACGTTTGTATGCAAATGTTTTTGTGAATATTCTGCTGCTAATCGTCCTCCATGTCCATCATATACCGCAAAATGTGCACACCTATTTAATTCACACACATATCAGGCTTATTGCACTATTGGTCCCTATGACTTTTTATTATGCAAAATATACCCGGTCTTTTAAAAAGTAGTAAAATATCTACATAATTCCAAAAGTAGAAAACATAGACCCTGTGTACCACGTATTATCAGTAAATATATCGGATATTATTTTGTTTTAAACTTGTTGACCCTTTGTATAAATCATTATAACTGAGGGTGATTGATTAACTGGTTCATGAGTTATGCGAAATTGGAAAGTATACCCTTGTGTTTTTAAATGTAGAAAAATATACCCCAATGTTATACACTAACACTGCAAAATAATTCCTCCCAAGGGGTATATTTGCTTTTACAACAAATACATAAATATATTTGGTTACTTTGCATAACAGAGGGACCAATGGTGCAATTTACACTTTCTATTACTAAATGTGCAGCCTATCAAATCTCAAATACTCAGTAATTTAAAATCAACTACATTTACATTACATACCTAAAGCCAATATATATGCTAAAGCTTCTTCAACCTTTATTCAAATCATATATAGCAAAATGCTGACACCTTTTTAACACAAAGATTATTATCTTATATTAGCAGCTAACTAACTTTAATCAATTTGAACTTGAATTTTTCCGGGGAATCCTAAGGAAAATGCTCAGACCTAATTAGCTTCATATACATACACAAACCCACAAACTAACTAATTTTAATTAATTTGAACCTCAATTTTCCGGGAAATTCTAAGGAAGCGTCGAGAAGAACAACCCAAACATCCTCCATTGAATGTCTGCAGCCTTTATCCTCCGCTGCATCGGCTTCGATTAAACGGAGCTTATAGAAGCTGAAGCTTCATTTGAATTTATGTTATCATTTACAGTTACAGTAGTTTTGTTATGAATATTCGGCTCATCGGGAATCGTAGTTTCCGGTTGAAGGTCATAATCAGCTTCGGTTTTGGATTTCTTCGGAACGGAATCGGAATCAGAACCAGTGATCTCTTCGGCTTGGCGCTTAGTGACGTTTGGTTGAACGTTTACTGGCATTGGAAGGTGGAACAGAATTATGAGCTGGTTTTGGTTTTTGAGTGAAAGAAAAAAAAAATGAAAGTGGTCTGCAAGATTTTAGAAAGAAAAAAAAAAGGATAAAAGTGTAAAATACCAAATATTCCCAATGCTATGACTAAAGGTCCAAAAGACCCTCTAACTTTTTAAATGGACAAATATCCGGACAATTCACGCTTTATTTTTATCTTTTTTAGATAAACGATTTCATTAGAATATAGGAAAAATTGTACAAAGCTAACCTACTAGACTCATTCTGGAAGGTGCAATTTGGCTTCTAATTTTATTATTGGAACGGTTGAGATAGAAAATGACTGTATGAATGTGATTAAACAAACTAAGCTTCGTAATAAATTTTTTGTAAACTAAGGTGTTGGTTTGTAATATTCTTTTGTGTAAGACAAACTATAAACTCAAGATCTTTTATGTGAGGAGATCATGTAATATGACAGTTGATTGGGTGGCTAAACAAGAACTTAAAGGCTCTTTGTTTAGTGTTTAGAACTGCTTTCCACCCTCCCAATTAGCCACATTGTTAGAGAATGATTTTTATCCTATGGTTAACTGAACTTATGTTTATTTTAATATACTTTGCATTCGACCAAAAAAAAACACCTACTAGACTCGAAAGCTTAGGTAGTTATTATCTATTTGTTAATCTAATTGTTTCATATTTTCTACATATAGTTATCATTAACAATGGTGAGTTATCATATTTAATAAATTCATTCGAGATATTTGTCCCTAATAAAACTAGATTTTTGACCTTTTTTAAAATATGATAATATATAATATTTTATTTTGTTAAAATATAAATCTTATATAATGATTTTTTCTTAAACCTTCTAATGATTTGAATTTAGTAGAAACGCCAATAATATGGCATCATGCTCCACTCTAGAGGTCCTAGGTTCTACTCCATGCCCAAAATATTTAATAAGCACTACTATCTTTGTTAATTGCACTATGAATTACCATATTTTGCAAAATACACTATAGGTCACTTTACTTTGCAATAATTACACTATAGGTCCCTATCTTATGCAAAATAAGTCGTACAATAATTTCAATTACACAATCTGAAAATTTGGGGGGACCACGCCTCCCAAATATACACATAGTTTCGTCCTTGGTGTTATTCATCAATTGCATGACTAGAATGATATATTTTGTTGGAACAAAAGTACGCAACATATAAAAGCTTGATGGCAGTGGTATTGAGAGAGCTTTGAAGAGTCTTTTGTATCATGTACAGTGCGAAAAATATAAGAGAGTATTTACTTCTTTGATTACAAATCTGAGTTACATATATCAAGCAAACTAACGCTCATAACCATCTAACACCAGCTTTCACCTAAGACGTATGTAAGACGATCAAGTAATATGTTAAGGTTATGAGGGATATATGGATGTTCTTGATCCAATAATAAGAGGGCATCCCTTAAGATTGGCCTAAGAGTCCATCTATAAATCTAGTTACTTATGAAGACAAAAGTCCCTTCTATTCTATAAATACATATTTGCAATTCTTTTTGATGCCATGAAATGAATAATTATTTGTATGTATAAGATTATAAGGATCAACTATTTATAACAGGATCATCGCTCCCAATATAGCGCGCCCATAGGAGAACACATAATACAGCTGTATGTAAGATCGGATACATAACTTTTTCCTCAATAAGGATTATATCATACTTCTACATTTTATTGGGGTTCAAGACTAATTTCTATATATATGTGTGTGTGTCGAAACCACTAAAATAAAATTATGCTTCACAGAGCTAATAGGGGCTGAAGCCCCTGAGTTTGGTTGATTCAGTGAGTGTAATATATTTTACCCCAAACTACAATTAATGTGTATCATGTATCATATCCAAATGATAAATATACAAGACAAAGCAGAAATATAATGTGAACAGATAAAATTGCATAATAAAAATATAAAAACAAATACTTAAAATTCCACAATTAAGTTAAAATATCAAGTAACATGGGCAGTTAAATTCTGGATATTCTCTTAAAGACAGATGTATAACTGTTTCAGAAACATATGAATGATAAATACTTGTATATTCAGTTTATATTTCCTCAACACTTAAATGAGAAAACTATTTTATCAATTTTATATCAACTCCTGAAATTCAGCACTCATGTTAAGTAGACTTCTTCTTTTGGGTTCATAATTGAGGACAAGTTGTTCAACGGAACCAAGCTGTCGGCATAACATTCAGCGTAAAATTGACGGTGATCTTCCATATCACCGTGATTTTTCATTACTTCAGTGAGTTTTTTCATCTCTTTACTGTGATTTTTCATCTCTTTAGTTTGATGGACTTTTCCTGTATTAACATTGTAAACCATGATTTGTGTTTTCGTACAAAACACCAATAAGTCTCTGCTTCGCAACCAGCCAAGTGGCTTAATGTAGATAGGTAAATGTTTTTGATCCTTTACATTAAAATTAAGCATCTTCTCCCATTGTTCATCTCCAGTTTCTGAATCTTTCAGCAACCAAAACTCACACAAATAGTTATTTCTTGACCACATGCAAACAGAACTCTCCATTGCAATAAGACCAGAAGAACGAGTACCTAATTTGTACTCAAAAGGAATAGGAATCTCCTTAAAAGTTTCAGTTTCGATGTCAAAACAAAGGATTATTGGGAAAAACTGAAAATACCAATACACGCAACCTCTTAGAGTAAGAGACGAGCATGCAATGCTCATGACTAGCTTAGCATTTTGACTTAAATGACTTAAATCAACATCTCTCCATTCCTTATCAACACCTACACTTAATATTGAACATCTCAATTGGCAGCTTGGGTAATGGATCACTTTGTATACCCTAGAAGTAGCGGCATATGCTAAACAGCAATTATATCTATCAAAGTAGTCTTTGGGAAATAGAGGGAGGGCCAAATACTGTTTTGTAAGAGGATTTACCACAATAGTGGGGCACTTTGAAGTGCGACCAACTAGTAAAAGTAAACCATTACAACTCGCACAAACCCTTTTACCAAATGGAATGTTTACATCTTTCACCTCAAGAACACGACCTCGACCACCCTGGTCTGACCATAGTTTAACAACATACGCAGTGATGCCCTTATGGCGGATTAATAGACCTTTGGAAGTTGAGTCCTTTTTGAGGTTGAGGTGTGAAGAAATAAAAAGAGGAGATTGGATTATGTTAAACCACTGTTTACAAACCAACCTCATGACATTGTAAAGAATGTCAGCAGGAAGGCAAAGGAGAATAGTAAAAAAGACATCATCGGGAAGACAATAATCTACCTCACTCTTCTTCCTCTTGGGATTACTAAGACCATTACAAGAACCACCAATCTGTTATTACAAAAACTAGGTTAAAAGAATCACATACAAAAAAAAAAAAAAAATTACGTATCACATACAAATTTAACAATGGCTAACAAGCATAATTGAGTCATTAATTTATAATTGTATTGCAATTTTTATAAGAACAATTTGAATAATTATTTCAAAATCCAAAAAAATCAAAGTTGTGTATGAATATGATGAAAGAAACAAGACCTCGGAGTTGCATACCTTTCTCTTATTACAGTCCATATTAACCAAAGGTGGAGGTTATAGAGAGGCGTGTATTGTTTGACAAAAAGAAAGAGTGATTAGTAATCTCCTTTTTCCTATTATTTAATGCCTAATTTAGCGGATATTTTGGTTAAACTTTTAACGAATTTAATGGGTTCAATTTTTGATCGACTTGTTTAAGTTATCTTTTTCAAAAGAGTAATTATAGATATCACCAAAAATTATACTACCAAAATACCATAAATTGATTGGTTACAAATCTTTAATTAAATCAGATAAATTAATTAAAGATTTGTAACCAACCAACTCACACCATGTCATTAGGTGGTACTTAGTTGGTATGATTTTGGATAGTATATATATATTTATTCTTTTAAAAAAATATACAGTAGATACAATTAGGGATGTCAATGGGGCACGGGTTTGTGGGTACCCGCCCCACCTCACTTTAAACGGGGCGGGTTTTAAGGTACTAAGCGGGGCTTGGGGCGGGTTGTGGGGGTGGATTTTCAAAACCCGCACGAGACGGGGCGGGTTGTGGGGATAAGTATTCCCCACCCCGCAAACCCTCCCCGCATGTATATAATATATAATTAATATACTTCATTTATAATGTATATTTAAATTTCTATAATTATTCAAATCAAAGTGCAACTCCAAGGACAGAATTTGTTTAAAAATCAAAATACAAATGCAAATTCTGAAGAATTGAATATTTGAGAGTTTAAAAATAAAAAGATTTGTAGTAATAAAAAAATTTGAACGATCAATTTGAAACCCGCGGGTAGAACCCATACCCCGCGGGGAATAAATGAGTGGGGCGGGGCGGGGTGTGGGGAAGAAAAACGCGGGGGCGGGGCGGGGCGTGGGGCTTCTATTTTTTCGTGGGGCGGGGTGCGGGGATAGGTAAACCCGCCCCAAACCCGCCCCATTGACATCCCTAGATACAATATAGTTTTCCTTTACTTTGGCTCATAAAAGTTAGTACAATTCAAATTTTATACAATTTTTTACATTAAAAAAAATTAATATCATAATGTAAATTATCCTTTCACGAAGATAAAATCTATAATTATTCTAGCGATTATTATATTTTACTGTCACAAATAAGGTATGTCATCAATTTTTATATAAACAAAATAAAACTGAGTTGAAATAGTTTTTTGATATATAAAAAAAAAACCTTTCACCTATTATTGACATATGGTAGGCACAAAAGAATTATAATGTTATTCTAATATAATTTTTAGATATGTGAAAAAGTTACTAGGTTACTGTTTATAGTTAGTAAGTACTAGTAATAGTATTTGACTGACACTTTGATAACATATTCTCAAAAGTATATTATAAAAAAGAAAGTGAAAATTGGATTAGAAAGAGACCAGTTGATTCCTAACCCGTTACCAGATTCTCATAGCGTCTTAATTAGATCGAATTTAGAAACTGATGATCAGTTAACTGGAAACAGGTTTCACCTAAAACTTCTAACTAGTAATCCTTCCTTTTCATTTCTATTTTTAGAAATATGTCAAATACAAATGTTGAAACTCAAAAGATAAGATCCTTAATCTTTCGTATAAGATGTTGAACTTTCCAGTAAATTTCAGATGTGTTTTTTAGGCCTTAAGTAACACCGAGGCAGTCAGTGTGAATCGTAATACTCCTATCCCTAATGGAAACTACTTTATTACAAGCTAAGAGTGTCGCAACAGTTTCCTCTTCAATAACCGACCTACACCAAATTTTGTTCTCCTTTCAGCTAAGTGTGACCTAATCCTTATCAAAATTGATTTTAGCAATCCCTGGAATTTTCAGTCTCTCTTGAAAGAGGCGTCAAAGAAAAAATTGATGTCAAAGTTTACCAATTTTGAGTCATGTGATACACATGTCTATCAATCAATCACCAGAAGCTTGTTTTCCATTCATGCCCATTGGTGGCTCGTATGGTGTGATAAAATAATGATAATAAAATATAAGAACTATCACCCTAACCAATCACGTTACTCACTGCAAGTATCACAAATCGTATGCAAGTTTTAATATTAAGTAAGATTCGTTCACAAGGACTTAGTGTGTTATACGTATGAATTAGAAGAAATCATAGTAAGAAATAGTTTGTGGAATAAAAAGACAATAAAATAAATATGAATAATTAGAGAGCGAATGATTAAACTAATAACTAATGCAAATAAAATAAAGATGTAAGAATAAGATGATAGATATAGCCCAGGCTTGCGTGTATGCACTTAGCCTTCTATTTCTTCTACTAGTTATAAGGGTGACTAAAGATCTTAAAGTTAGTAACCAGGATTTTATATTCGTCCTAACCCCTTTCCGGGTGGACTTAGGTGGCGACCTAACAATTACCAAGGGACTTGAGTAAGGGGACCCTACATAATGATTGGTGGTTGATCTCAAACCCTAATGACAATCTAGTTAGGAAAGCCCGTCAAGATCACTACCGCAAACTAGACGTTTATGTGGTGTTTCAACAATTAGACACCCATTCTGGTGACCATCCAACTGCTATTAATGAGGTAGTCTATACTCGCGCATTAGCGAGAACTACGGCCAATATATCAAAGCACATAAAACAAATATAAAGGTTAAGAAGCTCAATCGATTTAAAAAGGTTTTTCCCGATAAAACTTAGATTGGAGAAAATAGAATTCAAAGATTATACATATGCAAAACCCAAATTATGAGAAAATTAGTTTATGCTGGAAAGAAATAAACTAAAATAAAGATACATACTGTCTACTTGCTTCTCTGGATGTTGTTACTTGATAATATGGACTAATAATTAAGCAAGGACCAAGCTATGGCTTACAATTGAGAAATGACATGTTTACAATGATAAAAGGGTGTATTTATAGGTGTTTTCTAACCCTAGTTTGAAATCTTGGAGCGGAAGGCACGTAATTGGAGTCTGAGTCCAATTCAAATTCGTTTCCTAATATATATGACATAAATAACACTGATCACTGTTTTGGTCATATCTCCTTCGTTACTGGGCTAAATTTCGTCCAATTTATATCAGAACGAACTCAGCTAATAGATCTATTTAACCCATTAAAAACTCGTCCAAAACCGTAGCCGATTTGAAGTTATCTTCACTTTAGTGGACGTAGCTGCAGAATTGGCAGATTTATTTGGCAGTTTTTCTTTTCCTAATTCAACTTTCTTTCCTTTTATCACATGATTTCTCCTAAATATTCCTTCCTAAACTCCTTAGAGTTGATTTGGCATCTAATTATATTTCATAAACCTTAAGAGTTTCACATTAACACATATTAACCAAATATGCTTGAAAGGTAATAAATCATCAAATCAAGACATGAATTAAGAAATTATCTAATAACAAGAAAAAAATTCTTTAACAATTAATTAAATACACCTAAAATGATATCTCGAACTTCCATTAATATATCAAAAATATGGAGACATCAAGACTGCCAACTCAAAGTTGTATCGTCCTGATACAATAAAGAATAAGAACATATGGAAGTCTCTAAATATACACCTAAGTTAATTAAGCACAATGAGAAGGAGATAGCAGAATATAGATAATAGACTCAAAGCAACTACTCGGAAAATTTCATGTAATAATATTTACAAACTAAATCACTTGTACACTTATCATACAAACGATCAACACGGTTCAAATTTATGATCGGATTAGTTTTGCAATGCACGAAGGAGAGGTTTATCACTTAGTTTAACATGGAGGCTATAGATTGTTCACCGAGCCTAACTAGTATCTAATGATCTATCTAACTACTCTCTAATGGTTCAATTATCTCTAGATCACATAGCAAACAATCATAAAATGGTCCCTATGACTTTATAAAACGATATGATCATATATTTGGATAATTTAGAGTGAGCTTTTGGCTGTCTCCTCACTAGCCATCAACTAATCGCCCTAGAGGTTGAGTTACTCTCATAAAATATTCTCACTCAACCCAATGATTGATGCACTAATTAGCATCCCAATAACCCAATATAAAGCATAAAGATGATCACATAAAAATTCCACTTTGCCCGTCCAAATCATATATTCTTTCTTTTTCATATTTTTTTTTATTTTGTAATATAGCTATGACTCTCTTTTTGATGTGAGATATCATGATATTTCTTTTTCACATATTTTTCTTTATATAAAATTTTTCATTTACTTTTACCCCGGCAACGGGTTACAATATAAAATAGTGAATCATCATCAATATAGAACATAATACATAAGCTCAAAATACCCAACCTAATAATATTTCGCATAATGGTGAACCCACCACCCCAAACTCAATCTCTAAAATGACTGTCTATGCATCACGATTCGAGTGCCGTCATATGAAAAAGTCCTAAAATCTAAAGGGTATGTCTTATAAAATTGCTAAATAAAGAGGATTTAGAAAGGCTAAAAGAGGCTGTGAAGGATATAAATATAATAGTTGGATAGTAAGCTAAAAAGGAAATAAGGGGATTATCAAAGAACCGCCTTAATCATTTTCTAAACTATGCAATTTCGTTACTTTCTCACCTTCAGTCTGTTCATTAAATGGGTTTATCAACTAGCTCGGATTTCACGGCCTACATGCCCCTCAAGGAGTCTTAAGATCAAACATATTTCTACCGCGTTGCTTACTAATCTTTTTTCTTTACTATCAATGTATGTTTCCTGTTCATAGTCAAAGCATATAAATAATTAGCTCATTAACATATTACTTTCTATCATTAACTTACTAAGTTTAATATTTCAAGTTATCAAACATACTCCACATCTAATCCCATGTATCAAAAAAATTAATTTCTTTCTAAAAACAGTATAATCACATAAAAATGAAGATGAGAGACAACGAATCCACACACCCCAACTCAAAAATGACTCGTGTCCCCATGACTCAAAAAGACTCCATAAAGAAATTAAAAACAAGCAAATATTACATATACATAAATGATAATGAAGAAAGAGAACATACTCTCGAGGCTATTGCCTCGCTTTATCAACAACCAAGATAGGATTTGATGGATCTTTCGGGATATCGCACTTTAATTGCTCAAGGAGTGTCATGATGTGTATTTGATTAGCCTTGATTTGTGCCACATATTCTTCCAAGAAGGTTTGAGATGCTTCAACTTTATTTAATCGCTCTTCTACCCTTTCTCGCCAAATAAGATCCTCTTCTTTTGATTCCCTCTCTCTCTCTCTCTCTCTCTCTCTCTCTCTCTCTCTCTCTCTCTCTCTCTCTCTCGAGAGAGAGAGAGAGAGAGAGAGAGAGAGAGAGAGAGAGAGAGAGAGAGATTTATTCTTGTGGAGGCTTCTTAAATCCTGCTCCTCTTAAGATTGTCTTTATCCAAGTGTTATTGACATTGTTACTTACTTTATACATCAATTTCTCTTTTCACCCCAAACCACATTCGCTTTTCGTACTAGGTACGCGATCATAGTTGGATATATCACATTAAATAGCGAAAGTGGAGAGACCGAAATTCGCATCACCTCCTGAAAGATCAACTGTGCCACATCTACTTATTCCCGTCTTAAAACACAATTCAAAAAGATGGTGTTTCTCTTAGTTACATCCGAAGTTCGCGTGTTTCCAAAGGCGTTTGGTGTGAGGACATTGTGCCAAATTCTCGTATCAGGTGGAGATATTTGTAAGGCCAGGGTGCCTTCACTTCTCCCTTGTGTGATTGCATTTTTTTATAAATCTAATACATGCTCAAAAAGTTGATTCCAATCAAAAGTCTTGATATTTTCCACCGCTTCTCTATACTTACATGGTCCAACTAATTTCTTGAACGGGAAGTGGTTTCTAATCTCTTCAACTGTAGAAGGAACTAAATTTCCTCTAACTGAGACACGACCTTCACTATCTCGGCTAAAGAGGCCTAGATAGAACTCGGAAACTAACTACATACATAAACTTGAACGTCACATCATGAATGTAGTCCAACCCAATCTCTCTCCCATCTCTAGAAATCTCTTGTAATCGCCTTCTCCAACTTCTTTCCCAAATATCCTCTCATGAGCAAAAGGTAAGTCCGTTAGATGTGTTTTTTGCGAAAGCTAACCAGGCCTTTGAAGCTTCATTCATCTCGGGTATAGGAATATCGATTTGTAGAGGTTGTGGTGTCTTCTCCTTGAAAGTTGTAAATGATTTTCTCTTTGATTTCACCACAACTAGCTTTTCTCTACTTTCTTGACTTGTTTTACCCTTTTTCTTTGTACTAGAACTTGCACCTTTCTCAATCCTTTTCTTCTCAACAATACACAATACCTTACTTTGATTCTTCTTCATCTCCCTAACCCTAGATAATGTTTATGTTCTTTTTGTCATCTCAATTGACCTCCAACTCAAAGCTTTGAACACTCTTGAAATTTTTACCCCTTGATTTTGGGTCGAGAAAGTGTTGTTTGGGTTAGGAAAGGTATGTAGATTATGAATTTCTATATGGGTGTGATGAATTCTTGCTTGATTGGTATGAGTTTAAGAGAGTGTTAGAAAAGATATAGAAATTTTGGCTTTTGATTCTTGGATTCTAGGTGTTTTTATTTGAATTGGGTGGTTGAATCTTCTTTATAATGATGTACGGAAGGATTTGGATGTGAATTTACAGTGATTTGGTAGTGTATTGATGTAGTGTAGGTCTGTAGAAGGTTCAATGGAGTTGGGAAGATTTGGGGAAGAAAAAGAGGCTTATTCGTAGGGATAATTAACCTAATTCTCCTTTAATCCTTTTGTCTGTCGGTGCCGTGCGGTGCACTGTAGGTGAAGTCCGGTGTACCGCGGAAGTGTTATGTCTCCCCCTTTGTCACGGTTGGTCAATACGGTTTCCCTTGTGGAGTCGCGCAGCTGGACTGAAATTCTGAACCGTCGGGACGGTTTTTCTTCGTGCGGAGAAATTCATTAATCTATTATCATTTTTTTAAATTAATTTATCTTTTTTTGCTACATGGATGATCCGGGTTAGTTTGCGCGCACCCAACTAATCTCATGGAGATATACATGTCTCCCTATGTATATTCTCATGGTAAATCAGAATTAGGTTACCCATGTTCATGGAAGGGTTCGAGTCTTGTATCTCTCACTTTACACCCGTTGGGGAGGAGATTCCGAGCATGAACCTATCAATTTATCTTTTTTTTTTTATTATAGAACTCCAAATTATACCTATTACAATGAGAAAAATTCATTAATTTCACGATAAATACCTCCCTATAATAAATACAATGAGTAGCATTTATATTTTCTTTTATTTCCAGCATATAAAGAATAATCTATATAATATATAAAAAAAAATTAAATGTGTCATGTTGTATTTGACTTTTGCCATGAATCATCTTATTTTTTTATATTTGTCACTATTGATCTTCTTTTAATATATTATATAGATATATCGAGTATTTTTACATGTGTTATTTATTATATTTTTTTTTCAAAAATTTGTAATATAAATTATTTTTTCAAGGTAGCACATTATAATTTAATTTTATTTTTATATTTTTTTTTATATAATTTCATGTTAAATTGTATTTCCTTGTATCGTACGAGATCCAAAACTAGGTAACCAAAAAGCACCTGATCGCCCAAACCTTCACGGTCAGGTATGAACTACTATCACCTAGTCCCATGCACTTTCCAATCATTTGCTTGCTACTAATCACATTCAAGCTATTAGAAGGATGTTTTATGGCTATTAAAATAGATCTTGCCAAAGCTTACGATAAGATCAGATGGGAGTTTATTGAGGATACGATTAATCATTTCAGCTTCCCGGATACGTGGGTCAAGATAGTTATGTCTAGTATGAAAGAGAATGAGATGCGGATTCTTTGGTATGGTGAACCCCTTCCACCGTTTACACCTCATCGGGGTATCCGACAAGGGGACCCTCTCTCTCCGTACATATTTGTTATGTGCATGGAGAGGCTATCGCTTCTAATTCAAGGACTTTGTGCGGAGGGGAGGTGGAAAGAGATTCAAGTTGGATGAAATGGCCCCAAACTATCTCATTTATTTTTTGTCGATGATCTAATATTGTTTGGTGAAGCCTCTCTTTTGCAGGTACAATTAATACACGAGACCATGGATAAATTTTGTAAAGAGGCTGGACAGACCATTAGCGCGCGCGGAAAAGTCCTTGATATACTTCTCGAGAAATATTCCGATGCAAATACAGAATGAATTAGCCTTGGCAAGTGGCTTCTGTCATAGTGATTCCTTCGGTACATATTTAGGTGTTCCCATTCTCTCTGGTAGATTACCGAAGGGCTTCTACAAGGGTATAGTGGAAAAAATGAGAAACAAGTTAGCCACGTGGAAGACAAAGACACTTTCGTTAGCGGGCCGCGCTACTTTAGCCCAGTCGGTGCTAAATGCAATGCCCGTGTAACAAATGCAAGTATTAAAGCTTCCGAAATATGTGTGCAATGAAATTGATAAAATTATTCGCGATTTTATTTGGGGTTCTTCGGTGTTAGAAAGGAAAATACATTGGGTAGCTTGGGGTCAAATATGCAAGTCAAAGAAAAATGGGGGTCTTGGAATAAGAAGTGCGGAAAAGTACAATTTGGAATTGCTAGCAAAAATCAGTTGGAAGATGATTCTAAATGAGCATCCGGTTGCGTGGATAAATGTCCTTAGAACCAAGTACTTTAAAGGTGGTGTGTTAAATTATGTACGGAATGGGAATGAATCTACTGTGTGTAAAGCAATCTTAATTGGGCTCGAAGCCATTCGGGAAGGGGTCGTAAAATTGATGGAAGATGGTGAATCAAGAATAGCGTGGAAATTCGAGAACTCGGGTGTTTTACCGTGAAACCGGCTTTCGCAATTTTAAATGAGAGTGTCGTTGATTTTTCTTTCAATTGGGACACGATTTGGAAGATAAAATGCTCACAAAAGATCAAAGTGTTTCTTTGGCGAGTTGTGTTGAATCGGATTGCAACGGCGGAAAATTTATATGCTAGGAGTGTCGTTGAATCGGGGAAATGCAGCGTCTGTGGAGCGGACAGGGAAGATATATTTCATGAGTTCTTAAAATGCAAAGTCTCTGTGTTAGTGTGGAATTTACTTGGTCTTCATACAGGTTCCAGGGACATTGCAGCTGCTGCATGGAGGATGGCCGAGCTGGAACCAGGGAATGCAGAGCTGGAGGCGCGTGTACCTGCTGCTGCGTTGGGGAGGATGACAGCTGCCGCTGGACAAGAGGTTGTACCTGCTGCTGGAGATAATGGACTGGACCTGCTGCACCTGGATGTTGGACCCTTGAAGGAGCTGGACCGTGTGGAACTGCTGGCCGTGAACCGCAAGTGGGAACAGGCTCGTTTGAGTAGAGCTGCTGCTGTCAACCGAGAGCAGCTAAGGGAACAAATCAGAAGCCGTTCTGATACATCAAGTGGCGAGATTGGAGCCGTTTCTTCTGCAATTGATCCGATAAAGTCATGGATGGAGGCTCATCTTCGTTCCAAGGCTCAAATTGGAGGCCTGGACTGGCCTGTTGTGTTCCTTGCCGCGCTTTGGACCATATGGGTCAAACGAAATTCCCTCTTATTTAATGAATTGGGTAATATTCCTCATGTTTTAGAACTAAAGAAAGAAATCTTTTCCCTAGCTAGAAACTTCATTTTAGCATGGGGAAAGAGCTTTGATGGTTGATGGTGGTATAACTATGCGAAAAACATCATGGTCAAATGGGTAAAGCCTACAGTTGGACTGAAACTAACTGTTGATGGTAGCTTCTTTCCCGCAAATGGTACCGCGGAATTGGTGGTATTTTAAGGGATAAATATGGTTCGTGTATCGCGGGATTTATAGGTAACTGTTTAGCAGTTTCATCATTCTTTTCTGAGTTATATGCATTGTATTTTGGACTGAAATGGGCCATCAGTAAGGGTTGTACTACATTGAGTATTGAAACAGATTCGGAGGAGCTCCACGCGCTAGTGAAGGGCGGTGGGAGCTCAACTCCTTATGAGATGGACTCGAGGAAGTTCCATGCGCTAGTGAAGGGCGGTGGGAACTTAGGTAGTCGCACTGTTTCAATCCTTAGAGAATGTCGTACACTATTGAGGGATTATCCGGGCCTTGAAGTTAACAGTATATTCAGGGAAGCAAAATTTTGCACCGATTAGTTAACAAAGGAAGGAGCAGCTATGAACACACACCCTGTGGACCTTAATGAACCTCCTATGTATTTGTCGAAATTGGTTATGAGGGACAAAAGTGAGCGTGCAACGGTTAGAGTTGTACTAGTTTCTGAATAAGAACTTTTGTTCTTCTTGTAATGTTTTATTCTTAACGGTTTTAACGCCTCCTATGTATGAAAAAAAAAGGATGTTTTATGCAACTATTTTCGCTGCAT
Source organism: Nemophila menziesii (assembly GCA_029959085.1). Lineage (NCBI taxonomy): Eukaryota > Viridiplantae > Streptophyta > Magnoliopsida > Boraginales > Hydrophyllaceae > Nemophila > Nemophila menziesii. The sequence goes on along the minus strand of JARWIR010000055.1, from coordinate 59,434 downwards.
TAAAAGAACAATTATTTGCACGCATAAGATTATTATGATCAATCATAACAGGATCATGGCCCACAATTAGCTCCCCTAGGAAAACCTATAATAATGTTGATCTAAGATCGGATGCATAACTTAAAAACTAATCTCTCTTTATAAATATATATATAAAAGAAAATTATACTTTAATGTTTTCTTCACTCAGGTTTTCCCCAAAACAGACAAAAAAAAAAAAAAAAGGTGCAAATTTGCACTACACCTCAGAGCTAACAGGGTACTCCAATATACCCAGAGTACTACAGATTGTGTTATGATTTACCCCAAACTACAAAACAACACTTTTGATCACATGTATCATATCCAAATGAGAAATATACAATAACAAAGCAGCAACATAATGTGAATAAATAAAATTGCATAATAAAAATATAACTTCAGATAGAAATTACTTAAAAGTTCCATAATTTAAGTTTAAATATTAAGTAACAGGTTAATATCAAGAATAAGTTTTATCATCAAAAAGGAACTGAATGGCTTGGTTCAACTGTTCAGTGGCCGAGGCAGTTGAATTATGGATATCCTCTTAAAGCCTGATGTATAACTGTTTCAGAAACATATGAATGATAAAATACTTCTTGTATATTTTGTTTAAATATCTTCAATACTTAAATTCTTCAACACTTAAATGAGAAAACTATTTTATCATTTTTATATGAAATTCAGCACTCATGTTAAGTAGACTTCTTCTTCTGGGTTCATAATTGAGGACAAGTTGTTCAATGGAACCAAGCTGTCGGAATAACATTCAGTGTAAAATTGACAGGGGTATTCCGTTTCACTGTGTTTTTTTTTCATATATTTAGTCTGATTTTTCATCTCTTTAGTTTGATGGACTTCTCCAGTATTAACATTGTAAACCATGATTTGTGTTTTTGTACAAAACACCAATAAGTCTTTGCTTCCCAACCAGCCAAGTGGCTTAATGTAGACAGGTAAATGCTTTTGATCTTTTATATTAATATCAAGCATCCTCTCCCATTGTCCATTTCCAGTTTCTGGATCTTTCAGCAACCAAAACTCACACAAATAGTTTTCTCTTGACCACATGCAAACAGAACTCTCCATTGCAATAAGACCAGAACAAAGAGTACCTAATATGTAATTAAAAGGAAGAGGAATCTCCCTAAAAGTTTCGGTTTCTATGTCAAAACAAAGGATTATTGGGAAGTACTGAAAATACCAATACACACAACCTCTTAGAGTAAGAGAAGAGCATGCATTACTCATGACTAGCTTAGCATTTCGACTTAAATGACTTAAATCAACCTCTCTCCATTCCTTATCAACACCTACACTTAATATTGAATATCCCAACTCGTAGCTTGGGTAATGGAATACTTTGTATACCCTAGAAGCAGAGGCATATGCTAAACAACAGTCATATTTATAAAAGTTTTTGGGAAATAGAGGGAGGGACAAATACTGTTTTGTAAGAGGATTTACCACATAAGTGGGGTTATTTGAAGTGCGACCAGCTAGTAAAAGTAAACCATTACAACTCGCACAAACCCTTTTATCAAATGGAATGTTTAGATCTTTCACCTCAAGAACACGACCTCGACCACCCTGGTCTGACCGTAGTTTAACAACATACGCAGTGATGCCTTCATGGCGGATTAATAGGCCTTTGGAAGTTGAGTCCTTTTTGAGGTGTGAAGAAATAAAAAGAGGAGATTGAATTATGTTAAACCACTGTTTACAAACCAGCCTCATGACATTGTAAAGAATGTCAGCAGGAAGGCAAAGGAGAATAGTAAAAAAGACATCATCGGGAAGACAATAATCTACCTCACTCTTCTTCCTCTTGGGATTACTAAGACCATTACAAGAACCACCAATCTGTTATTACAAAAACTAGGTTAAAAGAATCACATACAAAAAAAAAAAAATTTACGTATCACATACAAATTTAACAATGGCTAAATATTACAGTTCAGCTCCAGAGATATAAAAATAATTAACAAGCAAAATTGAGTCATTAATTTATAATTATATTACAAAATTTTATAAGAACAATTGAATAATTATTTTAAAATCCAAAAAAATCAAAGTTGTGTATGAATATGATGAAAGAAACAAGACCTCGGAGTTGTATACCTTTCTCTTATTACAGTCCATATTAACCAAAGGCGGAGGTTATAGATAGAGAGGCGTGTGGTGAGTAGAGTTATTGGTAATTGTTTGACAAAAAGAAAGAGTGATTAGTAATCTCCTTTTCCTTATTATTTAAAGCCTGATTTAGCGGATATTTTGGTTAAATTTTTGACGAATTTAATGGGTTCGATTTTTGATCGTCGTGTTTAGATTATCTTTTTAAAAAAAGTAATGATATACATCACCCAAAATCATACAAATCTTTAATTAAATAAAAAAAAAAATTGATTAAAGATTTGTATCCAACCAATTTACGTCGAAGAGTATTTAGGTGGTATGATTTTCAATAGTATATATATTTATTCTTTGAAAAAATATACAAGTAGATACAAAATAGTTTTCCTTTTTTATACTTTGGCTTATAAGAGTTAGTAATAGAAGAAACTTCAAAATAAAGCCTAATTTGTAACAAAGAGTGTTTTTAAAGACAGTTACTAAAACCTTTTTTACAAGGCCTAATTACAATTTCAAGTTGAATTTTTTCCATCTATACCCTTTTCAATTTTTTTTTTCCAGAAATTCGTTTTTTATTCTTTTTCTTTTTTCTTTAAGCGAGGGGATTCGTACCCATGGGTACGGACCTATATTTGGTTTTCAGTTCTTTAAGTTAGTAAAACGATTTTTTATATAATTGCAATTATATTTGTCCATCTTTACCAGGGTTTTTGTCTATCTAATTTTTCAAATACCCGTAGGGCTGTACCAAGTCCATGTACAATGAAGTCAAAAATTATCCAAGTCAAGTCCATGTCCAATGAAGTAAAAAATTGTCCAAGTCTGCACCCCTAGGGCTGTACCCCAAGCCCGTTTGTCCAAATACATGTCTAATGAAATCAAAAGTTGTCCAAGTCTGTGCCCCTAGGGCTATACCCAAACCCAATTTATCCAACTAAAATCCAAGACTAATTAATTGGGCTGGACCCTTTAACCCACACACTCCATTTATTACCTGTAACAACAAAGAAAAAGAAACATTACGGGCTGGACACTAATTAAAAAAAGAAAACAAGATATTGTATAACCCATAATGGGCTGGACACCTTATGGACTGTACACCAAACTCACACGGCAAAAAAAAGGGAAACAAATGGGCTGGTCAAAGAGGATAGTCTAAGCTCGATGGTGGCTACGGATCAGGCTTCGTCGAAGCTCGATGGTGGTGGGATGGGGAAGAGTGAAAAGAGGGCCTGATGGTGGTGATTGAAAGAGGAGGAGGCGGCAATGTTGGGAAGGTGGGGGAGGCGGCGTTTTCGATGATGGTGATGGTGGTACAGATCTGGTTTCGTCACAGCGGAGCAGATGGTGGCTACGGATCTGGCTTCGTCACAGCGGCGTAGATCTTCGTGGTGGTGGTGCTGGTTCGCAGAAGAGATGAGCCACGCCTAGATCTTTTCGAAATGTCCTTCTTTTAGTCTTCGTTTGTCTTCGTTTGCAGGTGGAGGGTGTTTCAGACGATGGTTGTTGGTGGCCGTGGCTGGTGATGGGGCCACTGTGACTGCGAAATTCTTCTCCAGGAAAGTTTCAGGAGGGTGGTGTGCAGCAGGGTGGAGGAGATGATGGTGGTAGTGGTGATGGAAGGTCGGATCTGTGGAAAGAAGGAAGGGGGCGGCCATGGTGGAGAGGGTGGTGGGCAGCGTTGCAGCAGGGTGGCTATGGTGGAAGCTTTGCACAGAGAGAGGGAAAGAAAGAGGGTTCGAAACCCTATAGGGTATTATGTTTTGGTTTGTACCTTCTCACAGTGTATAAGAGGGTTAAGGGGTGGGATTTTGGTCTTTTTACTCTTCTTTAGTTGGGATCTAATGGATCATGAAGGCTTAGTTGAGAGTAGGCCTTACTATGGTAGTTTCATAGTTATGGGGCTTTAATAAATAATTCCCCCTTAGTATAAATCAGATTTTTATACAATTTTTCGTTACAAAAAATTAATATCATAATGTAAATTATCCTTTCACGAAGATAAGATCCATAATTATTCTGGCGATTATTATATTTTACTGTGACAAATAAGTTATGTCATCAATTTTTATTAGAAACAAAATAAAAATGAGTTGAAATAGTTTCTTGATATATTAAAAAAAAAATTCACCTATTATTGACATATGGTAGGCACAAAAGAATTATAATGTTATTCTAATATAATTCTAGATATGTGAAAAAGTTACTAGGTTAGTGTTTATAGTTAATAAGTAGTAAAATAGTACTAGTAATAGTATTTGACTGACACTTTGATAACATATTCTCAAAAGCATATTATAAAAATGAAAGTGAAAATTGGATTAGAAAGAGACCAGTTGATCCCTAACCCGTTACCAGATTCTCCTAGCGTCTTGATTAGATCGAATTTAGAAACCGATTATCAGTTTACTGGAAGCAGGTTTCACCTAAAACTTCTAACTAGTAATCCAGCCTTTTCATTTCTATTTTTAGAAATATGTCGAATACAAATGTTGAAACTCAAAAAGATAAGATCCTTAATCTTTTGTATAAGATGCTAAACTTCCCAGTAAATTTCAGATGTGTTTTTTAGGCCTTAAGTAACACCGAGGCAGTCATGTGAATCGTAATACTCTTATCCCTGGTGGAAATTACAAGCTAAGAGTGTCGCAACAGTTTCCTCTTCAATAACCGACCTACACCAAATTTTGTTCTCCTTTCAGCTAAGTGTGACATAATCCTTGTCAAAATTGATTTTAGAAATCCCTGGAATGTTCTGTCTCTCTTGAAAGAGGCTTCAAAGAAAAATTGATGTCAAAGTTTACCAATTTCGAGTCGTGTGATACACATGTCTATCAATCAATCACCGGAAGCTTGTTTTTCCATTCATGCCCATTGGTGGCTGGTAGGGTGTGATAAAATAATGATAATAAAATATAAGAACTATCACCCTAACCAATCACGTTACTCACTGCAAGTATCACAAATCGTATGCAAGTTTTAATATTAAGTAAGATTCGTTCGCAAGGACTTAGTGTGTTATACGTATGAATTAGAAGAAAGCATAGTAAGAAATAGTTTGTGGAATAAAAAGATAGTAAAGTAAATATGAATAATTGGAGAGTGAATTATTAAACTAATAACTAATGCAAATAAAATAAAGATGTAAGAATAAGATGATAGATATAACTCAGGTTTGCGTGTATGCACTTAGCCTTCTATTTCTTCTACTAGTTATAAGGATGACTAAAGCTCTTAAAGTTAGTAACCAGGATTTTATATTCGTCCTAACCCCCTTCCGGGCGGACTTAGGTGGCGACCTAACAATTACCAAGGGACTTGGGTAAGGGGACCCTACATAATGATCGGTGGTCAATCTCAAACCCTAGTGACAATCTAGTTAGGCAAGCCCGTCAAGATCACTACCGCACACTAGACGTTTATGTGGTGCTTCAACAATTAGACACCCATTCTAGGTGACCATCCAACTACTATTAATGAGGTAGTCTATACTCTTGCATTAGCGAGAACTATGGCCAACGTATCAAAGCACATAAAACAAATATAAAGTTTAAGAAGCTCAATCGATTTAAAAAGGTTTTTTTGAACAAACTTAGATTGAAGAAAATAGAATTCAAAGATTATACATATGCAAAACCCAAGTTATGAGAAAATTAGTTTATGCTGGAAAGAAATAAACTAAAATAAAGATACATATGGTCTACTTGCTTCTCTGGATGTTGTTACTTGATAATATGGACTAATAATTAAGCAAGGACCAAGCTATGGCTTACAATTGAGCAAGGACGTGTTTTACAATGATAAGAGGGTGTATTTATAGGTGTTTTCTAACCCTAGTTTGAAATCTTGGAGCATAAGGCACGTAATTGGAGTCCAAATCCAATTCAAATTTGTTTCCTAATATATAGGACAGAATAAGCATTGCTCACTGTTTTGGTCATATATCCTTCGTTACTAGGCTAAATTTCATCCAATTTGTATCAGAACGAGCAAAAAGATCTATTTGACCCATCAAAAACTCGTCCAAAATCGCAGCCAGTTTGAAGTTATCTTCACTTTAGTGGACGTAGCTGCAGAACTGGCAAATTTATTTGGCAGCTTTTCCTTTCCTAATTCAACTTTGTTTCCTTTTATCACCTGATTTCTCCTAATTCTTCCTTCCTTAACTCCTTAGAAATGATTTGGCATCTAATTATATTTCATAAACCTTAAGAGTTTCACATTAACACATATTAACCAAATATGCTCGAAAAGTAATAAATCATCAAATAAGACGTGAATTAAGAAATTATCTAATAATGGGAAAAAATCATTTTAACAATTAATTAAATACACATAAAATGATGTCTCAAACTTACATTAATATATAAAAAAATATAGAGACATCAAGACCCCCAACTCAAAGTTGTATCGTCCTGATACAATAAAGAATAAGAACATATGGAAGTCTCTAAATATACACCTAAGTTAATTAAGCACAATGAGAAGGAAATAGCAGAATATAGATAATAAACTCAAAGCAACTACTCAGAAAATTTAATGTAATAATATTTACAAACTAAATCACTTGTACAATTATCATACAAACGATTAATACAGTTCAAATTTAAGATCGGATTAGTTTTGCAATGCACGAAGGAGAGGTTTATCACTTAGTTTAACATGGAGGCTATAGATTGTTCATTGAGCCTAACTAGTATCCAATGATCTATCTATATACTCTCTAATGGTTCAATTATCTCTAGATCACATAGCAAACAATCATAAAATGGTCCCTATGACTTTATAAAACGGTATGATCGTATATTTGGATAATTTAGAGTGAGCTTTTGACTCTCTCCTCACTAGCCATCAACGAATCTCCCTAGAGGTTGAGTTACTCTCATAATATATTCTCACTCAACCCAAGGATTGATGCACTAATTAGCATCCCCAATAACCCAATATAAAGCATAAAGATGATCACATAAAAATTCCACTTTGCCAGTCCAAAAAATCATATATTCTTTCTTTTTCATATTTTTTTTCTTTTGTAATATAGCTATGACTCTCTTTTTTATGTGAGATATCATGATATTTCTTTTTCACATATTTTTTCTTTTTATAACTTTTTTCATTTACTTTTACCCCGGCAAAGGGTTACAATATAAAACAGTGAATCATCATCAATATAGAGCACAATACATAAGCTCAAAATACCCAACCCAATAATATTTCCCATAATGGTGAACCCACCACCCCAAACTCAATCTCTAAAACGACTGTCTATGCATCACGATTTGAGTGCGGTCATATGAAAAAGTCCTAAAATATAAAGGGTATGGCTTATAACATGGCTAAATAAAGAGGATTTAGAAAGGCTAGAAGAGGATGTGAAGGATATAAATATAATAGTTGGACAGTAAGCTAAAAAGGAAACAAGGGGATTATCAAAGAACCGCCTTAATCACTTTCTAAACTATGCAATTTCGTTACTTTCTCACCTTCAGTCTGTTCATTAAATGGGTTTATGAACTAGCTCGGATCTCACGACCTACATACCTCTCAAGGCGCCCTAAGATCAAACATACTTCTACCGCATTGCTTACTAATCTTTTTTCTTTACTATCAATGTGTGTTTCCTGTTCATAGTCAAAGAATATAAATAATTAGCTCATAAACATATTACTTTATATCATTAACTTACTAAGTTTAATTTCTTTCTAAAAACAGTAAAATCACATAAAAATGAAGATGAGAGACAACGAATCCCCACACCCCAACTCAAAAATGACTCGTGTCCCCATGACTCGAAAAGACTCAATAAAGAAATTAAAAACAAGCAAATATTGCATACACAGAAATGGTAATGAAGAAAGAGAACATACTCTCGAGGCTATTGCCTCGCTTATCAACATCCAAGATAGGATTTGATTGATCTTTCGCGATATCGCGCTTTAATTGCTCAAGGAGTGTCATGATGTGTATTTGATTAGCCTTGATTTGTGCCACATCTTCGGCCAAGAAGGTTTGAGCTGCTTCAACTTTATTTAATTGCTCTTCTACCCTTTCTCGCCAAATAAGATCCTCTTCTTTTGATTCTCTCTCTATCTCTCTCTCTCTCTATCTCTCTATCTCTCTCTCTCTCTAGAGAGATAGAGAGAGATTTCTTCTTGTGGAGGCTTCTTAATTCCTGCTCCTCTTAAGATTGTCTTGATCAAAGTGTTGTTGACATTGTTACTTACTTTATTGGTGTGGCTTAAGGTGTGATAAAAAGATGATATAATTTAGATGCAAATAGACACCCTAAGCTAACACAGTAGTGCAAGTATTACATGACGTATGCAAGTTTTAATGATAAGAAGATTCGTTCCTCAGAGACTGACGAAAGTTAGAGAGAACTTATGCAAATTATCAAGTGAAAATATAAAAGATAGAAAAGATAATACACAAAGAAAGAAAAGGAAAATAGATTTTTATTTGGTTTTTATAAAGAAAAAACTAAACTAATAAAGTAAAGACAGAAAATAAATAAAAGAAAAGAGAATAGTATGAACGTTAGCTTGAGTAAATAGCATGTAATCCCCACTAGTTTTGCCGTTCTAAACATGTAAGGGTGAATTATGTAGTATTTCAATAATCGGTTCCAATTCGCTAGGTAGTCTTAAATAGGATTCACCTGTGTTAATAAGGCTTCCTAAGCAAACTTTTCCTGTAATTGGTAAATAGTCACAAGAACTAACCCATAGTGATTATCTAGTTAGGTTGGGTTTTCAGATCAAACCTTATCCTAGACGTTATGTGCTAAACATGTAATTAAACACCGTTGTCAATGGTGACCTAACTACTAGATGGTAATTCTATATGGGTGCACTTCCACAAGAGCACAGAATATAAATCCAAACACATAAACAGAGAATAAAAACTATAATTCAATTTAAAACATTAAGTTCCCAAATTAGATAGATGTCAATCAAAACTAGGGTTCATACATATATGCTAAACTCAAGCTAAAGAGAATTAATTCATACTAAGAAAAGAAATGAAAAGAATTACAAAATTGAAGGTTGAAGAAGACATGATTGATGCACAGCTCCTTCCAGACTTCTCTTCTTGTGTTGTAACTTCCTCTTGACCATAGGGTCTGGCCAAGGATGATTTTCTAATGTTAAGAGGCTGTATTTATAGGGTATAGGAAGACCTAATTCGTTTTCTTGAAGGAGAAGTAAGTGGTGGACTCCAAGCCCAACTCTAATTCGTATGGAAATAAAGATAATTACTGTTGAACTGTTTTGAGCATATCTTCTTCGTTATTGGTTGGTTTTTGCTCCATAATATACCAAAAGAATCCTCAGCGAATTATCTACATCTCTATGAAAGGAATTTACCAAAATCGGCTTCTTTCTTGGAGTTATCACCACTTCTTTAGGCGTGTGCTGCAGAAATTCAGATTTAGGCAGCTTTTCTTTTTCCTAATTGAACTCTGTTTCCTTCTATCTCCAATTACCATGCATATCTCTTTCCATATCTTGTAGTATTTGACTTGGACTCTAATTAATCTCCATAATTATCTTTAAAGCTTCACACTAAATAAACAATTAAACCCAATATGCTCTAAAAATATTATGTTACTAAATCAAGACTCAAAATAGGAAAGTGCACTAAGTTAAGCTAAGATCGACCTATAAACTAATAAATACGCCTAAAATGATGTCTCGGAAGTATATTTAATTATCACAAATGAGGAGACATCAAGACCCCCAACTCAAAGTTGTATCGTCCCGATACAATAAAAGTAAAGAACAGTAGGGTAGTCAAGAAGAAGAAGTAGGAGGAGAATAAGAACAGAACATAATGAATGATCCTAGAGCATAACATCTAAAAAGTCTCATGTAGTAATGCTCAAGAAATAATTCACAAGTATGCCTAATATACACATAATCAACAATCCATAAATTCAAGTCAAGATTAATTTCGCAATGCCAGAAGGAGAGGATGATAACTTAGTTCATGTTAATGGCTATAGGTTGTTCATAGGCCCTAATATAGCATTCAATGGTCCACTTACCTACTACCTAATAGCTCAATTGTTTCTCCACCAAGCAGTTAGAAATCCTAAGGTCTTGGGTTATAGGTTGGCTTAGGGACGGTATGATATATTTGGATAATGAAAAGTGAGCTTTTGGCTCTCTCCTCACTAGCCATCAACGAATCGCCCTAGAGCTTGAGTTTTCACTCGAAGATGTTCTCACTCAACCCAATTTATTGATGCTTTTGATGTGCATCCCCAATAAATCCCAATTAAAACCTTTTATGATGATATCAAATTCCACTTTGCCGGTCCGAATATATATTCTTTTCATATCAATTTCTCTTTTGTATAGCTATGATTCTCTTTTTGATGTTCGAGATATCACACTATTGTTTTCATATATATATATATATTCATTCTTTTTATGCCCTTGTTGGCAAATTTAGCTCGTAGCTTCTTTTCCATTCACTATTACCCCGGAAAAGGGTTACAATAATAACTTTTTCATCATCAATAAAATCACAATTATAATTCCCAAACCCAATGTTCCCTAATGATGAAACCCACCACCCCAAACTCAAGCTCTAAAACAACTTGCTTCAGGTTTTGCGATTCGAGTGCGGGTCATATAGATAAGTCCTACAAACTAAGGGTATGGATTATAATGTGGGTAAATAAAAGGCTTTAGAAAGGCTCAGAGGGGCTAAGAAGGATAAATAACAATAATCAAATAAAAGGGTGATAAGGTATAAAAGGCTTCAAGTGGTTTTAACATGAAAGAATTGCCTTATTCATTTTTCTAACTACCGGATTTCGTTACCTTTTTATTATTAGTTCATAGATAAGCGGGTTTTCAACTAATTTCAAACCTCACGTCCTACACACCAAATAACTCTCCCTAAGTTTCAACGTGACTTCATAGCATTGCTCATTAACTTTTCTATCTTTTATTTCCCGTTTTCATACATGCATCTAAACAATTTTATGACATCTTTCAAAAACATTCTACCTACTATCATTGACCTAATAAAATCATGCTCAATAGGTACATTCAACATATTCTATGCCTAATTCAACCCAAAAAAAATTTAAATTTTATGAAAAAAACAAAAAGGAAGATGAGGACAACGAATCCCCACCCCCAACTCAAAAATGAGCCGTGTCCCCACGACTCGAAAAAGACTCAAGAAATAATAAAATTTAAAATTAGCATACATATTGCACATAAAGAAATGGTAGGGAAGAAAGAAAACATACTCTTCGAGTCTATTACCTCGCCTTATCGACATCCAAGATAGGATTTTGCTGGATTTCTCTTTGATTGCTCGAGGAATGTTGTGATGTACTCCTTTTCTTCTTTTGAAAGTTGTGTAATTACTCTCAAAACTTCAATGATCCAAGCATTGTCAATATTGTTACTTATCTTAAACTCACGTGTTTCTTCTTCACCCAACTTCCTATTCGATTTTCCGATCAAGTCACGTGATCATAATAGGATATTGCATCAAATAACAACATGGGAGAGATCGAAAATGCGTATCACCTCCTCATAGATCAACTGTGCCACATTTTATAAATTAATTTATATTTACCAGGCGGCTGATTACAATCGTTCAAGTTCGGGGGTTGATTCGGGTTCGGATCTTCACCGTTCCCGTCACCCCGGTGGTAGTTAGGCATCACTGCGGCCATCTATAACTGAAATAAAATTAATAAATTAGTTTTTTTACTATAAATTGTATTTTAGACTTTTTTTTATTAAAAATTACAAAAAACACACATATAAATTTTTAAAAAAATATATTTTTCATAGTTTTTAAATTGTATATTATAAATTGCGTTTTAGTCCTCGTATTTTTAAAATTTACTAAAATACCCTAAAGTCCATAATATTTTTTTTAAAGTTTTTCAATTTGTCATTTAATCCTTATATCATATATATTTACATAAAATACCCTAATTTGTCATTTAGTCCCTAAATTGCATTTTTAGTCCCTAGAGTTTTCATATTTGCATAAAATACCCTAAATTCTTTAAAAATGTAAAGTTTTTAAAATTGCATTTTATTCCCTAAATTGCATTTTTAGTCCCTAGAGTTTTCATATTTGCATAAAATACACTAAATTTCATCAACATCGTCAAGTGTTTAACATACACAAATTAACAAATAATCCTAAAACTTCTAAACATAAAAAATCATTACATCAAAATACATCAAAATACAAACCCTAATTTTTCTAAAAATTAACCAAAAAATCATGTTACATGGTATATTTAACAACAAAATACATATTCAGAATCTAAAATCTATCACAAAATCACGGAATTAATAAGAAATCCAATACAACATTAAAAAAAAAAATCAATTCGAAAAAAAAAAAAATAGGTTTAGTCATGGATTTGTGGTACATGTTACGTGGAGATTATGTTGAACATATCCAGCAATCCATGCCAAGCAAGAGTAGAGGAAAAACAAAAACAAAAAAAAGTTAGGATTTGATTTAGAAAATTGAAAAAAAATTGAAGAAATGATTAAGTTTTGGCATGGAATCACTTACATTTGATGTTATAGGGGTGTTGGAATGGCTCTGAACAGCTCCTTCTTCCTCGGAATCGACTTTTTTGAGAGTGTTTTGATGTGTTTTTGTTTCAGAAATGAAGCTCGGTAGGGTTTAATAGATAAATTGTTTACCGACGACACGCCAAGTCGTCGGTAAACAGGTCAAACTCGTCGTTAAACGTGACACGCGTCAAACAGTCGTACACACGACTGTTGCGTGTCCTGGTTTACCGACGAGACATTTTCGCAAGTCGTCGGTAAACCCTTGGGCGCGAAAAATGAACCGCCCATTTTGGCCAATAAAATTTGGAATTTCGTTTACCGACGACTCTCTATGTTGAATATCGTCGTTAAAAATTTACCGACAACAATCTTGAATAGAATGTCGTCGTTAAAAGTTTACCGACGACATTCAATTCAAGAATGTTGTTGGTAAACCTTCATTTTCGTCGGTAAACCTTTTTTTTTCTTAAATTTTTTTTCCTTATTTCTTTTCTTTTTTTTATTCTGTTTAGTCAACAGTTAGGGTCAAATGTGAGTGTTCGGGGTGTTTAGTCAACAGTTAAGGTCAAACTTGAGTGTTCAGGGTGTTTAGTCAACAGTTATGGTCAAACTTTAGTGTTTGAGGTGTTTAGTCAACAGTTAGGGTCAAATGTTAGTGTTCGGGGTGTTTAGTCAACAGTTAAGGTCAAACTTTAGTGTTCGGAGTGTTTAGTCAACAGTTAAGGTCAAACTTTAGTGTTCGGGGTGTTTAGTCAAAAGTTAAGGTCAAACTTGAGTGTTCGGGGTGTTTAAATAGCAGTTAAGGTCAAACTTGAGTGTTTGAGGTGTTTAGTCAACAGTTAGGGTCAAATGTTAGTGTTCGGGGTGTTTAGTCAACAGTTAAGGTCAAACTTTAGTGTTTGAGGTGTTTAGTCAATAGTTAGGGTCAAATGTTAGTGTTCGGGGTGTTTAGTCAACAGTTAAGGTCAAACTTTAGTGTTTGAGGTGTTTAGTCAACAGTTAGGGTCAATTGTGAGTGTTCGGGGTGTTTAGTCAACAGTTAAGGTCAAACTTGAGTGTTTGAGGTGTTTAGTCAACAATTAGGGTCAAATGTTAGTGTTCGGGGGTGTTTAGTCAACAGTTAAGGTCAAACTTGAGTGTTTGAGGTGTTTAGTCAACAGTTAGGGTCAAATGTGAGTGTTCGGGATGTTTAGTCAACAGTTAAGGTCAAACTTGAGTGTTTGAGGTGTTTAGTCAACAGTTAGGGTCAAATGTTAGTGTTTTAGGGTGTTTAGTCAACAGTTAAGGTCAAACTTTAGTGTTTGAGGTGTTTAGTCAACAGATACGGTCAAATGTTAGTGTTCGGGGTGTTTAGTCAACAGTTAAGGTCAAATGTTAGTGTTCAGGGTGTTTAGTCAATAGTTAAGGTCAAACTTGAGTGTTTGAGGTGTTTAGTCAACAGTTAGGGTCAAATGTGAGTGTTCGGGGTGTTTAGTCAACAGTTAAGGTAAAACTTGAGTGTTTGAGGTGTTTAGTCAACAATTAGGGTCAAATGTTAGTGTTCGGGGTGTTTAGTCAACAGTTAAGGTCAAACTTTAGTGTTTGAGGTGTTTAGTCAACAGTTAGGGTCAAATGTTAGTGTTCGGGGTGTTGTTGGTCACATAAATTAAAGTTCAACTCCGAGGACCATCAAAATGTTCTAAGACTAATAAACAAATACAAAATATTCTAATCAGTTTCATATCCACTAATATCTATAGGTTCATCATCGCTATTAACCTCTATAGGTTCTTCTTCATCACCATATTCGTCCCACGTGTCGTCTTCGATTTCCTGGTTTTCATCAATAACCATTTCAAAAGCCATCTCAATACGAAAATGTATTGGGTCAATCTCGATCTCCTCGGTAGTTGCCAAGTTCTCCGGTTCGGAAACTGTCCCAGTGTTACCCAAAGGTATACTAATGCTCTCGTTGTTAGTAGATAGTGATTCCGAACCCCGTAACTCGGGACTCCATCCGTGACGATCATTTATTTCCAAAACGGCTTTCCAACCCTTCATTGATTTCTTCACACTAATCTCATCAATGTAGAATACTTTCTTGGCTTGCGATGCTAAAATGTATGGTTCGTCTTCCCACTCAAAGTTTGTCGTGTTAATAAAGGTTACCCCATGTTCCGTCCTCGATTCAGCCATTTTGTACCACTTACAAACGAATAACACAACTGAACACCCTTTAGTGTAATTAACCTCCAATATTTCACTAATTCTCCATAACATGGTCTATCTTCGTACGTGGTACAAACTCCGTAATCCTGCGTCACTCTTTTTTCTCCTTTACCCTTAGTTACCCACTTGACACCGTTCACGACACATGAATCGTATCTGTCCACCGCACCAAAAGACATGCTGGCCAAGGATACCATCTCAGTGGTAGCTAATACATCACCTGACTCTTTCATCCCATGAACCTGTCATACATAAATAATACTAAGAACTTTGGAAATAAGTAGATTATGTTTAAACCAACGTCTAAAGTACATACCTTTTCCAAAAACCAACTCTTAAACCTTTGACGATGCATAATCTCTATTTCGTCACCCGTTCCCGTAAGAGTGGATTTGTGTTCACTAAAATCATAAATGAATATAAATAAGTTAATATAAATGTATAAATGTATATATACATATATTATATATATATATATATATATTAATTAATATATAAATATATATATAAATATATATAAATATATTAATATATATATAAATATATATTAAAATATGTTAATATATATATATATATATATATATTTATACTTATATATTAATATATATATATATTAATTAATATATAAATATATATTTAAATATATAAATAAGTAAACGTTACTAACGTCCTATATGGTTCGAGCTCGTCGCAGTTATTCAAAATATACCAGCTGACGTGCTCCTTCTGAAGAGCTGGTAAAGCAACTGACTCTTTCTTGCCAATAGGAGTACACTGAGAATTGAAAACGGATATCTCTTTTGGTTCTGGCAGTTGTTCGTTGTATCTCCTTGGATCGTTGAACTTTGTTTTTTCTTCACTAAGATACCGCGATATGAAAGTCAACGTCTCTTCCGCCACGTAACCCTCGGCTATGGATCCCTCAGGCCTAGCCGGGTTTCGAATATACTCTTTCAACTTCTTCAAATACCTTTCAAATGGGTACATCCACCGCATTTGAACCGGGCCCCCTAACAACGCTTCATCATATAAGTGAATCACTAAGTGGATCATGATATCAAAAAACGCGGGAGGTAAGATCATTTCTAACTTGCACATCACTTCAACCACTTTCGCCTTACCATCCACCAACTCTTTCCTACTCAGGTTCTTGTTACAAACGACTCTAAACATGTTAACTAACCCAATAATTGCGTCGCTAATCGATTTATCATCTAGAAGCCCGGGGAGACAACAAACAAAAAGGTATTGCATCATAACATGACAATCATGCGATTTCATTCCAATGATCTTCCCCGTATCGGCTTGAACGTTATTCCTCACACTAGACGCGAATCCATCGGGAAACCTCTGTGCCTGTAACCACTCAAGAAACAACTTCCTCTTCTCCGCTGGCAACGTATACTTTCCACGTTTTAGAATCGTTTTATTTCCTACTGCTGTCAACCACAACTCTTTCCTGAATTTCATTTTCTTAAGATCTTCCCGTGCCTTAACGTTATCTTTGTTTGGTTTCCCCTCGACTGCTATAACTGTACCGAGAAGAGCATCACACACATTTTTCTCGCAGTGCATGACATCAATGTTATGTTTCAACAAATTTTCAGACCAATAAGGTAAACGATAGAAAATACTCTTTTTCTTCCAATTCGTCTCGCGAGGACCTGTAGTCTTCGTCACCTTGCCTCCAAAATCCTTGTGTTTGTCGGGAAACACAATGGGAAGGCCATCTAACTGTGTCTGAATACTAGCTGGACTATATTTCTTCGGTCGCTTAGTAGAATTGGTTTCCGGGTACAAAACACATTCTTTTCTAAACCGATGTCCGGTGGGTAACCAAATTCTATGGTCAAAGTAAACCACACCTTTTTTCACACCCAATGACGGTGTGGAATCCATGCATTCCGGGCAAGCCATGTAACCTTGACCCGACCATCCTGAAGTGTATGATCGAGCGGGGAAATCATTGGTCGTGGACAACAGATAAACCTTCATAGTAAACTCTTGTTTTGTATGGGCATCATACGTAAGGATCCCTTTACTCCACAACTCGTCCAACTCATCTATCATAGGGCGGAGGTAAACATCCATGTCCTTACCGGGCGAACGAGGACCCGGAATCAACAAACAAAGCTGAAATGTGGTTTCCTTCATGCATACCCACGGTGGCAAGTTATAGACGGTTAATATAACAGGCCACATGCTATACGAGTTGTTTTGCATAGAGAAAGGACAGAACCCGTCGATACCGAGACCCAAAAATACATTACGAGGTTCGCTAGCAAACTCAGGGTGTAGCGCTGCAAATCTCTTCCAACTATCACCATCAACCGGATGACGCAACACATCCGGATCGGCACTCTTACCGGTATGGTGCCAAATCATGTCTTCAGTGGTGTGCTTTGAAGCGTATAGTCGCTCTAACCTGGGAGCAATCGGAAAATAGCGGAGCTTCTTATGCGGTACTTTGATACCCTTCTTTGGGTCCCATCTAGACTCGCTACAAACTGGACACTTATCGAGGTCTTTATACTCTTTATAAAATATGGCACAATCGTTCAAACAAACATCGATGGTAATATACCCCATACCCAAGCTTTTCAACTTCTTGTTGCATGAATCATACAAATCGGGCAAAGTGTGAGGTTTGGGCAAAATACGACCAATCAACTCTAATAGCTCGGTGAATGACGTGTTAGTCCACTTGTTCTTTACTTTTACGTGCATAAGCTTGGCAATGAAGTTCAATGAACTCATCGCTTTACAACCCGGATATAATTCTGTCTCCAATTCGTTAAACAGTTTTTCGAAACTACTTGGAATTTCTGCGTCTCTCATCTCGGTGTCACCCTGATGACCGCCAACATCGTAACTGTGTCTCACATCGTCATAAACCTCGGCAATTTCATTAACTATATTCGGAATAGGGTTTTCTTCGGGAACGACCGGCTGCTCACCGTGTTTTATCCAAACCCGATACGACTTTATAATCCCTTCATTATAAAGGTGGTTCGTAACCGTCCGAGAGGGTAATCGACGATTATTTTTACAATAGTTACACGGGCAATAAATAAGATCTTTATATTGCGAATGTTGCTTTGCATATGCGATAAAATCCAAAACCCCAACAAGATAGTTTGGATCGAATAAATTCGTAGCATCCATCCAACTCTTATCCAAAGCCATCTCTTTACAATAATTTTAGATAACTAGACAACTACATTCATATGAAAATAAAATAAATAATTATTACAACCCAATTGATAAAATGAAAAAAAAAATTACAACACAATGAATATAAATAACACAATGAATATAATTACAAACCAATAAATAAATACAATTACATCACAAATAAATAAATAAAATTACATCATAATAAATAAATAAATAAAATTACAACACAATAAATATATAAATAAGTACACATAAATAAATACACAAATACAAAAATATATGAAACATAATATATGAAATAAATGAATGTATGCATGATTTATACACAATATATAACAAGACTATCAAAAAATATACAAAATAATAACCTATAGCAAGTAATACACAATTCAAAATTCATGCATAAAAAAAATTAAAAAGTTTGAAATTTTAAGAAAATACCTTGAATTGGTGGAAGAAATTGGATATTGATGATGAAGTCTCAACCTTGATAATGTAATAATAAACCTAAACCCATAATATTGCAAGAATTACACCAAATATGATCATAATAAAAAAAAATATTCAAGAATTTACCTAATATTTAGAGATGAAATTGTGTGTTGATGATGCCTTACCTTGATTATAAGCTTGCAAATGTTTAGAGATGAATTGGAGAAGGTATTGCAAAATTTTTGAATGAGTTTGATTGATGTTTTTGGGAGAAATTGGAAGAAAAAAATGGGGTTTTTGGGGTTTAAGGAGATAAAAATACAGACTGTTCGCATATATGCACGTCAGATTTACCGACGACACGCAAAGTCGTCGGTAAACTTAAAGCGTCGTCGCTAAAACCTAGAATTTAACGACAACTTTTCAAATTGTCGGTAACTTACCGACGACACTTGCAAGCAAAAAAAAAGGGAATAACGACGGCGTTTCGTCATTTACCCACGAGTCCAGTTGTCGGTAAATTACCGGCGGAAGGTTTCTCGTGGGTAATCACCAGTCGTCGGTAAATAACAAAAGATTGCCGACGACTTTGCGTGTCGTCAGTAAACCGTCGTGGGTAAAACCCCGATCTATAGTAGTGTCTCTAGAAATCTCTTGTAATCGCCTTCTCCAACTTCTTTCCCAAATATCCTCTCATGAGCAAAAGGTAAGTCCGTTAGATGTGTTTTTTGCGAAAGCTAACCAGGCCTTTGAAGCTTCATTCATCTCGGGTATAGGAA
Source organism: Nemophila menziesii (assembly GCA_029959085.1). Lineage (NCBI taxonomy): Eukaryota > Viridiplantae > Streptophyta > Magnoliopsida > Boraginales > Hydrophyllaceae > Nemophila > Nemophila menziesii. The sequence continues at coordinate 40,110 of JARWIR010000055.1, read as the reverse complement.
TATCGATTGGTAGAGGTTGTGGTGTCTTCTCCTTGAAAGTTGTAAATGATTTTCTCTTTGATTTCACCACAACTAGCTTTTCTCTACTTTCTTGACTTGTTTTACCCTTTTTCTTTGTACTAGAAATTGAACCTTTCTCAATCGTTTTCTTCTTAACAGTACACAATACCTTACTTTGATTCTTCTTCATCTCCATAACCTTAGATAATGTTTTTGTTCTTTTTGTCATCTCAATTGACCTCCAACTCAAAGTTTTGAACACTCTTGAAATTTGTACCCCTTGATTTTGGGTCGAGAAAGTGTTGTTTGGGTTAGGAAAGGTATGTAGATTTTGAATTTCTATATGGGTGTGATGAATTCTTGCTTTATTGGTACGAGTTTAAAAAATTGTTAGAAAAGATATAGAAATTTTGGCTTTTGATTCTTGGATTCTAGGTGTTTTGATTTGAATTGGGTAGTTGAATCTTCTTTATAATGATGTAGGGAAGGATTTGGATGTGAATTTATGGTGATTAGGGAGTGTATTGATGTGACGTGAAGGTTTGTAGAAGGTTTAATGGAGTTGGGAAGATTTGGGGAAGAAAAAGAGGCTTCTTCGTAGGGATAACTAACCTTCTCCTTTAATCCCTTTGTCTGTCGGCGCCGTGTGGTGCACCGCAGGTGAAGTGCGGTGTACCTCGGAAGTGTTATGTCTCCCCCTGTATCACGGTTGGTCAATACGGTTTCCCTTGTGGAGTCGCGCAGCTGGACTGAAATTCTGAACCGTCGGGACGTTTTTTCTTCGTGCGGAGAAATTCATTAATCTATTATCATTTTTTAAATTAATTTATCTTTTTTTTGTTACATGGGTGATCCGGGTTAGTTTGCGCGCACCCGAATAATCCCATGGAGATATACATGTCTCCCCATGTATATTCTCATGGTAAATCAGAACTAGATTACCCATGTTCAGGGAAGGGTTCGAGCCTTGTATCCCTCACTTTATACTCGTTGGAGAAGGGATTCGAAGCAAAAACCTATCAATTTATCTTTTTTTATTATTATAGAACTCCAAATTTCTCCTATTACAATAAGAAAAATTTATTAATTTATTTTTTCATTTTTTCAAAATAATTTCATCCATGCTGTCATAAAATTCTCTCTCCAACCTGATAGTAATCTAAGCTTTCACTATAAATACCTCCATATAATAAATACAATAAGTAGCATTTACATCTTTTTTTTAACATATAAAAGATCATCTATATAATATATAAAAGAAAGATCAATAATTGAATGTGTTATGTGTTATTTTTTATATTTGTTACTATTAATCTTTCTTTTATATATTATATAAATATATAGATTTTTCTTACATTTGTTTTTTATTATATTTTTTTTCAAAAATTTATAATATAAATTATTTTTAAGGTAGCACAGTATAATTTAATTTTTTTATATCTTTTTATATATTTTCAAGTTAAATTGTATTCTTGTGCATCGTACGAGATCCAAAACTAATTAACAAAAAAGGCACCTGATCGCCCAAACCTTCACGGTCAGGTATGAACTACTATCACCTAGTCCCATGCACTTTACAATCATTTTCTTGCTACTAATCACATTCAAGCTATTAGAAGGATGTTTTATGCAACTATTCTCGATGCATTAAAAGAACAATTATTTGCACGCATAAGATTATAATGATCAATCATAACAGGATCATGGCCCACAATTAGCTCCCCATATAATAATGTTGATCTAAGATCGGATGCATAACTTTCTCTTCAAGACTAATCTCTCTTTATAAATATATATATATATATATATATATATATATATATATATATATATATATATAAAAGAAAATTATACTTTAAAAGTAACTAATGTTTTCTTTACTCAGGTTTTCCCCAAAACAGACAAAAAAAAGGTGCAATAATAAATATATATATATATTTATATGTCATATAAAATTATAAGATGATTAAAGATACATAGTGATACTATATATTTAGTATTAACTATACAATTGTAATCAAATAAAAAAGAGATGAAAAAAGTTTTATGGAACAAAAGATACTTACTTTTAGGCAAATTTAGAAGGAAGACTTGACAATTGAGGAGGTCCCACGTTGTTGATCGACCCAGGAAAGCTTTTCCACGTGTTGAAATACCTAATAATTAATACTATTTACCATTAACTACACAATTGTATGCAAATAAAAGAAATTTAAAATAGTTTTATGGAACAAAAGATGCCTAATTTTGGGCAAATTTAGAAGAAATAATTGATAATTGAGGAGATCCTACGTTGTTGATTGACCCGGGAAAGCTTTTCCACGTGTTGAAATACCTAATAAGTAATACTATTTACCATTAACTACACAATTGCATGCAATAAAAGAAATTTGAAAGAGTTTTATGGAACAAAAAATACCTACTTTTGGGCAAATTTAGAAGGAAAAATTGATAATTGAGGAGGTCCCACGTTGTTGATTGACCCGGAAAAGCTTTTCCAAGTCTTGAAATAATATTTGATGATGATTTGTGGAAAAAAATTGGAAGAGTTTTGAGAGAAAGAAAGAGAAATTATAAAATAATGGTGTTTTGAGAATCTCAATTCGCAACTTGTTGTAATAAATACGCCACCACTGATCGCGACTACACGAGTAGTCGCCAAAGACTCGAAAGTAGTCGTTAGTAATATCTTCTAACAACTACTTGAAGTAGTCATTAAATAAACCAACCACTAGCGACTACTCATTGGCGGTGGAAAAATTATTTTTTAAAAACAACACTAGCGACTACTTACTACGTTTTAACGACTACTTCATGTAGTCGTTAAAAACAAAAATTACTAACGACTACCGTGTAGTCGAGAAACATACCATGTAGTCGTTAAAAAGATGTAGTCGTTAATAGTGCTTTTTTTTAGCGACTACATCATGTAGTCTTGAGAAATTTAGTCGGTAGAGAGCTGCGCTGTAGTAGTGAGTTAGGTTGATTCAGCGTAATATATACCTATTGGGTATTAACCCTATATTTTATCCAAAACTACAAACAACACTTTTGATCACATGTATCATATCCAGATGAGAAATATACTAGACAAAAGCAATATTATGTGAACAAATAAAATTGCATAATAAAAATATAAAAACTTCAGATAGAAAATACTTAAAAGTTCCACAATTTAAGTTAAAATATCAAGTAACATGAAAGGAACTTAATCGCTTAGTCCAGCTGTTCAGTAGCTGAGGCAGTTAAATTCTGGATATCCTCTTAAAGCTTGATGTATAACTAACTGTTTCAGAAACATATGAATGATAAAATAATTGCTGTATATTCTGTTTATATTTCTTCAACACTTAAATGAGAAAACTATTTTATCAACTTTATATCAACTCCTGAAATTTCAGCACTCATGTTCTCTTTTGAGTAGACTTCTTCTGGGCTCATGAATGGAAGTTGAGGTGTCATAATTGGGGGCATGTTGTTCAATGGAACAAAGCTGTCGGAATAACATTCTGAGTAAAATTGACGGTGGTCTTCTGTATCACCGTCATTTTTCATTACTTCAGTGTGTTTTTTCATCTCTTTAGTGTGATTTTTCATCTCTTTAGTTTGATGGACTTTTCCTGTATTAACATTGTAAACCATGATTTGTGTTTTTGTAGAAAACACCAATAAGTCTCTGCTTCGCAACCAGCCAAGTGGCTTAATGTAGACAGGTAAATGCTTTTGATCTTTTATATTAATATCAAGCATCTTCTCCCATTGTTCATCTCCATTTTCTGAATCTTTTAGCAACCAAAACTCACACAAATACTTTCTTCTTGACCACATGCAAACAGAATTCTCCATTGCAACAAGACCAGAACAACGAGATCCTAATTTGTACTCAAGTGGAAGAGAAATCTCCATAAACTTTTCGGTTTCAATGTCAAAACAAAGGATTATTGGGAAGTACTGATAATACCAATACACGCAACCTCTTAGAGTAAGAGAAGAGCATGCAAGGCTCATGACTAGCTTAACATTTTGACTTAAATGACTTAAGTCAACCTCTCTGAATGCCTTATCAATACCTACACTTAATATTGAACATCTCAATTGGAAGCTTGGGTAATGGATCACTTTGTATACCCTAGAAGTGGCGGCATATGCTAAACAACAATTATATCTATCAAAGTAATTGGGAAATAGAGGGAGGGCCAAATACTGTTTTGTAAGAGGATTTACCATATAAGTGGGGTTATTTGAAGTGCGACCAGCTAGTAAAAGTAAACCATTACAACTCGCACAAACCCTTTTATCAAATGGAATGTTTAGATCTTTCACCTCAAGAACACGACCTCGACCACCCTGGTCTGACCATAGTTTAACAACATACGCAGTGATGCCTTCATGGCGGATTAATAGGCCTTTGGAAGTTGAGTCCTTTTTGAGGTTGAGGTGTGAAGAAATAAAAAGAGGAGATTGGATTATCTTAAACCATTGTCTACAAACCAACCTCATGACATTGTAAAGAACATCAGCAGGAAGACAAAGGAATATAATAAATAAGACATCATCCGGAAGAAAATAATCGACCTCACTCTTCCTCCTCTTAGGATTACTAAGACTATTACAAGAACCACCATTCTGTCATTACATAAACTAGGTTAAAAGTATCAAATACAAATTTAACAATGACTAAATATTACAGTTTAGTTCCAGAAATAAAAAAATAATTAACAAGCAAAATTGAATCATTAATTTGTAATTGTATTACAAATTTTTTAAGAACAATTGAATTATTATTTCAAAATCCAAAGAAAATCAAAGTTGGGTATGAATATGATGAAAGAAACAAGACCTCGGAGTTGTATACCTTTCTCTTCTTCGAGTCCATAATAACCAAAGACGGAGGTAATAGAGAGGCGAGTGGTGAGTAGAGTGATTAGTAATTGTTGACCAAAAAAAAAAGAGTGATTAGTAATCTCCTTTTCCCTATTATTTACAGCCTGATTTAGCGGATATTTTGGTTAATATTTTGACGAATTTAATGGGGAGGATTATACAAAGTGGAGTCCAATTTAACAGGGAGGATTCTACAAATTGGACTCCAATTCTTTAAAGCGGATATTTTTTTATTAATTTAATTTTTGAGTTTTTATTATTTTTTTTGCATACATGAGAGGCTAAAAGTCGTTAAGATCAAGAGATTACAATCAAAACAAACGTTATACTAATCATCTAGTACAACTCTAGCAGTTGCACAACCACTACTATCTTTAGTTATTAAACTCAACATAAAGTCTGAAGGATCAACAAAATCCAAGGGTTCGGATTGCATTCTTGCCCCTTCCCTCGCTAGTTTATCCGCACAATGGTTTGCTTCTCTGAAAATATGATTAAGCTCCATTTTTACATACCGTGTTAACAATGAACGGCATTCACTTATGATCGAAACATAGCGACTCCCTAAACTCTCACCGCCCTTCACTAGCGCATGGAGTTTCCCCGAGACGCCCTCAGTGTGAGGTCTTGAGCTCTCACCGCCCTTCACTAGCGCATGGAGCTCCTTCGAATCTGTTTCAATACATAATTCATAATAGCCCTTATTAATAGCCCAACGTAATGCAAAATGCAATGCGAAAATCTCAGAAGCAAGAGGATAATCAACAATACAAGGACCAAAAAATCCCGCGATGCAAGTCCCGTTCTTGTCTCTGATTATACCACCTATACTAGCCATTCGTTTTTCCGGATTAAAGCTCCCATCTATATTTAATTTTAGTCCCACAAGAGGTTTAACCCACCTAATCAGTATATTATTGGCTAGTTTGGTTATACCACCTTCGATACTCTTCCCCCATGCTAGAATAAAATTACTAGCTAGAGAAAATATATCCCGTTTAAGCTCTAATACATGTGGTATATTCGCCCCTTCGTTAAATAGTAAATGATTACGCTTAATCCATATTACCCAAATAGCGGCCGCAAAAATATACGGCCAATCAATACCCGCAATACGCGCTTTGGATCGGAGATGTGCTTCAATCCATCTCTTTGTAGTGAATATACTGTTGTTTGGATCATGATTGCTATCCTCCAGCTGCAGAATCGATGTGTGTACTGTATTAGTTTCATTGCTCTCATCTTGTCTCGTTCTGACCTGCTGCATTTCCGAGAAACCAGTTGCAGCAGTCCCTCTTCCGCGATCCAGGAGCCATCTGCTGTTCAGCTCCAGAAGCGAGGCTCAATCAGTGGCCTCCAGGCCCAGCAGCTCACGGAAATCCAGCTTCTCAACAGCTGCCACAACATCAGCAGGTCCGCCAGCACCTGTTCGCCGCATTCCAGTAGTAAATCCGCTTCGAAAACCTGCATCAAGATCAAGTAAGTCCCACACTAAACAAGATACTTTACATTTCAACATAACATGGTAAAGATCCTCCCTTTCGGCTCCGCAAATTCTGCATCGCATCGATTCAATCACGTTCCGCTTAAAAAGATTTTCACTAGTAGCAATTCGATCAAGAGCTACCCTCCACATGAAGATACGTATTTTTTGGGAACATTTAAGGTTCCAAATCAACTCCCATTTAGGCAAAACACTTAATTCATGCGACTCCATATTTGTAAAAGCTGATTTGACCGAGAAACGACCCAAGTTTTCAAACTTCCAAGCTATTCTTTCTCCCCTTTCATCACTAACTACCATAATACCCTCTCTAAGAACCTCAGTACCCGCTAGTATAGCTTTGCAAGCACTAGATTCATTTCCTTTCCGGACATAATTCATCAACCCATTCTTGAAGTATTTGTTCCTAAGAACTTCAACCCACGCTACCGATTGTTCTTGTTGCAACACCTTCCACCCCAACTTTGCTAGTAACGCTAAGTTATATTTCTCCGCACTCCTGATCCCCAAGCCACCCTCCTTTTTTGATTTGCAAACTTGGTCCCAACTAACCCAATGAATTCTCCTTTCAGGACCGGACGAACCCCAAATGAAATCCCTAACCACCCTATCAATTTCCATACACACATACTTCGGTAGCTTCATAACTTGCATTTGATAAACCGGCATCGCATTCAGTACAGATTGTGCTAGTGTATCACGCCCCGCTAAAGACAATGTCTTGGTCTTCCACGTAGCTAGTTTTTCCCTCATCTTTTCCACAATACCTTTGTAGAAGCCCTTAGGTACCCTACCAGATAGAATTGGCACCCCGAGGTAGGTACCAAAGGATTTACTATGGCAAAACCCGCTCGCCATCGCTAACTCCACCTGTACATGATCCGGAACATTCCTAGAAAAATAGATTAAGGATTTCTCCGCACTTATAGTTTGTCCAGCCGCTTTACAGAATATATCCATCGTCTCCTGTATTAGTTGTACCTGCAATAAAGAAGCTTCACCAATCAAGATTAGATCATCGGCAAAAAATAAATGAGATAACTTAGGACCTTGGCGACCAACACGAATTTCTTTCCACTTTCCAGAAGAACAATGCTCTTGGATTAAAAGGGAGAGTCTCTCCATACACATAAAAAAATGTACGGAGAGAGGGGGCCTCCCTGTCTAATCCCTCGGTGGGGTTTAAATGGTGGTAAAGGTTCACCATTCCATAGCACTCGCATCTCGTTATCCCTCATACTTGACATGATTAGCGAGAACCAGCTGTCCGGAAGTCCAAAAAATTTGATAGTTTCCTGGATGAACTCCCAACAAACTTTGTCATAAGCTTTTGCGAGATCTATTTTGACCGCCATGATACCAATTCTTCCCTGCTGGTGGCGCATCTTATGATCAACTTCTCGGACAAGAACAACATTATCTATCGTAGAACGACCTGGTAAAAAGCTACTCTGACACGGACCAACAATATTAGCAAGTATCGGCCTTAGTCTTTCGACCATAGCCTTAATAATAAATTTAACCGGACAATTAATAAGACTAATAAGACGGAAAAGACGTACCCGGTTCGGGTCTGACACTTTAGGAATAAGGTGTATAAGCGTACCGTTCAGACCCGAAGGCAAATGACCAGAAAGAAGGGCTTCTCTAACCATCTTACACATCGCAGGACCCACAGTAGACCAACACTTTTGATAGAAAGCAGCCGACATACCATCAGGGCCAGGGGCTTTAGTCGGATTCGATTTAAAAACAACACTACGTATTTCCTCATCCGAGAAAGGTTGCGCAAGATCACTTGATAATTCCGAGTCAATAGGACCTATAACGGGAAGTACATAACCAATCCTAGACTCATTCGGCTCCTCATACAAACGTTCAAAATAATCCCTAACAAGTTCTTTCAATTCCACCTCATCTTCTACCCATATGTCTGCATCATTTAGGAGTCTTGAACATAGTGCCTTCTTCTTTTTTATAGAAGCTGCTAAATGATAAAACTTAGTATTTCTGTCACCTGATTCAACCCATTTTTCTCTCGAATTTTGGAAGTACATAACTTCTTCTTGTTCAAGAACACTATCATATTCCTTTGATAATCGAATACCCATGTCTCTTAGCGAGGAGTTATATGATATCTGGAGCGATTTTTGGATTCCTCTTATCCTAGCACATAACTCCTTTTTCCGACGGTTAATATCTCCAAACACTTCCATCTTCCACTCGCGCAGCTGCTTCTGAATTTCTAATATTCCTTCACTAATACCTATATTATTACCCTTCCATTTATCTTTTATGAAGTCCTGAAAGTCCTTGTGTAGACACCATGCAGTCTCGAATCTAAAACGGCGAGGTTTTACCTTAGCTCTCTGAACCGGGCAAAGTTGTATTAAAATCGGCATGTGGTCTGAATGAAGCCTCGCGAGGTGAATAACACGAGCCTTTGGGAACATATAACTCCAATCCACATTACTATACACTCTATCAAGGCGTTCTAATATACATTGTCCAGAGTTCCAAGAATCACACCATGTATAACGAGGACCCTCAAACCCCAAATCAATTAACCCGCAACTGTGCCTCCATTCTTCAAACTTTTCCATTCTTCGTGAGACACCCACCACACCCCCTTTCTTATCGATTTCAAGTCCTACTTGATTGAAATCCCCTGCAACAAGCCACGGTTTCTGGATGTTATGAAAAGCTTGGTGTAATGCATCCCATAATTTATCTCTTTCTTTATAATCCGGACTAGCGTAAGTTGCCGAAAAAACCCAAGACTCGCACCCTTCTTGACTTATTTCTACATTGACGACTTGGCGACCCGCAGATAAAACTCTAACCATTATATTAGAATCATTCCAAAGGAGCCAGATTCCACCTCGATAACATTCCGAATCCACACGAATCGAATTATCTTTTTGTAGGGAGTTAATTATATTATTCGCATTTACACCACTAACACGGGGTTCAACTATAACCGTGAGCCAAACGTTGTTACTAGCCATCATTTCTCGAATTACACGCCGAAATCTTGGCTTCGCCGCGCCATAACAATTCCAGAGTAGAATATTAAGGGGTTGATTAGGCTTTCCCCAAACCGTTCCTGAAACACTTGTATAATTCATTAGATATTAAATAAAAGTACAAGGGATACCTCTTGGCGCCTTAAGCGCGAGAAACCGATGTAGCTTCATCATCCTTATTGCTCATTCCTTCTCTCTCGGCAGGGGGCTGTATTGCCTTGGTGACATCAGGCGCGTGGCTGTCCAACCACATTTCTTCATCCCCATCACCCGCAATCATGACATCCCATAATGGGTCAGGTGGTAATTCAAGTAACATGCTATTCACTAATCTTAATTCGCTAGCTGTAGCATTTACCTCACTTTGTTTTAGCGTGTCTGCATGTGATGGGTTATGAAGACCTGTTACTGATTCTTTTTTATTTCCATTAATTGCACCCAAGTCCCTGCCCCTTTGCTCCCCATTTATAACCTGTACTTCGACCAAATTTCCATCCACTTTATCCCCCTCCTCACGAATCTGGACCAGCCCCGAGACAGCCCCCATTTCCGAACCTGCTGCAGCTATATTACTCAGCTGTGCACCCGCCTGTTTCGCACCCTTTGAGCCCCTCTTCCTACCCGGTGTGCTCTCTTTTCTTTTCAATTCCTCCGCGGAAAAATCCATCACTTTTACCACGTCTTCAAGTACCCTCCTTTGTTCAAAATTGGGTGTAGCTATAACATTGTGGCTCTTGGCACTAGTATTTTTCTTATTACCCGAGCTACCCCAAGCAACACTTTTTCCCTTGTTGTTATGTGTTTTTGTGCCCGAAGATTGTCCCCTGCTCTGTATCGTAAAATCCATTGACCCCGACTCCATTGTATTATCCGCCATCCTAAGTACTTCGAACCTAGTCCCTAGCCCACCATGTGATGAATTCTTTGTCTGGTTTATATTATTATTTCTACCATTGCTTCTATTACCGCGCCTCACAGTCATCCATTCTCCGTATTTCTCCTTCTGAGTTGGTGTTTCTATCAGAGTTTCTACTACTTTTTCTTTGCTTCTAACCATTCTCGTATCCTCCTCCATTCTCATTGAAACATTGGGGGGGGGGGGGGGGGGGGGGGCAAGATTCCTTTCTGTGACCGAATTTACCACATTCAAAGCATATGAGGTGAAGCCCCTCATACTCCACTTTACATATATCCGATCCAATCCAAACTTCGGGTTCCAACGGCTTGCTCAAGTCTAGTTCAATAGCAATTCTAGCGTAATTTCCCCTCAACCTACCCTTTGTCATAGGGTCGATTTTCACGGTACGCCCAAGCTTGTCACCGATTTTCCTCAAGATTCTCGCTGTGTAATTATGCATCCCAACGTTTGTTATCCTAACCCAAGCGATTGTTGTCGTTATCGAATTAGTTATCGGATTAAAACTCGGGGTCCACTCTCTTACAATGAGGTAGTGATCAAGGATCATCCAAGGTCCTCCAGATAAAGCAAAATCAAAATCATCACGTTTTTCAAATTTAACCATATAATATCCGTGTCCGACGTCGACGAGTTCGAAATTTCCAACTGGGTTCCAAATTTGCCTTAACTTAGACGATAAATAAGTAAATCCCACCTCTCTTCCTAGAAGTCTGACTACAACAGTATTTCGCCACAAACGGATACCCTCCTGTATTTCATCTCTTGTTCTAATTACAGTGGGAATCGAATCATTTACCTCAATCTCATCGTCGTCCTCAATTAGTTCCTCCAATTCTAGAAAATCCTCTTCATCCATGGCAATCTTGTTTAAAGCTTCGTACTTGTCCTCCATAATCGGTATAACAATATTATTTCCAGTCACTGTCCCCTTCCATCCCGTAAGATTTGGCCTAATGAAAGGAGTAGTATTGTTACTGAAGTTAAGTTTATCCCAGGGCCTTGATTAATTCTTTGTCTGTTATTTTGTTCATGGAGAAAACCATTCGTAGCATTGGTTGATGGAGGACCCTCTCCGGCGGCTCGCTGGCGCTTACCGGCGCGGCCATCGATCATCACAGAAGATAATTCAGGAAACGCCTCAGTGGGTTGTTCCATAAGCATCGCTTGATCATTAGTTTCGTGTTGTTCCATTGCTTCGCCCTCACTGGAAGCCGCTACAGTTTCAGGTGGAAGCTCAGGTGGCCTAGCGTCGCCGGCGTGTTGCGGCGGCAGTGATGCCATTAACGGTCGAGTTTTTTTTTTTTTTTCTAATATTGCGGAGCGTATTTGACTATTTCTTTCAGCAGATACTGCTGTTTTTGTTAATAAGGTCTGTAATTAGTTTTTATTATTTTAACTTTATCTGATATACATTTTCGGTACAATCATGGAGTACGGACCTATGTTTTTTTAACGTTTTTTAAGGTAGATAAAATGATTTTTTATATAATTGCAGTTAGTGTTTAGTCATATGATAGTCCAAATACATTAAGGGTTGTACCTAATTCTTGTTGTTTGTAGGGCTGCAAATGAACCGATACTCTCAACTCTCACCAAGGGCTTGGGTTTGAGTTCGTTAAGGGCTCGTTTGAGCTTGTTTGTTTAGTTAAACAAACCAAGCCCAAGCTTGAAATACAGACTTGTTTACTAAACGAACCAAACCCAACCATGTATAAATTTGGTTCGATAAGTTCTGAACAGTTTGGTAAGAGCTCGTTAATGAGGTTTGGTAAGGGCTCGTAAGAGACTTGTTAAAAAATCGTTGAATATATCATTTAACTAATAAAAATATATCTTTTTCAACAAAATTTAATTAAAAAGTAGTAATATATAAATATTCTAATCTAAATCGTTTATTTAGTATATATTATAATTTTTTTAACATTTTTTATCAAAACACATAGACTAAACCTTATATCGCCACTCCCCTCTCTGCTATTTAAAAAACCAGATCTCTAGATCTCCAATCAGGCCGCCGTCGTTGGTGGCTTCCTGCTGCCGGTGATGGTGGCCCCCTTACCCTTCCTTTCGTTTTGCTTTTCTTTTCCTTTCAGTTTCTCTGGCTGTTCTCCTCTTTAGCCTTCCCGCTGCCTTGTCTCGCTCCCTCTTTTCCTGTCGCCGGTATTTTTTGGGTACTAACTTCTCCGTTCTGTTTCGTCAAGGTAGCGCTAAGATGGGCTTCGTGGGCCCACTACTCTGAGTCCGAATTCTTCAACAACAACGCCTATAAGGAGGCCCACCAACACAAAGCCGTTGTCTTCTTTCGGAGGAAATTTTTCTCGCTACTTACTATTTCTCTGTTCCAGGCTACTGCATCTGCTTTCACTGTTTTTTCAGGTATTGTTTTTTTGCTTTTGTGTGTATACCTGGTTATGGTTTGGTAAGGTAAATGAAGCGCTGGAATTTCTTTCAATTTGGGCCGGTTACTTGTTCTGGAGTAAAGGTATATTTGTCGCAGTGCCTTTTTGGTCTGTTTTGGGCTTCCGGTTCGGTATACAGGGAGTAGAGAAGGTGTTTAAGAGGAGTTGCCGGTTTATGTTTAGGGTCCTAGGCTTCCGATCTCCCTCGCTATCACCATGTGGTGATACACTTTGGGTTATTTTTAATTGTTCATTTGGTTTCGTTCGTCGGAGTTCCGGGTGTTTGCCGTTCACTCGGTATTTTTTCAATTCGATTCCTATTTATTTGATAATTTTGGCTCGCGCTAGTGCAGGGTTTCGGTATTGCAAGTTTATTCCTCTAATCTTTGTTAATTCTACTTGTTTTAGTTGTCGCTGTATTACACTTGTTAGATATCGTTTATTTTGGCGGCCGATGTTTGTCGTTCATTGGTGGTTTTTAGTAATCGGGATTGATTGGTTTAGTCTTGTGGTGACTTCTTCATGTATTTTCTGGACAGAGTTTGAAGGGTTAGATTTGATGGGGTGGTTTTGTTCCATCTTTCTTCCCTTTTATTATCCTTTACTTGTGTTAGGTGGTGATTCACTTAGTGTCAAATTTACTGGACTAGGAAAATTCATCTTTTGGAGATTGGGTGTTTGCCGTTCACTCGATCTCCTTTTTGTTTGTTTTTTTCTAGACTGGGAATTTGGCTTGCGCTTGTGATTGGATGCTATAGGGTTGGCTGTTTGGTAAAGTTCGTTTCAGTGTGTTTTCGGAAAATGATAGTGGCTTGGTGTTTGTGGGTGAGACCGACCCTTCCCGACTCGGTTTGTTTTAAAATCACTTGGGCAAGTAATTCTTCTTTTGACCTGAGGGCTTCCAGGATCTTCGGTAATGCAGTTGTTGTTAAAGGCAACGAGTTGATAACTACGTTGGTTATTAAAATGGTAGTCGATATTCTCCCCCTCTTCTGGAGGCTTGAGTTTGTCTTTCTTAAAGATCATTTTTCTTCGACCCTTGTTGGTTTCAGCCCACTACTTTTTGTGGCAATTTCATTACGGTTTCATCTTGGGAAGGAGTTGCTGTTCGAGCTTGTTTAGCCTTATTCACTTTTCAGTCTTCTTTTGCTAGTAATTTGTTTGTTTTTGTTTTTCTTATTTCATGTTTCCTTGTTTCGTTTTTTCCGGGATTGGTTGGGCAATCTTTGTAATTTTTAAACTTTCTTTAGTTTAAATTTATGCGTCTTTCGTAAAAAAAAACACAATTTGTTTCGTCCAAAAAAACAAAAACCCTAAAAAGCTAAACTCTCATATACAAACAATACCTAACCTTTTATTCTCTCAATCACTCACATCAAATACCCAATATTGGCCGCAATTAAAAAAAATGGCTTGTTAAGGTTTTCATTCTTTCCTCAATATGAGTAGATTCTCTTATTTAATTGGTAAGAAATTTCCAAATCTTAGCGTATCTATTTTGTGTTTATTTGGGATTTTTTGAATTTATTTTGTGTACTTGACTGTCGATAAAAATTCTATAAGATTGACATATTATGCTAATAGTTGTGTTTTATATCAAAAATCACTAATTTGTGTCAAGAAATGATTAATGATTTTAAGATGTAAAAGTCGTGACTGAAGAATTCAAAAAAGTAATCAGGATTTGAAACTATTTTAGTGTGATATTCAATCATTTAAGTTTTGTAAACTTATAATCAATGAATCTGCTGTATCATTATGTGAGTTTATATCTTTGTTGATTTGGTATTTATTGAACTACATCTCCATTTCTTTATAGTTTATTTGTATGTCCTAATTAAGAATGTTATTACATTTTCCAGAATTATGTCCAACGAAGTTGTGAATCTTGACCATCCTAATGAGTCGACGCCTGTTTCATCTCTGATAATGGAAGTTTCAGTGATGAATAAGGAAAATGCAGAAAATATGTAAGATGATGATAATCCATTTCAAAAGAAGAAAAGAAAGAAATATTCCAAAGTTTGAGATAACTTTACAGAAGTAAAAATTGCTAATGCTGAGATGAAAGCCAAATGTATGTGGTGTAAAATGTTACTGACCATGGGAAAAGAAGGAACAACTAGCCATTTACTAAGACACGTGGACAATTGTACAAAACACCAACAATAAGATAAACGTCAAAATATTCTCTCGGTTATGAAAGAAAATGAAGGACTTGTTGATATTAAAAATTTCAAGTATGACAATGCAAAAGTAAGAGAAGCAGTCGCACACATGGTAATGGTATACGAATATCCTTTCAACCACATGGAACATGAAATGTTCAACAATTTTATGCGAGTTGTTAGTCCTCATTGGCAAAAAATATCGCGTACGATGGTGAAAGAAGATTGTATGAGTGTTTACAATATAGAGAAGAAGAAGCTTAAACATGTCATGAAATCTCTTGAAATGGTCAGTGTTACCACAGATATGTGGAAATCAGGTCAAGACATCGATTATATGGTTGTTACTAACACTTTGTTCATGGGTGGAAGTTGCACAAACGCATTCTAAATTTTATTCATTTACCACCTCCACATAGTGGAGTTGCTATTGCTGATGCACTTTACAAGTGTTTCGTTGAATGGGAAACTGATGATAAAATAGCGTCTATAACAGTAGATAATGCAGGATATAATGATGTAGCTGTGCGAACTTTAAAAAGTACTTTTGCGTTAAAGGAAAAGCTTATATTTGATAGAAATTTTCTTCATGTACGTTGTACAACACATATAATGAATTTGTTCGTTCAAGATGGGTTAAAAGAAATAGGTGAAATTATTTTAAAAAATCTTCGAAGAAGTATGAAGTACTTGTCTAATTCGGAGGCGCGTCTCAATAAATTTAGTGAAATTGCTAAAGATTGTAAATTGAACTCCAAAAAACTGATACTGGATTGTGACACACGTTGGAATTTTACCTTTGCGATGTTAAATTGTGCACTTGAATTTAAAGAGGTTGTTAAAAGATAAAAAGAAAGAGATTTGGGATATCAGTTTCTTCCAACAGACGATGAATGGGAAAAAATAGAAGTTTTGTGTCAGTTTTTGGGTGTTTTAATGAAGTCGCCAAAGTTATATCGGGCAGTGACTATCCTAATTCTAATCAATTTCTCACTGAGATTTGGAGAGTGAAAGAAGTTATCAATGAGAAATTAGTCGACTCAAGAAAATATGTTGAAACAATGGCTACATCAATGAATACAAAATTTGACAAGTATTGGAGTGAATGTAATTTGTTGATGGCAATTGGTGCGGCTTTAGATCCTCGATATAATTTAGTTTTAGTAAAGTTTTCTTTCTCTGAGATCTACCCGGAATATGAAGCAGGTGAATACCTAGAAGTTATAAAAAATGCCTTGAAAAGGATTTATCAAGAATATGTACAATTATATACACGTAAGGCATCATCTACACGTGCAAATACATATTCTAGATCTTCTAATACTGGTACATCTAGGACAATATCAAAACGTGTAGTCTCGGGGAAATCAAGGTATAATACTTTTGTGAGAGGGGTTGATAGCATTCAGCCGGTGAAATCTGATTTGGATATATACTTAGAGGAATGTGTTTTTATTGTAAATGAGCCTAAAGAAGTTTATTTTGACCCGTTAGTGTGGTGGAAAGATAACAATCTCAAATTTAAAATTTTGTCTAAGATGGCTTGTGATATATTAGCGATCCCAGTAACTACTATTGCATCAGAGTTAGCATTTAGTATCGGTGGAAGAGTTATAGATCCATATCGTGCATCTTTAAATGTTGATACTGTACAAGCTTTGATGTGTGGAGGTGATTGGATTCGCAATACTCGTGGGATCAAGAAAAAAATTATAAGGTAAGAAATGCTTTTGTTTAGAGTATAAATATAAATGTTAATTTTTCAATAATTTATAATGTAACTATATGTAAATTGTATTTTTGTCTAATGATTTGACGTTTGAGTATTGTAGACTCCGTTGAAAGGATCGATAGAGATCAATCTTCCTCAGTAATGCCAAAATTTGTGTGAGTAATCTCTCTGCCTTTTTTTTAAAAAAATTTGTCATTTTTTCGTGTATGAGCTTCAAAGTTCAATTCAAAATTTTTTACGTTTAAGTTTTGTTGCCACAGATTCAATAGATAACTTAAATTAAATGAGATGAGATAAACTGAAGAGATGCTTCTCCTGTAAAATTTTTGTCTTGTGCAGTAACAGTAAAAATAAGTATATTCAATTAAAATGTACTTTTATAAATTGTCTGTGGAAATGGTTGATGAATTTTTGTATATTACTTCCAAATTTCTCAATCCCACGTGAAAGCATACAAGTAGATTAGCTTCAACAACTACTATATATCTTCACCCACCATTTCATGAAACGAGCAGGAGTTTCTAATTTTATACTGTAATTAGATCGTTTACGGTTCAAGTTCTATATATATTTTTTTGATTTTACAGTCTGTTACTTGTCCTGTAATATATGTTATTGGTGAGAGTTATTACAAAATTACAACCGATGCCTTAAGAGTTTATGGACTTGTCTGATAGTATACCCAGATATCCAGGTCCTTTATGATTTGGCTCATAGAACAAAATTGTTTTTCATTGGATTGTATCAGATATAGAGAATACTGAAGAGTTTGTTTGTAGTTATTGATTGTTCTGTTTTTGAAAAAAATTGTGAGATATTTTATTACTTTTATCATCCTTTATTGAGCACATAATGTGTGATTATGTATATTTATTCAATTTGAGTAGATATTTTCAATTTGAGTACAATTAACATGAAATTGGAGGCAACATCTTGTATAGTTTAATTATCAATATTGTAGGAACATCTATTTATGTTTATTAACCAATAATTTAGAAACATGTGGT
The DNA here is from genome assembly GCA_029959085.1 of Nemophila menziesii. Classification (NCBI taxonomy): domain Eukaryota; kingdom Viridiplantae; phylum Streptophyta; class Magnoliopsida; order Boraginales; family Hydrophyllaceae; genus Nemophila; species Nemophila menziesii. Next base: position 22,471 of record JARWIR010000055.1, on the reverse strand, counting down.
AGAGACAGTTTTTGTTTAAATTGTTCATCTGATAAAAATAGACTTGGATCAGAAGAGAGTACTTGGTAATAAAAAGTATGTGTTATTTAGTATGGTGAAATTAGTGGGTTTATTATGACTTGTTTTAGTGTTACTGATAAATAAAAGTAAACTAGTAGTAATGCATTAATATGATGTGTATATTGTAGACTACTTAAAAAATCTGAAACATGACAAAATACATTTTATTCTAAAGCTTTACTTTGGTTAATGTTTAAATGCCACGGTTGTTTATTCTAGTATATCAAGGTTTTCAACCTTTCTCTCCTAGTATTACTCTTTTTCATAGAAATCTGCATCTTATGTGCTCCTATAATTAATACAGCCAGAAACATGGAAAAATTTGAGAACAAAAAAAGAAAAGAAAGAGTAGACTGCTGGAAAAAAAAAATTATGGTGTATTAATTTTTGTATACTAAATACTAATTTTTTGTTTTAAGTTCTAAAAGAATGGATTTTAAAGAATTTTGTGTATGAAATGTTCCAGCTCTTTTTTTTCACAAGTTTCAGCTCTCAGTTGGGAATCAAGTTAGATCTTTTGAGAGAGATGCAAAATTTTATCACACGAAAATATTTGCAATGTAATTAATTGAATTAGCTTAAATATATACAAAATTATATTTTTACTATGTAATTTTGTTGGTTTTTTCTTTTGTATTGCATATTTTTTTTACCTTAAATTTCAATTTATATCACATGAAAAAATTCTTGGGAAAAAAAGCATAAAAAAACTTGAGCCTCAAACGAGTCTTAAACGAACTCAAACAAGGCTTATCGAACTCAAACGAGCCTTAACAAACTCAAATGAACTATTTTTATTTTTTTGGTTGGACAAGACATTACAAACAAATCGAGCCGAATCAAGCCCGAGCTTGGAAAAAAATCACGAGCCGAGCTCAAGCCCAAATTTAAAGGTTCGTTTCGAGCTCGAACGAATTCGAACTCATTAAAAAAATCCGAGCCGAATCTGAAATACCTATGGCTCGGCTTGGTTCGATTTGTTTGCAGCCCTAGTAGTTTGTATATGTCCAATGTTCTGGTTTTGTCCAAGTGCATGTCCAATGAAATCCAATGAAGTTCGTGTACCCAAGGGGTTGTACCCAAACCCGGTTTTGTCCATGTTTTTGAATTATTTTTCATACATTAGTTTTTCAAACTTTTAAATTTTTCACAGTAGTTTTTAATTAGTGTTTCATTACTGTTTAATTTTCACCTGCAAAATTAACAAACTAGATTAGAGTTTAATTTTTCAAAACTAATCCAAAAAATGATACTGGTCCCTAATGTCTAGACCCAAAGGGCTGGCCCTAATGGACTGGCTCACAAACAAATAACAATATAAAAAAAATTACCAACTAAAAAAAGTGAATGTTGACCAACTAAAGAACATTATGGGCTAGACCTAGGGGTAGAAATCGGATCCGAAATTTCCGATTTCCGACTTTTCCGATCCAAAAATTCTGACTTACGAACAAATTTTTAAGGTTCTGAAAATCCGAAATTCCGATTTTCGATTTTTCCGAAAAAATCGGATCGGAATTGGAACTACATATAAATTTCCGAAATTTCCGGGTTTTCCGATCCGATTTTATTTCCAAATTATATTTCCAATCCGTTTTTATTTCTTAATTATATTACCGAATTATAAATTATATTTCAAAATAAAATTGCATGGATTATTTGAAACATGAAAATTAATGACATGTTTCTTTGGTCTTTAAATTCTTTTGGAACTTGAAAATTAACTTGGTTTCCATATCCACTGTCTATATATTTCCTAAACTTTGTCAAAGTATACTAATAAATCAACTCAAGACTTGGTTAATCCAAAAAAAAAACTTAAGTTTATTAGCTTCTCCCTTCTTTGTATTATTGATAATGTTTGTAAGAAAACATTTAACAGAAGAACAGATTCATGCCTTTGCTAACAAATATCATATCACTAAAAATACCCGTAACCTATTGATGTTGTTAACTATTTTAAAATCCTTAACCATTTCAATGATGCTTATGTTCAAAACAAAGACAATCAAACAATGCCTAGTGTGATCTTCTTTTCGGAATGCTGAAGCAATGTTTTCCCATTTTCTCTAATACCTTATACAATATTATTTTCACACTTTTTCTAACAACTTATAGGAAATTGAAGGAGCATTTTGAGGCTCGAAGGCAAGACTTATTTGGAACAAAATTACATGATCATTTTTCGAGACTTTTTTGAAATTTTTGTTCTTTCGTGTAATAAGAAAAATAACAGGGGTTTAACATTATTTTTTTAACTAATGATAATTTTTTACTTCATGTAAATTTTAAGTTTAGTTTTTATTTACGATTACTCTTTTTGTAAGTTTTATAAGTTTATTTTTTTACTACGGATACTCTACGTGTAAGATTTAAAATACTGTTACGAATTATAACCCTTAGTTTCGAAATTTCTGAACCAAAAGTTCCGAAATTCCAAACCCAAAGTTCCGAAATTTCCCGAACCAAAAGTTCCGAAATTTCCGTGCCGTAAAATTTCCGAATTTCTGGTAAATTCCGAAATTCCGAATTCGGAACTGTTTTTCCCAGTTCCGAAAAATTGCATAGGAATTGGAACGCAAACAATCTATTCCGAAAAAAATTGGAATTTTTCTGAAAGACCCTTTTTCCATTCCGTTCCTTCCGATTTCGACCCTAACAAAAAAAACAAGGTTGTTTTTTTAAAAATAAAGTTTTTATGCCAGACCCATGGAACTTTTATTTCAAAAACGGGCTGAGCCCAAATGGAATATTAACCAAGCTGGACTAACCTCTTTCCTAAGCAAAATAAGTTGGACCCAACAAGGGCTGGACCCAACCACGTTCAAAAAAAGAAAAACGAAGGGCCACGAACTAAGACTGGAGAATAGTACACGATGGGGCGTCAGTGATGGTCCAACATGGGGCGGAAGTGATGTTCCACGATGGGGCGGCGGAGGAGGTTCCAGTTCTCGAGATGGTGCAGTTTGTGGAGCGTCAAAGGTGGAGCACCGATCGTGTTGGTGGTGCAGTTCGTGTCGGAGTTTCTTCACGCGACGATGGTGGAGCGTCGATCTGGAGGAACGGTGGAGGTGGATCTGGTGCAATAAACTCGCGCGACAACTTCGTGGTGGTAGTGGTGCGTCACAGTGATGATGGGAGAGAGAGGTGATTATGGTGGAGCAGATCTATGCAGCAACAGTGGTGGATCAAATCTGTGCAGCAACAATGGTGGAGCGGATCTGTGCAGCAGTGGTTAAGATCTTGTGCAACAATTATTGTGTGGTGGTTCATGGTGGTGGTGATGTGCAGCAGAGAAGAGTGCTGGTCCTCGTCAGATCTGGATCTTGCGCTTGTGGAGGCAGCAGAGCTCCGACAACAACGTGAAGGAGGCAGTGGGATGGAGAGCGTGGTGGTGGGTTGGTCAGAGGGAAGGAGGCAGTGGGATGGTGGCAATGGGCGGCGATTGGTGGTGGTATTTGTGGTGTGAATATGGGGATGGTGGTGGCAGATATGGTGAGAAGAGGGAGAAACAGAGAGAGGGAAGAGAGGGTAGAGATTTTCTAAAACAAAAACCCAATAGGGTGTTTTTATTTTTTATTTTTGTTGTTTGATAGTGTGTATAGGGGAGTAGGAGGGTTTTTTATGTATTTTATTGGGTTTTAGTTGGTATTGAACTAGTAGTTAGTAGGTAATAGTGTTTGGGCCTTATTTTATTAAGTTTCAAGTTGTGGGGCTTCAAAAAATAAATCCCCCTTTAATGGGTTCGACTTTTTATCGTCTTGTTTAGATTTTCTTTTTGAAAAAATATACTAGTCTTTTATGGATACAAAATCATTTTTCTTTTTTATACTTTGGTTTATAAAAGTTAGTATAATTCAAATTTTATGCAAATTTTTCATTACAAAAAACTAATATCATTATGTCGATTATCCTTACAGTAGGATAAGATTGATAGTTATTTTAGCGATTATTATATTTTACCATGACAAAAAAGTTATGTCATCAATTTTTATTAGAAACAAAATAAAACTAAGTCGAAATAGCTTTTTGATATATTTTAGAAAAAAAACCTTTCACCCATTATTGACATATGGTAGGCAAAAAAATTATAATGTTATTATAATATAATTCTAGATATGTGAAAAAGTTACTAGGTTAGTGTTTATAGTTGTAAGTAGTAATATAGTACTAGTAATAGTATTTGATTGACACTTTGATAACATATTCGCAAAAGCATATTATGAAAAATAAAGTGAAAATTGGGTTAGAAATAGACCAATCGATCCCCATCCTGTTACCAGATTTTTCTAGCGTCTTGATTAGATCGAATATAGGAACCGATGATCAGTTAACTGGAAGGAGGTTTCATCTAAAACTTCAAACTAGTATTCCTGCCTTCTCATTTCTATTTCTAGAAATATGTTGAATACATATGTTGGAACTCAAAAAGATAAGATCCTTAATCTTTCGTATAAGATGCTAAACTTTCTAGTAAATTTCAGATGTGTTTTTTAGGCCTTTAATGACACCAAGGCAGTCAATGTAAATTGTAATACTCCTATCCTTGGTGGAAAATACTTGATTACAAGCTAGGAGTGTCGTAACATTTTCCTCTTTAATAACCGACTACACCAAATTTTGTTCTCCTTTCAGCTAAGTGTGACATAATCCTTGTCAAAGTTAGTTTTAGCAATCCCTGTAATTTCCTGTCTCTCTTGAAAGATGCGTCACAGAAAAAATTGATGTCAGAGTTTACCAATTTCGAGTCGTGTGATACACCTGTCTATCAATCAATCACCGGAAGCTTGTTTTTTCATTCATGCCCATTGGTGGCTGGTAGGGTGTGATAAAATAACGATAATAAAATATAAGAACTATCACCCTAACCAATCACGTTATTCATTGCAAGTATCACAGATCTTATGCAAGTTTTAATAGTAAGTAAGATTCGTTCTCAGGGATTTAGTGTGTTATACGTATGAATTAGAAGAAAGTGGTAAGAAATAGTTCGTGGAATAAAAATACAGTAAAATAAATATGAATAATTGGAGAGTGAATGATTAAACTAATAACTAATGTCAATAAAATAAAGATGTAAGAATAAGATGATAAATATAGCACAGGTTTGCGTGTATGCAATTAGCCTACTATTTCTTTTACTAGTTATAAGGGTGATTAAAGCTCTTAAAGTAAGTAGCCAGGATTCTATATTCGTCCTAACCCCCTTCCAAGTGGACTTAGGTAGCGACCTAATAATTACCAAGGGACTTGGGTAAGGGGACCCTGCACAATGATCGGTGGTTAACCTCAAACCTTAGTGAGTATCTAGTTAGGCAAGCCCGTCAGGATCACTACCGCATACTAGACGTTTATGTGGTGTTTCAACAATTATATTCCCCTTCTAGGTGACCATCCAACTGCTAATAATGGGGTAGTCTATACTCGTGCATTAGCGAGAACTACGACCAATATATCAAAGGATATAAAACAAATATAAAGGTTAAGAAGCTCAATCAATTCAAAAAGGTTTTTATCAAACAAACTTATATAGAAGAAAATAGAATTCAAAGATTATACATATGAAAAGTCCAAGCTATGGGAAACTTAGTTTATGCTGGAAAGAGATAAACTAAAATAAAGATATATATTGTCTACTTGCTTCTCTGGATGTTGTTACTTGATACTATGGACTAATAATTAAGCAAGGACCAAGCCATGGCTTACAATTGAGCAATGACATGTTTACAATGATAAGAGGGTGTTTTATAGGCGTTTTCTAACCCTAGTTCAAAATCATGGAGCGGAAGGCACGTAATTGGAGTACAAGTCAAATTCAATTTCGTTTCCCAAAATACATGATAGAATAAACACTACTCACTGTTTTTGTCATATCTCCTTCGTTAATGTGTCAAAATTCACCCACTTTATATCAGAATGACCTCAGCGAAAAAATATATCTAACCCATAAAAAGATTATCCGATATCATAGCCGATTTGAAGTTATATTCATTTTAGTGGACGTAGCTGCAGAATTGACATGTTTATTTGGAAGCTTTTCCTTTCATAATTCATCTTTGTTTCCTTTTATCTCCTGATTTCTTCCGAATCTTCATTCCTTAACTCCTTAGAAATTATTTGGAATCTAATTATATTTCATAAACCTTAAGAGCTTCACATTTACAGACTAATTAAACCAAATATGCTTGAAAAGTAATACATCGTCAAATCAAGACATGAATTAAGAAATTATCTAATAACCGAGAAAACAAATATGGAGACATCAATACCCCCAACTCAAAGTTGTATCGTCCCGATACAATAAAGAATAAGAACATAGGGAAGTCTCTAAATACACACATAATTCAATTAAACACAATGGGAAGGAGATAGAAGAATATAGATAATAAAATCAAAGAAATTACTCAGAAAATTTCATGTAATAATATTTATAAATTAAATTACATGTACACTTATCATAAAAACGATCAACACGGTTCAAATTCAAGATCGGATTAGCTTTGCAATGCACGAAGGAGAGATTCTTCACTTAGTTTAACATGAAGGCTATAAATTGTTCATCGAGCCTAACTAGTATCTAATGATACATCTAACTACTCTCTAATGGTTCAATTATTTCTAGATCACATAGCAAACAATCATAAAATGGTCCCTATGACTTTATAAAACGGTGTGACCGTATATTTGGAAAATTTAGAGTGAGATTTTGGCTCTCTCCTCACTAGCCATCAACGAATAGCCCTAGAGCTTGAGTTACTCTCATAAAATATTCTCACTCAACCCAATTATTGATGCACTAATTAGCATCCGCAATCACCCAATATAAAGCATATAGATGATCACATAACAACTCTACTTTGCCATTCCAAATCATATATTCGTTTTCATATTATTTTTTTCTTTTGTAATATAGCTATGACTCTCTTTCTTATGCGAGATATCATGCTATTTCTTTTTCATATATTTTTCTTTTTTATAACTTTTTTTTATTTACTTTTACCCCGGAAAAGGGTTACAATATAAAACAGTGAACCCATCAATATAGAGCACAATACATAAGCTCAAAATACCCAACCCAATAATATTTCCCATAATGGTGAACCCATCATCCCAAACTCAAGCTCTAAACGACTGTCTATGCATCACGATTCGAGTACAGTTCATATGGAAAAGTCCTAAAATCTAAAGAGTATGGCTTATAACATGGATAAATAAAGAGGATTTAGAAAGGCTAGAAGAGGTTGTGAAGAATATAAATATAATAGTTGGACAACAAGCTAAAAAGGCAACAAGGGGATTATCAAAGAACCTCCTTAATCTCTTTCTAAACTATGCAATTTCGTTCACCTTCAGCATCTTCATTAAATGGATTTATTAACTAGCTCTGATCTCACGGCCTACACATCCCTCAAGGCGCCCTAAGATCAAACATACTTCTACCGCATTTCTTACTAATCTTTTCTTTACTATAAATGTGTGTTTCATGTTTATTAGTCAAAGCATATAAACAATTAGCTCATAAACATGCTAAGTTTAAGATTTTAAGTTATTAAACATACTCTACATCTAATCCCATGTATCAAAAAAATTTAATTTCTTCCTAAAAACTATAAAATCACATAAAAATGGAGATGAGAGACAACGAATCCCCACACCCCAACTCAAAAATGAGTCGTGTCCCCACGGCTCGAAAAAACTCAATAAAGAAATTAAAAACAAGCAAATATTGCATATACATAAATGGTAAGGAAGAAAGAGAACATACTCTCGAGGATATTGCCTCGCTATATCAACATCCAATATATGATTTGATGGATCTTTCGCGATATCGCGCTTTAATTGCTCAACGAGTGTCATGATGTGTACTTAATTAGCCTTGATTTGTGCCATATCTTCGGCCAAGAAGGTTTGAGCTGCTTCAACTTTATTTAATCACTCTTCTACCCTTTCTCGCGAAATAAGATCCTCTTCTTTGTATTCTCGCTCTCTCTCTCTCTCTCTCTCTCTCTCTCTCTCTCTCTCGAGAGAGAGAGAGAGAGAGAGAGAGAGAGAGAGAGAGAGAGAGAGAGAGAGAGAGAGAGAGAGAGAGAGAGAGAGAGAGAGAGAGAGAGAGAGAGAGAGAGGGAGGGAGGGAGAGAGAGAGAGAGAGAGAGAGAGAGAGAGAGAGAGAGAGAGAGAGAGATTTTTTCTTGTGGAGACTTCTTAATTCCTGCTCCTCTTAAGATTGTCTTGATCTAAGTGTTGCTGATATTGTTACTTACCTTATACATCAATTTCTCTTTTTCACCCCGAATCACATTCGCTTTTTGTACTAGGTACGTGATCATAGTTGGATATATCACATTCAATAACAAAAGTGGAGAGACCAAAATTTTCATCACCTCCTCAAAGATCAACTATGCCACATCTACATCTTCACGTCTTAAAACACAATCCAAAAAGATGGTGTTTCTCTTAGTTACATCTGAAGTTTGCGTGTTTCCAAAGGCGTTTGGTATGAGAAAATTGTGCCAAATTCTTGTATCAAGTTGAAGATATTTGTAAGGTCAGGGTGCCTTCAATTCTCCCTTGTGTGATTGCACTTTTTTTCATCTAATACATGCTCAAAAAGTTGATTCCAATTAAAAGTCTTGATGTTTTCCACCGCTTATTTATACTTACATAGTCTAGCTAATTTCTTGAACTGGAAGTGGTTTCTAATCTCTTCAAATGTAAAAGGAACTAAGTTTTCTGTAACTGGAACGCTACCTTCACTATCTCGGCTAAAGAGGCCTAGATAGAACTCGGAAACTAACTCCATACATAAACTTGAACGTCTCATCATGAATGTAGTCCAACCCAATCTCTCTCCCATCTTTAGCAATCTCTTGTAATCACCTTTTCCAACTTCTTTTTCAAATATCCTCTCATGAGCAAAAGGTAAGTCCGGTAGATGTGTTTTTGCAGAAGCTAACAAGGCCTTTGAAGCTTCATTCATCTCGAGTATAGGAATGTCGATTTGTAGAGGTTGTGGTGTCTTCTCCTTGAAAGTTGTAACTGCTTTTCTCTTTGATTTCACCACATAACTTTTCTCTACTTTCTTGACCTATTTTACCTTTTTTTTTTGTACTAGATCTTGAACCTTTCTCAATCGTTTTCTTCTCAACAGTACACAATACCTTACTTTGATTCTTCTTCATCTTCCTAACCCTAGATAATGTTTATGTTCTTTTCATCATCTCAATTGATCTCCAACTCAAAACTTTGAACACTCTTGAATTTCTTACGCCTTGATTTTGGGTTGAGAAAGTGTTGTTTGGGTTAGGAAAGGTATGTGGATGATGAATTTCTAAGTGGGTGTGATGAACTCTTGCTTGATTAGTATGGGTTTAAGAATTTGTTGGAAAAGATTTGGAAATTTTGGCTTTTGATTCTTGAATTCTAAGTGTTTTGATTTGCATTGGGTGGTTGAATCTTCTTTATAATGATGTAGGGAAGGATTTGGATGTGAATTTATGGTGATTGAGGAGTGTATTGATGTGAGATGAGGGACCATTCTCCTTTGATCCTTGTCTGTCGGTGTCGTGTGGTGCACCGCAGGTGAGGCGCGGTGTACCGCGGAAGTGGTATGTCTCACCCTGTGTCACGGTTGGTCAATACGGTTTCCTTCGTGAAGTCACGCAGCTGGACCGTAATTCTGAACCGCCGGGATGGTTTTTCTTCGTGCGGAGAAATTCATTATTTATTATCATTTTTTAAATTAATTTATCTTTTTTTATTAAAGAACTCCAAATTTTACCCATTACAATCAGAGAAATTCATTAATTTATTATTATTTTTAAATTAATTTCATCCATACTGTCATAAAATTCTCACTCCAACCTGACAGTAATCTAAGCTTTCACGATAAATACCTCCATATAATAAATACAATGAGTAGCATTTATATTTTCTTTAATTCTATCATATAAAGTATCATTAGCCAAAAAGCACCTGATCGCCCAAACCTTCACGGTCAGGTATGAACTACTATCACCTAGTCCCATGCACTTTACAATCATTTGCTTGCCACTAATCATATTCAAGCTATTAGAAGGTTTTTTATGAAACTATTTTCAAAAGAACAATTATTTGCACGCATAAGATTATAATAATCAATCATAACAAGATCATGGCCCACAATTAGCCCCCTTAGGAAAACATATAATAATGTTGATCTAAGATCGGATGCATAACTTTCTCCTCAATAGGGATTATAAGACTCAGTCAGGCTGACTTGTATATACATTGGGGTTCAAGATTAATCTCTCTTTATAAATATATATATATATATATAAAAAAAAAATTATACTTTAAAGGTAACTACAGGGTACTCCAATATACCCAGAGTACTACAGGGTGTGTTATGATTTACCCCAAAAGAAGAACAAAGCAGCAATATAATGTGAATACATAAAATTGCATAGTAAAAATATAACGATAGAAATTACTTAAAAGTTCCATTATTTAAGTTTAAATATCAAGTAAAGGTTAATTACAAGGGTAATTTTTATCATAAAAAAGGAAGTGAATCGCTTGGTTCAACTGCTGAGTAGCTGAGGCATTTAAATTCCGCATATCCTCTTAAACCCTGATGTATAGCTGTTTCAGAAACATATGAATTATAAAATACTTGTTGTATATTCTATTTATGTTTATTTAACCCTTCAATAAGACTTCTTCTTCTTCTGGTTTCATAATTGAGGACAAGTTGTTCAACGGAACTAAGCTGTCGGCATAACATTCAGTGCAAAATTGACAGAGGTATTCCGTTTCACCGTGTTTTTTTTTCATATATTTAGTTTGATTTTTCATCTCTTTAGTTTGATGGACTTTTCCTGTATTAACATTGTAAACCATGATTTGTGTTTTTGTAGAAAACACCAATAAGTCTCTGCTTCTCAACCAACCAAGTGGCCTAATGTGGACAGGTAAATGCTTTTGATCCTTTACATTAATATCAAGCATCTTCTCCCATTGTTCATCTCCATTTTCTGAATCTTTTAGCAACCAAAACTCACACAAATACTTTCTTCTTGACCACATACAAACAGAATTCTCCATTGCAACAAGACCAGAACAACGAGAACCTAATATGTACTCAAGTGGAAGAGAAATTTCCATAAACTTTTCGGTTTCGATGTCAAAACAAAGGATTATTGGAAAAGTGTACAAGAACCAATACACGCAACCTCTTAGAGTAAGAGTAGAAGACCATGCACAGCTTATTACTAGCTTAGCATTGTAACTTAACTCACTTAAATCAACATCTCTCCATTCCTTATCAACACCTACACTTAATATTGAACATCCCAATTCGTAGCTTGGGTAATGGAATACTTTGTATACCTTAGAAGAAGAGGCATATGCTAAACAACAGTCATATTTATAAAAGTTTTTGGGAAATAGAGGGAGGGACAAATACTGTTTTGTAAGAGGATTTACAACATAAGTGGGGCAATTTGAAGTGCGATCAACTAGTAAAAGTAAACCATTACAACTCGCACAAACACTTTTACCAAATGGAATGTTTAGATCTTTCACCTCAAAAACACGACCTCGATCACCCTGGTCTGACCAGGGTTTAACAACATACGCAGTGATGCCCTTATGGCGGATTAATAGGCCTTTTGAAGTTGAGTCCTTTTTAAGGTGTGAAGAAATAAAAAGAGGAGATTGGATTAAGTTAAACCACTGTCTACAAACAAGCCTCATTACATTGTAAATAACATCAGCAGGAAGACAAAGGAGTATAATAAATAAGACATCATCGGGGAAACAATAATGTACCTCACTCTTCTTCCTCTTAGGATTACTAAGACCATTACAAGAACCACCAATCTGTTATTACAAAAACTAGGTTAAAAGAATCACATACAAATTTAACAATGCCTAAATATTACAAGTTTAGTTCCATAAATATAAAAATAATTAACAAGCAAAATTGACTCATTAACTTAAACTTATAATTCAAATTTTTTTTAGAAGAACAATTGAATAATTAATTCAAAATCCAAAAAAAATCAAAATTGGGTATGAATATGATGAAAGAAACAAAACCTCAGAGTTGTATACCTTTTTCTTATTGGAGTCCATATTAACCAAAGGCGGAGGTAATAGAGGAGGCGTGTGGTGAGTAGAGTGAACTCCTTTTCCTTATTATTTAAAGCCTGATTTAGCGGATATTTTGTAAACTTTTGACGAATTTAAACGGGTCGATTTTGTGTCCAAAAAAAACGGGTCGATTTTTTATAGCTTTTTTTTAGGTTTTCTTTTTGAAAATAATATATACTAATCTTATTTTAAAATACAAAATAATTTTTCTTTTTTATACTTTGTATTATATCACCTAGTATTATAACAAATATCATTTGGTTTTTAAAAATTAGTATAATTCAACTTTTATACAACTTTTATATTACAAACAATTAATGTTATAGTGTCGATTATCCTTTCACTAAGATAAGATCGATAGTTACTCTAGCGATTAAAGTAAAAAATTATGTGATCAATTTTTATTAGAATCAAAATAAAACCGAGTCAAAATTGTTTTTTGATATATTAAAAAAATCCTTTCACCTAGGCGCCAAAAAGTTATAATGTTATTCTAATATATTTCTAGATATATGTAAAAGTTACTAGATTAGTGTTTATAAGTTGTAAGTAGTAATACCATTTAGTAATAGCGTTTGGCTGACAATTTGTATAACATATCCTCAAAAGCATATTATAAAAAAGAAAGTGAAAATTGAGCTTAAAAGAGACCAGTCAATTTTATTACCAGTTCCTCCTAGTGTCTTGACCAGGTCGAGAATAGGAATCGATGATCATTTAACTGGAACGAGGTTTCATCTATTACTTCTAACTAGTAAGTTTGCCTTCTCATTTCTATTTCTAGAAATATGCCGAATACATTTGTTGGATCTCGAAAAGATAAGATCATTAATCTTTTGCATAAGATGCTGAACTTTCCAGCAAATTTCATATGTGTTTGAGGCCTTTAGTAACACAGAGGCTTTCAGTGTGAATTGTAATACTCCTATCCTTGGTGGAACTACTTGAATACAAGCTAAGAGTGACGCAATAATTCCCATTCAATAACCGACTTACACCAAATCTTGTTCTCCTTTTAGCTAAGTGGGACATTATTCTTATCAAAACTAATTGTAGTAATCCCTGTAAGTTCCATGTCTCTCTTGAAAGAGGCATCACATAAAAAATGATGTTAGAGATTACCAATTTTGAGTTGTGTGATAAACTTTTTTGTCAATCAATCACCGGGATCTTGTTTTTCCATTCATGCACATAGAAATTAGCAACAATATTGTTCCTAAGAACCAAAATAGTTTGGTTGTTCTTCAAACATGCATTTCATCATATCCTTCCAGATGCACCAGACTGTGAGGGAGGTGAAAGTAGTGGAAATATATCATCTCCATCCTTCATTGGATCCTCTTTTAATGATGTGCATGATCTTGAATTCAAAATCCCCTAAACCTTTAATAAGTCTTACGTGGCTCGTGGTCATTACATCCCAAACTTCAACGCTCATTGCGATTTGAAGAAGGTGTGTTTAATAGTTTCCATGGGATTATTGTAAAGGATACATCTAGGAGAGTCATTGCAATTTCTCTAGAGAAGTGTAGCCCCACAAGGGATAGATTCATTACAACATTTCCAGATAAATGCTCAAACTTTTGTCGGTGCTTTCGTATGCCTCATAGTCTTCCAAATTTTCTGAATCCTAGATGTACCTAAGGATGAAGCGTCAATATTCACAGCTGCATTAAAAGAATGAAGGGCATGCTATCATAATTCTGTTGGTAAAACTTTCTTTATTTGCATGGACCTAGATCAGTTTGTTAGGTTTATCAGGGGCATAGAGGTGTATATTGATGATAAAATCAGATGTCATGTAATGAAAAGTGTTGTGCATAAGTGTAACATTCCATCTTGAACCATTCCCCTTGGTTAGTTTTTTAACCAGCTCAAAATTACAACGACTAGGTTTTGACACGGGTATTTGTGTCGGTATCCATTTGTCCTTATAGATATTAATGCTTTCGCTATTACCGATTTGCATTGTACACCCTTGTTTTAAGACAACCCTCCTTTCTAGTATGATTTTCCATGCCTAGGATTTAAAAAAAAATATCAATTTACATTCCTAGGAAGATTCTAAGTGATAATAGATACCAGGCGAGTCCTCGTTATGAAGGAGACACCATGTCGTGGAAGCCAACAAGGCAAGATTAATATTCTCGATATCACAAAATCAAAGAGTCTCTTCTCCCCATTTCTTCGATGTTGTAATTTTGTCCCAAGCCTTCTATTGGATACGTATTATTGCCCGATCCCCACCAAAATTCTAAGACAAATTTTGAAAGTTGTTTACAAAAGGTTTTAGGGAAACAAAATATGGACATAGTGTAGTTCAGGATTGACTGCAATACTAACTTGACCAAAAAAAATTTCCACCATCTGAGAGAAGTTTTTCTTTCCATCTGCTTACATTTTTTACCAATATATCTTTAACCCATTGTAATGTGACAACTTTGTATCTAGTGTAGTTCATCAGGATACCAAGGTATTTACTGATTGATTCTTTTTGTTGGATTCCAAGGTAACTTGCCTTATGCTTTTCCACTCAGGTAAGGGTACTCTTATTAAAACAAATTTTGGACTTACTGAGGTTTTCCAATTGGCCTGATCCCCTACAATATAATTGCATGCTATGTTGTAGATCTCGGTTTTGCGGCCTAGGCGGTCGACTAGGGCTTAGCGACTAGGCGAGATTATACGGGGCCTAGGCGGGATTAGGCGGTTTGAATCTTGCTATGTAATTTTGTATATTTAGTAATATATACATAGTAATTATAAGAGAATTAACAATTTAAGACATAAAATTCATCTAACAACACTATAGTAAATATAACAATACTAAAATTTGATTTATAATATCAATTCAAGAATTCTAAAAAATGAGAAAAATAAAAAGAAGGCCTAGGCCACTATTATTTGCCAATAAGCAGCGCCTAGGCGGGCTAGGCGCCTATTCCACGGCGACTAAAGCGCTAGGGTAAAGCGCCTAGCGTAAGTAACTGAGAGGGGAGCTGACGCCTAGATGGTGCCTAGGCGCGCCAAGGCGGTGATTTCTACATCATAGATGAACTTTCGGAAGGATACAATTTGTAAATCATCCAGGCTTACCAAAAATAGGGGGTCATCAATAGACAAAATGTGAGAAAGAGGGGAGCAATCCCTAGAAAATTTCATACCTTTAATGTTACCATCTTTGATCTCAAAATTGAGGAGTCCAACTAATGCTTTAGTAAAAGGATTAAAAGGTAGGTATAGAGGATCACCTTGTTGAATATCGTTTGAAGGATATATATTCCCATTTACCTCGCACTTAATGGCTATATGGTAGTGAACTGTTGAGACGCTACTCATAATTCATCGAATCCATGTCTTATGAAGGACAAGTTTGGCTAGCACATGTTCAAGGAAGACCCATCTGACATGTCCATAGGACTTTGTCATGTCCAGTTTATTTGATGCATAGTGTTTCTTGCAGTATATTCTTTTTGTGAAAAAATAGGAGATATCGTGTGCCAAAATGATGTTATCTTGAATTTTCCTTCCCATGATAAAGGCTGATTGAGTAGGAGAGATGAGATAATTCATATATTAATCAAGAACCGAGCAATGATCTTATAATCAAATTTTGCACAAGAGATCGGTCTAAAATCACCAATCTTTGTTTGAGTATCGCCTTCCGAAACTTGAGCGATGGTTTTATTGAGTATATCAACATCCAATTTCCTATTGAAAAAGGAGCATACCTGATGTCTCCCTATTTGTTCTAAATATTATCCCTTAGGAGACATTTTTTAGGTGAATATTTGACTTATTTGATAGACTTTTATGTTTATTTCGTCATATTGCACTTTCTTCCCTTGAAATTAGACTATTTGCATTTTAGAGCTTTTGTGCGTTAATTTGTTTGTTTTTAGTATAAAGTTCTTAGGTTCATGGATTCTATGGATAACCAATACAAGGAGGATAAGTGAGAATTAAAGTCTTAGATCAAGTGGAGGAGCTAAAGGCAAGAAAAGAATTTTTGAAGAATTGAC
Source organism: Nemophila menziesii (assembly GCA_029959085.1). NCBI lineage: Eukaryota > Viridiplantae > Streptophyta > Magnoliopsida > Boraginales > Hydrophyllaceae > Nemophila > Nemophila menziesii. The sequence continues at coordinate 6,257 of JARWIR010000055.1, read as the reverse complement.
TAGAGGAGTTGCAAATCTGGAAGGCTGTTACTAATTGCTGTTTTTGGGCCACTTAGATGTGGATTCAGCCTTTGGGCCGTGGAATTGAGAAAGTGCCTATGTGAGTTAGGAAGATTTTGCAACTGGAATGAGTCCATTTTGGAGTTGATATGCAAAAGTTACAGCCGTTTTACTAAGGACACCAATTACGGGAATTAAAGAAGAAGATGGGCTTGGGCTTTTTATAATTTGACCTAATACTCTTAACCTAAGCCCTAGTCCAAATTTACTAGTATAAATAGACCCTTTAGCCTCCTTTTCACACACTTCAGAGAATTACATCAGAGGCTTCATATTTTCAAGTCAGAGTAAGAAGGCAAAGGAGAAGCTAGAGGTGGAGAAATTCTATTCCTCCAACAACAGCCAACCAAACCTTTAAGTTATCAATTTCTTTTCTATAATTGAATAAGAATTCTATTTATTTAATTTCAGTCTTTAATTTTATTATGAGCTAAACTTTCATATACTTGAGAAACGCAATTAAGGGATGAACCCTAATTAATTTATTCTATGTTTTGAATTTGGATTTTTTATGATTTAAATTGAATTGAGTCTTATTTATTGGATATTACTTTTTTCTTCATCACTATTTCTTTTCGGTACAACTAGAAATATCTTTTAGTATATGGGCTATTCACTTTAGTGGCAAAAGTGATCATCCGACAAGGGGGTTTGAATACAAACTTAGGTAATACCCGTGTAATGTCTGTTATTGATCGACATGCTTAACTAATTACATAGCCAAAAAGGTAAATACTTCACACCCGAAGAGGCATATTCTCCCATATAGGGGTTTACAGTACTTTAAGATAGCTCCTAGGTCCACCCGACAGGGGGCTAGGAGACATTAGAGTCCTGACTAATATAATAATACCAATTCTACCCTTAAACAAAACATGGATTACATCGATTAGGTGGATTCCTTGCGAGACTCAAGTACGTCTCTCATTTCTGAAGTTAGTCCTTTTACTTGCATTATTTCTTTTCAGTTATCTAATTGATTTAGTCTTTATTTTATCGCATCTTTTAATTTAAGAAAACCAAACAAAAATCATATTATTTTACTTTTCTGTCAAGAAATTATTTCTACTATCTGATTAATACTAGAGTTGTACCTATTCCGTCCCTGAGAACGAAAACCGATTTATCGGAGTATTACTTGGACTACCGAGCACTTGGGGTATTTTGGTTCCTTTATTTTCATTACTTAATTTTATAACACCCCAGGACCCACCAATACCATATACAATACATCAAACTTAATAATTTCCCACTACTTTTGGTAGAAAAGTCTCGGTTGACCATCGGAGCCCGGAGTTCTCTTACCACCCATTTGGAATACCGCTCCTCATACCACTTCCAACAAAGGTGCCCGCATAAGGCTGAGATTCATATCATGAGTAATCTTGCACAGAATATGATTTGCAATTTTAAACCATCATTACCAAGGTTTTCGTTATATATGTTGGAGAAATGAGAGAGAAACGTATTTTCAGTTAGGATGTGATCATCAACACAATCATCATTTGCGTCGAGGGTCTGAGTGATGCAATTATGGCTTTGTCTCTAGGTAACTAAACCATGATAGTAAGTAGTATTTATGTCCCCTTCAACATCTTATTTCTCTTTTGCTCTTGCTTTCCAGAAAAACTTCTCTTGAATCTAAATACATTAAAGAGAAAGGTGATCGAATTCATCTCCTCAAGGACCTCAGGTAAAGCATTCATATTTTGCAAAGACTCAGGTCTTGATTGGATACCTTTTATCAATGGTGAGTAGTTCTTAAAGGTCTTCTTGCTCCAACGAGAGAAAGAGTTAGTGATCACTTGTTTCTTAAACATATGTCCCACTTTGTCAAGGCCTTCCATAAAATCTCCCTAAGAAAAATCGACTAAGTCTTTACACGTAAGCTCATCTACCCAAAAGTGCTCAAGCCTAAATATTTTATTGGCAGGAAAGAAGGACGACTTACAATAAATAAGAAGTAGAGAGTGGTCTGAACCAACAACTGGTAGAACTGAGAGTAGAGCTTTTGAGAAGAGGTTGAGCCAAAGTTGGTTGCAAAGAAATTGATTAAGACTCCTTTTAACATGAGTCTCAAGTTCTCTACAATTAGACCAAGTGAAAAAACATCATTTTGGGTGGAGATCCAAAAGACCATTATTCGATATGTATTCATTTAATGCAGTAATGTGGGAGTTATCAGCATGTCTTACTTCTGGGGGTGGAAATATCATTGAAATGTATGGTGATAACCCATGGAACGTTGAGGTTATTGTAATTTCAGTTTGAGATATCATCCAAAGATTGATGTGCTCTTAAAACTTGTTATGCGTGTGAACAAATACCAAACCAAAAGTTATCGTTCACTTCATTAATTTGAAATTACAAAATAAAAATTACACAAATATAAAACTGAAAGACAAATGGTACCCTTCCAGACTAGTTAGATACCCCTACAAAGACCTGAGAAACCAACTGGAGAAATCGCACTCCAATTATAAAAACACCTTTTTTTGTTCAAATTATTATCAAAAGACCTTAACGACTTAACAAAATTGACAATATTACAATCTCTGTTTTTTTACTCGAGCAAACACAAAACATCATGACTAAAGCGAGAAATAAAACTAGTTAGACTACGCTTAGTCAATGGCCCCCGCCCCCTAAGAGTTCCAGCATGCGTACGTCATTTCCAGTCTACGGACATCTTAAGACTAGGGATGTCAATACAAAACCATGTTCATAATCATTTAATTTATCGAAAACCAAATTCTAACGGATTTAACCATCAGATTTCCTTTTCAAAACCATAACCGAATAATCTGGATTTAATTTTTAAGCGGTTTTTCGAATTTTAAACAATAACTAAACTATAACTCTATAAATATATTGAATTTTTTTAAAACAAGATCACAAATACAAAAAAATCTTCACAATATGTAAAATTTATGTGATCCTTAATTAAATAACATATTTGTTTTTTTTGGTCAAATTTAATATATAGATTTTAGTATTTGAGCTATGAATATACTTTATTATCTATACTACTATAAAATATACAAAAATAGATGATAATAAACGGATTTTCGGTTATTCGATTTTATTTTTGTCTAAAACCATAACCTAACGGATTTAACCATCAGTTAAGCTTTTCAAAACCATATCCTAACGGTTTTACCCATTGTTGCATAATCGGGTTGTAATCGATTCAGATTTTCATTGGTTTCAGTTTTAAACCATAATCATTATCATCCCTACTTAGGACAGTCCAAATATCCCACCAAAAGATGAAAACATAAAGACATACCATATCTAAATCTAGAAATATAAAAGTCTGAAATGCCTATTATCATTATTTGTTGCACTTAGAGCTTGTGAAAGAGATCCTTGAAATTTTCAAATTGTTTAATCGAGAATAATTCCTAACCTATTCCGACCAAACGAAATGTATCGATGTCTAGAGTAGAGACCAAAATATTTTCCAAAATTTTGAAACTTCAAACACCTTTTTCCCCGTCAACCTCGAGGAATAAACCCATCTCCAAGTTGAAAAGATCGATGACCGTATAACCCATTTCCAAGCTGAAAAAATCGATGACCACTAGTCTTATTTTCAAGATGAAAAGATCTTTCTCAATAAAAAACAGAGCCGGCCCTGTTGAATTCGGGTCCCTGTGCAAAGGTTTTAAATTAGGCCTTTGTATAACTTTTACTAATTTAATCTGGAACTTAGAAAATTTAGACTACTGTTAAAAATGGACAAAAAAAATTCTGCAAGTGGCCAAATACTTGCAAAAAAATGAAATCAAACATTGTATGCATTTCAATCCAAAATTCAAGCAAAATATTCAGCATATTGCTGGAAAATTGTTAAGTATAAAAAAACAACAAAAGAAATATTCTGCATTAAAAAGTATCAACAATTGATTTTTTTTTTGTCAACATCAACAAGTGATCAATACTTATTAACTTTGACAAAAAAAAGTTATTAACTGCACACAAAACATTCTACATTCTACTAAAAAAATAGCAAGTATTTTACATGCAAAACGAATGATTGTTCAGTTGACAATCAAGGTAGCAGAGTTTCAGCAAGTGATTGAGAACCAATTATCAAATATTCTGCAAGTCCTTGCAATAAAAAAAAATTCTGCCATGAAAAAAATTCTATAAGTGCTTAAAAAAAATTTCGCGGCCGAAAATTCCAATCTTCAATTTTCAATCAATATTAATTTAATAAATTATAAAATTTAATATATTTATAAATTATAGAATTTGATTATAAAATAACAATAAAATTAAAAATATAACTCAGAAACGTGAATTTTTTAACTACAGTACACATTTATATATATATATATATATATATATATATATATATATATATATATATATATGTATATATATTTATATAGTTTTTCTTTTTCCATGTTTCTATACAATTGATTATTATAATGATTATTTTAATAATCAAGAAGGAAATAGACAAATAATTTTTAAGAATTGAAAGAATTTTATTCTATTAAAATGTTAAAATTGAAGCGGTTATAAAAAGATAGCACACATTATATAATTAATACAAAAATTGGGCTGTAAATAAAAAATAATGGGCCCTTCAAAAAATTTGGACCCTGTGGGGTAGCCCCCTGTTCGGTAGCCCTTGTTGTACCTGTCCAAGGCCGACTCTGATAAAAAATGTAAAGTAGTAACATTTAAAACTAAAACAAAATTCTCAAAACATATTAAATGCACAGATCTCAACTTCAAATTAAAAAGATCGACGACCGCTGAAAGAAAAGCATTTCAGAAAAGATTGGTCATCCATCCCACTAAAGATTGGCCCGCCATGCAAAAATAAGGAGGAATATACCTTTTTAGGCCTCAAATTCAAAAAAGAGATTTTTAAGGGCCTAGTTAATTTTTATGTTTTTTAAGGGCCTAACTAGAAATTTTTTGGTTAGGTTCACGTTTTTAAGGAGTACACACCCGCTATTTTAATTTTTTTGGGGTAGATTCCCCCTATTTTAAATTTTCGGGGTACACGCCTACAGTTTTTTAAGTTAAGTCCTTATTGTTCAGAGTGCATATTGTCCAAGGCACTCCAAAATATACAACTTAGTCCAAAACAGGGGGGACATACCCCCTAAAATTTCAGTTTACCCCCTAAAATTTCGGTTTACCCCCTAAAATATCAGTTTTACCCCCCCAAAAAATCACATTAACCCCTAAAATATCAGACTAAACCCTAAAATAAACTGGTTGGTGTGGTGTTGCTGGTGGGGTTGGGAAAAAGGTTGCTGGTAGGGTTGGGAAGCTCGTTGGTGGGGTTGGGAAAAAGGTTGTTGGTGGGGTTGGGAAGCTCGCTGGTGGGGTTGGGAAGCTCGCTGATGGGTTTGGGAAGCTCGAGGTGGTGTCGCGAGGTGGTGGCGAGAGGTGGTTGTGAGTGTTGCAGAGGCGCGGATCTGAGAAGGTTGGGGTGCAGTTCGCCGTGAACAAGGTGGTGGGGTGCAGCTCGCCGTGAAGAAGGTGGTGGTGGTGGTGGTGGACCTCGAGGGCATGGTGGTGCACTGCTGCGCCAGTGGGTGGAGAAGATAAGCAGGGCTGCAGTGGTGGTGGTGGCTCGTGGATCTCGACGCTGCAGTCGTGGTGGAGGTGGCTCGGAGTGAAGAGAAGCAGGGTGGTGGTGGACCTCGACGACGATGGAGAAGAGCGACGCCTGCAGATCTGGTGGTGCAGTTCGCCGTGGGTGGAGAAGATAAGTAGGGCTGCAAATCTGGTGGTGCAATTCGCCGTGGTGGTGGTGGTGCTGTGCGTGGTGGCCTGGTTCGCAGTTCGTCGTGGTGGTGGGGCGGCGACGGGAGGTAGGGCTGCGGGAGAGAGAGAGAGAGAGAGAGAGAGAGAGAGAGAGAGAGAGAGAGAGAGAGAGAGAGAGAGAGAGAGAGAGAGAGAGAGAGAGAGAGAGAGAGAGAGAGAGAGAGAGAGAGAGAGAGAGAGAGAGAGAGAGGGAGGGGGGTGGGTTTTCAATTTTCTGTCGACAACAAAATGGGGTGGGTGGGTGGGTTTTTATTGGTTTTTTTTAGTTGGATCCTAACTAAGGTAGTTGGTATCCAATTGGGGTCCTATTTTATAATATTGAGGTTGTAATAGCCTCTAAACCTCTTTTACCGAAAATAAGTCCTTCGGAGTACTTGGTCTTATTATGATCACGATAAACA